>OX101804.1:21562500-22162500 GCA_944452935.1 Rhogogaster chlorosoma
AGACTGGTCAGTCGTTAGTTGAGCGATCAGTTGCGAACCAAGAACTGCGCAGAAGAAGACGAAGACTTCGAAGGGCTCGCTCGACTATACTAAGAAGACTTTGGTCCTCCAAAGTCCAGCCATGTCCTGCACTGCGCTACATTTCTTGTAAGTAATTCCGCGTCGCTTATCAATCATTGACTAGTTTCAGCTCGGCAGATTGATAGATCTTCCTCTATCAGTTCTTTTCGAGATAACTGTTAAGAAACGTTACCAATGTAGCGCCGTTAGCGTTGTGCAGTTACCCTTTTCATATTAGTTGTATTGAAACACGTATACGCGCGTGCACGTAGATCTATATTATAATTGAAACGAATAAAGGATGGGTCAAGTGCAGAGGCGACTGTTCAGTTCACAGCATCGTTTAATTCACATCATCATGATATAATAATACGTGTCACGTATGCAAATGTAGTAACATATGAGAAACTCCATGCCAACTGGGCAAACATTTTTCACCGACCAATTTTCATTTGGCTGATCATTTTTCATCTTTCATTATTTACTGGAAGTAAGTTCCATGATTTTTTTCGCATTTTTATTTCAATCCATTCTCTATAATCGTCCCTAAAAATTTCAATCGCATACATTAACTCGGCGAAAAAAATGCTATTGACAAAAGTAAGGGCATTTCTTATTCATTATTCTCTCTTAGAAAATATTGAAAAAATTATTCAAGATGATTTTGATTTTTCTCAAAAAGTTGGACACCTTCGATTCTTCGGAAAAAATTGTATAAAATTCTATAGCCAGAGCCCGAAGTTTTCAGACCCTGACGATCGTGTTAATAATATTATAACGACGACTGAGCGTCGATAAGATGATACTAGTATTACTAATAATAGTATAATAGTATTGTATGTACACATTCGTCAAGTAACGGATCTTCGTCGAAAGTTGCAAACTAGCATACGTGTCCGCACTCCGGATTAAGCTCCACGTAGATCATAGCAACCGAAGACCAGTTCTGGTCTGGAGGCTTCGAAAAAACAAATCATTAAAAGTTAAAACGACGGTTGATGGGAGAGAGGTCCTTCAACCCGGTGAGCAAGGCTATCCTCGACTTTGCATAACGACTTATTGAAGACATTGAAGACGGAATGGACGAACTCGTTTTCAAGATGTTCATATTTATTATAATATTTCCTTTCTTCATTTCACTTCCATAAATAGCCGAAACTTTCCACTTTAGATATCGCACGAAGACTTAAAACCGATTTTGAAAGGCCAATTCTATATAGTTGTTCGCAATATCTTCAGCAATATCTCGTTTTCATTTTTTTTTCTTTTTTTTTTTTCTTTCTAGATTTTTACTGGCGATTTCCAGTCAGGTTTTTTCTGAACCTGATGTAGATATTGCCGAGGTGGATACGGCGCCTGCAACAAGTGCGACGTCGTCGGCAAGCCTTGATTTACAGGCCAAGGAGTTCCTCGATCGATTGAACAACCAGGTCGCAGAATGGAACAATCGTGCGACTGTCGCACAATGGGGATACGATTCAAATTTAACGGATGCTAATCTGCGGGAGAAAATTCGCGTCGCGTCCGAGGCTGCGGCTTTTAGTAAGGCCAAATGGCCAGAGATTAGTGCCTTCCCGTGGCAACAGATACAAGACTATGGCCTGAAGAGACAATTCTCTAAACACGTACGACTTGGACTAGCTGCTCTGCCCAAACAGGTCATATATCACACACGAGATTACCTTGAATTACTGTATATCGCGTATAACACGCGTTCTGCATTCATGCAAATTATGTATAACGTACGCATCCAGAAATATAGATCCATCAGATAACTCGACCCTTTATCTGATTCATGTGATGTAATGAGTGTATAAAGCTCTTCTTAAAATTCGATTTTGAAAGCAGTGAATTTGCAATTAATTTCTTTAGGTGTAATAATCTCTCATTGAATATTTATCACATTCATTTACTCGTAAACTATTCATATTTTCGTTTAAACCCTCTCGGAAGAAATTAAAAAAAATTATAAACAAATGCCCAGATATGAATAAAAAAAAGTAAAAGTAAAATTTATTAGATTTGTAGCTCGATTTCATTGTACGTCTGTATGATTTTTGTTCGGAAGCCCGCGTTATCTACAACTGTTTTCTTTTTATTTTAATACACGCAGGATTACGAAGATTATTTAAGAACGATTGGAAGCATGGAAGAGATTTATAGTACAGCAAAAATCTGCCGATATAACGACAAAGAGAAGTGCGATCTGGCCCTTGAACCGCAGCTTACGGAGCTTTTAATATCTAGCAGAGACTCAGAGGAGTTGAAACACGTTTGGGTCGAATGGCGAAAGGCAACTGGAGCCAGAGTGAAAAATCTTTTTCCAAAATACGTTGATCTCAGTAACAAGGCAGCCCGATTAAACAATGTTACCGATACCGCTGCAAGCTGGCTTCGAGAATACGACACTGACAATTTTGCCGATCAAATTGGTCAGTGTAACTTTTTTTTCTCCTTTTCTTTTCACTTTCTTTTGAAATAAAAGAATTGACTTTTAATGAAAGTTTTTCTTCACCAATATTTTTTTTTTGCTGCAGAAAATCTATGGCAACAAATGAGGCCTTTGTATTTGGAGTTTCATGCATACGTTAGATACCAACTCCGGGCTAAATATGGCGAGGATATAGTGTCCAGGGAGGGTCCGATCCCTGCTCATCTTTTGGGTAACATGTGGGGTCAGACTTGGAACCACATAGCAGATTTCTCAACTCCATATCCAGGAAAAACTCTGCCTGATCCAACCGAGAATATGATAAAGCAAGGGTACGATGCAAACCGTATATTCCGACTGGCAGACAGCTTCTTTACATCCCTCAATCTCTCCGCCGTTCCCGAATCATTTTGGACCAACTCGATATTGGAAAAGCCTAAGGATGGAAGGGAATTAATCTGCCATGCTAGTGCCTGGGACTTTTATGATGCCAAAGATTTCAGGATCAAACAATGCTCCAGGATCAATTCAGAAGACCTTCTAACTGCTCATCATGAAATGGGACACATACAATACTTTATACAGTACAAAGATCAGCCCGTTATATTCAGAGAGGGTGCGAATCCCGGTAAGTTTTCAATTATTTACGTTCTTTCATTTGAAATTTTTTTTGAAATTTATTTATTTATCTATTTTTTTTTTACTATTAATTTTATTTTGAAAAATTTTGTAATCAATTATAATTAATTTATTTATTTATCCATTTATTTTATTTTTTTGTCATTTATTCATCCATGTTTCATCATCTGTAAGGCTTATTATATTATTTCGTACAACGTATATCTTGTTCTATTTAACGAAAGTATTGCTGAATTTTGTGATCCGATTTGTATCAGGGTTGATTAACATTATCAAGAATAGACTATAATGAATGAAAGATCAAAAATTTCCCCTCTCTTATTAGGTTTTCACGAAGCTATCGGCGACGTGATGTCGTTGAGTGTATCTACGATGGAACACTTGAAGAAGATCAATCTATTATCCCAAGATACCGAGGAAGATTCCGAAGCTTTACTCAATTATCTGTACGAAAAGGGACTCGAGAAAATAGCTTTCCTCCCGTTCGGTTATGCGCTAGATAAATGGCGCTGGGACGTATTCAGGGGAAGAATTACACCCGATAATTACAACTGCGAATGGTAAACAGATTACAATTCTCAATTCATTCATCTCATGTTCCTTTCTGATTCAATCAACCATATCTACCTTGAATTTTATTTATCGTTACACTTCTTGCAAGTGATGAAAAACCTCTACTACTCGCCTGTCTTACTATTACGGTTTTGCCTCGCTTTCCCAAGTTTATTATTTGTACGATACGACTTTTTGCCTCTTACAGTTAGTTTCTTTCTTGCGCAATCAGTTTTTCAATCATTTTTATTCATATCGCATAATAAGAGAGATCGAGACTACGTTGTTCCACAGAAAAATACAATCCACTCCCTTCATCCTTGAACAATAAATTCAAGAATGGGTATTATAGGTGGAAGCTTGTGAACGAACTTCAAGGAATCGAGCCACCGGTAGACAGAACTGAAGAGGACTTGGACGCAGCATCTAAATACCATGTAGTCGCTAGCGTAGAATACTTGCGCTACTTTGTCAGTTACGTGGTACAATTCCAGTTCCATAAGGCTCTGTGCCAAGAAGCCGGTGAATATGACCCCAATAATCCTGCGACAAAGCCTCTGCATCAATGCGACATTTACCAGAGTAAAGAAGCAGGAAATCTTCTCGGGTGAGGACTGAGGAGAGAATTTCAAGTCTATTGGCGGAGCGAGAAATCTATAATTATTTTTCACAATTCTAGTTCCATGCTGAAATTAGGATCCTCAAAGCCCTGGCCTGATGCGATGGAGGTGATCACAGGGCAGCGAGAAATGGACGCTTCAGGACTGCTCGAGTACTTCAATCCTCTCTACGAGTGGCTGAAAGCTAAGAATAAAGAGACTGGAGCCCATGTCGGGTGGAATGAATCTTTGAGACGTAAGTTTGGAGAATATTTGCTGGGTGGATTTTTGCGTCCTAATTCTTTGAAGTTATAAGGTTTTGTTTCGCGCTGATTTCAGGCTGCGTAAAAACAAGATCGGAGCTTGAGGACGGCCCAGCAACTGCGGCTTGATATTCAAACGTATACAACGATTCTATTGAAACATGCTTAATTTTTATTTCTATTAGAATATAAGTGATGAAATAAACGCGTCGTAAATTGTTGAAAGATTCAAAAGAAATATTCCTAATACGGATCACCTCCGCAATGTGTTTTCTAGACAATAAATATACTCAACAATTAATTCAATTATAACTCGTAACATAAATGGAGAATTTCTTGCATTGATGAAGCATAGCGCAGACAATCCCATCGCGCTGTGTGTCAGGAGTGAAATACACGACAAGAGGTAGTATTAAAGATTTTACGCCTTAGATTTTCCTGCCCGAGGATTACTGCCCTTTTTCTTCGACTTTGCAGCTCCTTTTTCCTTCGTTACAACCGGCTTCTTACTGCTTGTAGAAGACGCCGTCTTTATCTGTAACATAAATGAAAATCCATTTCATCATTTCGTACAGAAATTCGAAAACGAGACTGAATTATTCCCATTTAAAAATGTCCAAAGATGCTAGAAGCAAAGGAGACAGTTACCTTGATCATAGGATCGCTGGAAGGACTTTCGTCCTCTTCCTCTTCCTCAGATTCTTCTCCTTCAAAGTCCTCAAGATCTTCTTCGTTTGTGGCTTGAGCTCGTTTCTTCTTGTCACTGCCTTTGGTAAGAGCGTAAGGTCTCAATGAAGAACTCTTAGTAAACGCTCTTGTCAATGCCGCTTTGACCTGGATGAAGAAGTTGAATAGATTATGAATAAGTTTGAAGAAAAAAAGCAGCTTCCTTCATGGTCTTTCCTCCTCTTTTTTGTACCCGTACCTTGCTCTCCACGTCTAGCATCGGATCCCGATGTCCTGGCCACAAGGAGACTTCAACCAATGCGTCCAAGTCCTCCCTGCAGCAGAGTTAAAAGAAAATGATGATTTAGACGGTGATAAAACTCCTTCGGAAAATTTTTTCCCTCTAAAGTTTACAGAAATTTAATGCACCTGATCAAATGATAGTTATTCATTGCCTCCAAGGCAGACATAGCGCCGTCTGTTCCGTTGGCGAGTAGAGGTCTGATCACAGCGTCTCTGAGATGCTTTACATAATCCAAGTTTATAGAATCTTTGCTCGACAAAGTAGCCAGCCGTGCGTGTGAAGTGATTTCTTGCAGTAATCTGTAAGTGAAATGATAATGCCTATTGCGTGAGAAATTCCATGTCAAATAAGGGCCGAATATCCACCTATCGAATTTTGTTCTTTTGGCATTCCGACCGAGCCAGGAAGGAAAGGCGCATTGTCTCGTTATATGGCCGGACATTAACGTCCCAGGAATAACAGATGAGAAACAAGCCTGCGTTGGCAATAAGCTCCAGGCATTGCTGCGACGAATCGCGTTTTCGACCAGATCTCCAAGTGCCAAGCTTTCCGCTGCGTCGGCAACAGCCTCCATGATTTTGCCTCTGAAATGGAGAAAGGTATAAAGTTTTATCGGTCATGAATGCATCAGCGAAATGAGTCAGTGTCAAGTTTTTTACTTTGGACAGCTTGGAACTACGCCGAGGTAATTCTCCTGGACGAATAGAGGGCCTATGTTGTAATCGTGGAAGAATAGATCGCTCTTATCGTGTATCGACATAGTCTTGTGAGCCTCTTGGCTAAAGACTTTCTGCACAACGTCCCAGGGACCAAGACGCAAGTCCTTGTTGATTTTACGCCCTCTGGGCGTCTCATCGATGGAAGGATTCTCGGCGAGCAGAGATAAGTGGTTCAAAACTTGTCTAATATCGTTGTTAGTCGTCTCTATCAACCGGGTCAAATCTTCTGTGTCTATTTTTATGTTTTCTTTGAAGCAAACGCTCATCATTGCAGACTGAAAGCAAAAAGAGTGATGATTAGACTTTGAGACAAAATCTAGGTGGCATTTACCTCACTGAATTAGATGTATACCTTGATCTGTGCGACTTTAGGCTTCTGGAATCTCAGATCGTAAGTGTAATTTGAGAGTGTTCTCATCTGTCGATGATTTCTGTCGTTACAAATGCAGATTATAGGTACACTAGTGGTTTTAATAAGCGCTATGAGCTCCTGCAGTCCCCCACGGTCTTCATTCCCCGCCATTCCGTCAACTTCGTCCATTACCAGGACGTGATTGAGAGCTGGTTTCTTGGAGGCTACATTCGCGGATTTATCTGCAAGGAAGAATAATCTGTGTGAAAATATGCACGAGGTATTTATTGCGGGATGAAAATCACAGCAAAGTTTCGCTTGTGTTTATTTACCGACGAAATAGCCCTTCATCGATTTGTTATTCAACAACTCCGACACTTCTTCTTTCAGCAGTCTTTTATTGCGAGTATCGGATGCATTGAACTCCAAAGCATCGAGGCCTAATGCGTCGCAAACAACTTGCACAGTCGTGGTCTTTCCGACTCCTGGCGGGCCGGAGAGAAGAACAGCCTTGAAAAAAGATCCGTCGTGTTGCGCCCAAGGACCTAGATAAGAAACGGAATTTGGATGTTAAGAGTTTTCGAATCTCTCGAGTATTTCAAACTTTGCACACATTCTGATCATTGGATAATTCCTCACTCGGTCGAGTCAGCTTAATGTTCCCACTGTGATTCTTCTGCCAATTTTTCAACCAATTGTGCAGCTTGTTGACGTTGCTTTTATCCCCTTGCTGGCCGATTATCTGCTTCATTGTTTTTGGCTTATATTTTTCAACCCAGGTTTGAGATCCAGTTTCACAAGGTACACGAATCTGAAATAATTTCAGCTCAGTTATGATCGCAGTTCCATTTTTCATTTATATCCGAGGAAAATCGAATTTCAATTCACCACAGGCGGTATATCGTTTCTCTTCCAGACTTCGCTCGCTTTAGAACTACTCGGTTCTTCAGTCACCGAAGTTTTCGGCTTGTTGAAATCTTCGGGATGAATTTTCCATGTATCTTGAGTCTTTGGAGAGCCCAAGGGTTCAGGTTCTGGAGTTTTTCGTTTAGCTTTCCGCGGAGTTTTCTTCCCAACAATATTCTTGCCGTCGTTCTTTTCTTGGGCAGCAGGTCTCGTTCTAATCAGTTCCAAAAGGTCGTCTTCAGATATCATCTTGACTCCCAAATGTTTTGCCTGAATAAAGAAATACCGAACATAAAAGATTCGAGCATAAAAATTGACCGAGAACTACGAGACTCAAAGAAGGGACGATTAGTCCACCTTTTCCAATTTTGCGGGGCCAGGCTCGTCGCCCAGTATCATATAGTCTGTCTTTTTGGAAACTTGATGCAGGATACGACCGCCATATTGTTTTATCAATTCATCCGCCTCATCTCTTTCCATTGAATCCAGGATTCCCGTCATCACGAAGCTCAGACCAGCTAAACAATTATCGGCACCCTGTTGCAAAGAAGATTGAATAAAAATCTGAAGCACTTTGAACAAAAAATCATTGCGTGTTTTGAAATGCTAGAGAAGTACAAACCGTGGGTATTTCCTTAGACCCTGGATTCCTGGCACCTCCTCTGCTCAAGTATTGTTGATAAAGTGCTGCGCTGCGTTTCTTTTTTTGAACAATGGCTTCGAAAGGATCAGCTTCCTCGTCTTCGTCGTTACGCTTCCTTTTCTGTGCTGGGTTCCTGTCAATTTCGATTTTAGAAATTCCTTTATGAGGCGACGAATTCGTAGCAGTCTTTTTGCCGCTTCCAGAAGCCTTGGATTGTTCGCGAGCTTTCGTGTTTTTAGATTCTCCATTCTTCGCCGCTGTTTTTGTACTTTGAAAATGCTTCGAGCTGACTTTCTCATCTCCAGGTACCTGCTTGGCAAAAAATAGTCTCATTTCCAAATCGCATTTGCAGTCACAGAATCTAATGTTAAATTCTTACTTTACGCACATCAATAGTCCCGTTAACTCTTCGATTTGTCTCCTCGAATGAGTCATCTGAAAAATACTTTCTGGTTTATTTCTAATCTCAGAGTAGCTATAAGGAACAGAAATTGTCTTCTTGATATTTTACAATAAATTTTACGTTTATGAAACATCGATTTATCGATCGATATAATCAGCCAGACTTTCTGGATCTAATTTCGAAAGTTTCAGACTATTTTCAAAGATTAAAGCATCAGACAATTGGCAGTGACTCAATTTTTTGCAGATATTGGTCAAGGCATGTTATTCATTGCAGAAGCTTCTCACCAGAATTCGAAGGCTTGCTGGAGCCGGCTTCCTCTTTTTTCGAAGAAATTTTATTCAATATCTTAGTGGGATTGGGTCTACCATCTCCATTCGTTTTACTCGTAGTTTTATCCACTTCGGACTTCTCCACCTGATCCAGCGCAGCTTCAAATGCATCGTCGCAGTAGAATTCGGCGTCCTATAGAACAGATTTTTAAATGAAATAAGAAATTCCTATTTTCTCATACTAAATTAGAGCTTTTTCTTCGCTCATTGAAGAAAAAAAGAACAATATTCATTATCAAAGATATTATTTTGAACAATTGCTCAAACTATGACCCCAGTTTTTAGAGACATAAAATTTCCAAGAAACAATATACCTCCTTTGGTGAATTTTTAGACGGTTTCGTTGCCTCTGGCAATTTTTTGGGCGGTTTTGGCGCCTCTATTCTCTTGACAGGTTTACTACTGAAGACATCGGTTGCAGAGACGTGTTTTACAGGTGAAATTATCTCCTGAATACTGGGCTGTGTTTTTCTTGACTTTTGCTTAACTACGACAACTTCATCCTCCGAATCGGATAACACTTGCCTCTTGTTGCTCCGTTTTGTGGACTGTAACGACACAACGAGCATTGAATGAATTCGATTTTAATTTGAATTCCAACGTTCTGTTTGATATGAAAAATTGCAGTTTGAAGCAACAGCTTCGATCTCATAGAAAACAGACCTCTGATACTTTCTTTGGAGATTTTGACGTCGAAGTATCTCTTGTTGTTTTAGTTCCGTTATCGGATTGTCCTTTTTTCGGTGTCTGTTTTACCTCGAACGCCTCGTCTTCAGAATCTGACAAAATCTGTTGCTTGCGCTTTGTGGGCTGCAACAGAAATAAATATTGAGCGAATAATGAAACAAGCGAGAAATTGTTTGGATGTCTTACTCCGAAAACATGGGACATAATTTCGGAATGAAAATTGACGTGTGAAATCGTGTGAAACGTAGCTTGATTGTTAAAAAATAGTTAGAAAACCTTTTGCCGTTTTTTTGGAGACACGCTCTTTTCATTGTCTTCATCCGAAGAGCGGAATTTATTTTTCTTAGTATTTGAGGATACTGTAGAACCTTCCCCAGTCTTTTTCTTTGAGAGAACATTGAAGTATGATGTGATCTGTAAATAAGATTAGTATATTTACATCAGCGAGAGAGAAACGTGATTTGAATATTCTTCAATCGACAGCGGCTGGACGATTGAGTTTATAAAACGACAATTATTACCTTCGACATATTTATAGGTTAAAATTAATTCCGATTTATATCAAATCAGAGAAAATATTCGCGTGTTGATTTTCGGTAAATCAGTGACACGATTTTTTTTTAATCATAATATCAATTATCTCGGAAGATTTTTACGCACTTTCTTCCCCTTATTTTCATTTCATTGTTTATTACCTGTCGCGCAAAATGCGCGCTAAATCAGCATCTAGTGTGAGTATTTTGAAGATCTGGGATCGCTCGATTCTATAGAATCTCAAACCACAGCTAGAAACACGCATCTGATATACGAAACGCTTTTGCCGCTCTATGTCTATTTCTTCGAACACTGCTTTTCAATTCTGTAGAAACGGAACGTGGACCAAATACACCAATCAGAACCGTTCCGTATCAAAAGAAACACTTCTGATCGGCCCGCTCGTTTCACGTTCCTTCATCTGTTCGAAAACGGTCTCTTCTATTTCACATCAAAACATATTTAACCTCAAACGCGACCATTTTGTTGTCCCGTTGGCACCAGGCACGACAACTCATCATCGCATAGCTAAACAGCTTATTATCAGCAATTATTATCACAAGCTTAATGACCGGGTCGCGCGTTAGTTGCAGAATACATTCGTTATAATACCGACATATTCTCCGCAGTAATTGAAGAAGTTTCTTCGTTGGTAAGTGGCTGATTTACCTAGGCTATCAATATCCGCGATCATCAATTTTCCGTTAATCGCATATATCGAATATGAATGAATGCTGAAAACTTGAGCTCTCAACTGATACGTTTAATAAAAAACGGACTCTAACCCGACTGATTAACGCAATCGCAGAATAAATCATCATGGCTAAAATCAGGCCGCGGACATTCTTCGATATAGAAGTAGGCGGCTTACCTATGGGCCGCGTAGTATTCGAACTTTACTCGGACGTGTGTCCGGAGACGTGCGAAAATTTTCGCGCGTTATGTGCCGGCGATAAAGGGCTAGGAAAGACGACTTCAAAACCTCTGCACTACAAGGGTATAGTCTTTCACCGAGTCGTCAAAGATTTCATGATCCAAGGCGGTGATTTTTCCGTCGGTAATGGAACCGGGGGAGAATCCATTTACGGAGGAACTTTTCCCGGTAAGAAAATCAGCCTTGAAACAGAATGAAGACTGCTGAAAAAAATTCTATAATTCATTCTCCCACCGTTTTTGCAGATGAAAACTTTTCCATCACTCACGACAAGCCGTTTTTACTATCCATGGCTAATCGCGGCAAAGATACAAACGGTTCCCAGTTCTTTATGTGAGTAGAATGAATTTAAATTTTCAGATTGCCTAGTTTCATCTTTGCGTTATGTAATTATGAATTTCAATAGCCAATCATTGATTACCCTGGTTTTCAAACTTGATGCCCTATGGGTGTCGAAAATATATTTCATATCTGATTAATAATGACTAATTTATTGAGCAATTGAGTAGCGTTTTATTTCAGGATTTTCAGGTCAATATCGAGGCGCTTAGAAATCTCCAGAATTTATTTCGGCTTAAATTTAACGTAGCTTTAATTAAAATATAAAAATACATTTTTATGCATATCTTCTAACACAGCAAATTCTAGCAAATGAAGGCGGAGAATTTGGCGAGAGAAGTAAGAAGCAATAAGTATCGCTTCTTTCTGTGAATATATGTATCTTGAGCCAAAGAGAAATGGCAATAGAGCTCCGGCGTGTAATTTACATTCGATTCGATTCATTGCTGTCAATTGCGTTGGCAAAGTCTCTTGGATTTTTTGTTTGGAAAATAAACGAGCCCAACTAGAGCCACAAGACAAACCTGGTGGAATAAATAACTCGACGCTGTTTTTGTGTAGTCGCGAGGGAGAGGCTACTACGTCGCTACTACAACACAATGACTTTGGAAAGCTGGCTCTTTCTGTTCATCACTCATCTCCTTAATCATGTTTTGTTGTTGTAGTACAACGCAACCGGCGCCCCACCTCGACAAGTGAGTTACCTGGTTCAGATATCGTCTGAATTTGATACACTAGGATAAAATTTTTGTCAAATAAGAAGATTTAAAAGAATTTTTTATTCAATAAATTTTCCCATCGACAAAACTCATGGTCTCTTCTTTACTTACAGCGTTCATGTCGTATTTGGAGAAGTGGTTTCTGGACAGGAAGTTGTATCCCACATCGAAGGCCTGCCAGTCGATCGCATGTCACGTCCCTTACAGGATGCCAAAGTAGTGAACTGCGGAGAGCTTGTTCTCAAGACGAAAGGCAAAGGTATCAATTTCGTGGCCTTTTGTAAAAATTTAAGGACGCTGGGGCACTTGAAGTGCTCCAATCTCCTTAGTCGAAAATTATCCATAATCTGTTCATCTTTATTCTTATATTATGAAATTATTGAATGAATGATTTGCTTGCAGCAAAAAAACGAGAAGTCAAAAGCAGCGCGGGATCCTCTTCATCTTCGGCAGCAGCTTCATCATCCTCCGAATCTGATTCCCACGTTGGTAAAAGCAGGAAGAAAAAGAAGTCTAAAAAAAGGTCTCTTGTCGGTCTTTCTTTTTCTTCTCTTTCTCAATCTTGTTAACGACGTAAAATATCACACTGGGTTTTATTTGGCAGTAAGAAGCGGGCGAGATCTGAAGAAGGGGAGATCCCTGACTCAGCTGACGAAGAAGCTGGCAAACCCCATCCGCTCGTTTCCGTAACCAAAATTGACCCGGATGAAATCCCCGAAGTTCCAGCTAACAAATTTCTATACAGAGCTGGATCGGCCAATAACGCTAATCAAAAAGAATTCAGACAGCGTTATGGAAGAGAAAGAAATCGCGGGCATACTAAAAGCGGAAGAATTATTAAAGGCAGAGGCGTATTTGTTAGTATTTTGACCAGAATATATTCAAATAGCATCAAAAAAGATACGAAATGTTGGAGAATGTCTGCGATTAAGTATTAGAAACGATTTATTCACTTCCAAACAATATTTTACAGAGATTTCGTACGCCATCGCGTAGCCGTTCGAGGAGTATGACTCCGCCGCATTGGAAACAGGCTCAAAATCGCACGATTAAGTTACACGAGTTTCAGGTGTGAATCGCGCTCGTCTATAATCTTCTGGATTGGAATTATAGCGAAAATTGTCTTTACAGAAACTGGAAAAAGAGCGCATGAAAAAGGAAGAAGTAGAAGATGAGGAAGCAGCCGAGGGGCAAGGGCAAAGCCAAAGCCAACAAGACCGCAGCGACAGAAGGAAGAAATTCTCCAGCACTAGAAGCGAGGTGCAAATCTCCGAGCAAGGAGGTAACAACCCAAAGTCCGAAGTGTCGTTATTTCATGACGAGAATATCGAGAATTCACAAGTCCCGAAGGGCAACGAGGGGCAAAATCTTGGGGTTCAAAAGAACGGGGATGATCTTGTCCGGAGTAGGTCTGATAATAAGCGCGGAGACGGAAGGGGGGACAGGAATCGCACCAATCGTTCCGAACTGCAGGATAATCAGAGATATTTTCCAAGAGGTTCAGGGGACAGAACTAGAAAGCGGGGACGTTCGCGGTCAAGAGACCGTAGGCGGTCTCGAAACCGGGATGAGAATAGGCGGAGTAGTAGAGAGAGGAAAGGGCGCAGACATCATTCTCCCCGAAGACGTAGTTCGGCTAGATCGGGCAATAGATCGGACAGACAGACCGACGAGCGTAGAGAAAAACGCAACGATAGTAGGAGATCGCATCATACGGATAACAGAAACGACAAGAAGTCGGAAACGGTTGAACGGAAATTAGATAAGACGGACAAAAGCGAGCCAGACTTGGCCGCCGTTGTACAGCCGAAATTTAAACGCAGATCTCGATCTTCTAGCGGCAGTAGTCGGGCCTCGAAAGAATGAGAATTTGAATTCCAGTTAAATTAATCCTGAATATTAGTGTCGAATGTTGCATTCTTTTTTCATTTTTATTTGCTCTTTTCAAATATCCTTCACAGAGTTCGAACGGTTCTTTTCTATTCTAAACGGCTTATTATTTCACTTGTAAATATAAATGGTTAGTTCTTATTTTCACTAGTACCTAATTTCGATAAACAGTTTCTAAATGTTGTAACGGTACTCAAGTCTCTCCCTCCTATGACGTAGCACTAGAATCTGTTAGCCACTTTGTCACAGTGACTTTGGGAACGTTTTGAGGAGAGGCACTAGGCCCGAGCAATAAAATGAAGTGAGATAAACTGCTGACAGTGTTGATAGGCATTATTTCCTGAAATGAAAAAGGTATCACCCATCTTGGTCCGGAATCATCCTCCATAATTGATAATGTTATGATTAATATACTTTATGGAGTTGTAACAGTAATTGGAAAATATTTGCTGATTTAGGTGAATAGAAATGGGAACTGAAAAAAAAAAAAACATTTTATTTATCCTGTGACATTAAATCAATTTAATTCCATAACTGGACTGGGTTTTTTTCATTTCAAATGACGATAAGCTTTATAATTATCACTATTTAACCCTAATTTTATACATTTATTAGGAACTGTGTACAGGTGTAGGAAATAAAAGATAACTGCATTCAGGCATTAAAATTGTACAACACGTCTCAACAGTGAAGTGATGCAGGGGATTTGCTTCTTTTGATGCATTTCAGTGTCTGTCGGACAGTTGGATTCAAAATCAATGGCAATGCGTAAGTTGACGCATGTTAATAGTGTGAGAAGGTCGTATTCCTTGCCATTCTCGTTCAATTCCGCACACAATGCTCGAATGAAGTATGATCCAATGTCTTCATTCTTCCAAGCCAAGTATCCTAGTTAAAAAACGTCGGTTGAGATTCTTGAAACATTAGGTTTCCGGTGAGAATTAAAAAACAAAAATCACCCTGGGCTTCACAGCTTTTAAAAAAACTGTCCCATTCAATTCTGATCACTCAAAAATTTCCGCTATAAGATTATCTAGGTTCAGATTTACCTGGTACAGTTGCATAGGCGATTAGAAAATCTCTATGAGTCAGCGGACAGACAGAGCGTGAATTGTCAGTTTGGGTACGCTCTCTGAGAGTGATGCCATGATCCACTTCCTTCCCCTGGCAGGCTTGGATGAAGAAGATTTTTGGCTTTCCAGCCAGTGTTTCGCATCTTTCATCGGTGAAATATGGCCATATGGTATCAGTTTCATAAGGTATATCATGTGCACAAAGGACGCCCAAACTCCCATGGGTCAGTATAGCGACGACTAAACAATCGTGATCTGTATGATCCATTTCTGAAACTGCCATTTTCATTACCTGAATATACTGGTTAGCGTGTTTAAAAAAAAAACATTTTTTTCCTCCCAAACAGGTTTAAAAGTATCATTTCAGTATAAAAATACGCCTATGAAAATCTGAATTCTTAATATTAACATTAAGAGGTGGCGCATCGCACTTTTATATTTTCCATAAGAATAACATAGGCAAATTCGTTTTTTCTTCTTCTGATTTTTATAACTAGCTAACGATGCATCCTACAAAAAATCTGCAAACGTATTTTTTCAGGGAATTGAATGCACTAGAAAGAAGGTCTCTTGACAAAATTTCCTAAAGCCAACTGTATGTATCAAACATGCAGTAAGCTTTATGAAATTTTGAAAAGAGACCTTTTTTGCAGTGCATTCAATTTCCTGAAAAAATACGTTTGCAGATTTTTTGTAGGATGCATCGTTAGCTAGTTAGAGAAAAAAAAAATTCTTTTCAAAATACCCTAATACTGGTTCAAAATTTTTTGTCCAGACAAGGTCGCGGCTTGTTACACTGCTCGCATGAATCTACCTTTTTTTAGTTTCTCTTGTATTCCTTTTAAATTCAGATTCTGATATTCCTTGACTTTAAATCCGAGATTCTCTAGACACTTTGTAAGCGCCCTGCGATCGATATTAGTGCCATTTCTACGGCAAACATAGTTATTTCTGTAATATTCGTGATCAAA
Source organism: Rhogogaster chlorosoma (assembly GCA_944452935.1). Lineage (NCBI taxonomy): Eukaryota > Metazoa > Arthropoda > Insecta > Hymenoptera > Tenthredinidae > Rhogogaster > Rhogogaster chlorosoma. The sequence goes on from OX101804.1 coordinate 21,578,517, forward strand.
TATCAAAGCTATGCCTCGCTTTGGGTGGTTCATTTTGTAGTGCGTTTCCATATGCAATGTTGGAGTGGCAGTTGCTCCTACTTCTTTGTCGGCACTCCTGAAAGAAAACAAATGGGTATTAAAATACAGTAACTTCTACACCATGTGTAGCGAAACACTGCAACTGAATTCAAAGAGAACTGAGAAGCAAATGAGCAGCGGTACTTACATAATGAATATCTGGATCCCAATTCTAGTTTTATATTATTCTCTACCCTTTACGATTCTTCTGTAATCGAAACTTTTGTCAAAAAATATTCTAATACATGCTTTCTAATTTCTCAATTCATAGATCAATTCTTATGATCGTCATATTATATTCATAGATTATTTCACTATTTTCATTCATCTATCCACTAAACCCAGTTAGTTGATAAGTGGATACAGTTGTTGAATGCATCGAACACAGTAACTGACTCACAGGGATGGTACCAGTGATAGCAGTAGCACCCTCTCCTCATGGAATAGATATGTGCCTATGCAACAAGTTCCAACCTGTAGCTTGGTTTGAGGGAGAGTGGGGGTGATGGTCAAAAGTGTTCCAGTGTCATTTCAGGGCAGACTTACTTTGATTGGGAGAGAGCTGAAGTGATTCGGAGCCCTCTGTTTGTAGAGACATGAATTATTGGGCTTGTGGAGGGAATTCGAGGTATCTGCGTGCAAAGGACTCTGAAATATTTTCAGGATAGTGAATGCTCTAGTATTATCTCAAGAATTGCACTTTCTTATCTGAAATTGATCAGTGAGTCTGATTGGAAGTGGAAGTTCTGGGTATGCTGGTGAATGAGTAATGCATAACGTCAGAAATAAGATTACTTTCTATTATACACTTTGGGATTTTGGGATAACTTAGAAAGTGTAAATAACAACAAATACTATATGATGATTGATATTCGGTATTTGTAAAGGTTTTAGTTTAGTCACGACTAAATATCACTCCTTGGAGATATTATACGTTCATATGAATCAAGAATATGGGACTGAATTCGAAGACTGCTAAAAAACTTACATGATCAGAGGATGATTTTGTTTTATATCTGAACTGCTTCAACTCCAACAGCGATATTATCAGAATGCCAGCGAGTGCTGAGTCGAACTAAATTCACCACATCCTGAAAAATCTAACCCACTCCCTATCCTTGTAACAATCGCGAAGTTGCTCCGGAGATAAGGGACCTAGTAATCTTTATCAGCATACTGTTATTCGAGCAGACGTTAAATAATACAACAAGTAAACAAGTTGAAAGTCCTGGAATTCATAGTCAGCATTTCTCTACTGAGAATGATAAATTAGAGTTTCATACCACATTACATCAGATTAGATACAATACTTAGTAAAAAGAAATACAAGGCACTACAAGGTTTCTGACACGTCAAAGGTGACGGAGAAAGATGAATAGTTATGCGGCTTTGCCAATGAAGAGACCAAAATTATATTAAAATTGAAAATGCTTTATTAACGCCGGAAAATATCTGTACAATCAATTTCTGAAACTGTTAAATTTTATCATTTGAACATGCTTATAATATCTTTGCATTTTCTCTTTGTATGCAATTACTGTCTATCTTTCATAATCCTTCCGAAAGATCGGTCCAACGAGAGAAAGGAGTTTTCTCTGGATTGTGAGTCCTTTCTTTTGTTGGACAGAGTATAGCAAAGCGTTGGAACTCCTAGAACCTATGATCCGAGGATATCTAGTGCTTCACTATCTTATCTCTCTTTTTTCATATCGAGATATAATTAATACGAATTCTGTCATATATATTATATCAGATTAGATTTAATTCCTGGAAAATTGGGATTGAAGGATTAAGCCTGAAGTTTCGAATAAAGAGAGGAAGCTTAGATAATGAAAAAACTATAATTGCATTACACTTAAATATACTTTATTTGAGACTATAAAACTTCTTTTACAAAGAGTATAAAAATGCGTATAAATGTGCTATTAAAATTATTTATACCTAAACGCTACGAATAGAATATAAAGATGAAAAAAAAAGGTGAAAAAAAAAGAAGAAAACATTTTATAAATTTGAGCAATAAATTATTGAACTCACAAAATAAAGGAAAATAATTCCAAGTAGTTTGATATTCGTCTTTTGAGCGTTAACAAATTAGCTTCACATACTTAGGAAATGGAGAACGATCACATTGCCAACTATTGTGTAACAATATCACGCTCTATCCACTCGATAAAAATTCTTGCAGAATACTACTGGTTCATAACGTATAATTGTCGGTAAATTAGTTGGAACTTTCAAGTCTGTTTGTCATAAAATTGAACAAAAAATAAATGCACTTTGTTCGTGTATCGGCAGTGTGAGTATAAATCTACTGAAAATTCTTTATAATACGTATGCTGTTTGAGATCAAGTGCAAACATCTTACAGAATATTATACCAACATTATTAGGTAATTTACTTAGCTATACAATCCGTTGGCGCGAACGTTCCATAAATTGTAATACGTATTTACTGTGTTAATCGTTAATATTTTCGCCCATTATTCTATAGGTGAGAAATTCGATAACTGAAAACAAATCATTGTACAGTTTCTATTTTTGTGCGATTCATCTAAAGTTTTCTTGCAGCTGATTCGATACTAATTATCAAAATAGATAGCAAGATCAGTTTTCAATACTTAAGTAACATCGATAGTTGATTAAATTCTTCAGTTAAGGCTTTATGACGTTAATTTTAAATAATTAATAAGCGGCACGTTCGCGCACGCCACAGGGTAATGAAATTATCAATAAAAAGCCAATATGATATTTGACAAAAAAATAATTCACCGTAGTTATAGCCAATATTTCAATAGGTAAAAGTAAAAGTCATACAAGTATTATCTCAGTTAAATTTCTATCCTCTATCAAGAATTCTTGATCCTTGATTCACAGGTAAAAAAGAGCACCGCCAAATAAACTCTTATTCATCTAACAATTATGGCAAATCTTATTTAAAGAAAAAAAAAAAAGGAATTTCCTTTATCACGTGGCTTAATCGGTAGCTACACCATTCTTAGGCGATGTAAACTTAACTAAACGCGTTAGCATAGAAGTAATACAAGGGATTTGTTTCTGTTGATGCATAGTTACATTGTCAGGAGTGTTAGACTCGAAGTCAATCGACACACGCTGACAAACGAAAGTGAGCAAAGTTAGGAGGTCCCATCTTGTGCCGTTCTCTCCCAACTCCAAACACAGCGCTTGCATGAACCAAGATCCTCGGGTCGTATTCCTCCAGGAATAGTAACCTGGAGAAAGGAGATTTTATTTCATAAGAAAGCCCTGTTCAGTCCATAAAACATATTCAAGCTTTCATATTCACCTGGAATGGTCGAATAGGCAATTAAAAAGTCTGCGTGTGTTGGAATGCGGAAAGTTTGCGATCCATGACCGTCGGTCTCCGTACGTTCCCTCAGGTTAACACCAGGATCCAATTTATCACCCTGGCAGGCCTGGATGAAAAACATTTTTGGCTTTCCAGCCAAAGACGGACATTTGTCTGCGGTAAAATGCGACCATATGCTGTCTGCTTTGTAAGCAGTATCGTGAGCGTAGAGAATACCCATTTCTCCGTGACTTAGTACAGCTACGATCAAACAATCGTGGTCTGTGTGATCCATTTCTGAAACTGTTCGATCGACTTGATGAAATATGGTGCGAAATGTCGTCAGTTACTTTTTAAAAAGTAAAAAATACTAGATATACAGAATTAAGCTGATTTATAATTTTTTCATTTTTGATTAAAAAGAGAATAGAGTGCAATACGAAGTATGTTTATTTAGGGATGAATCATTACCCTTTTCCAGATTTTTTTGTACATCCTTATAGACGAGATTGTGATACTCCTTGACTTCAAAGCCGAGTTTTTGCAAGCATTCGCTGAGCTTTTCGCAATCAACATTCGTACCAGATCTGGACTTGAGGTGATTAGTGACAAAAAATTCGTGATTAAAAATCAGCGCTAATCCTCTTTTGGGATTGTTCATATTGTAATGAGTCGCGTAACGTAGAGTTGGAGCGTCTCGTGTTGTGTTTCCAAAACCCAAGGCGTTACTTCTGAAACGAAACGATACATTCATAACGCGCATTGTTCGTCGAAGAGTTGTGCTTGACGCGATAAAAATTTTTATAGGTTATATACCAGTCACGCTCGTTTATAAGATCGAAAAATAACATACCTTCCGTATCCGAAAGCATCTCCGTAGTCACCACCTTCCACACAACTGTCGACGCAATTTTCTATCGTTGCGGACATCCTTCAGCCTCCCGATTTATTAAACGCTATTATTATTTCACCAATTTGTATCAGCTAAACAAAACGCTTCGTGTGTCAGCCACCTTTGTTTGAACTCTTGATAGCTTTCTGCGGGTTTTGACAAGCGTTTATTAGCGTGACTCATCTTATATGCCCGCTTATCTCTCTTCCGAACATCTGATTGGTTTATTTTTAGACAATTTACGGTTATATTACATCGTTGCGCGACTAAATCAATGAAGCTCTGTCATTGGCTTTACGGAATTGCTTCCCCCCCGTTTTGATGATTTTCAGCCAATGAAGAGTTCTTGTTTATATCCTCTAGCTACTCTGTCGCTAGAATGTGAAATAGCCTTATGAGTGTTCGCAAATTTCGGTAGCCGTTCATCACATCTTCGAGTTTCTCATCTCATGTGATATACAAGCTATGATATGGAATCGTTTATTCGTCCCGCGCATTGATCTCGTCTTTTTTTGACACAATTTTCATATTTTTCGACGTGTTGTTAAATGCTTAAATGTAATAGTTTCATAACCTTAGAGTCAATGCTTCGGCCGTCATTAACCATCGAAGAGTTTCATACGAGCGTGAAAACGCGGTGAATAGCGATAAATTGGAGCCGCGGTATTCCGCGCCGTTTTTATCCGATTAATGTGTGTTTGTTGATATAACGGATAAACATAGAAAAAATAAATATGCCAGCATTTCTCAAACACATCGAAGTCGAGGATTTCAAATCCTACAAGGGAAAACTAATAATCGGACCGCTAAAGTCCTTCACGGCAGTTGTCGGCCCTAATGGATCTGGTGAGTCGAATATCCTAACCAAAAAATATACTCATTACGTAGAATCGGGGAAAAATTGTTATCTGACCCCTTCATCACACATTGTATAAATAAATCAACAATTCGAACTCCCAAACCACAGGAAAATCGAATTTCATGGACGCCATCAGTTTCGTTATGGGCGAGAAAACCAGCAGCCTCAGGGTGAAAAGGTTCAGCGAACTTATTCACGGCGCTTCGATAGGCCAGCCAGTTAAACGGAGGTAAACTTCATGAGAGAAAATTCTTCTTACTCTTTTCCAACTGCTGTGTCCATTCATTCAGATCTGAGCAAAGTCAACTCAGATTAGTTGGCTTCAAAATGAACCTGTTTGACAAATAAAATAACATTTATGATATTTAACAGCGCTTCTGTAACAGCTGTATTTGAACTTGAAGATGGCAGTGAGAAGAGCTTCATGAGATCTGTACAGGGCTCTTCTTCAGAGCATCGCATCAATAACTCGGTGAATTTTTCATCCAATTTAGAATTTTCATTAAAATATCGATTTTTCTATTTAAGAATCGTGAGATTTATGTTAAACAGTCTTTTCGGAAATTCGATTCAGCGTGATACATTTTTTTGGGGGTATTCTTATTTTCGACTTCTTAATTCAGGTCGTAACGAGTCAGGTGTATCTCAACGAGCTTGAGCATCTGGGGATAAATGTGAAGGCTAAAAACTTCCTGGTATTTCAAGGAGCCGTTGAATCTATTGCGATGAAAAATCCCAAGGAAAGAACTGCTCTTTTCGAAGAGATTAGTAACTCAGGAGCCTTGAAAGCTGAGTATGAAAGGTAATCCTAGAATTCCTGATTTCGAAGGAAAGTTGAATTGTTTTTCTAACTTGATTCGTTTCTAACGCAATCATTTCTCAAATCGTCTAGGCTCAGGACAGAGATGCTCAGAGCAGAGGAGGAGACCCAGTTCTCTTATCAAAAGAAAAAAGGCGTTGCTGCAGAGAGAAAAGAAGCCAAATTGGAGAAGGAGGAAGCAGAGAAGTATCACCGATTGAAAGAGGAATGCGTGAGTTGACTGAAAATGAAATGAGATTTAATTTATCAGCGTTTTTATTACCCTTCTGTATTTGTAAAATGTTTAATTATTGGTTCTTTTGGTCTATCGAAATCAGGCAGAGAAACAGGTCGAGCTACAGCTATTCCGTTTATTCCATAACGAAAAGGAGATTGAAAATCTCGAGATAACTCAGAAGAAGAAGCAGCACGAGGTGGACAAGATATCAAAGAAGAAGGAAAAAGTGGAAGAAAAATTACGAGAGCAGAAAAAAGAGTCCGGCAAACTGGGGCGGGAGCTTCAAAAGATAGACCAAGAAATAAGAGAAATGGAAGTGGAGATAAGCAAGAAGAGACCGACCTTTATCAAGGCCAAAGAGCGAGTTGCTCATATGCAAAAGAAGGTCGAATCTGCTCGCAAAGCTTTGGCGACTGCTAGAACTGCCGACGAGGCTCATAAGAAAGACATAAACGAACTTCAGGAGGAACTGAATCAAGTCGAACAAGCCAAGAACTCGTATGAGACAAACGTTGCTGGACAATCACAATCCCAGGGAAGAGATGTGCAGCTTGAAGACGAACAGGTAAGTTTCGGGGATGGAGAAGCCGGTTTTTACATCTCGTTATAATATTCCTTGCTTTTTTTAAAGGTCCGAGAGTACAATCGTTTGAAAGAAGAAGCAGGCAAGCAGTCCGCCCGCTATCTACAGATGTTGGATTCTATAAATCGAGAGCAAAAATCCGACCAAGATAGGCTCGACAATGAAGGCAGAAAGAAGACTGAGGTTGAAAACAAGCATAAGCAGAAAGGCCACATGAGAGACGAGGCGCAAAAACGGGTCGAAAAGCTCGAGGAACATATTAGAACCTCGGAAGCTGCTTTAGAGGATCAAAAGAAGCTGAGAGCCGATCTACAGTCCGACGTCGGAACCTCTAAGGACAAGATACAGAACTTGCAACGTGAGTTGGAAAACATATCCGAACAACTTGGTGATGCCAAAGTTGATAAGCACGAGGTATCCAGGAATAAGAAGAAGACGGAGATAGTTGAAAATTTTAAACGGCTTTATCCAGGCGTGGTGAGTAGAGAGGCTCAAGGATTTATGCAATTCAACGACGAATCTATCTTTCAATAATTCTTCCACAGTACGATCGTATGATAAACATGTGCCAGCCGATTCACAAGAGATTCAACGTCGCGATTACTAAGGTTTTGGGAAAGTATATGGAGGCGATTGTTGTGGATACTGAAAAAACTGCTAGACAATGCATTCAGTATTTAAAAGAGCAATATTTGGAGCCAGAAACGTTTTTGCCGCTTGATTATATCCAGGCAAAACCTTTGAAGGGAAGACTGAGGTGGGTTGAACATTTTTTTACTTTTCATTCGCCGGCAGAAATGTGTGTACGCTTTGTGCTCTTTTCTGATTTTCAGAAACATCCAGGAGCCGAAAAACGTTAAGCTGTTGTACGACGTTCTTCATTTCGAGCCAAAGGATATAGACAGAGCGGTTTTATTCGCTACAAATAACGCTCTGGTATGCGAAACTCCAGAAGATGCTAACAAAGTTGCTTACGATATGGACAAAAAGACCAGATACGATGTAAGCTGAAAAAGATGCAAGAAAGTATCGAAAATCCAATTCATTCCAACACCTAATTAAGTAATCATTTTAATTACTCTCTGAACTAGTGTGTGGCTCTTGACGGAACTTATTATCAAAAAGCTGGAATTATCTCGGGCGGTAGTTTGGATTTGGCAAAGAAGGCTAAAAGATGGGACGAGAAACAGATGTCTCAATTGAAATCGCAGAAGGTATACCCATAGAAATCTCGAGTAATTGAAGTAAATAAGCAAAGAAGTAGCTAAAGATACGATCATTTTTCGTCTGCAGGAAAAACTCACGGAAGAATTGAGAGAATCTCTGAAGAAATCTCGCAAGGAATCCGAACTTAATACAGTCGATTCTCAAATCAGAGGACTTGAGACTCGTCTAAAGTACAATAAGAATGATTTAACAGCAACGGTGAGTAAACACTATTCATTAACTCCTTGTTTCGTTAATTTTTATCAGAGGAACTAAACGCTGTGTCTTTTTCTACAGAAAAAGCAAATCGCTGATCTCGAAACTGAGTTGGAGGGTCTACAGAATGAGCTGAATCTATTTGGGGTAAGAAACCAGGAGAAAATGTTTTTTTTCTTTTTTTTTTTGTTAAAATTCAGCTTCATTTCTTGGTTTACATCACGGATACAATTTTCCTGTTTTTCTTAGCCGACAATAAACGCTATTGAAAAGACGATGGCCGAAAGAGATCAAGAGATACAAAATATCAAAGAGAAAATGAACACCGTTGAAGACGATGTGTTCGCAAGTTTTTGCGAACAAATTGGCGTCGCGAATATACGACAGTATGAAGAAAGAGAATTGAGGTAGTCAATAGATCTGCAAACTATTTTCAATTTAGGGGAAAAATAGTAATCCTATTCAGATTTCCTGTGCTCCTAAAACCCCGCAGATTATGCGCAAGTTTTATCCTTGGTCCCTGGTCCTGGCATCATCCCACAATGTCCGATATTATTAGGTACTCGTCGATTCCCAAAGCAACCAATGTCACATTTATTTAACTCGATTCGTTGACTTATAGGTCGCAGCAAGAGAGAGCTAAGAAACGAATGGAATTCGAAAATCAAATGAATCGCATCCTAAATCAGTTGGACTTTGAGAAACAACGCGACACCGAAAGTGAGAACTAAATTCGATGTTAAAATTATTCATGCTTTCAGAGTAAGAAGATCCATTATTTTTCTCATAAAATTATAGGCAACGTACTACGATGGGAAAGAGCGGTCCAAGATGCTGAAGACAAATTGGAAACTGCCCGTCAGGCGGAGTTGTATCAATTGACTGAGAAGGATCACGACGAGGAGCAGATGAAGAAGCTGCTAGCCACTCGTACAAACAAGAAAATGGAGGTGGAGCAGGAAGAAGAAGAGATAGGAAAGGCCAGGCGCGAAGTAGGCGCGATTGCTAAGGAAGCTCAAGCCTCGCAGAAGCAGCTTAACTCAATAGAGTCGAAAATTGAGCAGAGAAAAGCCGACCGGCATGCTATTCTCATGCAATGCAAGGTAATAAACTGTTTATAGTTGAGCCTTAATTTTTAAGTTAATTAAGTTTTTTGTTCGCCTTAATTATTATCAATCAGATTTTGGGATAGCAGCATAATAACTTATCGAATTAATCCGCAGATGGAGGATATAGCGATTCCTATGCTGCGTGGAAATATGGAAGATATCGCGCAGGAGAGCACAGTCGCGAGCGAAACGACGGGAGATTCTACTTTAAATACTCATCAACAGTACGAACGTGAAAGCATGATTACCATCGACTATGGTCTTCTTCCTGATAATCTTAAAGATATAGACGAGGATGACATCAAGAAGACTAATGATAAGCTGAACAAAGTGATAAACGATCTTCAGGGCACGATACAGCGGATACAAGCCCCTAACATGAAGGTTCGCGAATTCCCATCACAACTTTTTATTTCAATCCGAAATCGGTATACTAATCGACGAATGAATTCTCTTTGTTGAAATAGGCGATACAGAAACTGTATGCAGCTAAGGAAAAGCTGCAAGAAACGAACGAGGAGTTTGAACAGTCTCGCAAAAAGGCCAAGAAAGCAAAAACCCAGTTCGAAAAGGTGAAGAAGGAGAGGCACGACAGATTCATGGCGTGCTTTGAGCATGTCGCGAACGAAATCGACCCAATCTATAAGGTGAGCTGTAGAGTCTCTTAAGAGAGTAAATCCTGACGTGATTTTTAGCTGGAATAATTTTCTAACACCCTTGTTTTTTACCTTTCTCAGTCTTTAGCTAAGAATCAGTCCGCCCAGGCATTCCTTGGGCCAGAAAATCCAGAAGAGCCGTACTTGGATGGTATAAATTACAACTGCGTTGCTCCTGGCAAACGCTTTCAGCCAATGTCCAATCTTTCTGGTGGAGAAAAGACCGTCGCAGCTTTAGCCCTGCTGTTCGCTGTTCATAGGTAATTTTAATCCAGCTTCAAAAACGCTGCGATCGTGATAAAATTCCCAATTATTGGACTAGGGAATCAGCAATCCACTCAATGGTTTTCTATCAATTGCCAGTAGTTGTGCTGAAACTCTGATGACTTTTGAAGAAATTTGTAAAAATTGATCTGAGAATATGAGCCAGAGAGTTTTGAAACGATACAGGCTTTCAGACTTCAATTTTGCTGGACATCTTATCAACACAGTCTTGAGATCGACATTGAAATTGATTGTTATTTAATTCCACAGCTTTCAACCAGCGCCTTTCTTCGTTCTTGACGAGATCGACGCAGCCCTAGACAATACAAATATAGGCAAAGTGGCGAGTTATATCCGCGACAAGACGAGCTCCCTGCAAACCATTGTTATTTCATTGAAGGAGGAATTCTACTCCCATGCCGATGCATTGATTGGTATTTGCCCGGACGTAAGTTTCCTGTTGTAATAGGAGCCGAAATCGTTTTAAGTGTTGCAAGAACTTTTACTTCCTTTGACAGATCTAAATCTGCATCGTGTAGATTTTGACTGAATATTTAATTTCCAACGTTTTGATTTACAGGTCGGTGAGTGCTTGGAGAGCAAAGTACTGACGCTTGACCTGACCGAATATCCTACTCACTAAAAAGTGTCGATTACATTTTTACTCGACTACCATTTAGATGGTAATATTATCATATTTTTGAAACCTGAGTTTGGTGAATCTGGGATTTGGAATTCGGGATGTATATGGTATATATTTTCACACACATTATCAAGCTTTACTTTAGTATATTCCTTTCTAAAGATTGACTAAATCTAATTATACTTAATTTTTGTTCAAACTTATCACTCAACATTTATCAACACAATGTCGTAACGTGATCGAGATATTTTCTGCAACTCACTGATCGCTATGAACTACTGAAAATAATAACAAGTATTTTAGTAAATTTTCATTATTAAAGACTCCATCATTCATTTATTGACGGTAAAAATATATTTGTGCAGATTATTATTTTACTATTTCTAATAATATACAATATGTAGCTATATCCACGAGCTGTACTTTTATTCGTTATAATATAAAATATCTTATAAAATTTCTTAAATTTAACAACAATTTTTCGTCAATTATTATTCGCACCCTTCCTTCTTCTTCTATCAAATCTAAATCCAAACTACCTACATGCATTCATTCGTAAAACAAGTGTTTCGTTATTCAGAAAATATAATTTATATCTGGATATTTATGTAGTCAGAATCCAGATGGACAATTTTTCGCAGGCATAGAATGGCTCGTTTCCGATCTGCTGATTCCATCAGCGAACATCTGAGACATTCATCTTACTTGTGCAACTGCCATCATAATATCTACGCTAATGAGTCATCATTTCATCTCTATATTTATTCTCATAGAAATAAATACCGTCTAGCGCGTAATATTATATTTGAATCGTGATTTTTGGCTTTGAATTTATTTGAAAAACAGTTTATTTTGTTTTTCCATTCTAACGTTGCTTAATCGATGAAAAAACAACCGAGCCAATATACAATCGAGACATAACTACGCAGGGAATTGGTATACAACATTATAAGGCTTGAGACAAGCTTACACTTTGCGAATTAGACCGTATTGGTTGATGATATCTTCCCAGCTTGCGAGTGCTGGTATCGTTAGGTTTCGAAATTGTCTTTAATATGTGTACACGCATTCTGTCGTAGATTTAAGTACATGTAAATATTATATCGGAAATAAAAATAGTAACAATTCAGATTTATTATACTGTTTGAACCCAACTAGGTGTCCGCGGGTCAACACAGTCTATTGCTCTCATTTGTCTGTCTTGTAATATACATCTGACACCCGATTGCAGAATGCGGCCAAAATAATATGTATTAGGAGTGCCAGTTAAATAATATCATTGAACAGATACCCGACACTACTTCTATCATTTATACAACCGGAGTTACGACGAGGCGGAATGTTTCGAGCAACACATAATTTGCTGTTATTTTGAAAAATCCCATTTCTCTTTATTTAGTTTAAACGCACGAGGCGGATCATATCTTATCAATCTATATGCAAGACATGGTACAGAGGGTTCAGAAATCTTTCCAAAACCGGAATGTGTTGACTAGGCTGTCCCTGAACACAAATTTTCTTCATTCGCCCCGTAATTTGGTTTTTGAAATGAATAGAAAAAAAATTATGAGCACGAATAAATATGAAAAGGAATACTCTATATTAGTGACGAACATGGAAAAAAAAATTTGATTCACTCCTCGTGCAAAAACAAAAACGTTAAAAAACCCCGTTTCTGCTCGGATTTGTTTTTTCTTTTTCGATTTTATATACATGCGTTTAAAATCATATAAAATATCGCACGAAGAGCCAATCAAAATTTTTTCCATGCTTGTCACTAATTCTGATGATTTTCAGATATTTCACCCCTTCCTCTTGGAACAAAGGGCTCCACTTGTGCTCAGAATTTTCTTCTATTTATTTGGAATCAAATTAGCGGGGGGAATGAAAAAAAAGTTGTGTTATACTAAATTCGTTGGTATCCGCATGTATGGTATCGCAGATATCTGGCGACTTGTTCATCTGGTATAAAGATGAAGATGATGATCGTTCGATCGCGGATGGTCTTCTATGCGGGGATATGGGTCGTGGATAGGGGGAAATTAATGGGTCAGGGCAACTGAAAGAGATCAAACGCCTCGTGGTCTACAACCGCGAGGATGATGACCCCCTTCGTTCCTCGATGTTCCAGCATCTGCTAAATAGATGATACGACATCGCTCGCTAGTCTAGTTGCCCTCAGCCTCAGCCAGAGGTGGGTCGGCTCCTAGACGTTCCTTGTAGAGTGTGGTAATCACACGTTAGCGAACCATCGACAGAGTGTGAAATTTCTAAGAAATATACCGAAGGAAGATCAAGAACCGAATTTATCATAATGACAAGGGAGAGCGGCGGAGCTCAGCTCCTGCGCTCGGGGATAGCCGCGTTTTTGATCCTGATTACGGTCGTGGTTCTCCAAGCCGAGGCGGCTAAACAAAAACATCGTCGGTTCAGACCAGTCCAGGCACAAGAGCCTGCGAGTCCTTCAGGAAATACTGCAGACTACGGCGATTACGACGAGTACTATGACACCTACGACGAGTACGAGGACCAAGTGAGGAACGGTAAGTAATTTCCGCTCATTTAGAAAACGCGAAATAGAAAAAAACGCATTTGCGAGATTCCCTAATCAGGGTTCCTTTGATTTACCGCACAAGGACGAAGGGGCGGCGATTTTGAGCGCAGGAATCGATCACGAATCAAAAAAATGATCAATGCTGATCATGCGAACTCATTCATACTTCTTACAAGTATAAGTAGAGTTCGTATCTCATTTGTCGCGCCGCGTGTTTAATTATTACAATATGATACGCGGAACTGAAGAAGAGAATATGAACTATGTAATGTCTGCAGTCAATGACTCGTAATTATTTCTCGTTTTATTTGCACGATGTGAGACTCTGGCACGTGCTGGTATACGCGCACACTCGTACCTATATCGTGTGCATGCTTATAGTTTATACTCAATTAATACGCTTGCAATGATAATACGATCTTAAATCGGACTTTCAATGATTATAACTCAGTCTCATAGTTTACTGAACGGACAGGGCCGAGCGACGAATTGTAATCTAAATAGTTAAGCAACGAGGCGATTAAATCTTTAATTTTTTCTTATCACTGGTCTGGTAGCATTGATTGAGCTTTTAATCAGAGTATTTATTTCGTACTTTAGCGTGTAAAAAACTATATTTAGCTAGTTTTAGTGAGTTATCATATATTGCGCTATATTTTTAGTTGATTCCCTTAACATAGGCGTGAACCCCCGTATCTAAAGGTCAGAGGTGAATAGGTCGCTAAATCTAATCTCCTCAGGTCCCTTAATAAACTCTGTTTCGATATTTATCTTCACCTTAATCTATTCGACTCAATTTTTATCATACGCTATATACACATTGTAAATATTTCGTCGCAATCTCGTCACGGATCACACGCATATAGGGTAGAAATAATGCCACGACAGACAATAATACATTATGGACCAAGAAGAAAGATTCCAACGTTTATCTTACTTATAGGCTTCAATGAAAGATTATTTTTCCTCAAAACTAGGGCAATAAATTGAACGAAGACCGATCTTTTCGACGCGGAAGTGCACTGCGGGTTAAGACTGGTAAGAAATAAAGACGAAGATGATATGGGATCGGGGTCATTCGTCATGTGCTTCTTAGTTTCATTCATATCACATAAGACATAGTATATAAGAATAGTAATTTCCTGAAAGGAAATGCCCTTAATTTGATCGCGTCTTATGTAGATATTTATATTTAAATTACAAAGCGTTACTGCAGCGAGGGCAATTTGTTAATTCACGTATTAAGCCCCGCCATGGTTACCAATTAATCAATTGGAATAATTATAAAGTTGGATGGAATGGCTTTGCGTCAATTACTTTAATTCCCTTCTTCGTTTCAACTGTTCAGAATTTTTATTTACTAAATAAGAAAACAGGATAAGAAAATATAAACAACTAACGCAGCTCGGAAGATGCACGCCAAGCTTTTCCTACACCCGACTATCACTCTTTCTTAGGCACACAACCAAATCGTCCTGCAGAAGGACGAAACCCCAAGCCAACCCCAACACCGGGAACTTCAGGGGCAGCAGCACCGCCGAACGATAACTTGGGTAAGCTGATTTCTGGAACTGATCATTTTGTGCAAAAATATGCACACATAGATCGAGGTCGGGACAATTTCATCACTTTAAAAAAATATATACGATTTTTGCATTTCTATACCGTTTCTCCGCAGTGGGTCCGAGAATTCCACCTTCAACTACCACATCCCCACCTACAACTCAGCCACCAGACGAAACGCCAGAACAACCTAATTC
This sequence comes from Rhogogaster chlorosoma, assembly GCA_944452935.1. Taxonomy (NCBI): domain Eukaryota; kingdom Metazoa; phylum Arthropoda; class Insecta; order Hymenoptera; family Tenthredinidae; genus Rhogogaster; species Rhogogaster chlorosoma. The sequence continues at coordinate 21,593,665 of OX101804.1, forward strand.
AGGTGATGCCTTATTCAAAAAATTATTCGTTGCGCTTTCGTTAATAATATTATAAGTTTGATAGAATTAGAAACCGACGATAATTAGGAATAAGAAGAGTAATAAATAAAGAACTGAACAATGTGTGTTCCCTTTTCGACCCTTTGAAATTTGCAATTTTGCACGCTGTGGCTTCGGTCTTTCATAGTTTATAGTCTTATATGACGTCGCAGCCGATCGCGGACTATGAACTTTGAGCGATGATATGTAACCAAGGAAGAGAATGAACTTTAGTTAATCTTCTTTTTATACGAATAAGAAAAAAAAATTTAAAAAAAAAGATACTACTACTATTATCACTGCGGTATATAGGTGATGATGATGATCTTGGCTGCTCGTTCGATGGGGTACGCCACAAAGCTGACGAAGAATGGAAGCCCGATGATTGTACAACGTGTCGATGTTTACGGGGCAAAGCTGAATGTTCACAATTGAGTTCCTGTCAATCAGGTTACGTGGCATCACACATTATTATAATTATAATCGGTTTTCAATAATCATCCGCGAGTCATTATTAGATATATCGTATTAAATATGTATATCAAGTTCACCGACGATCGGCAGCGCGCGATATTCCAATACTTATACTTTTACTGCCCGTTATGGCACCAGACTAATTACCAAAAAATTAAATCATCACCAAAAACAGTTATTGACAAAAATTTCCAAACTGTACCTACTTGTTAATTTATCAAGGCTATACTCGTGTTATATTTATAATTTATAACACCGATTACACATCCCATAACTTCTATATAGTTTTTATACATTTCTCGTCATCCTATAATTTCGGGTGAATAATTTCAGGCGGAGGTTGCGCAGGTGTTGTGTGTGCAGAGTTGACTTGTGAACAGTACATCCCCTTGGGCAAATGCTGTCCTGTATGCGCAGGTATGGGATGTATTTAATTAGTATATTACACATAAATTTTCAAACTCTAATTCAGGAGAATATTTAATCGCGTATAATGTAGTCGAATAAAAAATGCAATACATAATCTGTTTCTTTTAGACGTCGAACCAACTGGACAACCTTCACGTCCGGTGAGTACATTGCAATATCTACTATAACGATCTTCGACAGCTTTCAATAGAACCTAATTAAACATCGCATTCCGTTTATTCGTTTGGTTTCTACAGCCTCCAACATCTCCTTCAGAAATTGAGCCCAGCGAGAGCAATCGTGTTAATTCCGTATCCGGGCCAAGGGTAGGTGAAATATATTGACCTCTCCTAGCTTGATCTCGAATCAATAATTATTAATTATCAATCAATTTCTTCCCTACTCGATTGTATAGACTTTTATAGCGGTGGTATTTGACTGTAATTATTCTTAGGGAGAACCCGGCCGTCCTGGCGACAGCGGTCGTCCAGGGGATGCAGGATTCCCTGGGACTCCTGGTACTCCAGGAATCCCCGGGTCACCTGGACCACCAGGTCCCTCACCGGATGTAAGTTTGTACACTAAAATCAAGTAAAATAAAGGAAACGAGTTGGTGTCTTTCGATCAGAAAAAAAGACAGTAATTAAATCAAGGAAATATCAACGTGTATGAAGATTAGAATCGATCATGGACGCAATCATGAACTACAACCGATTATCTCAGCTAAAAGTTGAAAAGTCCTCACGCGATTTATCTCGTGTATACAGATGTCTGTCTACTATCAACAACTGGCATTATCTCAAGCCGGACAAGACAAGGGACCAACCGGAGGATCCGCAGCTCTATACGGCGCTCCAGACGCGTATGCTTATCTACAGGCTCAGGTTGGTTCAGTCGGACCACGAGGACCTCCAGGCGCGTGAATTTTTCACCAATAAATACTCTTCGCCAATTTATAACGAGAATTTGTTAACAACTCGTTCTCCTGCGGCTTTAGGTCCACCCGGTCCCTCCGGACCCCAAGGTTTTCAAGGAACAAGAGGCGAGCCTGGCGAACCTGGGCCTCCAGGACCCACCGGCTTGCCAGGACCTCGAGGATTGACCGGCCTCTCTGGAAAGGATGTGTGTTCACACTCGTAGCTCTTTCGCTAATTATTCCAGCCACTTTTTGCCACGCATAAAACTGATTTTTTATTTTAAGGGCGATGCTGGTGAGGATGGAGAGACTGGACCTCAGGGTTCTCCTGGTCCCGTTGGACCTCGTGGTTTACCTGGAATGCCTGGCCTCCCTGGTATCAAAGGTCATAGAGGATTTTCTGGTCTGGATGGTGCGAAGGGTGACCAAGGACTTACGGGAGAGAAAGGATCGTCAGGATCACCAGGACCGATGGGCCCTATGGGACAAATGGTAAATGGATGAATCCACTTTATTTGAAGTTTGAAGAGTAGATTTTCATTCAATCAAAAATTTATTTGGTTAAATGATTGATACATTTATTACACACTATGATTCTTCTATTCATAATCGATGAAAATTTACTAATTGTAATGTCATGAATATTTGCTTCAGGGTCCAGCTGGGCCTCGTGGTGAAAGAGGGCGTGAAGGACCGCCGGGTCCTATCGGAGTGCGAGGGATCGATGGTATTTCTGGTCCGCCAGGACAACCCGTGAGTATATTACATTTTTTAAACTATTATACCTGAAGCGAGTGATGATTATGGTCTTATCAAGAGAACGAGATCATGATGTAAGATGGAGGAAAATGAGAGTCTAAGTTATTCGTCACGATTCACGTGTAAATCGATGTCTTAGGGTGCGATCGGAAAGTCAGGATCTCCAGGATTCCCTGGTAGTCCTGGGATCAAAGGTGATCAAGGTTCTCAAGGACCCAAGGGTAGTCAAGGTCTCCAGGGTCCGAGAGGTTCGTGTTATGCTTTTAATATTCTAACAGAATATTTCCAACTCGAACATTTTCACGAGACCTTATTACATAGGTTTCTTAATTCAAGTAATTGAAAACTGCAAAAATTCAACAATTCGCATTGATTCTGCAGAGATTCAATAAAGCAAATCATTAATTGCATGAAATTTAATGATTTCAAAAGGCGAATCAGGACGTCCTGGGCAGCCCGGAGAATCTGGACCACCAGGGGTTTCTGGTAAGGATGGATTACCAGGTGAAAAGGGAAGTACAGGAGCAACAGGGCTGCTAGGCGCGCCAGGGTTCCCCGGAGTTCGGGGGCAGCCTGGATTGGCTGGAAACCCGGGTACACCAGGTTCGAAGGGGATGCCGGTGAGTTGTGTTATCTCATATGGCATCTACTTTATTTATTAAATTTAGGGTCCAAAAATCCTGCCGCATAATATGCCAAAATATTTTCTTTCCCGCATCTATTAGATATAATAGAATAAAAATCATCATTTTTTTCAAAATCTAATATCTTCCGACGATTAGATATGAGGGTTGGTTTTAGGGGTGCTAATCGCACATTCTATACGTTCATTTCTTGTTAAATTCAAAGGGATCGCCGGGCGAGAGGGGATTCAAGGGTGAAACAGGTTCGAAGGGCGATGGCGGGGCACCGGGTCCTCGAGGTATGCCTGGGCCAACTGGTAACGAGGGTAAAAGAGGAAAACGAGGAATGCGCGGACCTATCGGGGCCCCTGGAGCATCCGGAGAACGCGGGATGCCCGGTGTTCGCGGACTTCCTGGTCCCGACGGAGCCATCGGGCCAAAAGGTTCAGTTTACATCAACACATCATCCGCTATTATTACATGGTTCTTAAAAATTTCAGAAAAATTCCAATCTTTCAAAAGCATAAAGTTTCGAATGAAGTATGCGTGATAAATTATTTTAGCGATTTAGCTCTCGTAATCTCACTCGCACTCGGTGATATAGTTTTATAATGTCTACAGTTTTAACTACGCACAATTTTATTTGGATATAAATATAGCAATTAAAAGATATCTGTTCCATGTTTCGCAACCCAATTGAACTAATCACAAGATTCTAGATTAATATAAATATATGTATGCTATAGGCGCGTTTATCAAAACGTTATTTATATGTTATCATAGAATAAAATCCATTTTTCATTCGTGGGTTTTGCGTTTCTTCAAACTACGAATATTTATACTGATTCCTAGGACAAACTGGAGATCGTGGACCAGTTGGTGGCAGTGGGCCAAAAGGAGCGACAGGAGATCCTGGCAGACCAGGTCTTGCTGGCCTGCAGGTAAAAAAAAAATAAAAAAACATAACTTTGTAATTGTTTGTAAATCTCTTCAAATATTTGTAGAAATTAAATTTTTTTCAACCCGATAAGATATTGAAAATCCAACATAATTCGTCCGGTTATAACATGCGAAAAATCTGCAGCTCTTAATACAAACGACCGCAGAAGCATATTCATTTTCAATACACGAAATATAAATTTCGTTATTCAGGGTCCGCGTGGTTTAATGGGACGTCCAGGTGCGCCAGGAAAAGTTGGAAATCCTGGCGAAAGAGGTATTGAGGGAGCTGACGGAAAACCAGGCGAACCAGGGCCACCAGGGCTCCAAGGGTTACCAGGTCCCTTTGGTTTACCCGGAGACAAAGGATACACGGTAACCCTTATCATTATCAGCACAGAATTAGGAAGAAAAGAATTAATAAAAATTGAACGAAGCGTATAACACATGCTTTTTCTTTCATCAAAATTAGGGAGAGCCTGGAAAAGACGGAGAACCAGGTGGACAAGGTCCACCAGGACCTAGAGGTGATTCAGGCAAAGACGGACCAGCTGGTGTGCAAGGGCCGCCTGGTCCGCCTGGAAATGACGGCGAAAGAGGACCTTCGGGCCCTGCAGGTCCTAGGGGATTCCAGGTAAATATCACTCTTCTTTTATTAAAAAATTGACCGATTCTTTAAATTGCGTTATTCATTATCTCCTAATAGATTTCCTCCTTCTTTCCGCTCGTCTAACACTCGCCAGTTATCTCATAGGTAAAAAATTGACGAGGGTTGAATTAGGATGAAAATATATCCCGCAAGTAGAAAATCACGCGTTAGTCAGACGCGCGAACGAAGCGCAACGGTATGCGGCTGTAAAATTTAAGTAGTGACGTCCTTGTCTGGCCCGACATCCACCTGACAATGAATCCAAATCGCGGCAGTAGTATGAGCCGCGTTATTTCCGCCAACACCGACTCGTGAGTAGTAACGTCCCTACCTTGTCGGACATGTATCGCGCTGCAGCTCCGCAGTAGCGTGAGCCGCGCGTGTCGGCCGAACGGAGTAAGTGGTAATTTCGTTGTTTGGTCAGACAGCGCACCTTTCTATTCTGTTCTAATAGAGATAAATCATAGTTTGAATAAGTTTGCGGAATTTCTGGAGAGCTCTTTTAAGCAATTAAAAGCGAGCGCCCTTTGTAAACGCGCTTCTCATCTTTTTATAGGGTCTGCCTGGTATTAGTGGTAACCCGGGTATGCCGGGCAAAGACGGAGAAGCAGGAGTTCAAGGTCCTCCAGGGTCACCGGGCCCCGTTGGAAACAGAGGAGAGCGTGGTTTTCCAGGAGATCGCGGACCCGTTGGGTCCCCCGGATCACCGGGACCTAGAGGAGAGCCAGGGGCACAGGGTACGGATGGGCTTCCGGTAAGTTTTGTTCTTTTTCGATCACGAAATATACGTCTTACATCTCCCGCAATTATTAATCTCCTTCACCACTTATATTGTTAATTAAGCATACACCGAAAAAAATGTATTATCAAAACTAGTATAATATACTAAAATTCTTTGTCTTCTTTCTTTAAATTAATCCAATACCACAGGGTATTGCCGGCCCAAGGGGTGAGAAAGGACATTCTGGACCGTCAGGATTAGTCGGTTTACCCGGGCTTCGAGGTTTTCCGGGATTGCAAGGGGAGAAAGGAGAGAGAGGATCGTGGGGTCCTGTAGGACCTGAGGGTCCGCCAGGTAGTTTAATTCCGTTAATATACTTGAGGGACGTTTGGACCGAACATTTCACTGCATATTCTAATGAATTCGATGTTTAGAAACTGGATAAAACAATGTTGGATCCATTTTTAGGGCGAATCGGTGAACGTGGTCCACAAGGTCCGATGGGACCGGTAGGACCTCCTGGTGAGCCAGCTGATCGTGGTGATACTGGACCTCCGGGTGCGCCAGGAGAGGCTGGAGCTCCTGGAAATCCGGGAGAAAGAGGTCCTCAAGGTCTTCAAGGACTACAAGGTTTCCCAGGACAAATCGGTCTCGCTGGCTTACCAGGTGTCAAGGGAGAACGTGGGTACCCAGGGCTCAAGGGTGATCAAGGAAATTCGGGACCGGCGGGTAATTATTTAATTGTTATTATTATTACTGCGTATGAATAAAATATGTTAATTGATTCCCAAGTCCGATATATCGGGTGAAGGGGTCAAGATTAGATCGAAAGTTACGTTAGTTTTTTATTCATCTAAATCGACTCTACAGCTCTGAATTATTCCAGATTTTTAGATTAAAAAGAAAACAGATTTCTTCAGACTTATTCTCGTACTTAGAATTAGAGGAAACCTTTATTCCATAAAACTAGAAGAAAATCATTCAACTTTCTTATCGCACAGGTAATCCTGGAGAACAGGGACCCCAAGGGTTGATAGGATTGACTGGAACCAAGGGAGTTAGAGGCGAACCTGGAGCTAGGGGTGAAATTGGAATTATGGGACCTCCTGGTCTACCTGGATTGCTCGGAGCTTCCGTAAGTTTTTAATTTATCAAATATTTATAATTATACACATCTATATCCAGAGAAAAGTACTGTGACGCTCCTTTTATTTTTTGATTCAATCGATACATTTTGACTTCGTTCGTCAATATTTTGATCAAGATATTTATTCGCACGTATAGCAAATGATTTCCATGTCTCTTGAGCTCTATTCTTTCATTGCAGGGAGCACCTGGAGCTACAGGACCCCCAGGTGTTTCCGGATTACCGGGACCGAAAGGAAACGTCGGGGATGTCGGACGTCCTGGCAATCCAGGACCAGTCGGCAATCCCGGAGCACCTGGGCTCGATGGTATCAAAGGAGACAGCGGATCCGAAGGACCAACAGGTCCCAGTGGTCCACCAGGGCCACAGGGACCTGCAGGAGATCGAGGCTTACCAGGTCTACCTGGGACGCCAGGTTCCATTGGAGCTAGAGGCATGAGGGGGGCTGCCGTAAGTAATATTCAAACTTATACCCGACATTTTTTTATGTATCGTAGCTTATTTAACGACATGATTTTTCTTTTCTTTTCTTTTTCTTTTATGTATAGTTGCGTCCTAATTATCATTTTTTCTGTCTTTGCGATTCGATTATGTTTTACGCTTCTCAGATTTTCATGTCCTTAGATTATTCTCACTTCATCTGGTCTTAAACTTGTGATTCTAGATTGATCACTGACTTCTGTCTCTATTTCACAATCGCTGTAAATGTTTTTTAAGGAACTCTCTTGAAATTTTTATTCAAAATCAACGTAGGTATAGGTGTACCTATAATATTTTATCTCCTCATAGGGTGAAACTGGAGTGCCAGGAAAACCAGGAACTGAAGGTCCACCAGGACCACACGGAATGCCGGGACCTGGAGGGCCCCCTGGTCCTACAGGTGATTCTGGGCCAGAGGGACCCGCAGGTAAGCCTGGTCCACCCGGAATTGGTGGAAGACCTGGCGACAAAGGACCACCAGGTATGGCAGGACCACCTGGATCCTCTGGACCGTCAGGATTGCCGGTATGATAATTTCAACGTATACCTATATCTTTCAGTTCAAAGGGCTGGGATGATTAAATATGCATTTATCATTACTATAATATTTTTTTATAATGTCCCGAATGTTACACCAACAGGGTCCACCGGGACAAGCAGGACCGCCAGGTCCAGCCGGCGAAAGAGGAGCGAGAGGAGAAACTGGCCCACAAGGTGTCGAGGGACAGCAGGTAAAATATAGTTTTCAGTCTTTTAATAGAATATTTCCTTAATTAGAATATGTAAGTGAAAGTGTACTTCGATGTTGTTGTGTGTATATATTATTTAATAAACAAATTCCACTGAATCTATCTGCAAATAAACGCAAATCCCAATTATTCAGGGTCCACGAGGTAAACCAGGCCCACTTGGACCTGAAGGAGTAAAGGGAGATCGAGGAGAGACAGGGCCAATAGGTGCTAAGGGTCATCGTGGGTTAATAGGACTCCAAGGGTTGCCAGGTTCGCCAGGTTTACCAGGAGACAAGGGTATGTTAATTTTTAATCACATCTTATCTCATCTTATGTCTATAATCCTGTAACCCTTTGCTCAATGCACTATATGTCCTGTTCAATAGGTATGATCGGAATGCCTGGTCTTTCTGGCAAGGACGGAGAGCCTGGTATCCGAGGTTCTCCCGGAAGGGATGGTAGCCAAGGCCCTCAAGGCTTGTCTGGAAATCCTGGACCCAGAGGACCACCTGGTGAAGAGGGACGAAATGGGCCAATGGGACCACCAGGACCACCCGGACCCCCTGGACCACCAGGAGAACTTGGGCTCGGTTACGACGCAGCGTCATTGGCTGCTCTTTTGAGTATGAAGAAGTGTTGTTCTATTCCTAATCGTGTACAGGGTTTGAAAGCTGAACTGGAAAATAAGTTTGCGCATTCTTCCAGATGCTGGTCAAGGACAGAGCAAGGGTCCAGACTCATTCAGCGGCGACGAGCCGACTAGACTATTCGGAAAGGATATCACCGAGCAGGAACGAAGAGAACTAATTATGAAGGCGTACGAGCAGCTGAAAGCCTCTTTCCAGAAATTGGTCAAACCGGACGGACAGCAGCAATCACCGTCGAAAACTTGCAGGGATTTATTCGTCGCGTATCCTGATAAGCCCAGTGGTACGTGACGGACGATGAACGGAACGAAGATTGATTATGATGATTGAATACAATGCGAAGTGTCCTTGATAATAATTTATGTCTTAAAGGTGAATACTGGATCGATCCCAACGAAGGAGACGTGCGGGACGCAATACTGGTATACTGCGAGGTTGAAAAACGCAAGACATGCGTGATACCGAAGCCACCCCGTTCTCCGGAAATCACATACAAGGGCCACGAGCCGGAAGTCTGGCTCAGCGAAATGGAGAACGGAATGCAGGTATAAAATTGAGTCCGGAAATTTCAGGATTTTACTTGTTTCGGAGGAAAGTGCATGTTCCTTTATTTTCCGTTACAGATCACGTACAAGGCGGACAACAATCAGATCAGTTTCCTTCAGCTATTATCCAGCCATGCCGAACAGAACCTGACATATCATTGCAAAAAATCTGTAGCTTACTTCGACACAGAACGTCGGACTTATAGGCGAGGATTGAAACTCTCTGCATGGAACGACGCCGAGCTTACACCACGCGGTAATCAGAGATTGAGATACGAGATGATATCTGACGAGTGCCGGGTAAGATTATCCTTTTTTATTTCTCGACTGATTTATACATTAAGTAATATTACATTATATAATTCGTTGGATTATGTCTATGCTATTCATAAATTGTGTGTTTCCTTCTTTTTTTGTTAACTATATAGGATCGTTCTGACGAATGGAAGAAAACGGTCATCAGCTATGAAACGGACAAACCAGTACGTCTACCAATACTAGATATAGCTTTGAGGGACGTTGGCCAGCCAGATCAAAGCTTTTCGGTTGAAATTGGACCGGTTTGTTTCAGGTAAATTTATAAAGTCTTCGAATAATTTGCAATTTTTTTCTTTTTTATACCATAATGATATCATTTACGCGATATATACTTAACATAGTTTTGTGTGTATAGTATACATACATATATACCTTTTCTTTTTGTATACTCTTTTTTTGATTTGTATAACGTAATATATGATTGTTATACAACTACTTTTATAGTACTTATATAATATACATATATGATATGATATGATAATGATAACGCGATTTAATATACATATTATAATTAGAGTGAAACTAATCCTTGCAAATATGTAATCATATTATATTTAGTATCAATGATAATTCAGCTGATGATTATAATAATATAATGATAATATATAATGGCCTGTACAGTTAACAGTAAACTACGAATAGTTATGGTAATAATCTTACGAAACTTCGCGTGATATACAGATCGCATTCATTAATTAATATTAATTAAGCCAGTAAAATACAATATACATACATAAAATAGAAACGTTACACTGCCAAGATTAATACGTTACTTATAAGTAAACTATTTTGCACCTCTTATATACTTAGGGTAATTTTTAATTGTTGAAATTTTTCTCTATTAAGAAATGTTTAACTTTACGATACTTAATATATTAATGTATAACTTAAATACTCGAGTCACAATCATATTTGCAGCTCTGAGGTTGAGTATGATACTTTAAAGAAAAATTATATAATTCAATGCCAAAGTGCCAATATACTTATTACACTTTATTATACATACATGTAACATTTATAGGTCTAAGTATTAATTGCTATTATACGTTACGTGCATACGATATTGTTACAATATATAGTTTACTAATCAAATTGTAAATGAATATTTATAATTATGTGGCTCTTATACTATATTATATACTGTATGGTTATTAAATGCATAAAAAAATCCATAATCTTAAATCCAATTCGCACATCTTATCCCGATTTCTTTCTTCACACTGTAACTAGGAGGTTCGGCTTTTTACTTCCATTATTGAACGCAAATGAGTAAGCATTCAAACAATAATTGAGTTACCAGCACGTTTTGTTATATGCAATACGACCGCGAATTGTGATACGTTGACACATTGACACATTGTGTACGCTGTGGTCAAAAATATGTATTTATGGTTTGATAACTTGTAGATCAAAAATTTACATGCCTTATGACATGCAATCTGAAGAAAAAACTTACCAGAATGACACGCTGGTTGCGTTTGATAAGGCGCATAGATTTTGCGGTAAGATTCTTCCGTGGTATATGTCGATCTTGGGATTTCTGACTTATCTATAAATGGTAGCGAACTACTTTTTCCACAGAAATTGTGCGGGAATTAGTTTGAACTCTCCGTTACCGCCACTATAAAACATAAATTGGAATGATTGATACTGATTTTGTAGAAATGTTGAATAAGCTTCTAATGCACCGTGGTACTTATTTGTATCCTAGAAAAAATCAAGACCGTATACCTACATGTAGATAGTATTGTATGTATGCATACATACGAGGCAAGCATAATAAATAAAATACATCAAATGCGTTGGTAATATAACAATACCTGAAATATTTTATTGTCTCTGTACATACTGGTACTCAATAAATATTATTATAAAAATATACCTACATAGTATAGTACTTTCTACAGAGAATATCCTAATTAATTTTAATCATAATACGAAAATATAGGTATATGTATTAAAGATACTTTCAAAAAACACATCCACCTACAATTCCACCACACAAGTTATATGCAATTAGTTAATTAATGTATTTACAGAATATAGTTTGCCTTACTCACAGCTACACGGCAATACGGCAATGAATGCATGTGAAAAGCCAAAAGAGCTTTTCTAATTTCATTCAAAACATTTCATCTTTTGTAAACAGGAATTTATTAAAATTCAAAATCTGATCTATTATTATCTAGTTCTCGATTCATAATTTATTTCTAAAATTAAAGGCTATTTTGAATTACCCTATTGGTGGACCTCACAAAAATCTACCCATAATAGTATGAAATGCTTGTATAATAGAATAGACATTAGTTATAAATCGTTACATAGAATATCAAACTATTGCTTTATACATTACTAGCAAGTAATTCATACAAAATATATACTCTTTGGGTATGTGAAACTCGTTTATCATATATTCCATGTAAACAAGGTTCTGCATATAGTATGTATGTATTTATGTATGTATGTAGTACATACATTTTAATCGGTAACCAGTTATAACAACCGAAGGAAGAACCTGTATGTATACCGCAGCTTCATTAAATTAATTGACTTTCTTCACCTACAGTGTCTAGCAGGCTTTTGAATTTGTAAATATCTCCTGGAATTCAAACCGTCTATTGGCGAAACTAATACCTGTGTTAAATACACAAATATAGGCACAGGCCAATTGTAACTAGTAGTTATAAGCTAAATTGCTCGTATTTTTCATCCAAAGATTAAATACTCATGAAGCATGCGGGGCATGAATTTCAATCTCTTCATTCAATTACCGGATACAATCGTCCACTCTTTCTATAACTCCGGTGTATTTAATCCTGGATGTTTTTACGACGAATTAAAATTTAAACGAAACATTCTATCTATTCTATTCATCTTTCGTTTTCTCTCTCTCTCTCTCTCTTACTGTCTTTACATTCGGTGAATTAAATACATATACATATAATTTTTGAGAATTTCAGGACACTAGGTGCGCCATACCATATTAAATGCACGAATGATTTTCAGTGAGCCTGTTTAGTTTTTTATATCAATAAAAGTATCTTAAATATTTAAATATTTAGTACGCGAGATACAGTACTATATGATTTGCTTTTACTATATAGTAGTGAATGAATAGTTCACTCATTACATAGCAAACATGAACATCAAACAATTAGAGTACGAGGTCTATTCCCAAGCTTAGCACAATCATAATGGACCCTGAATCCGACTCAGTTTTGAATACGTAGCTAATAGAAGAAAGTAATATAGATCCTATATTAACTATGATTGTTCACTTATCAATAGCATTTGAGATCCATATTTGTTTTAAATGGAATTTTTTTTTACCACAATAAAAATATGGCATTGCCAATGAATGAATTTAAAAAAACAAAAAGAAAAAGAAGAATAAGATGTGTAATTGAATTGAGAATCACTGCTGTATAAATATAATAATTCGTATCATAGATACCTTGTCTTCAACTTTACCTAGTTTCTTATCATTTTTCAACATAGCTGATGCAGTCGACTTTGAAGAATTATATTAATCACAAATGCTTCAGGTTAAATGATAGTAGTAAACCTTAACTGAGAGATCTTAGAATAAATCAATTATAGATAAGTAATTGTAATCCACTTGAAACGCCACGCCACAGGATTTTTCAATGCTAGATCATGGTACGAGAAATCGATTGTATTCACCCAGAATCTGTTTTTTTTCTTTGTTTTTTTTTCTACTCGCTATTATTAAAACGTGAAAAGATTTTCACTTTTGTAATATTTGAATATATCACAGCGCAAGTACTACTTATACGTGGGAACAAATTTTTCTCGAATTATATAATACAAATATGAAGTAAAATTGAGCTTTGCATAACATTTTCCATACCAAAAATTAACGAGCACACATTATAAAACTATCCGTCTAATGTATTCTACAAATTTACTAACAACAAACTGACACGACAATCGCAGGAATGTGAAAATCTAACGCTATTAAGTTAATAACAATATTCATTATAGGGTTTATATATATTGTTCTCCGTCATGAGGTAATCAATGCTCGTTTATAATAGAACGGTATAAATCCGGTACTTTTTTTTTTTACTGATTGAATATAAATATTCAATTAAAAATAATACTTCCTCATCATACGTATCTCCTGTTCTTTGGCGTCTGACTTTTGACGCATCTTCGCCTTCCGAAAATTGCGATTATACAAATTGTAACAGTCGCCACAAGTACCACTGCCACAGCCCACACAGCCTTGCTGGTGTTCATATTCACACTTTCATCGGATTTCGGTTCCTCTCTTCCCTCAAAAATCTCATCGTTCTTTATCGGTACAACTTTTTTATCGCCCGAAGGTTTCGCTGTCGAAGCTACTACCACTGGAGGAGGTAATGGCAGAGATGAATTCGGCAGTTTGGATGGAGTCTTGGGATCCTTTGGCTTATGAATTGGCGCTGAAGTTGTAGTCGGTCTGGGAGTAGTTGTAACGTCAATAGATTCATACAACTCTTCAAGATGACGGAGATCCATTTCTTGTGCAGTCGTTAGAGGAGAGATATCCTCTGAATTGCTTTCCAAATATTCAACCAAAGGAGCAAAAAATGAGGACAAATCTTCAGTCGCCACATCATATATTGACATCGGATCCTGAATAACAACTGTCCAATCCTCAGCTCCATATTGCTGAAGCATTGACCTATAGAAAGAAAAATATGAAAGCAATATAACATCGTGTAATCATAGGCTATATATTGCAAAGCCAAATACTTATTGCTATTGCAAGAAACGAGCTGTTTCAACGATAAGCTGACAATGCGACTCACACAAACTCAGGTTTGGCATGACTCTCTTTTACTGCGTCGTATCTGACCTCCGTCGAATCTGTAACGTATCGATAAAGCTGGAAAGCTAATACAATCCCAACGAATTTCCTGCAACAATGGATTACACCAGCTTAATACATATAATGTTGAGTACATATTTCATAATTTCACACATCTAGAAAGTCTTTTACGAGATGTAAATAGACTGCAAATAATGATCTTGTGGAAGTTTGATATACTCACGGAAGGTAGGGTTTGTTGCCGGTGATAAATTCGTCGTCCAAGAATGTGGGAATATCCGAAGAATAGGAGGTCACTTTTTCGTATCGTTTCCTGAAAAATAGTACAATACGCTGTTTACAAGTTTTTCCCTCCAACCGGCGAAGAGAATGTTTGTACGAATTGTGAAAAAATTCTCTTTTCAAAGAGTTTCAAGAACATTTAACACACCTATACTGCCACCAGGACTCGAGGAGTTCTTTCGGTGCATAAGTACCATTTCTGATAACATCTAGCCTCCACAAATCCGCAGATATATAGTATGCCAAGCGTGGGAGAACATCCAAGGCAGTTATCATCAAGGAACTGATCTGGGACTCCTCGGATACGGTACTGTTATCGATAAGCCCCAAAGCAACTAGTTGGCCTGGGCTTACTGACAATATGGAGAAAAGTTCCGACACAGCTTCGTCGAGACCTTGAATAGCATAAGTTTTTTATTTAAAACCTGTTCGATGAGTTAAAGCGAAGCATTCATAAGAAATGGATAAAAAAAAGCTTGCCTGAATATCTGTTTGCCGTGTTGAAAAGCAAGTTAGTATTTTCCTCCGCTCTCATCTGATTCATTAAGACTTTGGCTACAACTTTGTGGGCGGTGAGATAATTTCTCACGGATGCTTGGTGGCACGTTAAGACTCTGAAATTATTTGGAAGACAATTCTATTAGTTTCCAACTCTCAGAGGCAGATGGAATCATCCATTTTAATCGACGAACTGTGAGTTGTACCAAACCTTGTGACTCCATCACGGCAGAAATTGATCAACTGAGTAGAACAGGTCTGGTTGAATCTGCTATCTTTGAAAAAATCTGAATCCGGAGTTTCCTTCAGGACTGATTTGCCCATCGCCGATGCAGATTTGTACAAAGTTCTGCCGCGCAAATCCTGAAAGAAAGATACAATTTTGATATCAGAGGATATAATTTTTCTTTATTTTTCAATTTATCAGCGAACTCACTTTTTTCCAAAGATTCTTCATCATGCTGTAAGACACATTTCCATAAGGCACTACGTCAGCTGCTACCGAAGTCCAGTCGTCGCCGTCCAAGGATCCTTGAGGATAAAAATCACACATGAATATTTCCCCGAGAGACAATTCATTAGTGCATTAGGAACATACCTAGAAGATAAGCTGGAATCGTCGAGTCGCCTAATGTAATTTTGTACTTTTGGGCCAGCCTCTTTTGTACGAACGTAACAAGTTTTCCATGCAAATCGGTTATCTCTTCCCACATGCTTTTTATCTTCTCGTAGCCTTCCGTATACCCAGAAAGTAGTTCCCAGTATTCCGCCACACTCTGGACATCTAATCAAAGAGATAAAAACGTTATTTCATTGGAGTTATTTCACATGGAGTCCTGTATTCCACAGATGATACAACGCTCACCGTTAGCTCTGGCTGCTTGAGGCACGAGCTGCAATGTGGAGGAATAATTTTGGACAAGAGACGATAGTCTGAGATGCCAACTAGACCAAGCGGAACGTTTATCTTCGGCTTTAGCATTCCCTGACAAGAGTTTCTCGACTTCTGAAAGCGTAATTACAATATGTGTTGTATAACAAGCTCAGAAACAAAGGACTGAACTTATATCTAGTATTTAAGGGGCGGTTACCGCGTCGTGTGTGATTCTCAGTTCCACCTGTGCGATTAGTCCCCGTTCTCAGGATAGCGGTCTTTCCGGCGAATGATACCAGCTGGAAAGAACATTAGGAGTTGCGTTAAGGCTGATAACGATTCTGATAACTCATAGACTTTCGGTATTTACACTAAGGTGTTTAAAAAAGAAAAGAAATTCTCTTTTTTCTTTCCAAACAGGTTCAAAACTTTGATTTAGGTATAAAAATAGGCCTTTCTTTCTTCCTTTTTTAAACATTCTAATTTACACACCTCATTCCATTCTGTGGAATTGAGCAGCATGTCACCCAGCTTTTGTGCAACGCTGAGTGTGTATTCGTCTTCTGGTTGGACGTCCGTCTCATTCTGGATAACCGCGAGTTCCATTTTTTTTTTCGACCTGTATCTGGCCTGTGCTTGTTCCTGGTAACGAAATTCACTTTTATTTAAGTGGAATGAACGGTCCACAGTTATACTAAATCCTTATCCCCATAATCTACCTACCCAAGCAAGAAGGAGATCATTGTTTGTGGGATCATTAATAAACTCCCATTCAGTCTTAGCAGTTTCTTCGCAACCTTCTTCGTACTCTAATACACTCAAAGCAAAGGTCTCTTTCAGATTCCACGGATTTTCGGCTCGGGTATTTGTCAAAAATGTGTACGAGCTTAGAAGTATCAGTCCACATTTTAGTATCATGCTGTGATCCTGTAATAATAAAATTACGAGAAGATATGAATAGCTTTTCCTCCTTATTAGCAGTTTAATCTCCTCTCGATTTCCTCGAATAATCTGTAGGTGGAATTTTGCACAGGAAACTACAAAGAGTGTGTGGTTTGTGGTTCGGATCGTATCAAACTTTATGAGCAATGCTACAACCAGGAAAATATCATGAAAGATATTTGGTGAAATGAAACATGGTCCTTTTACCGTATTTGATATGTTATAATGAAATAACGTTTTATTATATATTTAAAGACTTCTTGATAAAACAATGGGAGATATAACAAGTTTGAAACACTTGCGGTTGAAAATTAGAAAAATAATTATAAAGCCTAATAACTGCAGTATAATGAATTTAGAAATTTTTCAACATGTGTAAGTGGAAATAGAAAAGTCGTTTCCAACTTTCTCTGCAATGCAATACGTTAGGGAAGGTATTCCTAATTAGATAGCAAATAGATTCGAACGAAAATATAAAAACTTGTTTTGTTCTATCGGATCTGTTTGAAAGATATAAAGTAAAAAGTTTCATCAATATAATATATACAGCCTTGGGGTATTTGGTTTGAAAAACAAAGTCGTTGTACTTATGGGATCGTGAATATATAGTGAAAAATAAAATGAAATTCTCTCTTTTTTTTTTCTCTTATTTGTTTCCTTTATTTTTCAATATATACGATTTGAAAACTTTAAAATCGACGAAATTTATTAACCATGCCTTAAAAATGATCAGTTTCGAAAGTATTTCTCGAACAATGCGAGGGCACAATGAGTCAAATATATAATTGAAATATTAATTGATATAGAACTAAGAAGCAGTGTGTAGAATTGCTCGAACAACACGATTTAAAATGAATTCGTCTTGGTGGATTGACGACTTGCGGGGTGAAAGAGGTCAATTAGGAGTCAATTATTCATGAACCGTTTGCAGAGAACAATAAATAAGTTTCTCATGAACTGACTGCCTTATGTCCTTTGCGCCCCAGCTTTAGAAAAATAAATACGTAATATATAAAAATAGGCGAATATATATTAAAGAAAAAAGAAAAGAAAAAAAAAAAAACATAACGCAGCTGTGTATACACGTCCGCATTATGATAAGCGAAACGTATAGAAAGGTAATAAATTAATGCAATAATATACGATATAAAAAGCACGATCGGTTTTATTATATTATTACTTTACTTATCAATTATATTCGATCACTCGATTCCGTTAGCGGAAATTAAATACATACAGACAATAATAATATATTCCAACCGCTATCGGAATAATGACAATTGATACATCATTTATACCGTTAGCGAATTTTATACGGAGGCTGGTACAGTATTCGATTATACGTATAATATAACAGAGTAATCATCACTCGGTGAGTAAGCATGGTAAACAGCACGAATGATTAATAACAAAAACTGGTGTTCTTATGGACTGGAATGAATCCTCAGGGTCTTTCAACAGTGGCGATATATTTTTACACAAATAAATATGTTCATATATTATCTGGTATCCGTAACTCTGTAGGTGCGAAGTACGTAATATGTACGTTGGAACAGAAATAGAATAACAAATCTCACGAATAATGTACTACGAGTATATCAATATCACGAAATTCACTCTTAGGTATATTTTAATTCACTCGCAGGAAATAAAGATAATTTTCAATAATCAAAAGTTCATTTCTTTAAAATTTGACGTATAGTACGAGACTTTTATAACGACATAGATATATTTGCGGATGACCGTGGACGTTCTTGTCAGCCTTGTTTTTCGAACCGAATTATACTTAATATATGTAATTCTACTTTCCGTGTATCTTAAGTCGGATTAGGAACGTCGCTGAGAGAAAAAAGGTGAAGTGTAAATCTCGTGTTACGTGTGTCATACATACCTGTTTCTTTTTAATCCTGGTATTTACTTATGCGGGTTTCTCCGAACTGTTATTATTATTACTGACGAATTACTGATGTAACGTATGAATTATGATCAAAAGAATCGCCTGTAATCTTGTTATGCGGAAGTTTGGATTTAGTGACGAACAAACTACCGAGCGCGAATATCAATTCACGCGATGATACATAGACGATGTTATCTGAATGGGATATCGAATACGTATATAAGCGTGTATCTATCAAACGACGTCAGTTGATTTCGTTCAAAGTCCGTAAGATCGAAATTCCTCAACCACACTGAATGAACACATAACTAAATATCATAATATATAATTCTCTATACTCAAGTAATGTCCCTTCGGCATTGACAATAATTAACACTCTCTCTATCCCGTCGAGCGTGGCTTCTTTTCTGCACGTTTATTAACGCCGAGATATTCTTATTTAACTCAATTGACAAATAATAATGATTAACAAATATCTACTGGAGATTATTACGACAGAGATGAATAAAGCCAACAAAAAAAAAAACAAATATATATTATATATATATATATATATATATACGAGATTGAGTAGGTTGATCGGGCGACTTTGCGTTACGATTGTCGAATGTCCGATAGTCACCTGATTTCTGAGAGCCAGCCAAATTAATTCCCACATTCGGCTGCCCAAACCACTGGTTTATGCGATCCTAGCGATGTTTTTTGTAACAATTTCGTTTATTTTCAGTAACATCACTGTCGATATAACAGACACGTTACCCTGCGTCATCGGTAAGTGTATTGCTTGTCGGGATGTGGTAACGTCGGATGCTGTGTCGAGGGGCCGCGCTTCGTGGTAGGCAACCGAAGTTACTTCGAAGTCACGCGGGCGTCGATTGTAAAACTTACAGGCGATAGAGTTCCGATCATTTATACAACAGATGAAAATATTGATGAGAACTATTCCTATTTTAATGAAATAGGGTAGAACTTCAATTATCACATTGTGCAGATGTCTGTCTTTGGGATTATTGCATGTACTGATCGATGCGTGAACGATATTTAAACAACCATTATTTGAAATATATTCAAATTTATTACATCTATATACGTTTAGGTAAATAGAAAATTGTACATCACTATATCACAATAAAAATATCTAAGGTTTATTTCATTCGAATAGGATCATAGGCGATGTTGATTATTTAAAACTTTATCGAAATATTTAATTTGTTTATCCTAGTGAAACTAGAAAGAATTGGTCGAATCAATTTTTCTAAATACTTTCGACTTTTCGGATAATTTGGATTTCAAGGAGAATTTATATCTGTGTGACAAATTTTAAGAGCTGTGTTTGATAAAACGAATACGAGAATTTGGTAGAAAAAATTGTTAGATGATTGACCAATTTGAGTTATTACTGGGTTATGATAATTCCGCTGTACACATATACATGTATATGGGTAATAATTGAAAACCGGAATCATTGGGCGTAATTGGATTCGTTGTAATAATCTAACGACGAACAATAAAGGCCAGAGATGAGAATAATTCGCAACGACGGTGCTGCATAGCATAAACGAACAATAAGATAATCACCACTCATTCAAAAATAATAATATTTAATTGTCTCATTATATAGGTGATAAGATTCATCAAATTTATGTATTAACTCTACTTAAGTACTTGATAACCGATGCACTTTACTCGCGCATCTAGGCGAGTTGACATTTACATAAATATATTCCATATCGTCATATACAATAATAATTAATAAATTTCAATATACACATATAGTAGATATATACGTATACACAGATGTAGATTTAACTACGACACAGAAAGTTGTCTCGCGACGATATTGTATCATTATCGTCAAGACAACGTGTTCTTAATTAAAATTATTCTTTTATTTCCATAATCGTTATATTCAATTTTCTTATCGTAATAACTTTTCCTACCATATATAAATCGTCGAAACAATGCTTCGTACAGTATCTACATAAATATTTTTAATTTATTACATACATCGACTCTACATATACCTAGAGAATTACACTACCTATATCGTATGGAAGGCACACCGTTTATTTTCTACGTACTATATCAGGAATTTTTGGCTCTATTTTTCATTTCTACATCTACTTTCGAAATCTTGAACGGATATATACTAAATAAGAATCATTGTACCCATTGTGTTCGGTAGACTCCAGAATATTTACATACAATATTAATACCTACAGTAAACGTGGAGGACAGGGATTGACACGTTGAAATTGTCATAAATTTTCAAATATTTAAATTAGTCTGAATTGTTTCGCGGTTAATAAAATTTCTCCAAATTATTCAATTCAATTAATATATAAAATCTAAAGAATAACCGTCTCGGAATAAAAGAAAGAAAATTTCTCTAAAGAAGAAAAGTATAAGAAGAAAAGAAAATATCATCGTATACTTACTTTATTTCTATAATAAATAATGAATATCGGTTCAGTTAAATGAATTAATCCAGTAAGAATTTATTTCCGCACGTAATTCGCTCATGCCATTTATAGTCTCTGCTTCTTGACTCCCAATGATTAAGGGGAGCCTTGAGAGAGGTATAAACGGCGACTGAAATCTATGAGTTTCACTAAACTTTATTACTTTTTACACGTCACATTCGCTCCGTATCGAAGGCCGCGTTATCCAGGCCTGATCGATAATGCACCTTGGCTGTTTCCGATTTCCCTTTTTCCGCAACTTTTTCCGTAACTTTTTCCTTATTCTTAGCCTCTTCAGCAGCTCGTGCACGGTCTCCTCTATGCTCGGTGTAAAGCCATCTAATTCGACGATAATTAGTATAGAAAAATGAATAACTGGACATACGTACGAAGAGAGAAAAGTTACTTACAGGAAGAGGACGACCGCTGGAATCGTAAGGCCTCCACCCAAAAGGAAGAAGGCACCCGGAAGAGTGTCCATAGTCGCAGCATAAACAGAACTGTACATAGGACCGTAGACCAGAGGCATTAAAGCTTCGCAGACACCGAAGAGCGAGTTTACTTTACCTAAGTGCAATAAATTATGGGGTGGTAATAATTATAGAATTTATTGGTACTATTGTTCAGAATTATTGCAGTGAATTTGATATAGAAGACAAGATAGTGAAGATTTAGTATGTACATTGTGTATTTATGAATATGTATTATATCATCGTGATCAGATAGGTAATCGCGAAGTTTGAGGGATTGATTGATGATCCACAACCGTGTAATGGTTCTCCACATTCCATAGAGAAGATCGATGTCCTTCGTTGACAAGAATCTGGCCATAAGGTGTAGATATACGGTGATTATGTTCCATCCGGCGTTCTGCATCGGTCGCGTAGATTTGTTGTGTAATATATAAATGAATGTGTTTCCAAGATAATTGCAGAACTGTTGTAGGTAGATGGGTATAGGTGTATTTGTACAGTGCACGTATACGTATGGTAGGTGTAATTATATCGAATGATGCCGACGTTTTGATGGGACCGTAAAATGCATGCATGTACATAGATTTATATATGTACACCTACAGCCGCCAGTTCGCGGATAACAAAATAATATTATGTAATACGTCCGCGCGTTTTTTTTTTCTTTCCCTGGGAATTGGTGTTTCCACCTGTCTGAATATCCATACAAAATGACAAAATAAATTCACTCACCCAACTCGTCGGTAGGAACCAATTTCGAAGCGATAGATCGCATGGCGATGAACGACGTGCCATTCACGATCTCTGCCAGAGGTGCTTTAAACGTGGGGAAGAAATTCAAATTAGAACTCTTAAGTGTGATTTGCGATATATACTATATACTCATTCAATTTGCGAACCTAAATATATCATCCAGTCGGTACTTGCAAATGCGTAAACGAAACTTGCGAGGATTTTGCTCATACAACTCATCACGCCGACCAGAGCATCGTCGATTTTTAATAGATGGCTGAATACCCCCACAGACAGCATGGTTCCTGTTTTTTAAAGATGTGATTTTTTTTTAAATATGTTTTTTCTTCTTCTTCAAAAATTGACAAGTATTTTTTACGGTTGAATGATTAGGCAGGTAAATGAGAATGACGGGTATCGTCGCTCCGGATCAAATGATAGGAGAAAAAAAAGGAAGCAATTTACCCATCGTGTAATAACGAGAAATAAGTGTTTTTGCAATTTTATTTTAATAATATACCGTTGAGGAATCACCTCTCATGATTGTGAGGTATACTCAGAGGAGAGATTAAATGCATAAATTATACTAATACCAGCGGTTATAAATAATCGTTACTGTACACCGATTAATCCGCGTATATAAATGAATTATGCATTAGAATTGACGCTAAGATGAAATCCGATTCAATCAGCTACTACATACAAACTCGAAAGGCAACAGGATTCAAGTTTACCAGTTTACTATCAACGTTACATAATCTATATATTATGTAAATGACTATACGTTCCTTTTTCATACAACTACGGTATGCTATATCGTAACCAATACACATACCGTATACACAACATCTATACAAAGTTCAATGATTGCGTAACGGTGAAGTTATCCACCCCGATACAATTGCAATTGATTTATATGACGTATATTCAATGAAAACTGCACCTTTTCATACGATTTCGTTCTGATAAAATCACTCGATTTCTTATCAATTAATTTAATTACTTATTAAGTATAATTAAAAAATAGATAATTTGTTATTATACTTTCGAGAATTTCCGGCTTATCCGGCTCAGACTGACCGCGGACATTGTTCGCAATTGTAGGTAAATGTATACGGTATACTGTAGTAATATGTACATACTGCAGCACAGCCATAGCGAGGTCCATACGCACGCAGTAATAACGGATAATAGTAACGATGCGAAATAGCCCGAAGTAATAATAGTACCAGTTTGTTTTTGGCTGATGGTCTTGGTTCAATAGCGTCCATGATTTTAGAAATTCAACCTAAATATTAACTCACCAGCTAGATTGGTCAGCATGCCATAGGTCGAGAACATGCTGAATTGAACTTCGTTCCAATTGAATCGGTACCGCGTGAACAAGTACATCACCGCCATTTCACCTGGAATATTAATTTTACAGTGATGAGAAGCTATGGACGAGGAAATGAATGGACATGGCCATTTTCTGGCCATGAAATACATCGCGATCGTCTTATAAACACTATTAGTATACACAACAGAACGTATAGCAGTGTTTGGCGATGTGAAGACGATTCGAGTTGCACCTTGAAGCAATTCGTGCTCCCTGGAATAATAATGGCGATAAAACAATTTGTCATATTCATGATATGGAGACGGAGGAGTTGTGTGTGGAAGGAAGGGCAATGTTTCGGGCAAAGACTTCCATACATATGCTGTTTCGCATAACCGGATTGAACCCGTACCGATCGGAATGAGAAATGTGTTATAACGTAATACCGTAGTGTCGATAGGTAGAAACTTTCACGAGAATAGCCGATAGGCGCAACTCATAGAGTCATTCTCGCTTTGTATAATGAGAAACATTCCGCGTGCAGGATGGGGAGGTATATCGTAATTGCGAAAGTTCAACGATTTTACAATGCGCGGAGGATCGAGTATTCCGCCTTTTGCCTCATTCATTTCGCTGCTGAAATGAAATGTATCGTAATTAGATTTGACCACATCTTGATGAGGATCAGAGATTTAAATGCCTGGTCAAGCCTCGATACTGCAGCACATAGGTATCTTACTCTTCGCAATGGGATAAGATTTCATCTCACGTTCTCTATATGCAGACGTAGAAAAGTTCAAGATCGGTAGTCAACCCAATTCCTGAAGTCAGGGTGGGAAGGGACTTATGAATTTCGGAACAGTTTGAACCTTAACTGAATGGTGAATCTGGGAAGGAATCGGATAGACTTTAGGTCACTTTCACTTTACCTTCTAGCTATGATATTCATTGATTTCTTCGTCATAATTGGGCGGCAATGAAATCCAAACGTTGCAACGTTTCGTGTCAAGGCAGACATTGAAGGCAGTCGAGATAACTAGCAGTATTAACCGTTGAGACATATATGAGAGCAAAATAGATCCACTGGCTTATATCTTCGAGAAAAAATGTCCCAATTTGAAATTCTTACGATCTAATACGTATTGTTAAAATTCAGCAAAGAAACAAGGCCAATGCCAAATACCGAGTTCGGTTGTAAGCCGAATAATAGATAATTTGTAAATTAGATACATATCTGCCATCTGGTGTAACACGGTTTAACACCATCTGACCTAAATTAGTATATATCTATACACGCAGTTCTTATCTTTTAATAAAGAATAATTATGAATTAAACTTTTTATAAGCGGATACTTAGGTCTATAGGCACACTTATTAAGAACATCTAACACATAAAATATAGCATACATAGATACATGGGTAAATATAATATAAACTTCGTGGCAAGCTTGTTCGAATGAAAGAAACTTGTCGTTACCTTGTTCCGAATACGTATAGGTGTACGTAGTGTTTAGATTAAAGCTGCAATTACGGTTAAACACGGTGCGAAATTACTGGTGAACTTGGATCTTAAAATAAACATGAAAATTTCATGGAAAGTCGGTATGACTGCACATACCTACCTACTCCATTTGAATAAGTTATTCAATGCTGGAAATTGACAATGAGATGTATATAGCATACGTTAAAAATAAGAAGGAAAAAAGAACGGGTGTCATAAATGAAGTTTCTCAAGTCATTGATCTACCTGATCTCATATAGCGATATGAAAATTAATCAAACGAATATATTATAGACACGAGAGACTTGACGAGAAATGTAAAGATCAGGTTAGCAGTTTTGATGTGACAGGAGCATTTTATCAAAATGCATGGATACCGGTTTTCGGGTTTCTGATTTCCTGACAATGATAAAGGTCATAGATTAGCCAATTGACTCGTTTGCATTTCATTTCGAAAGTTCTTTACCTCGAAAGAATATGTTTACGAACATTTATATTAACTGCTGAATGGCCCATAATTTTTATTCTATAGCCGTCACGATGCTTATGTAATGTCAATACGAAGTTAATTCGTCAGCATAATAATTGTCGAGTGAAATAATAAAACAGGATAATCACATTGTTCGTCAAAGTTGATTTAATACGTATTTTTTTTTGTTGTTTCTTTTTTTGTTTTTCTCTTTCGATTGGTAACAATGATGTAAGAATTTTTTTGTTCCTCTTTTTGTCCCCTCTACTTGATTACCAAAAAATTTGCACAAATGAAATTATCTGCAATCATCGTGAACGTCGTTAAATAAAATCTGTTGAGTGTGTATAATTCAGAAATTTGGAGACAAATAAATTGTCCGCACATGCCTATTATATTAAATTATACAGTATTTTTACGAGGTATGTGAATGTATATACGTATAGATATAGAAGTTACACAACAAGCCCACTTATTAGAGCCTTCATCAAATCGTTTCCGCTCAGCCACGGTCTTTATCAAATTACACTTTGTTCTCCTTACCGCACGACCTTTTAACGCTCTAAGACGTCGGTCTGACATCTCGTTTAACGTGCAAAGGAAGAAGGATGCTTATCGCGACGAAGACAACTTTGGAGAAGAAGATATAATTCCTGAATATTCACAATGGGACATAATCTCGCAATATAATAAGTCTTACATAATTACAGTTGAAAAACTTCCCTCACTATTTCCTCGCTACAGGGTTGATCGCAGAAAGAATTACTACTGCAAGCACAGCGGTCGAATCGGTTTTACCAGTTTGCAGTTTAAATTGTACGAAATAAAGCGTGAAACCTGGTTGATTAAAAAGAAGAAAAAAAAACGGAGATGGTCGTTAAGATCGAGACTATTGTAATATCCTCGTGGTAATTTGGTAAATTTTCTTGGCGCCTGTAGCAGCCTATATAAAATAACGCGAATTAACACCTCCGACTGTGACGCCGACGCCGTAATTCTCCACGTAGATGTAGGTAGGTTTACATACGTGTGCGTACCGGTTTGAAAAAACCGAAATACGGCCCTGACCCGAACCAGAGTAGTATTATTTATATCCATCTGCTAATCAGCGAGGAGAGGATCAAATTGAGCAAAGTTATTCGGGGCTGGGTCAGAGTTCCGAATTTTGTAAGTCAAGATTTTAAATTTCAATATGTACTGCCGATTCTCACAGTATTTGTAAAGGTTATTTCTAAAAGGGTAAAGATTTAAAAAACTCTCAAATGAAGAACACCAGAGGTCCGAAATTCCGAGAGCTAAAGATCCGCGAGGCCAAATCTCCGAAAGTGCTCCGCATTGATCGTATCGAGACCAATAAGTGGCGAAATTAATCTTCTTGAGATTTACTTCTTGGAAAAATTGTTTCAAACTCATATCAATCTTGTACGACATCGAAGTAGATAAAATGGGTCTCGATTATAATGAACTATTTTTCTGACAAGTTCTGAGAGATATTTTGAGAAATCGACCGAAATTCGTATTCCACAGCTTCCAGAACTTGAATTTCGAATTTTCATCTTTCGGAATTCCTAAAATTCGAAATTTCGTACCTGGCCCCAGTCATTCAAGAGAAAGCCTCGAGTCTTACTCCACCGGACACATACGCGTAGTACATATCGCATGCATGTCTTAGTTCCATCAGAATCACGCGAGATTTGGAGTTTTCTAATTTTCTAGCCGTTGTGTCATAAGCCGAGAATTTTTTATTGTTAAAAAAAAAAGAACTTGAGTTAATTCATCACTTATGTGCACAACAACTATTACTTATTATAGGTGTAGCTGCGTTAATGTATAAGATGACCTCACGGGTTGATTAAACAAGGTTCTGCGCGTCCCGCGTGGGATTCTTCATCTTGACGGGTTGATTTTCCGCAAAACTGTCCACTTTAAAGCTGTTAGTGTTTCCGTTTATTATTACAAAGCAAGGCAGTTCTCCCGCGCTTCTTTTATCATCGTGTGTACGTACTCGTATCTTATGACACTTCGCAGTAGTTTTCAGACGCGGATATACTACTCATGGTATATTATGTCACCCAAATATATTGTAAGGGGCTATTCAGCAATTACGAAACGCTATTTTCGGCCATTTCATATCCCCACCTCAATTCCTCAGACAAACTTTCATCCCCTCCTGAAATAACGTAACAAATTCTCTCGTTTTATGTTCAAATCTGACATTTCGTCAATCGTCTTCTTCCCTATTGAAGTTTCAAAGTGTGCTAAAATATTAAAAACACTACGGAATCTATACAGGCGGCAAAAATA
Source organism: Rhogogaster chlorosoma (assembly GCA_944452935.1). Classification (NCBI taxonomy): domain Eukaryota; kingdom Metazoa; phylum Arthropoda; class Insecta; order Hymenoptera; family Tenthredinidae; genus Rhogogaster; species Rhogogaster chlorosoma. Next base: position 21,621,650 of record OX101804.1, read on the forward strand.
GGTATGATGCAGTTGTTGAAAAATAAGAAAATATTTCCACTCCGATTGTCGAACCGAATATTATACGTCTCCTTCTGTTAATCATTGTCATCGCTCGACTTGTTAACAAAGCTACTATTGTTTTACACTGCATAACTCGATGCCGATCCTCTGCACGACCTCTGATCATGAAATAAGAATGTAAAAAACAAGTTTATTTTTCAATTTATACCACAGTGCAAAGAGATCAGTCCGAAAAATTTCATCCACAATATAGTAACGGAAGGCTGCGCTAATGACACTAATTATGAAAATGAGCCAACCGTTGCGATCGTTATAAAACAGGTATTTAAACTCACGCAGATTACGCGCGTGAAGGTATGCCTGTACCTGTGCACGTTTGTACTACTGTGAGAACCGCGCAGTGTGGAAATTGATAATCTAGCTATCCAGCTGCCACTTTCACCGCTCGCTCTAACGAAACCTATTGGCAATTACAAGGGTCATTACACGGCGTGAAATTCCCGTAGGGCCTATCCCAATATCACTTTTTTAAATGTAGTCCCCGTCGAAAAAAAATTTTCAGAAAAATATTCGCGTCGTAGAAATTATAGACAGCTTTCTCACAGTCCGCTGCAGTTGTAGACGTAAGTTTCATTAGCAAATTGTTTATTCGTTTACTCGATTTACGATTCGATCGTAAACCTGCACTCTGATTGTGAGTTGAATTTAATACACAATTTTTACCTCGACTTTGCGTTGTCGACGTAATATAGCTACAAACTTGAACTTAACACGTTGCTTTGCAATAAATCGTGTAATCATTTATTAGCAATTGTAATTAACATCACGCAAGGTTGTCGATTTTATTGTTCATCCATACGCAACGAATGTCTATTCCTATTTTCATTTCGAATCAAAATTTGATAATATCATGTTTTCCATCCTGGGATTTGAGTATCGAATTTCTTCACTGTCGCGACGAATTGAATAAGGATCTATATGAGTTTGGCAGACACCTTTTTTTTCGCAATCAAAGCCACGACTTGGGCATCGAATAACATATTAGTTACAGATAACCGGGGACTTTTCAGCAAATAAAATTTCGGTTTGAAACATAATAAGGCAGTAGGTTAATTGGCGATGCAAAAAAAAAAAAAAAAAAACGATCTTCTTTGGGTGAATAGAGGCGGAAGTTTCGAATACTAGCACATGTCCTGCCAGGGCTATGGACTTTGGTTTATAATTATATTCGAGCATAACAAGTGCGAAGACAGCAAACACGAGAGAATTGAATGATCGACTCATGCGTATGTTTGCCAAAATCTTCAAGCCTTACAAATTTTGTTTTGCGAAATTAGACAGCGAAATACGCAAAGTGCCGGTTAACGTTCAGTCCACATGCCTTCAGGCGAAAGCTATTCAATACCTATGCGAATAACCAGACGTATATTAATCTGCATATACTAATTAAGAAACGTAATGGTTGAATTAACTTTAGCTAGTCGCATTGCCGGAATAATCATGTAAGCATTTGTACCTCAAAGAAAATGAATCTGATAAATGTGAATTGCGATAAAATTAACGTCGGAAAAAACTTGAATAATCATTGTTATTTGTCGACGAGGGAAAGGCGGCAACGATAGACTGTAGACCACCGCGATAAAAAGAAAAAAAGAAAAAAAAAAAGAACAGAATAATGTGCGAATCGGATTTACGTAACCGCGCATAGAACGGATCCAGCGGAGCCTGCAGTGCAATGCAAAATCGATTGATAGATAGGAATTTTGCAGACTGGTCAATTCAATCAATAATGATTGGTCCCACCACCGCAATGATCGAGCGCGATAGAATATCGTATTTCACAGGCACCAACGATCGTGGTCACCTGTACTGGCTGGTCTATTCATTTAATACACATGGTAGATATATTTGCCGGAACTAATCCTTGCATTGTTGATAAATCAACCTTGGCTTCGGTATCCGGTAACGAACTGTCATTAACTAACTATATTCGTTTTTTTTTTTTTTTTCTCTCTCTTTTTTGTTTGTTTCTTCCTTTTTGTTATCATCATCGCAACAGTGTCGGATGTCATCCGACCGGATCCAATCGCTCGATAAATAAAAGAATCGACGAGCTCGCTTTAAGCTTCTCGAAAAAAATTCATGATCCCAAAAAAGAACCGTTCCCCTCTCGAATTACAGAATTTCTGGAATCTGGCGAAAGCGCTATTCCCACAAAGCGCAATGCATATATTGGCGATAACTCACCGTGCATCGGTCCGATAACAGCCATAACGATGACCATAAGAACGGCGACCCGTTTCTGCCTGTTGTTGGCTCCCTTTTTAAACGCGACTTTAAAAGTCTCGGAAATGTGTCTGAAGGCGAAGAAGTCGACTATGGAAGCGCATCGGGACATCTCAGCCCGTTTTTCCTGCTTAATAGCCGGCGGTCGCGGCGCTTCCTTGATGCAGACGAGCCCGTAGACGAAGCTGAGGACGTAGCATGCCGTGGATATCGCAAATACTCCGTAGAAACCGATTTTCACGTACAGTACCCCGGACAGAGCCATACCGATCGGGATACCGATCGACACGAATACGTTCACCGCCCCGATACGCAACGTCCTTGATTCGACGGACGTTATGTCCGCTATGTAGCTGAACATCCCCATGAACATCGTGAACCATCCGCCGGTCAGGGCTGGCCAAAGGGCCTCGGAGGCGCCGGCAGCTTCCATGGGAAGTTCGAAGAACCAGTAGGTGCAGATGATGAGGCTTATGCTGGTGAGGAATTCCCCAACTATGGGAAACAGCATGCATGGTTTTCGCAGTCCGGTGCGATCGCTCCACGCGCCGATGAAGAGTATTAAGACCGCTGGCAGGCCGCTCTGGAGTGCGGTTTTCCACGATTGCATACCGGCGACTAATTGCTGGACGGCGATTTCCTCCTCCTGAAAAGTGGTCGTGTTACGGGCCGCCAAAGCCGTGCAGACGTGGTCGGGGTAGGCGAGATTGACACGGCACGCTTTCTCGAGGTTTAGATTCTGCGTCGCAAGGGCTGCTAGGACACTGGGCATAATGTAACACGCGACCATTGGTTCTACGGTCACGTTTCTTGCCATGTAGGAAAATTTTTGACCGAAATTCATCCCCTTCCATGTCACCACGACGCTACCAGCTCCGTCAATGTCGCCGTCGATCACTCCCGAGGAGATGCTCTTCTCGGACGATGATTCTTTCTTCTTTTCGTCGGTCATCGCGGAGGGATTTTTTACTTCCGATTTTAGGATTGTTGATTAACGATCAATTTGTCACCGGAATATTTAGGGACGCATTAAAATCGGCGGAATGAACCCGGGCGCCTTTATACTCGTGTGCTAATCTCCGTGTTATCAACTCGCGGTTAAACCTCTTCAGGTTTGGTGTCGTTGACGTTTACAACTACCTGTGCACCACTGTTGCACGCGACATGACCGAGTCCCTGTACAAGCGCGAATGCCTTCTCCTCGTCGTCGGTGCCGCACTTACTTTGCAATGTGCCCCCCTGCCGGCTTCAGTTCTGAGTTCGTCGGTTCGTCGGTTCGTTGGTTCGTCGGTTTGCTCATCCTGTGGGCCGCGGTTATGACAACGAGTGCTTATGTCCGTGGATAGTGGACGGTGGACCACCGCCTCCGCTTCTCACCGCGTGCCTGGATCTCTAAACGGTACGCAATTTGTAGATATATTTATATTTCACATACGGACGCGCGTAGATATAAACAACTTTATTACACTTTGGTTTACTAACGGACGACGCACGTGGACTCGACGTACCGGAGTAATTCAACGATGCATTCGCCAGTTGCGGACAACTTTCTATATAATCCAGGTCTTCGATATCTGTCATCGTTAATAAATTTCATTTTATTTTCAGCCCGAATGAGGAAGGGAAGGGCATTAATTTTATTTTATTAATCATCGCGTACATTATTACCGTCCTAGGAACACTTTATAGGCTGTAAACATTTTCTGGTTAGTAATTTAATGCCTTTTTGTATTATCAATGATTCATATCAGGTACTGCAAAACTTCACCTACGTGGGACGCTGCTGTTTGATCGGCGCTAGTTATGCTCCACGTCAAAAGCATACCGTAGGGTAATTTTAATTCGTGATTCCATATCGTTAATAAGTCGTTTCTTAATGAGAAGCTAACAGGATTCAGTCTCGAATTTCTCCAGAAAAAAATTCAACACGTTTCATACATGTATCAAAAATCGCGACGAAAGTCTTACAACCTAATTCCCACATCCTGCGAATCAAGTTTCCAAAAATTTCAGAATCGGAATAAATTAAACAGGATTGAAATAGCAGTGGATTCAAATTCCCGAAGGCATTTCTTATTCTATAAATAATAAAGATCAGTTGATAATGTCCGATATCGTTTAGATTTCAATGAATGATTTCCAGACTTGAGTCTAATATCATTTTTTCGCTCATTACCTACTACCTGGCGTAAGTTATTCACACGTTGAGCTACCATACCTATACCGCAATTCCATTACATTTGTATGGCATACAATTCTCTTGGTTATTGACTCTATAAGAGCGAGTTGTTTCCGATATCTACGTGTGATAATACCAGGTGGACTGCCAATATTATTCCAACACGACATACCAGCTGGCCATATGTACGGCATATAGAGTACATGATACGGTCTAGTCGTTTAATATTTCAGAGTAAAAAAATCACAGCCGTATAATGAAGGTATGATTATAATAAACGCAAAAACAGTATTAATAGTAATAATAAAAATTGTACTCAAGCAAATATTGTTCCTATCGTGAATTTTTTATCGTCATTAAAAAGGCACATACCTGCGGCTGCGTAATACACTTGATGAGTTGTAATCAGTTTTCTTATACAGAATTATTCGCGCCCCTCGGGACCTGTTTTTATCAACTTTTAGTATTGAATGTAAGTACGAAGAGAAGTTCCCTGGTTCATCGCACTCCACGTTGTGTTATCGTCATTTCTACTCGTGTTCTTTAACGGACCGCGTTATGTCTATTCAGAATCCGCGCAAATATGCTGTCTGAGAATGATTGATGGTCTCATCGCCGATTTCGTGTACAATTGTAAATGTATGAATAAATATTAATTGAGATAAGGTTTTGTATTCAAACTCTAAGCCCGGAGGTTTGTTACACTACGTCATTGGCGAATTTTCACAGCGCTTTGACGAATGAATAGGCAAAAAACAACGATGAAAAAAATTAAGAAAAACAGCGTACGATGGTTTTTAATTATGCCATATTCTACCATACAAACTCACAACTCGCAAGGCGCGATATATAGAATGAATCACATATCAGCCGGTGAAAAAAACAAAACATGAATCAACCATCAACCTTTACCAACGACTTACAAGGTTCGAGCAATTTCACTCGATTACTGAACATCCGATTAGTGAATCGTTCTTCTTGCGTGCATGTATATATATCGCCGTGTTATGAATGTGTACACGCGTGTGCGTACAGTGTATACTATAATGTATGCACGTAGTACAACATATGTTTATATTATACACATCCGATGTACATACGCTTCTTCTGGATGAACAAAACCGAGGTAATTATCTAGCAAGACCTAATATGTTATAACGATAAATATATTCGTTGTATAACAAACCGAACGAATATATATACCTGGTCAAATGTTTTGTGATAACCTTGAGAAAAATCGGCGATTTAGTATCGCGCTTATATGAACGATTTGCCCATGAATATAATACTGTCAGAAAAATCAACTCCGCAAGTTTTTGCGATATCATTTCCGAGCTCATTTCTACCTACCGTTTCAATCGTTTCACTTATTTATAACTATACTTAGGTATACTTGTAGTTACTTACTTGCCTCCGTTACGGAGCTGCTGTCCTTGTCGTTGCCGATTTTTCTCTCATTTTTTCCCTCCTACTCTTCGTCTTCTTCTTATTCTATTCCTGATTTAATCTCTCGCATTATCCGACTATGTACTCGTACGACAGGTAGTCGTACGTACAATGCAGCTGTAAGTTATTTCCATATTATCATTAGCGTTAAGTTGAGAATAAAAGAAAAGGGCAACCTTCGTTCGCAAGATATTTTTATCGTTCAGCTTGTTACATCGGAATTGTGTCTCGGTACTTAAGCCTCAAGCTCGGGATTAATGACTGGAATTAAAATGCATTCTGCAATTTAAATAACAATTTTATGCACTCCCGTAATTAGCAAACAAGTAAAAGCGAAATGCTAGGGTTTCATTGTTTCGAAAACATTACCATTACTACTTATCTTATACAGTTACAGCTATACCTATGATAAACAAATCTTTTCGACGTATCTTCAGGTTCTTACTCTAATTATTATATTTTTGCAGGATATTGTCTGTCACAAATATACAAACGCTGCTATATCTAGGTACATACAATTGACCCATATATTTCTGACTCTCACCTCGATGTTTGCTTGTCTCCAATCGACAAAACCGGCCGGAACGATGGACCAGGCAGAATATCAGGGTCATGCCAAGAGCCGGGACGAAGATCAGACATTGTGACATTAATAATGCCGAAAGCAATTTTCGCGTTGTTTTGTCAACAACTTTCACTAATCTTCATGCTAAATTTTCCACGAAGCGCTCAAGAATTCATAGTCATATTGTCGGGCATTCTAATTCTATGTTGAACGCATAACAAGGTCGAAAGGCTCGATGTTTTACGAGACAATTTGAAATAGCCACCGAAATGATTGCGCATTTCCATTTATCATCAGCTGAAATAACGTAAATATTTTCAAAGCCGATTTATTAGAGTTTTTTTCTCTTCTATTGCTGTAGTAATTGTTTCTCAGAAGTCGGAGGCTCTAGGCTGTCTACTTCTCTGTCAAGAAATTAATTATTATTACGACTGCATAGGCAATTGACGTTACTAGTCTGTAAGCTCAGTGGCCTGCAATCAGGCGCGCAATGATTCGAATTTAGCGCCAAAGAGCAAAATGAATCTAACTGCAGTTTATTTCCTGAATCTTGAATACCGTGCTAATTTTTTCATAAACGTATGTATTTTAAGCTAATACGCTACTTTCAGTTCAAAATCGAATCTCTGCACACGCGCAGTCGGTTTCTGTTTTGAATGAGCCGCATAGCCACTGCCACCTGTGCCAACTACAGGAACTAGTTTTGCCGCAAACAGATAGGCGGGAGTCACTTAAATTCTTATATGTATACTTGTGAAAAAAGACGATTGTATAGAGAATGAAATAATAAATCGACGAATTAGAATAAAATTGACCTTAGCACCTCCCATCGTAAGAATTCTTTTATACCTACTAAATAAAAACTTCGATCTACTCAGGCACGAGCAGAAGACTAATGCCGCTTTTTGATAGTCATCTTCGGCCTCTCTCTTCTTCGAGCAAAAAGTAATAACTGATACTTCGAAATGAAGTTGTACTTTATCATTGAACTTCAGGGAACACCAGATGAAGATATATCAATCGTTTGAAAAATAAGTAGAATAGGATGAATAAATAGAAAAGTCGAAAACTGCCTCTGCAATGAAGAATGCAGTTTGAAAAACATTTTCAGAAGCAAAACAAGTATATTTTTTTTATCGTTAAACGGTAAAAGAATGCCTATACGAAAAACATGATTTCCACATCACTAATTCCAACATGAAAAAAAGAAAAAAAGGAAATATATGTTGCGACACGATTTACTGGTTCATAACTTCTGTAAAAAAAATTGATCGATTACCAGAATCAGACCAGATCATTACGCCGCATTATAGTCTAATGTTTTACTGCGTCGCACCTACCACTGATATTATTATGCCTGAAATAAAAAGTCGCAGGTAGAAAGAAGTGGCGAATAATCAAGCAATTGATCGAATGGTGTTTCTGGAAATTTATTTCTGTAGCGTCGAAGAAATTCAATATACGATTCGTAATTGTTTCTGGAATAGTAGTCATTATCGCATGTACCCGTTGAAAATTATCGATTATCTTCATTTGCATCTTGTCATACAGTTCCAGCAAGTTCAGAATATTTATAAAAAGTATCTCGTTGACGCAACTCTCGCGACTTGACGCTATCGTATTTTGTAGAAATACTACGAAACTGCGATGTGTAATATGCGAAAGAAATAAACTTCAATTTCGAGAATTCTCAAATCGTCCTAATCCAATCTAACAAAAAAGTTATTTTTCCTGTCACAATATTTTTCAATCAACTGTGTGTTATCTGTGATGAAATTTTTCGCTCCATATAGACTGTTAGCGCCGCGGAAATTGAAACCGCAATCGCATTTGTACAAGGAGTTGAAATAAAAGATAAAGAAAAATGACAATTCAGAATTCGCAAGTGTTCGAAGAAATTAGAACGAATGTCTTGTCATCGTTACTTTACTTTCCTGCTTTTTTTTATCGTATCATTAAAATCCGTAGATGAAAATCTTGTTTGATTAAAACGCACCGCGATATTTATGGGAAATTCCACGTCAACTGTCGTGGGGTTGGTGGGTCGCATTTTTTGTTTCCGGGCAAAACTATTTCATCCTATTATAGGTTCCACCAAAAGTGTTTCCCCAAATTTTCAGGCCAAAATATTGCTCCTACCGTTTTTTACGGCCAATTTTCGGTTTTTGGGCTCTCTTTCAATTTCTTGGCTTTTTTTCTTATACAGGGTGCCAGGGAAGTATTCTAGGCCAGAAAAATTTTCAAAATACATGTAATCGATGTAAAATTTCCCGAGGAATCGATTCCCGTCGCCAGAATTGATCTAGGATGCTTCCTTTTGCCACAATTTCGAAAAAAACTGTTTTTTTTTAAAGTGCTTATAACTCGGGTGGATCAATTTTAGAAATTTTCTGCCTGGGCGCAAAATGTTCCGTTTTCAGTCTACTTTCAGGACCTTTCAACTTTGCCGTGTGTATTTTGGTTTTAGGTACCCAAAAACGGTAAAAACTGCCAATAATGGTCGAAAATGGCGAAAAAAGCTCAGAACAGCCAACTAGGTTGGCAAATGTGTACCTAGACTTGTAAGGATTCACTCGTATTTATGGCTAGTAACAAAGGGTGATGCCCAAATATTCCCGATACCTCATAAAACCGTCAAGGGATTTCAACACAGCCCGTTAGAGGTCAATATCCACCTAATAGGTCAGTCCGGCGTATTCGATCATTTTCTCTGCACGCATTTGATAATTTTGACATTCCCGCGCGTTACTATAGTTGATGGTACATTTTTCTTGGGTGAACCTGTAGGTTTGAATTTGGCGCGCCCAGTTACCACATGTAACGTGGGCGCCATAGGGGGCGCTACATAAAGGATCTTTTCACTGTTTGGAGCCGAGTTTGGTTACGCTTCATTCAGTACACGAAGGTACATACATTAGACTGGGCCAAAAAAATTGATTTTTTTTTTTTTTTTTTGAATGGTACCTCGAAAATATCATTCAGCATGACAAAAAAACAATTTCGTGAAAGTTTGAGCCCTTAATATTAATTTTAAGAGGTCTCTCATCGCTATTTTTGATTTTTATTCATAATTTGATGTTTTACGCTAGAACTGTCAAAACACTGAAGTGGAAGAATTTATTTTCGCTTATTTCTATATAAAATTTGTCTAGGTACACATTTGCCAACCTAGTTGGCTGTTCTGAGCTTTTTTCGCTATTTTCGACCATTTTTGGCAGTTTTTACCGTTTTTGGGTACCCAAAACCAAAATACACACGGCAAAGTTGAAAGGCCCTGAAAGTAGACTGAAAACGGAACATTTTGCGCCCAGGCAGAAAATTTCAAAAATTGATCCACCCGAGTTATAAGCACTTAAAAAAAAACAGTTTTTTCGAAATTGTGGCAAAAGGAAGCATCCTAGATCAATTCTGGCGACGGGGATCGATTCCTCGGGAAATTTTACATCGATTACATGTATTTTGAAAATTTTTCTGGCCTAGAATACTTCCCTGGCACCCTGTATAAGAAAAAAAGCCAAGAAATTGAAAGAGAGCCCAAAAACCGAAAATTGGCCGTAAAAAACGGTAGGAGCAATATTTTGGCCTGAAAATTTAGGGAAACACTTTTGGTGGAACCTATAATAGGATGAAATAGTTTTGCCCGGAAACAAAAAATGCGACCCACCAACCCCACGACAGTTGACGTGGAATTTCCCATATATCTTGTAAAATAATGAAAGCCAGTAAGCCCCAAGATATACTATAGTCTGTATACTCGGTAGTATGGAAATACGGCCGTTATGTTACTTGTGTTGTTGAATAGCAAAGCTTTTCTGTGAATTAATTAAAAGGTCAAAAGAATTTATGAAGAATCATAGAAATAAAGTTTTATTGCTATATGTGTAATGACATGTTTTACCACTATTATACGCCTGCAGATAATTAATACATAGTGCAATGCTGTTCTCGGCAGATAGATAAAAACTTAAAGACGTAACCGGCAGCCTTTTTCGAGTATATTTAGCTAGTGCAAAACCAACACCTCGTAATCCCGGAAGGAGAGCTCCTCGCCGTCGTAAGGAATATAGAGACAACCGTGACTTGCTTGTACCTGAAAATAATACGACGTGTGATAAGGATCTATGTGACTCTAGTATATGAGAGCCCCGGAAATCGGTGCGAGAGAGAGAGAGAGAGAGAGAGAGAGAGAGAGAGAGAGCGCTCTGCTTCGTTATCAGGATGCTTTTTCACACTATTGCTACAATTAAACGATATCAAGCAATTTATCCAGATTTTAACCACATCTGATCCCAGGGTGGTTCAACAAAAACGGACATACCATCCCTGGTGAAAATAATCCTAGGAATTTCCATAAATTATCAGAGAAATTGAAACATTTTTGTAGTTTTTTACACTTAGATCGACAAAAACGAAGATTTTTTTCTGAAAAATTACGAGAATCTAAAATTTTTAACGATGATCCAACAATATTTATAATTTTTCATGATTTACAATTTTTTATGGAAAACTATATGCAAATGTTTCAATTTTCTTAAAGAATTCGTTATAATTCGTAAAAATAGAAATTTTTACTAGGGATTGTCCAGATGTTCGATGGCATATTGATATTACGTGTATAATACACATTTATAATACACAAGATAATGATTTGTGAAAATAAAACTGTTTGAAAATGTATATTGGACTGATTGACTGAATTTGTATGAAATTCAAGGGCTCTGATGTCAAATCGTCTTTTCGCGATCACGAAATGGAAGGGATAATTAATTTTTAACGCAAGACGAACCTTGCCTACAGTCTGGGACCCGCTGTGGAGAACACGTCCAACGTAGAGCGGCTCACCGTCCGCAGTTTGTCCGGCTACAACAGCCTGGTCTGGTACCGAACCGTTGCTACAAAACTCCCAGGCAAACTCTCCTTGGCATAATACCTAAATGTAATCGCAGATTACTAATATGATATAAATATGGAGCGCTAGAATTATATTTTTTTTATCTTATGATCGCGGGTTTACAATTTCTGCATAGGAAATCCAATTTTTTCTTAGGAAGCATAATAAAAATAGAAACGCGAAAATAATAGACCTCGAATTCATCTTTCGGATGCTCCTCGCCGTTCCAGCATACATAAGCGACACCCTTATCGGGAATGACTTTGGCGGGAATCATATCACCTTCGTGGAAGGCTCGGCCAACGTAAATTTCAGTTCCATCAGAGTCTCTACCTCCCCGGATCGCGGTTTCCGGTAAAGGACGTCCTGCGCTGCGATTGACCCACCTGTAGGCTGTTTTTTTTTTTCCTCTCAAATTCAATTCTTATATCTTCTAAATTATTATTGAAGAATTATTTCCGAGGATCGAATATGCTACGTCACTGATTCATTTTATCGCAACGAAATAACAGCACTGGGTTTTTCCCCCGAGTTTTATAACTCCTCGAAAACTTTTATTTGTTCGTTTAGATAAATGAGTGATTATCGCTTTTTGAACGAGTCAGGATGAACATCCATCGCGATATGCTATCGCACGTGTTGCAAAATGTGCGATTAACGCTATACAGGTATAGTACATATTCAACCCTAACTTGAATAAATAGTTCGACTTTTCATTGTTGGAGATCAAAGTGTGTTGAAGGCCAAATCTTCACTCGATGATCTAAGTGAAGCTTGTATGATACAACGATATAACACGATATTGAAAAATTAGATATACTTTTGAAATTATAAAGAACGAAATTATGGCTAGGGAAAAATGTTTTTTCTTCTCTGAATTCCAAAGAAATTGATAAAATAAAATTGTTTATATATGTACATATAATCCAAGTGAATAAAGTGATTTGCAATACGGTTAGTAAGTGATATCGAGAAATTTTGGAAAACCAAATTTTCCCGCCCTTCTCCTACTATGAAGATGCAATTACACAATTCTAGAATTAATAGATAAACTATTTGTGATACGTATTGTATAATAATTGATATCATCAGCTCTTGAAGTCGAAAGTATGAAGAATTAAAATGGAGAAGATGCAAGCAGTCGCAAAGTCCCGACTAATAGATATAATTGCTGAATTATTATACAGGAAAAGACGATTGTATGAAAACTAAAATACCTCATGAGAACGATTGAATTACTAATAAGTAAGCACCTCACCTGCCATTTCGAATGATTCTATTTTTCAATAATAAAACTCCGTTCCGTTCAGATACAGGCGAAAGACTAGTCCCGTATCTGATTAAAATACCTGACTTGATATTTCGAAATGAAGTTTTTATCTTATCATAGAGAACCGTGTGACACGTATCAGTCATTTGTTTGAGCACGTAATCGCGGGAGTTATTTTTCTTGTGAAAATCACAGACTGGGTGGGGTCGACTATTTCTTTCCTTCCCTGCGCCTTATTCAATCGTACTTAACTATTGAGATAGCTGAATGGAAACGAAATTGTTTTCAATGAAAATTACCTTCTCGTCCATCTAAATAAACAATAGTATCTTGAGGCGGTTTGTCAAAATCTCCTTGACCCACATCGTCGGAGCAACAATTTCCCATCTTCTTTGAAATCGAGATAAAATAAGACTGCTAGATATTATATCTCGTAGAAAAATAATAGAGTTAGTAAGCCTCAAGGTGTAGCTGTCTATATACTCGTAGATATCAGGATAGCCACGTCTTCAAACGACCGGGTTCAACTTTCTTATCTTAAAAAACTAAGCTGCGTAATCGAATAATCTAGATTCGAAATTCGATTTGTTCTAAAATAATAATAGTAACGGGTGGGAATCCTGACTAATCCAAGAGATAAGGAAAGATAAGAGAAAACAAAGATAAGAATCAAGTTATTGTAAAATGGCGTTTATTCTCGTGGCAGCTATCAACATATAGTCAAATCCCGGCAAGACCGGAGATAATAAACACATATAGAAGACAACGACCGCGACTCGCTCGAATAAACACTCCGAAGAAAAAGGTCTAGGATTATTCCTAACGCTTTCGGCGCAATGAGAGAGAATTTCTTCTGAGCCAGGCTGCACGGCGAGATCCACCGATCGTCTGGGAATAACGATGACCCTTTCCCAATCCACGCGAACTCCTGCCTACAGATGTCTTTCCTCTTAGTTCACGGTGCTTTTGTACTGCGTTACAGATCCAGTTCACTTTCGGATCGTTACGGATTGCCTGGAATTAGTCAGATTTTTAGGGTCAAGCTGATGGGTGAGGAATGACTGGAAAGATCTTTGAACAGTTCGTTGTGTACAAGTCATGAAATTGATGATCATTCATTTTTGTAATATTCTGAAGAAAACGAAAGAGTTATTCAATATCGTTTCTTTGTATAAATAAAAGAGAAGTATTCTACTTTTTGTCTTTTGTTTTCTAAAAATGCTGAAAAATTTTGTAAATTTCAGAGAAGAGTTTGACTTGTATGTTAAAAAGCCCAGCGATCAGACATCCAAGGAAGCAAAAACATCATCAGGCTCAATGCTAAGATACAAATATCATCATATCGCTGGTTGTTATTTATTGGACGAAAATGTACGACTTTAGATCTAAAAAATGATTGGGAAGTTAAAATCTTTCTCACCTTATGTGCTGGGTCGACGAGAATAATTTCGTAGTACTTGTAAGACGAATCTTGAGCCACCCAGTAACTGTTCAATACCCGGAGACCTCCGCAACGGCGACCAACACGTTCCTATTCAAGAAGACAGTAAATCTCGTTATACATATACTAATCTAAAGTTGTTAATCCAATTCATAAGGTTTTAGCATTGCTAGAAGCGTTTACTTCGTAATATCTTGGACTTTTCTATTTTCATACGATTCTACCAAATTTTTAGTTCAACAAAGAACGCAGAAAAAAATGTTATTCAATTGTTCGGCCGTTATTTCATATAATCTGACTACTATATTCAGAAACAGACCAGAGTCTAAATTCACATCATTTGTATCATAGTTTTATTCATACCTCAGCAATAGACTGTAGTTTACGGGTAGGTTTCAGCTGGTTAACTCCATGACTTTTTGGTTTACCAAAGGTGGCTCCCTTTGGTACTGGGCGTTTGCGACCACCGCGACGCACTCGAATTCTGAAGATAACGAAACCTGAAAAATTGACAAAATTGTTTAAACCAAAATTCCGATACTTATTCATAAAAAAACAACGAAGCGAAGCAAAAAAAAAAAAGAAATATTTTCAAAATAATAAATGGATCATTTTTATTCATCAGAGAGTACATATCTCCACGATTGAGTAAGAGTGGTGCATGGTACTGCAATTCATCACAGAAAATAAAGATTATTTTTATGATAATGATAATAATAATAATAATACGAAATTTGGGTCGAAATTTCATTAAAATAGGATAAATTGATACCTTGCTTAGCCTTGTAACCCAAGCGACGAGCTTTGTCCGGTCGGGATGGCCTAGGAGCACGATGCATCTTGGTCAGTTGACGATATTGCCAACATCTGACACGGAGCAAGAAGCGAAGCACATCGCTTTGCTTCTTACGGTATAGCTCTTGCATATACTTGTAAGCACCCATTTTGTTTCCCTGGTTGAACAATCGTATTTATTGTTTAATGAAAAAGAATCTGACTCGATGTTTGGTAGAGAACGAAATACGTGTCTAGACACATTTTCAGAATGTATATGGATTATTTCTCAATTCACTCCATGTCAGAGTGGTGCATGAACCAATCATCATTAAATAAGTAAATTGTTTTAAAATCGAATAAAACGAACGAGAAACTGGCGATTATTGAGGAAGCGTGAGTATGGAACGTTGTGGGGAAAAAAAGAAAATACATCAGCGATAAACTGTGCACGCGTATGTACAGTACGCGTTTACTGTCAATATTGTCGAGACTGAAGATATGAAGAATTTATAATATAAATATGTTACATATTTATAAAGATTGTTGAAAGCGAACGGAAGAGAATGAAACGAGTCCTTCTTTAAGGACGGTGCAAATAATCGTACGAAAGAATAGAAACCTGCGTATTGTTAGTTTGGTGTTTGATAACCTAAAAGTACAAGCGGCGAGAGTATTTCTATATTCGATTTCTAAATTGAAAACTATTACCGGATAAATATGGAGGTATATTTAATGTCGAGAAATCGTAGTGTCGAATTATTATAGAGTTTAGGATGTTACAGATAAATTTAGATTATTGGAGAAAATGAACCACTCACCCCACGCTACCCGAAACAGAAAAGGAAAGGACTCCAACTCCATCTTCATGGCAGAACGAAGTGTAGATGGTCAGCGTATCGGCGCCACTAGTCGCGCAACACTTGTTACCCGCGTTCCTAAATTCATCCGAAAGAAGCTGACTAATTTTCAACTTTACGACAATCAATTGACAGATTTTTTAATCACTTGTCATCGATCGCTGAATCATTAAAAGTACCGATTTATAAATTTGTTGGAATTCATCGATGACGTTTAGCAGAAAACGTTGATTTTTATGGGCAAATATCAACGATTTGGGAATCTTGATTTTGAAACCCAAGAACAAAGGAAATCCTTGATGTGGAATTAAATTTTCAAACATACAGACCTCAAGGCTGTTTCAAAATCAAATCGGATCGGAACAAACGAGGATAATGAGATAATTGACGTAGATATTTCGTTGACACGGTGGTTCATGCGAAAATCTTTACGTATATTGTCCGAATTGTCAGAAAGCGCATCATTGTTCGTGACTCCTATTTATTGAACGGCAAATATATTTCGGTTTCTTGAAGTGATAGATTGAGTAAAATTATTCGATTGTACTTTAAAACCTTGCATATAATTGGTTACAATTATAGAATATAAGTAAATGAACAGTTTGAATAATTAATAGGATAGCATGTACGTGCGAGCTGTCATCTGACATCTGTTCATCACAGCATGTGATGTCATAATGTTAACGCATGCGTATCAGAGTTTGTGGTCAAAGTACGCATGCGCGCGTTATCGGTTTGGAGGGGCGTAGAAAGGAGGCCATATTGTACAGTTAAATTGAAAGGAAGAAAATAATTAATTGTATTATTTTCGACTGGTAACCGTCCGGTTGTAGTGAATTTAAATAAAAGATCTGAATCGCATCGGTCTAACTGAATCGAGTCGTTAAAAGAGTGGTAAATTTAAAATCCGCAATAATATCGTGGTATTTTGAAGGTAAATACAGAGGTATAAGAAATATTCTTGCGTGTCCGTGATCGAAGTAAGTCGAGAGAACGAACGAACGAACGAACGAACCAGTGTCGTCGTCGTCGTTCGCAACGCGAAACCAAGGGAGGAGTTGAGAGTTACAAAAGAGGATTGAAGATGGGCACTCGAGACGACGAGTACGATTATTTATTTAAAGGTATAAATCCACATTATTAAACCTTGTCATTATCTAAATCGAAAATGAAAAATCCAACTAACAATAAACCCCCGACCGCGTTATATCCTATCCGTTAGCCAACCTCCGACCGCAGCTCCAATCTCCATCAAACACTATTATTCTCTTTCTTTCTTTCTTTCTCTCTCTCGCTCTGCTTATTGTGCCTTGATTTTTGTGACATTGTTCATACGTCACCAAGGACTGACGTCCGTCACTAGGAAAACTATAAATCCGTGGTTATCGCCGCGCGCCCGCGTTACATTAAATTCCCTCATCTTTGGGGAAAGAAACTATATACACGGAAAAATAACCAACATACGTACAAATTATACTCTAATTATTATTATGCTAAAATGAATTTCACTACCCCTTCTTAATTCTTTACATTGAATCGTAATTATCCACGTACAAAGAAAATTCACCCTTACTAATGTGTCCTTCGTCGTCTGCAATTACGATATTTTTACGTACTACTACTACTACTTCGATTAGCTCCTAATCACAAGTAACCATTAATCATTCGGACAATAAATAATAATGACGTCAGCGATTTTTTTTTTTCACTTCATTATTTTTTCCGTTAATACTCCAACCAACACGCCGTGTCACTGACGGTAAACTCGCCAGCTCTGACTAATGCTCATACTTGTCTGATCTTTGTCTGCAGCTACCATCATGTACAAAAGCCAAATATAGTATCTTGTATCTTGAGGATATATTCTGAAAATTAGATTTCCCACGAGATATCATTGATTTAAAAAAAAAAAAGAAATAAATATATGATTTCCCCCCCCCCCCCTTCTTTTCCTCCTCCCCCCTCCTCCTCACTCATCTACAGCAAAAGCATAATTTCCAACTTACTGCGATGTGGTAATAATTTTAGATAAGACAATAGAGAATAGAGAATTCTTTAGCTAGTTGTCCGTCGGTCACCTACTTACATATTCAATGTAGAATCTATTGAATCTATTACCCCAAGTACGTAACATATTTAATTTGCATATATTAGACGATGTTATTCATGGACCCACCTGACGCAGAGAGTTAAATCAATTTTTGTGTCACACAGTAAGAGTGGAATTATTAATGAGATAATAATTGCGATTAATTCTTTAGAACACGAAAAGTTTTTTTTTTGTGTTCTTGTTGTTCTCAAAAAAATCCCGAACAAAGAATTCGCCCGAATGTCTAAAATACAATTTTTTTCCTTAAATAATTTACAGTCGTTCTGATCGGGGACTCGGGAGTAGGAAAGAGTAACCTGCTCTCTCGTTTCACACGTAATGAGTTCAATCTGGAATCAAAATCGACAATCGGCGTAGAATTCGCCACGCGCAGTATAGAAGTAGATAGTAAGACTATCAAGGCTCAAATCTGGGATACTGCAGGACAAGAACGTTACCGTGCTATTACCTCGGCGTGAGTACATATTTCATTCAGCTATAATAGCGTTTATATTAGAATGAAAATAATCCTTAATCTTGAAACTCTGCAGGTATTACCGCGGGGCGGTTGGAGCTCTGCTAGTTTACGACATAGCGAAACATTTGACGTACGAAAACGTTGAGAGATGGCTGCGAGAGCTGAGGGATCACGCGGATCAAAATATAGTGATTATGTTGGTGGGTAACAAGTCCGATTTGAGGCATTTACGGGCGGTACCGACTGACGAGGCTAAGGCATTCGCGGAGAAGAACGGTCTCTCTTTCATCGAAACATCAGCCCTTGATTCGACCAACGTTGAATTGGCTTTCCAAAACATTTTAACAGGTAGTTGAAACAGGCGAGAATCATTGCCGGCTCTCAGAGTCTTTCGAAGATTGCCATTCTACTGATAATCTTCATTCATTTTTTCAATGGTTTTTATTTTACTTTTCTTCTTTTCTTTTCTTTTCTCTTCTCTTACCCAGAAATCTACAGAATCGTTTCCCAGAAACAAATAAGAGACCCACCCGAAGGAGACACAATCCGGCCAAATAACGTAGAGCCTATCGACGTTAAACCAACGATGAATGCCGACGGTATGCGCAAGCAGTGCTGCCAGTGACTCGCCTTACTGCTTTCTACGTAAGAGCCTAATCATTTATCTGCGGAAGTCTTCGATACTATATATATATATTATATATATAAAGAAAAAAGAAGCAAATCTTTTGAAGTGTTAATACTTCAGTTATTAGCTTGAATAAAATTGATTTGAAGATCTATCATCGCATGAGTAAAAAATTAGCTCTGTTTTTTTTTTTTAATAAATGAATCTGCAGCAATTTGTAAAAAATTGGCTCTTTTTTTTGTTTTTTTAAATAAATGAATCTGCAGCAATTTGTAGTTTGTGTTTTTCTAGTTCGACTTAGTTATTATACCTGTATTGAAATCTCTCATATTTTCGACATTTCAGAAGCGGTTTAACGGTGGGCTGGAGGGAGAGAGTGGTGACTGGTGGTAGGTACATCAGGTGCGCGTTATTAATCGGGGATAGAAAATGTGGTCGAACTTGTATGAGTATAGATTACCTGTTTTTGGTAAATCGGTATATTAGTACGGATAATAAGGAGATTAAACGATTCGGAGATATGTACGTTGAAGATTGGAAGGTATACACCGTGGCCCACACACCATTCTTCTGCCCTCTATTTAAATTTGTCTTATTTACTACTATACATATATGTATATAAGTCATTCGTATATATATATATATGAAAAAAAAAAGAAAAAAAAAAAAAAAAACAATTATCTATGAATATCCTATATACATATATGTATATAATATATATATTACGTTATGATAATTAAATGTTGTATTACCGCTTCTTTGTAATACATATATATAATTATTCTTCTCTACGCATAGTGTGATCACGAGTACATACATATATATATATAAACAATTTATAAATAATAAATAAACATTTACGATGACAATTTTATTGTGCGGAGCAGACGTAAACGTCGTAATGGAAATTAACAAATACAAGAAACAACAACAAAAACAACAAAAAAAAATCTGATAAAGAAACAAAGAAAGGAAAAGAAATACAAACGGATATCAATACAGAAATAGAAGAAGAATAAGGATGAAGACTATGTAAGAAGAATAGAGAAAAAGAGAGAAAAAGAAAGACGACGAAGATGGGTATAATTCCATTTTGATTACTACCTGCTGCTCTTGCTCGCACGTAGTAGGATTACAAAACCGTACGCGTTAGGCACTAAGCTGTATGCTTTTTGATTACATTATTTTTACAAAAAGCTTGTATGTCCCAGAGCCATGTGAAATGTGAATTAAAAGTAAAGAAAAAGAAAAAAAAAACGCAAAAAAAAAAGAAAAAAAAAATCATAAAAAGAATTAAAAAAAAATAAATAATAATAATAATAATAATAATAATAATAATACAACATACAATTATACATAGTCTTTTAAAAACAATGAAAAAAAACTTAACTTAAGATTGCCACCTGGAAGATATTATTTTGAATATATATACGATGACGCGACGAACTGCGAGAACCATCTTTGTCGTGATAGGAAAAAAAAAAGAAAAAAAAAGTGAAGCGAACGATACGAAACGAGATGAAATGAAATGAATTGAATTGAATTGAAATAATGCAATGGCGAACAAAGAAAGCGTTGTAAAATTTGAAGAAAAAAAATGTCTAGGCTTCGCGCACTACACGAGAGATTAACAAATCCTAATAATTACGATTAATATGCTTTAGAGAAGAAAAAATAATAAGAGGAAAAAAAAAAGTAAAAATTAAAAATTAAAAAAAAAAAAAAAAAGAAGAAACCACTGGGAAAAATTAAACACACTGTTATGAAAACCTTATGATATGCGTAATTTACTAACACCTTATTATTAGTTACAATTACTTAATTATTATTTTTTTTTCTTTTTTTTTTTTTTTTTTTATCTACATTTAATTTTATTCGTATTTAAAATAAAGAAAGTCTCTTTCGTTGTCTCAAAGAGTATAAACATAACTAGTGCTGATTGTGTGGTTACCCCCTTCCCCCTCGCCCCTCGAATTTTTAATATCCATGATGATAGGTATACATAAATACATAATAAAAATGATGAATTTGCATTTTAGCAATAAATATTATGAGAAAAAAATTTTAACTTATTCTTATTAGATAATGTGAAGTGGCAAGGCTTTATTAAAAAAAAAAAAAAAAAAACAATAAAAAGAAAAAAAAAAGACAAAATTCATTCGTTATATGTTCATCGATCATTTTTTTACAATCCGATCCCACATTTAACGCAATCGACAAACATTTCGTTGATACACAAGCGTTAATTAAATTATCTGTCCACTTTTAATTCTCGTGTTAAGATTTTCTTTTCTTTCTTTCTTTCTTTTTTTTTTATTTTCTTCTTCATCGACATATATATAAAATACTGCGAGGTGGTAAACTTCACGATTCAATAAAGACAAGTATTCGCGTTGTACCGTTGTATTGGAGAAAAAAGAAATTGTTTTTTCTTTTTCTTTTTCTTTTTCTTTTTCTTTTTCTTCTCAACGCTGTGAGGAACAGCGATTAACAAGAAGGATCAGCTACGATGCCTGCTGAACGGAAGCAGGCTCAAGGCGAATTGTATTTCTGATATTACTATTGCGCCGATTTTTTTGCCTCCATTCAAGCCAGCGTACCAATTCTTGGCTTGCTGCGGGGTCGTTTATCTCAGTGCGAGATTCAAGCTGTTGATAATACGCCTCTCTGACTATTCTGAACGTTTGTATATTTCTGTACGGTAACTGAGTTACCGGATCCATGTAACGGGCAGGAAGTCTGGAATTGATAAGACCGAAGATATTCCATAAACGAGAATTCTCTCTCAACGATAATCATTTCTGCATACAATTATCATGAATTCATAAAAAAAATTCTCATTTCCTATCGATTAAACTTTACCTTGTAATAGCGCAGAGCGATTTTAGAGGCGGTCGAGGCGGAGGTGTACGTTTAAAAGCTTCTGTAAAAAGTCTCTCGTTTTCAAACGTAATGAAACTTCTTTCGTATCTAGACCCTGTATCCTCGTGTATAACTTCAGGCTCACACGGGGCTTGATTAGTGCTAGATTCTGCCTTTTGCTCATCAGGAATCGCCTTAGTTCCTTCTTCTGCGGATTCTTGTTGGTCCATCATTTCCCTGGGAAGTAAAAAATTTGACAAATTACGATTATCGATTTTCTGCTCGAATAAAAGACACGATAGAGTTCGAATATCTCACTGTTTAACAGAGAGTAGTATCGTTTCTCCGTTTTCATTCGTAACGTTCGCAGCAGCGGTACTCTTGTCGTCGTCTGCTTCGACGTTTATTTTCTCCTCATCTTTTTCCCCTTGTATTTCTGACAGCATTAATACCGGCATAGATAAAGATTGGTATCGTATTACTGGTCCCACATTTGTCTTCCTCACAGTCCTGGTGTTCTTCTTTTCGTTTTCTAGCTTCTGATATTTTTCTGTCAATATACAAGTGTCAGAGGGTCAATCAACGTTATTTTTCAAAGACTTTCTCACTTCTACCAATTATTTATTACCCAAAGATTTCAAGTTGAGTTCTTCGGTGACCAGAGCTTCTTCGAGCAGTTCTTCTTGCGTTGGTTTCCACACGTCGTATTTTACAGTCTTAACTTTCTTCTTCAAATCCTCGTTTCTTTCTTTAAGTCTTCTTTGAGTGGCCGCAGACTTTGCTGCCGTCGAACGGCGGATTGATTTTCTTTCTGCAAGTTATCTCAATCTTTAATATCTCAGAGTCTGAATTCTTGTTGGATTTTAAATAAAAAAACAAGACACGAAATTCTTTCCACTCTTCTCATCACAAACATTAATCGTGTGAATAATATTTCAAACTTAATGAAATCTAACTTCTACCAAGACTGGAGATCTAATACCTGAATTGTCGATCGAAGTACGCCGCTGCCTTGGAGTTTTAGCTTTCTTTTCTTTAGGGGTAGAATGTGCCTGAGCAGAAGTAGGCTTGGGTTCTTTATACGCCTTGGTAACAAGTCGTCGTTTCTTCTTAGGTCCTTCTTGTTCAGGGTCAGAAACAGGCTCGTCGTTTTCATCTATACTAAAGTCCGAGTCTACTTCATCTTCGCCCTCGTCTTCCTCCCTGGTTTAAATAACAAATCCATTTTTTAAAAATTATTATTATTATGATTATCGAACCGACATAACGGAACTCACATGTAATCATTGTCCTGTTCCACTTCCTCGAAGCCGCCGTAAGTAGTTTTATAAAAGTCGTCTTCTTCTTCTTCGTTCAATAACCTAGCCATCTTATTTCCAGCATTTGAGCGTTTTTCCCTCGTCGATGCCATGGTTGTAATGAATATCAACGAACTGGCTAGAATTAGACTTTAGTGATCTATTAAACCTTTAATACACACCGAAAACGTATCTAATTATAAAGAGTTTTGACAGATACACGAGCGGTTTAGAGGTTATAAATCACATTGCTTGTTGTATCGCGATACATGCGCACCCCGCGGACCTGCCGAACACCAATATGACGTCAGAAAACACAAATAGAATCGGAACTGAGAATATCGTCCGATAATTTCTATTTTATAATATTCTGATGATTAAACTATCGAATGAGAATCTGATGACTTAGAAATCTTTTTCAAATGGAATGACTGCGATTAGAATAGATATGCGTGCTCAATGATAGAGCTTGACTGCAATAAAGCGTTGATACTGATGTTTTTTATACGGCATTTGCGTATTCCGAATTCAAATTATTGCAGATAATAAAATTAATGAAAGGAAATGAAATTAACCCCAGATAATTTATTAAATATTTAATTACATTGGATAAATCTTTGTACAATATTGATACACATCTGTTATTATTTTATTGCGAAAGCCTAGGGTTTCCAATTGAGGAAACTATCCTGTATAACAATTTGTTTAAATATGCTACTAGGCACGGATTGAGACGTGGTTCGATTCCTTTGAGCCTCGTAAATGTACGCGACCTTTTCTCTAGCTACAGCTCTGGGTATATCGCCTCTAAGGCTGAGTAATCTAACGAGATGATCCTCGGTCATATCCGGGTACTTTTCGACGAGAGAATGTAAATCCAGAGACAATATCTCTGAGTCTTCGCACCTCAGCACTTCGGCAAGTCGTTTAATAACTTCGAAAGGGGAGTCAAAGTTCCCGACTTTAGGCGCGATCCTGACAAAGAAGTTCTTTATCTTCTCAGCCTCGGTCATTATCTTAGAAGTACAAGTCAGACACTCGTCGTACGTCTTGAGGGATATCTTTCTCTGCAACATAGCAGCGATGTACCTTTTGGCTATGAGATTTTGTGCCTCTGTTATAACATATTCAAAGTTCTTTATCCTCAGATGATTGTAGTCCTGGAAATAGTCCTCCAAAGTAACGCAGATAGTCTCAACCGGTATGGGCGAAGAGAGCCATTTCGGAGTAAGTAAATCCTGGAAGTGGAGTTCCAAATCTAGGAAAGATTCCTCCAGCAAAATAGTAGCCGCCTCGTCTCTAAGCTGTTGATAATTTCCTAGCAAAGCTTCGAATTTAACAGCAGCATCTCCGCTGGCGTTAGAGACCCAGTAAAGCTGCTTCATCTGTTGCGCGAGCTCGATAAACTGCAGGCAATTATTAACGATGGTGATCATATGGTGGGTGAAGTAAGGCACTCTGCTACGATCCTCGAAATGTTTGCTTTTGAACTCCAGGATGGCCTGGCGATACGAAGCGCAGTATCTCACGACCTGGTCTATGCAGAGAACAAGTGCTCTGGCAGTAAGTTGATTGCTGATGGTTTTAGTGACTTGAAGATTCTGATCGACCATTTGAAATATGATCACCGGTGCCGCAGTGTGATAGTAAGTCTCCTGGGTGCTGCCTTCGGGCAAGACTCCGCTCCACCAGTCGACTTTCTCAGTTTCCAGAGTCTTTTTCATCCACTCTTCGTAATTCTGTTGCATATTTCTCAAATACTGATCCTGGAGCTGGTCCAGAATTTCGTTGCTAAGCAGCGGGCCAATGTCCGTTGTGTCTATGTTGAGCTCTGGGTGTTGCATCAGCTCCGGACCGGTGTATGTGTTCATGATCCAAGCCAGTAGAGAGACGTATTCGTTCCCCTCAAGCCCGTTGGCTATTATCTCCTTCAAATGCTGGGACAGACTGCTGTGATACATCTCTACAAATCTTCTGACAATGTCGTACGAAGGAGGAAAGCAGGGGCCGCAGAGGGTCTTCACCACTCTCAGATCCTCCAGGATAAGCAGTCTAGCAAGTTCCAGGTATCTAGCGAGCCACATCTTGTTGTCTGCTCTCTCATCCACGTGAGTTCCCTCCACTCTATTAGCCACGGATTTCTCCAGGACTTGAATCGCCACCTTTTTCCAGCTCTTCGGCCTCCCCGGAGGCATGAATCCGCTCTGCTTGTGCCTCTGGATTGCAAATTGATCCGCCTTCTCTTCCCGCTCAATTATCCTCAGGGCAGTGACGATTATCGTTGGTTCTTTCCTCACGGTATTCAGTGTTCGACCGACGACCAGTTTTATCTGTTTCTCCATGAGCTGGGAGAGGGTTTCTACGTCCTCAAAGTACGCTTTGAGCATGACTTTGTCGGCCGTTGATTGGTTGGGTAGCTTATGCAGTTCGTAGAGCAAATCGTCTCTGGAATTCTCCAAATCCATGAGACTCTGATGAGCGTGTAAGAGTTTCGCGTCGTTTATCCACTGCTTTGTCTTCTCCACGCTTTCGGGAACCGTGAATATGTGCTTCAGGTTTTCTTTCGCAGTAACGTACTGAGAGTGGCGCATATTCTCCTCCTGTACAACCTGCAATGTGTTGTTCAGCTCCGGAGCAGAGCCAAACGACTCACCGATCAGGTCTAGCTCCTGTTTTATCGAGGCGATACTCTCCAGAGAATCCTGGAGCTGGTTGAAGCCGACTCTCACCCCGTCCAATTGACTCTGCATCGCGGTTTTTAGCTTCGTTTCAATCGACGCTTTCTTACGACTTATCCGCCGCTTGTATTGCTCGACTTTTTCCAACTGACCTGGACGTTGTAGCATGTTTATTATGTGCTTTGTCGCCGTCGCTTTTGCTTCGTCTTCTAATTTCTGTAAGTCGAGCATCTTTTCGCCACCTTCGTTCGACATTGTTCAGTCTTTATCTGTTTTTGAACCGTTTTTTTTTCCAAGTTTTATTGTTGTTGATCGCGTTTTGACAGTAGGCGATTTCGAGGTTATGAAATGATGTGAGCAGCCTATGATTGACGCCCAGTCGCCATATTGCAGCTTATATACATGTGCTGGCATCTCGAGGCGAATTGTCTTCTGCTTCGTCTTCGTGACACTTTTTAACCTCATTTGAATTAACGATAAATACTATAAACGAGGAAATAGATCTAGGATTTAATTCCGAAATGAAGGTGAAGGTGTTGACGAGAAATCCAGACGATTATATTAGAGAAACCAAACGAGATATTCACAGAGGTAACAATAGCACGTTGTTTGCGTATCCTAACCTAACAAATCACAACATAACCTTGATAGAACCTAACCTAACGAGGATAGTTTTTCGATTTCTGAACTCGAATTTGACCGAAATATTATTTTCTATTCGAATTGAAGTCAGATTAAGCGATTCTCAGAGTAATATGCGTGCAAATTTGCTTCCTCAAGAGTTGAACATTTTTTGAGATCGTAATGCACATCTTTAAAGTTTAAAATTGCTAATTAATGAAGCCTTCAAATGCAATATATAAATTTTTTTTCTAACTAGATGACCAAATTTATCGATTTTTGGTAAAAATGAATGACTTTCTCGGTCCCATTGGTCAAAATAAGCCGAAGAAATACGATTCAAAAAATACGATTCAAAAAATACGATTTTTTAAACAGTTTTTATTTGTTTCTTCTTAATATCGTGGTATAATTCTTTCTGTTATCTTGCCTGAGAAACAATTTTCACATAATTTTCTGACTACACACTACAACGTTATCTAAAGTAGAGCGATAAAACTATATTGTATAACAAATATGTATTTTTAAACAACGCTGCATTATATCATATGAAATTTCATATCGCGTGACTAATACCATAAGGTTGTAACTGACAAAAAGGCGACTTTAATGCCAAAAGGTGGTACAATTTTGTCTTCAATTTATCAATTATTCAATTTCGATGTTTCTTAACGTATTTTAATGTTTTCAGCATGAATACAGGCAGAAAATAAAATTACGACCTTTTGGGATTAGTCACACGATATCTTGCAAGATTATTCAGTCACATGTTCATTTTTTCCCCCAGTCTTGATAAATAATGAAGCGGATTTGATCCGTTATCAGATACGGAGCCACAAGCCAAAGCGATTCCAGATCATCAATCATTTAATTATTTTCAGTTCCCAGGAACTACGACCCAGCTTTGCATCCCTTTGAGTCAACCAGAGAGTACACAAGGGCATTAAATGCAGTTAAATTAGAAAGAGTATTTGCAAAACCGTTCATAGGGAGTCTGGACGGTCACAAAGACGGAGTATCATGTCTCTCCAAGCACCCGTTGAAGCTGTCTACTCTTTTGAGCGGTGCATTTGACGGAGAGATGAAAGTATGGAATTTGCCTCAGAAAATATGCGAGCGCTCCTTCCTGGCTCACGACGGAATAGTGCGAAGCATCTGCTTCACACCTAGTGGAGAAAACTTCCTCACAATTGGCGATGACAAAACCATAAAGACATGGAAGGCCGAAAGCTCGGTGACAGGAGAGCAAGAAGATCCGACGAACACTATTGTCAGCAAGGTGAGTCTCCGTTGATCAAATATCGGAGAGAAACTTATGTATTAATTTTAATCCGCGATTTATTCCTCCGCCTTGACGACCGAGGTCTCTGCCTCCTTCAACTGGTTCAAAGACTCGTTAATCTCGTTAGATATGTCCCCCAGGACGCTAGACGCCCCGATTCTGAACAGGCTATTATTCAGCCATTCCTTGCCTAGCTCTTCTTTAATTAAGACCAACCATTGCAGAGATTCTTTCCAAGTTTTTATCCCCCCAGCTGGTTTGAAGCCGATCTGAAAACGGGTGGAGTTCATGTAGCAGTCTTATTCCTAGTTTTATGACTCAACTCCTCGAACGATTTCTCTTACCTTGATGCCGGTCAGTTGATGATAATCTCTGATTGCTCTGCACATAACAATCCCCACAGCCAAAGTAGCGTTCACAGTTTCCTTCCCTGTTGAAGTCTTGATGAAATCTGATCCGGCAATAGCCGCGACAATAGAAGCTCTGTAAACGTCTTTTAGATCGAAGAGTTCTCCCGTAGCTAAAATAGTCTTCATTCTTGCCTCCCCTGAGGCTTCTCGCATCGCTTTGATCTCCTCATACAATTCTTTCCATTGATGAGTCAAGGCTAAGGTACGGTTTATCACGACATCAATTTCCGTCGCTCCGTTCGCCACGGCATATCTTATCTCCGCGAGTCGAGTTTCCAGGGAATATTGACCGCTCGGGAAGCCAGTGGCGACTGAAAACATAATTAGGGTCATAATTGAATGCCAATTGGTCTTTTTAGCTTTGAAATCCGTACCACTGGCTATATTCACACTCCCTAAAGCCTCAAGACTCTTCAATGTCTCCACAACGTCGTGAACTCTTGCGGGATACACGCAAACCGCGGCTGTAGATATTGGCGTTGACCATTCGAAAGGCAAAGTAATTGGCTTGACAGCCTAAAAGAATCACAAATATTATTGAAGATAATGTCAGCTAGTCAATTTCGCCAGCAAAAGTTTATTATACCTTTTTAGTAAGTCTCTCAACACTAGCCGGGGTATCATCGCCTCCCAAGGTTGTCAGATCTATACAATTAACTGCTTTGATGAGCCAAGCTACTCGGTTGCATCCAGTTATGCCTTCTGCCTTCTGAACGATCTGCTTTACCCTGAGATTCACCGCTGGCTCATTCAAGTAGATTTTTTTGCAACATTCTGTCGAATAACAAGCTTGTTTTTATTGCCTCATTTTGAAATTCTTAAGGTCGGTTGCTCGCAGACTAGTTAATACACAGAATAGTCAGAATCTCTTAGGAACTAATCGAATTGATTCTCTTACCGCCGTCAAACTCTAGGCCAGGATTCCTCTCGGTCATTTTGATGAACACTAGAAACGTGGCTATAGAGTGAAAATGGTGTTGGATTTTTATGTGTATGTTCTTACTCGACTTATCTTATCTCCCGAACTGATACTGTATGGAGTATGGACCTCTCTCTGATGATTACAAACTAAATGGCGTCAAGGCGGGAATTTCAAAACCGTGATATATTCTCAGGAGCTAAAGCACACCACAAACTTTATTCAATCTCATTTCTGTTCGACATACAGACGGTGCTGACAGGCCTCTCTCACCATCGAAAAGATCCCTTGTTCGCTACCTGCGGAGAGATTTGTCAAATATGGGAAGAAAGTAGAAACGAACCGGTCAAGACTCTGAAATGGGGCGTGGACAGTTTACACGATGTGAAATTCAACCCTATTGAAACGAACCTGCTGGGTAAATGGCCGATAATCCCGATGCGCCAATTCCCGTAATCTGATCTAATCTAATGTCTGTATTTTTTACAGTTGCCTGCGCAAGCGACAGAAGTTTGATTCTGTACGATACACGAGAAACAGGTCCTCTGAGAAGAGTCATCATGAAGCTGAGGAGCAATAAAATATCTTGGAATCCGATGGAAGCCTTTGTCTTCACCTGCGCAAGCGAGGATTATAAGTAATTCGTGATAATGTGACCTGGATTCGCGATTATGGAATTGTTTTGAGAACTTTCGATCGATTTTCAGCCTCTACACATTCGATACTCGGAAACTAAAATCACCTGTTAATGTCCACATGGATCACGTCGGGGCGGTAATCGACGTGGACTATTCTCCTACCGGGAAAGAGTTTGTTTCTGGAAGCTATGACAAATCTGTGAGGATCTTTGACGCGAGCAAAGGCCACTCTCGGGACGTTTATCACACGAAAAGAATGCAGAGATTGACTTGTGTGGGATGGTCGCTAGATGATAAATACATCATGAGCGGCAGCGACGAGATGAATATCCGAGTGTGGAAAGCTCGGGCTTCTGAAAAGCTGGGAGTGGTCAGTTCCTCGCTGACTAAATCATTCGATTACATCTATTTCTCTTGAAGCTCGTCTTACTGTATCTAATCTTTTTGGTTTAGCTAAGACCTAGGGAAAGGGCCGCCCTCAATTACAGCGAAGCTTTGAAAGAGAAGTTCGCCAGTCATCCTAAAGTACGGAGAATCGCCCGCCACAGACAAGTCCCGAAACATATCTACAATGCTCAGGCAGAGCTGAGAACTATTAAAGAGAAAGTCAAGCGGAAGTAAGTATAGAAGAAAAGGGTTTATATTTCAAAGCGCCGATAAGAATAGTGCGTTGTTCGATTTGGTCTCTTTTTTGGGAAATGGGAGAAGATTTGAAAGCCCAAATTTCATTTTTTGAAAATCGATTCATCAGAAGTTGGTTTCATTTGTTTCATAGTTTGACAAATTTTTATTTACAAGAATTCCGAGGATTAGTTCTTCGTATTTTTTCATATTTCGGTCTTTAAAATTGTTCTAAATTCAGAAAGGCGAGTCTTTTTCCTCCCAAGTTATTGAAAAAATCATCTTATGACCAGCTTGATAAACAATTTTGTTTATTTTTCCAGGGAAAGCAATCGTCGTACTCATTCGAAGCCTGGCGCAGTGCCGTTTGTTGCTGAGAGATCTAGACACGTTGTCCGCGAGGACGAATAAACGTACGTGTGAACGATGAGAAATATAATAAGCATATCGAAAATGGTATTGAAAAAATTGATTTGTAATTGTCTATAAGGTATGAAATTCTTCCAGAATTAAGAATTGGGATGGATATATTTTTTTCAACGTTTGAAAAATATCTTCCTCATAATTTTCTCGTTTTATTTGTAATAAATAATTTTATTGTTTATAATCATACAACGAATTCATAATATATTCATTATCCTTATAATATTACAAACCTCAAGCAGTGGTTCACGCCTCTTTTATCATTTCTTTCAGCCTAATATACACACATAGATTTCACAGCAGTTTATTTCTTCCATATTTTGTATTTTTTCATTTTTAAATTCTCATTTTTTTTCTTTTTTCTCTCTCTTTCTGTTCTATATATCTTCTTCACTGTTATTCGATTCTTAGTATATGTATATTGTACTAAAAACAAAAAAAAAGGTATTACTGCTTTTTTCAATATTCATAATTAATTTCATACGCTTGTAACAAACTGCCGTAAAATATCTATTAATTTATTGATGTATGTTGATTCAATATAGTATTTTTTTTTTTTTTTTAATACTTTATAAACTCGACTGCTCGAAAGTATCATTGTATTTATAGTAATATATATATAATATATATTATACTAGCTCAGTTTAGGGCGATTAAAGCGGTTTTCTTTCGTCTCTTCTTCGCGTTTTTCTATTCATTCTTTCAAACTTATATTCTCAGCGTCTGACCCCATCTTCTTTCTATGTATACAAGACTAGGTTTTCTTTATTTATTTTTATTTTTATTTTCTCTTTATTTCTCTTCCTCCTCGCCGCTATGTCTTTTCAATATTTTCTTATATATTCATTATCCATTTTCTCTCATCATCTTAATATGTTTATTAATCATCATCATCATCATCATCATTTCACGTAAATTTGAATCAAATGAACGAACTAACTTCTTGTATATATAATTAACGTAATAATTATTTATAATTTATATATATATATATGTATATACAATATAAACACATTTACATCAAGTTGACAACATAATACCGAGGATTCCGCACTGTAATATGGACAGGTAGGTATAAATTGTATAAATTGTTATACTCTCAATTGAATCGCATTCTCGTATCCATACCTAACGGCATATACCAATATATTTCATCTGGTATTGAGTAATGCACAATTTTACTCAAACTATAAAGTCGCAAGAAAAATTCACGCAATATAAGTCTTTCGTATTTGCTTCTTTATCAACGATACCAGTTTTATTTCCATCGAGAAAATTATATGTATATTTGTCAATTATTCTGTTTATTCACTATTTTAGTTTTCCTCAAACCCTTAGATCACTCACGAATGAAAATTGTCAAAAAGTTTATTAAACGTGAGCGAAAAGGATCCTCGAGTTTCGATCTATATAAGAAAAAAAACAAAGTTTTTCTTATAGTTTCTGACGCAGACTTTTCAGAGTCGACGTAACACTGACTCGAATTAGACGTTCAAGTCTGCCATCATCTTCCGAAAATCTGCAAGCGTGTTGTAGTCAGGGTCAGAGTCAATGTCAGCAAAATCCTTGTTAGAATCGCTCTTGACAAAGCTCGGGTTATAACGACTCAGAGATAAAGGACACGGCAGAAGCTCCGGCATCACAGAATGATGCGTTATCAACGCAGTCAGGGTCGTGAACTCCTTGGTAAATCCCTGAATCAAAAGAAAATAATCGTAAAAGCAGGTTCGAGTCAAATTATCATTACGAAACAACGATGTTCCTCTTTTCGACGAATATATGTTATCAGAAAACGAAAAAATAAGTCGTTACCTTGATTTTGTATCCCTTGTTAGTCCGCATAATTAGATAATGCGCTATCCCACTGGGTTGAAACTCGCGCGGTACCCTAAGCGACAAAGCATAGCATCCCGGCTTGCTTGTACTTTCCCTGACCATAAACGCACCTTCTGGTTCCTGGCTGAGAACTTCGAGCGTTATTTCTCTGCGGAGATAAATTTTTTTTTTATACAAAAATTAAAAAGTCTAAAGCAAAACGTTAATATAATTCCGTCTCTCCACATACCGCGGAATTCCTGCTTGAAACCAGGGAGCCTTGCGAAGCTCGCTTTCCTCCGTGCGATTATTCAGGCTGTCTGTTCTCTCAGGTAAAGGCGGTGGCGTCGGCGTCGGGGTCGGCGTAGATCCGTGCGTACTTCCATCAGGAGGAACGGAACTCCCGGATGTGCTGATCTGCGATCTCCTCTTAGACTTGAACTCAGTTTCAGCAACGGAATTTGGCGAGTTGTGGCTAATCCTGGCGACAGAAAGAACAAAAAAGTAAAAATACGTCCTTCCGAAATTCATCGATGAAAAAGTTTAGCCAGGATAAAAGACTCACCTGTTGTTCTCAGCGTTGAAGTTTTTCGCAGTTATCGACGAGTTTATGTTATTGTCAAGGTTCTCAGACGCGCATGTGATCTTGTTGTAGCCGCAGGTCCTCGTGCCCTCGGAATCGATAATTGCTTCATTAACGTATCCCCCGGACCTCGGTCTGTTCGTAGGACTGGTAGGTGTGCTGCCCCCGCTAACAAGAGGGCAGCTATCATCCTCCCCATTGATGCTAAGGACGTCACGACCCCCGCCTAGACCCATGGTGAGTCTTTTTATCAAGGGTGGTTTGTCCGTTAATCTTTTATACGAGTTTAACTCCGTTGGCGAATTGCTCTCGTCACTACTCGGCGTGCTTTGTTGCGAGAGACTCTTCGGCCCATCGTCATTCGTTATAGGACCCAATACGTTGTTGAAATTATGCGAGGGCCTCAGACCTGGGATCGAGTTTGGCGTCTGCATGAAAAAATTAACGAATCACATCAAAAATCCATAGAAAAAATATAACATCTCCGCGTTTCGTATTAACTTAAGCCACCAACTCACTTTGACTGTTGATAGCCGTAATGTGGGGGACCCGGCACTACCGAGTTGCACGTTCATCTCCGCTGTGGAGGGTGGAACACCACCTCCACGTGGGGTTGGAGCCAGTACACTATGGGGCCAGAAAATTGTGCTTTTTTCTGTCGAGTCGCCGCCCCGCGATTGTTTGTTCTGCGGAAAAATAAGGGGAGGTAATATTACGGTGATTTCAATTTTTTTTTTTAACGAATGAATATTCAAGGATGAAATGCTACTCGATATGATCGTATCATTATCTTGTACCGAATTTATCGTTCGTTCCGGTCGATCCTTACGACGCGATGGAGTCGGCTGGGGCGAGATCACCTCCTGGAGGATCGGCTGTCTTTGGAGTTGCGCCGCGTACGCCATACGAAATGCATTTCCGACAATGGTGTTCAGTTCCTCGGCCTGAAGGCAGACGAGTCATTAATTAGCACAGAATTATAGCAAGAGGTGAACAAAGGTTGGGAAAAAATTGAACGTAGGTTTAATTTGATATTTGAAAAAGAAAGGTAAATGTTCAGCAAAAGATCGGAGAGAATCGGAAAAAAGTCTGCAGCTATGGAGGAGAGATCGTTGCACCTGCGTCGCGTTGAATCCTCAAGAGTCTGGTTATATCGGAGACGAAGGAGATACTGAAGGGGCCGAACACGTACACCGAAGAACTCCAAAAATCTGTAATTCTAGACACCTGCCAGATTCTGGGAGAATTCCTCAGTGTCCATGGAGTATAATGTGTCAGGCGTCGAGCGATATAGGTGGGATAAGACGGTGAGGATATTTCAAAGGGTGAAAGACCGAGTGAAAATTCCGCGTTGAAAAAAAATTTGCGTATAAGAAGAATGAAGAATATTTCTTTGAAATATAACCCCGAGCACTGAATTCGTGTAATTCCAGTAGAAATTTCGTATCCTTTGAACAGTTTTCCGACAAATTTTTTCGTATGTACATAGTTATACTCCGGCCAGAAACTTATCCCAAGTTAATATTTATTTGGAAAGTGCTGGCGAGGAGCCTAATTAGCCTTATTAGTTCTTCGAGCTGTATAAGTCTTCATCATTGCGTAAACTTCGTGTACTTTTTAAGTATACATACACCTACTCTTTCGAAAACCGAGCGAGCAGCCAGCCTCTTAGACGTTGGCGTTTACCTGGCTTCTACGACGTAATTTCATTTGGGAGAGAGCGAGGGTGAAAAAAAAATGAAAAAAAAGAAAAGAAAAGAAAAGAAAAAAATGGACTAGGGTTTGAGAGGGATGATCGACGCGTCGGCAGCTGCTGACGAGGCGCGATATACTATACCGAAGGACAAACAGAGTTTTACGACCCTGCCTGGTATACATGTTCTCAGTTCTTGCTACAGTTTTTGTTCAAATCGGATTATCTATTCGCGTTATCTATACATGCAAGTAAGGAAGAAAAAAAGACTTTCCGATATCACTCTAGACGCTTGAGAATAATTATTCCGTTACAGGTATATGTATTAATAATAATAGCTGCAGGCACGTCGACATGTTGAAATTATAGTATTGCGGTTCTGTTAAGCGTGCTGAAAATTTGTTAGAAAAACTAATATATTAGCATAATTTCATTTTCAGCACATTGCATATAAAATTAGTTTCCTCGAATGCGAATACATTTCCATTTATAATTTAAGAAATGTTAATTCGCGATTACAAACAGCCAGGACGGTCCGACTCCCTTGGGGGGGTTCTTCCAACTATAGGTAGAAATGCACTTCGAAAGTTGTGTAGAATGAAAAGAAAAAAAAACACAATTTTTTTAAAAATGAAGAAAAAAAAAGCCTCATAGCGGCGTTAACGTTCCTCCCCATTATCATGGGGCTAGGATATAAGTGTAAGTAGTGTTCGAGCCCGAGATACATGCATAATTTCTGCAAATTTCTTCCACCACCCCCTGGATCCTTCTTCAACCCCGAGACAGAGTCTCAATTAAGACCACTCAAATCTCGTTCTTAAAATTCCACCTGAACGACAGTCATGGAATACCCTGCGGCTACTTTCTCCAGGGTAGATATCTGAGCTTCCGTTGTTCCCCCTTGTTACACCAAGTGGTTTCAACCTCTTGAAGGGTTGCGGTTTGAGTAGGGCGTGGGACGCGTTCCAGAGGCCAGTATGAATCCGCGAGTATGTTTACTCTAGGATGAAGGAAGCAAGGGCTTTTCTAAATGCAGACGCGAGTGGCTATTACACATTCAGGACGTGTGTCTACCTACGCGTGGTGCGGTTACCTGTCTACCTACGTACTCAAATACGTACGTATCGCGTGAAAGTCCGTCTCTCTTCCTGCAGATGGTAGAAAACGACAAACCAACAAACCGGCGTCGGTTACCTCCAACCGCGGAAGAAAGTCTAGACGTTCTCGCGCCGCTTTGACTCAAAAACGGAAATATCAACGCGACACGTGTACAGTCCCGAATTTTTACCCCAGACAATCTCTTAGGTAGAAATACGGGGCTAAGCTAATCGATTTCTGTTTTGTCGCATAGAACCGAGTCAGAGTTCGTTCCGAGTTCGGGTTGGGGGAGAAAAAAATAGACTGGACCGTCTATTAGGGATAAGATTTTTTGCCCCAATGTTTCAGGCCGGGATTTCACCCCCGATGTTTTGTACCAGATATATAGGTATGATATGGGTACCGGTATGGCCCGTTGTAGTAAGATGCTGCATCTCTGTTTGACGATCTGAAATGGTTGCTGCGATATGGGTACGGGGCCGAGAATATATTAGCGTTCCTAACGCGCGCGGTTGGAGTCTGGAATTGCTTGGTTGGATAATTTTACAGTCGGAGAGGTTGAGGTCAAGTCATCCGCGCGGTCTGCAGGGGCGAGGAGGGATTCAGATATTTCAATTACGACCCCCTGCCCCTCGCCCTTCGCCTCCTAACCCCTGGACAGAAAATGGGTATAGGTAGTACGTCTGCTCCGCCTCGTTATATTCCAGAAACTATTTCAACGCTCGACATTATGATAATTATCGAAATATCTCATCACTGGAATGTTTCCATCAAAGAGTCTCTCCGACTTACGAAACACCCTCATCCCCTAAAAATCCGGAAGAATAGAGCTATTTTTGATCCTCGATTCAAAGAAAAAATAAACATCGATTATATCGCTTGACTCTCGATAATCATCAGTCTCATCATCACACTCCATGTAAGGCGACGAAACGATGATTCTAGTACACAATAGGCAGAGTAGGTAGATGAATTGAACATCCGCGAACGAGCGTTGACATTAAAGAGCAGGCATACATCAACCCACTAAGTACTCGCGCATGTATGTAGGTATGCATGAGCACCTATACCCGTACAAATACTACGGATAAGGGAGAGAACTGTGCGGAGGCGCAGGTGATGACGTTTCTTGATTGATTCCTCCGAGGCTTTAAACACTATGTGGGTATGCGTGTAAAACGGTGTGCGAGCTATTTATGAGAGAGGATTCTCAGCTGCGGAGTGCTCCCTTGACTTGGGTAATCAGAACTCCTCCTCTCTTTCTCAAAGGTGCGATCAAGGGGGAGATTAGAGGACAACACCGCACCTGTCCGACGAGGGGGACTAGGGTATCCCATTATCTCTTTCAAGGAGGTTCGGAATCGCGGCCAGGTGTTTTTGGCATTATTCCCGGTACCGGGACTGCAGGGAAAGGGAGAGAGAAAGAGAGGGGAAAAAGGAGGAGAGCGAGGCTTGGTTTGGTCCGGTTGGGTTGGGTTAGGTTGGATCAGGTGAGGGACGATGGCTATAAGGTCCTGCGAGCATGGACGTCGAGGACCGCGCAGCGGATGCTGGGCTCTGGCGTGACGGGACGCATTCCTAACATACCACGCGGTCACGGCCATATCTCCCGTTCCTACGCCCCAGCATCGCGGTACGAGTCACGGGAAATACGGAGAGAGGAAGAGAGCGAGAGAAGAGCTTGCGCTGAAAGCGACAGCGCCTAGTAGGTATACATAATGGAT
This sequence comes from Rhogogaster chlorosoma, assembly GCA_944452935.1. Taxonomy (NCBI): domain Eukaryota; kingdom Metazoa; phylum Arthropoda; class Insecta; order Hymenoptera; family Tenthredinidae; genus Rhogogaster; species Rhogogaster chlorosoma. The sequence goes on from OX101804.1 coordinate 21,659,225, forward strand.
ACCTATACACGGGCATGTATGTATATACAAGTTATCACGTTATACCGATGTACTACCAGAGATACGCAGAATATGGAGCGGAGAAACAGCGATAAAAAAGAGAGCAATGTTCGTCATCTATTTCATGACTTCCCGATCTAATTTCTTCGATCGATTTCTTCTCCCCGTGATCTTGGATATAGGAGAAAAAGCGGATAATAAAGAGACTGCGAAAGCTGGAAAGAAATCGATCGATGATATTTTGTAGTTAGGCATTTTTCAGGAAGGGTGTTTCCCCGGAAGATTACACGGACGATTTGAAATAAACTTCGAAACGAAGAACGCCCGAGATTCGAAATACCGAAACTTGAAATTATGTATTTATCGTATCGAAATCAATGAATGGTCAATCAATCGTCTTGAGATTTACTGTTTGGAAAAGACAGTTTCAAAACTCCACGATTTATTCACGTCGTCGAAGTTATCGATTGAAGTGGACAAAGTGATTCTGGATTAGAATGAACTATTCTTCGTCTTAGCACATCCTGAGAAACAGACCGAAATTTTCGTGTTTTTGGACTCTCGGTGATCTGATCTTTCGGAATGAGAATATCCTGAACTTGAAAGTTCCCAAAAGAGATTCTCAATCAAACGAATTGGGAATTTTGACTGCTCAGAACTTCTAAAATTCGAAACTTTAACCCAGCCCCAATCAAAGGGGTGGAAAATCGTTTGATCGTATAAATTTTGTGAAGAAGTAGGTAGATATCGGAGCTTACGGGTATACAGGATGCTTACAGGTAGGTGTAATCTATAAATAAACCGGGTATATAATGATCGGAGTGACGTTATACTTGAGCGTCGAGCCGCAGCTGAGAGTGTAAGTTAGCTATACGTATACGTATTGGTATTGGTATTGGTATAGGTACACGATACGTATACCGACGAACCAAAGTCTTCAGGCCTTTGATCAGTAATTATAACTGGCGAGTGGCCGGGCGCGTTATACGCCTTTGGGAAATTACGCGACCGACGGAAAACAGGAACGGTTCGTGTTGTCGACGGCTCTTGGGATTCCGGTTCTTTTTCGTTCGTCTGTTTTCCTCCTTCTTTCGCCGGATTTTTTTTTTTTTATTTTTTTTTTCTCATTCTCTCTTTATTTTTTCCCCTTTATTTTATTTTCCTTCACGTCGAAATAACGCTCGACGAGAAGCCGGGAGAGGCAGAGAGGCGGGGATCAGCTTGAGGTGAAACTGGCAGGAAACGAAAGATAATTAGCAATTTCCATGTCCCGAGTGCACTCTACCGTATTATTTTTGAATAAAGTTCAAGTTATGGGTTCATGCTGTGAAATACACTGTTTCAGTTGTATAATCGAACAAACTTCTATCTTATCTATCGCAATACGTACCCCAACAGGGCTATAATAGATCAATAAATTCGTCCCTGTGGTATTATAAATTTGAACGAAAATAACCGTAGCTTCCATCTGGTATGATCGGAGATATCGACAGCCTTCACGAAGAATTAGTATTGATAAAACTTTGCATGAAGTGTGTGTACCACGAAATACAAAGCTCGAGTTGGAAGCGTGATGGCAGCTCTGAAACCCGAGTGAAATATGGCATTAACCACGTGGCGGAGGGCTTAGAGCATATAACTTTGAAAAAGGACTAAAAACCAGATGAAAAAAATTGAAATCCAACAAGATTTCCTCCACAGTGAAATAGGAATGAAAAAATGGAATAGAACCTCGTCATTATTTCCGAAGGTTATATCTTCGCGGAGTTGAATCCTGATCCTCGTCGACTTACCGCGTGAGAACCGAGTGTGGAGAATGCTCGGTATGTGTAGACCGTAGGGGGTGAGACGTCGGTGGGATGGTAGGTTAAGAGTTAGGTTCAGTACGATGTACGTAGGTACGCGAGTACGTAGAATAGGACGGAGTATGGGTAGGTATGTATATGGGAGGATACATAGTACCATGCACGTATAGGAAGGCACATGTTCACCCGTCGAGACCCGAAACAATGAAAACCGGTGCAGCACAACTCGGCCGAGGCTACAGTTTCATTAGTGCCTATTTCTACAGACTGATGAAATTAAACCCCTTCAGTCTGGCACTAGTGCGGTGACAGAACCAAACCACGTACCGTCATTCCTATTCCATCGGTAGTGGAATGGCTCACATCAGTAGTTAATTAAAACGCTGTGCATCGATTACCGAACTTCATTCCGATGCATTGATACTTATAGTATACGCGATCATCTGCTGCTCTCCTTCGCTGGGAGAGGAACGCCTGATATTTTGACAATCCTTAGGTCCGGGAAAACCGGGGTTATTCGAGACCAGTGGATAGTGTCAATTATATACTCGTATGGCATAGAACTTGAAGGCTCTTTCGGGAAAAGAAGGGAGTCGTAAAAGGACCCTTGTAACTCGAGAGCCCGGAGTCACCCATTGTATGTAGTCAGCATGGCCCTGGTTGCATATACCCCCACATAAAATGCGTATGTGTATATGCAGCATCTGCACGTGTCTTGCAGGTACGTTGAGGGAGCATACGGAATGTCCATAGAATGAGGTGGCTGCCCGACCATAGAGACTCGACTACGGAGATTTCTGAATGTGTGGAGATATATTGTTATTATTGAGTCCTCGCAAGGATCTAATGGCATATTGAAGAACTCCTGGAGCCTAAACCTAAACCAGACCAGGTGTAACTTTTGCCTTTGGTAGTTCGGAGTTCGTATTGTGACCGAAGGCTGGCTATTATTGTTGTCAAGTGCCCCGGCAATAATACGCTTTTGTGTGTCAGAGATTATAATATCATCGTATACAGAAAAAGAAAGAAAGGAGAAGTACGAACATGCAGTATACGTATACCTCGAATATAGACCCTCGCATCTCTTTTAACTTCTTGTTAGACCGCACCCTCATTCCTTGTCAAATTCACCCCACAGCCGTCTGATCCTGCCCCAAGATCCTCCGCGCATACTATACACTAACCGCAGTGGATCGTTGGATAGTTTTTAATTTCATTGCAACGTAAATCAATCCACGGCAATTAATCTCATTATCTGTAAAGCTCTCTCGAAAATTCCCCGTCTTTTGCGATCGCTATCGACGATGGTTGGCCAAAGAAGCGACGTCGACTATTTTCCCTGCCTACACTGCGCATTGTACATACGTACACGCACACATAAATTAACAACGCAATTAGTTTAATTGCTGGAATAGTACGAGCCGTCGAGCGGACTGAGTGCTCTGATGCTCTTATAAAACCAGGTTCAAAACTCGGCCGGAGCTACGACGTTCCCTAATTTCAAACTAGACAAGTTCACGCGGTTCAACTGCGATAACAATTATCATTCGTACACGGTTCCAGCCGAGGCTAGTTGGACCCATTGTAATCTCTTTATCTCGAGGGGCGGTGAGCCGTCTGAAACTGTGGGAACGAGTTCGCGCTTGAAGTACGAGGTGGCTAGTGCCACACGCGTTTATTGGGACGATATATCCAAGCCGAGGCATAAAATCGCGAGACATTTTATCGGCATACGTGACTGACTGCCAAAGGCGAAGAGATTTTTATCGGACTTTGTATTCCGATCGGCGAAACTCGTTCGTTCTAATACCGATAGGAGGATCAGGCGCGGGGATGTGTATAGCTAAGCAGGAAACTCCTGGACGAATCTCTCCGGGCATCTACCTCGCGTTTCTTCATCCCAGCCTCCTCATCTCCCGGGAGTCGTCATTTGCAGAGTTTCAACGTCGTTCCACGTGGTTCCGCGTAATTGCCTCCTGCATGAGATACTTGTCCGGCAAATTACGCTCGCTGGCTTCGGCGACACAGCGCGGATGCGCTTCAGCGGTTTGCAAAACGAGAGAATTGTATCGCTCGTCCGGGGATCGGAATAGTAATATACGCAGAGGAATTCTGTTCTTCGCCCTAGCTGCATCTCAATCCGCAGAATCGAGGCACACAAACCGATCCGATAAATGCGCATTGGGTTTGACCCAAATGGTAATTCAATCGTAACAGCTATTCAATCCACGGAACGCAGCGCCACGTCACGAAGGCATGGCAGCAGGTCGGCGATAATACGGCAACGACGTCGTCAGCTATACCGCAAATGCAGTCGACGTACTCGCGATAGTTTTACGAAATTGTATTGATAAATTACCGCCTACTTTTCAAACAACTTTTCACATATTATACTCGCGCTCGGTCTCGATGATAAACTCCGTAACTGTACCCGGATAGATGGATTACCGAGTATAACTACTCCGGGTTTCCAGTTGTGTATAATAAATGGTTCGGCGCCGTGTGGGCGGGCATCGGGCAGATCAGAACTCCGACTCGAACTCCAACGTTGTGTGAAACCCGCATTCGTAGATCTCTGCAAATGGGTGTACAGTGGGCATTGACGGAGAAGACCGATGAATGGTAATGGTCTGATCCAGGAGTGTGTGTGAGAGAGAGAGAGGGGGAACTTACTTTTAATTTTTGAGTGTGTCCACACTGACAGCAACAGTAAGACATGTAGTCTGGCAGAGCGGGCGTAAATTCGAGCTGTTCCTGTTGCTGGGCAAACTCGTCGACCAGCTTTTGATAATGTACCCTAAAGATGGGCCTGGTCGTTGTAGACGGGTGCGAGGCTCTCCCAAGCCGTCCCATAATCGCTGAAAGTGCGAGGCTGTCGAGGGACTTCCTCATGCCACGTACTTATCGCCCTGGACTTATTAAGGACCGCCAGGATTTAGGATTTTGGATTCAGGGTATGCGAACACGGCTTCACACTGCGTTTAAGAACCGCCAACACAACACCCACGAAGTTAGATGCACAAGGCTGGCCCAGTGAAAAACACTTTCTAATTATTCTTCGCTCGATGGAACCTGGCCCAAAATCATTGGGATAATCTCACAACACTTTGGCGGGGAAATTCTCTCCGCGCGTCACTTATCACACTTCCGGTACCAGGGGCGCCCGCGCGATGCGAAATTTCCTCCACCTTCGGGAGGAGACCAGCGCCGTTTGGTACCCTTCTTGATTCCCTACTGATCGGACACCGAAGGGACATCAACTCCGTATAGAGGGAGTCTGGAATGTTTGAAGGGGGTACCGAGGGGGCTGGGGAAACGGTAGGGGCCTAGATACGAGACGGTACAGTCGCTCTACGGCACAGTTGCATCTTCGCCGTCCGGAGGCACCGAGGGGGACTGAAGGTCCGACTGGCTTTGCTCGAGAGGAAACCCCACCGCTGCCACCAACTACCACTACTACCACTATTACCACTACTACCTTCTCTCAACCTCAGCCTGGTTTTGCCTCCACGTCTCTCCCCATCTCGTCCAACTCTCCATGAGGTCCCACCAAGCTCCTCTACAGGCTCGGCTGCTTGCCTTTGCTCGCTTGCCTCTGCCTTCTCGCTTGAAACGGCGCTTTTGAACACATTCACCGACAGCTGGCATCGGGTACACTGGATACCTGCACGCATCGACTCAATGCCAAGAGCTGCCATGAAACGTTTCGCTGTTTCCGTGCTTTGACCTCTCACAGTCGGCAGGCAAGAGGTTGGTGCATCGTGCTCTGATATGCTCCAGGGTTTGTTCCTGGGTCATGGAAGGACCTTCCTACCTTCTGCACTTGGATATCATCGCAGAAATCGAACGAGATAAATGAAAAGGGTAAAATAAAAAAGGAAGGAACTCTTGCGAGCCTCGAAAAGTTCCCTTCGATATCCTCCGGTATTCAATTCGTAAGATGGAACGAGATCAGCTCGGGAGGCTTGGCAATTGCCTGTTAGTAGCTCCCCGCCGACTCCTAAGATCCTTGCGTTAATCAAACGAATGTAGCGTTCACAGAACATCATATACACCGACTGGATAACCTTGGAGACATTCGATAAGTTCCGGAGTAGATCTATCGAACTGAGAAGTTTGATGATCTTTTCTGGCAGGCGGAATCTTCCCAGTCAAAAATCGAACCTCGAGGTTAAACTTGAATATGTGAGATCGGTTTACCTTTGGCATTAGAAAATAGGGGATTCCCCGACTCTCGTAGGACGTTATGTCTATTTACTGTTCCTTTACCTCGCACCCATCATTCTTTACCCGTACCTCGATGCTTACCTTCGACAAACAAGTCTTCGAGCAGCTTTAAAACGACTTTTTGACGCTACCAGTATTACGTGAATACACGTACTGTATGGATACCTAAAGCAACCTACCCACGCAGGTCTTTCCTGCTAGGTGGTTGACTCCGTTCTTTACCCCGTTCCCTTTTTTTTCTTTCTTCTTTTTCTCTTCCATTTTCCGAGAACTCTTTCTCTCCTTTTCTTCAATTCATCCGGAATTCTTCGTCAGCATTAATTACTACTTACTTGATCAACCAGATTCAAGCAAGGCCTAATCACAGCACCTAGAGACGTGATATCCGGCCAAGAAGTATGCGTCTACGTCGACCTACGTTCGCAGCTAAACTGGCCATTATCGAAACGGGTATGCCAAGGTCGGCTTCATTCCAAAGCCGCACTTCTCTGGCACTGAGAACGGCGATGAGAGTCAGAGAGGAAGAGGAGGGTCCGGTTATTCGCATTATCAACCTCTCCGGGTTCGCCAACCCGCAGTGTTCAATCTGTTTCGGACTTTTGTTATTCTCATTATCGGTTGAATTCTGCTGAAATTAATTGCCAGAGATTGGGGATCTCCTTATTGTATATCTAATACGAAACTTTGGAATATGAAATTTGTTTACTGATTTAATCAGCTGCCGTTCCTCCCTTCGTTTCAATCGTGGGATTGATTTATCAGTTACTTGGATCCTTCAGAGTTGAGAAACGTTGCGCCAGTGGTCGAGTTTCCGATTTTAAACAGTCCCAAGTCTCGAGTTATTCGTTAACCGACAACCGAGCTAATTTAAGACCCACCGGAGATTAATACCGCTCGGGTTTTAAACTAATTACGTGTTTGTACGACGGATTATTTATGGGTAGGTGGAGGATAGGTACCGTAGAGAGAAAGAAATGAGAGAAGAAATAGTTTAGAATAACGCGTATAGCTCGGAGTAGAGTATGCTTGATGCTGTGAACGAGCGAGGGAGCAAGAAACAAATCGAAGAAGAGCTGGAAAGGAGGCTAATTGTATCTCGTTAGTTTTAGACGATTCAATTTAAACTTTCTTCTTCCTTTTATCCGTTGAGCACAAGTTAGACTAATTTCATCAGCTATGATACGGCGAAGATCAAGAATCGTGTACGTATATACAGTTCAACAAAAATCCTCCATATCTGAAAGTTTATCGTTCTTATTGTAAGATGGAAAATTTCGCGAGTGATAACACGGAGCTTTGCTAATCGAACTAATCAGTAATTAGAATAATAATTAATCAACTCTCCGAAGTATGCGCAGTTTCGGTCTTGATCTTCGGAGGTAGGTAGGCACTCGGGCCTGACGGGGCTCCTAGGAAACTCGATAATGTCCCACGTCTCTCCGAGGGATAATGCGAGAGGTATAGATATAATGTACACGCAGAGCTTTTGACGTGGCTATAAGGCCTGCCAGGCTGTAGAGAAACCTTTACCTGACACTCGGTACAATCTACATAGTAGGTATGGGATACCGAGTAATCAGATCCCGCGACGAGGCCTGTGTACCCAGGTTGATGAAAAGTTTTAACCAAATGCAACCGAGAAGTTAACCACCGCGTCTTGTAGTCGCATTGATACAGAGGGTGTTGAGAGGTGAGGATTATTTATAGAAAGAACAGAGAGATGAAGAGAAAAGGAGAGAAAAGGAAAGGAAATTGCAAAGCCTGTTCAACCGGACGAGTTATAAGTGTTTATTTCTGTGGAAAATTCTAACAGTGTGGCTATTAGTTGTCGTCGTCCTAGTGGGGGGAGAAAACTAAAAGCATGTCTTCTCGGCGTGTTCTAATTCCGTCCTATCCATCCTACGGCACCTTTGCCCTCGTGTATTTTCAACAAACTCCAGCTGCACCGAAGATATACTTCTACATGGATATATTATAGTCCGAAGTCTTGTTTCAGTCGAGCTGCATAGACCACCCGAGAGGCTTTACTGCAGGATTACTGCTCGGGGTATAAAGCTCTAGGGAATTTTTTAAATCTCATTATCATCGACCAGTCTGGATATAGTCGAGAATTTTCTAGTCATTCGATCTGGGCCAGGGATGAAGTTCGGAATTTTTAAACTCCTCAACGTCGCAAATCCCGAATTTCAATATCACTGACTCACACTTGTTAGTAATGGTATTTATTTTCGTTCGTTGATTGTTGAACGAAAGAAATGTCAGTCCTTCCACATGCATAATGGGTCTCGTTTTTAACAAATGGTTAAAAAATCTGTTCAGAAATCGTCAGGGTATCGGGGTGTTTCCATCACTTGGGTAGTTGTCGGTAGTTGGTGAAGAGAGAGAGAGAGAGAGAGGCAAGAGGCTGGGTAGTCGACAACCGACAACGGGCCACTTGGCCCGAGTATGTAAAAGGTTTATAGGACGTCGCCGTCAGAGCTGTCGTTTTCAAGACGTGAACGAGAAAATACCTCGAATTCCACGACGAGGACTGTGCACTGTACCTTTTAACCTCGTACACGTTACTGATGCTGATGCTGCTGCTGCTGCTGCTGCTGCAACATGCACTACTACCTCCGACCAATGTAATACCTCAACACCTTTAGCCCAAGTACGACTACCGACTGATGGCTGCATTGTTTCCAGTCAAGGGTCCAACCTACCCGACTATTTCGCACGTATTTACCGAACTCGACATTTTTTCAGCTACGTTTCTGCATAGCAAGAAAAAAAGAAAGAACGAATAAAAAAAAAAAGTTTATTTGAACATTTTTAAGCTTTTGGCTCATTCTCTGTCTTCATCTCGTCACTTTCCCAAGAAAACTTGCACCAATGTATTAATATGTAGCTGGAAAAAGAGGTGCGAGGTGGAGAATTTTGTAAAATTAGTTTCCCCTAGCCGTTAACAAATAACTAGTGTATGAGTATATAAGGTAATAAGGAGTTGGAATTCTGAAAGGAATCCGAAAGAAGTGAATAAGGAATTTATGGGTGGTTTTCCGTTCATAGGGATGCTATTTTTACCAGAGCAGAAAGTCCTCTTCGTTTCTCTTCGGGGCAAGATTCCTAGCTATGGAATTCCCGAGAAGCTTTGTTGATATCAACCGTTGCATCGTGCGAGGTATACATTTTTTTTCTTCCTATTTCTTTACCCTTTTCCGTTTCCCCTATCTCACAGCTCCGTATAGCAACAGCAGTAATTGTCGTTCGGTTTATTTCCAACTCCGGAGAGTAAAATCTCCGCCACTGCATAGAATGATTAAAAAAGAAGAAAGGAAAAGAAGAAAAAAAAAGAATCTAAATTAGCGAAAAATGGAAAGAGAAACACACGTAGCTTAAAAATTTAGAAACTTAAAAAGCTTCGATGGTTAAAGTTTCATCGAACACCTATACCGACGTACCTCTCGCTATCAGGATCAGCAGAACGTAAAGTTCGAAGTTCAGAGTGCAAAGTCTGTTCTTCTAAAGCTCGCTTGTTCGTCGTAGATGCTCGAGGCTGTCCATAGGCTTGGGAGCTTGCGGAGCTAGTTTTCAGAAAACAGGGGCATGCTTTTAGATCGGTGAATGCGACGGGTGGTTTGGGTAAGATCTTATTCTAGACGGCTCACTGCAGGGTCTGTTCTGTTCCTTCAGCTTCGTTTAGACTCGGGGCATTTCGATCAAGTCTTAATAGACCTCGACTAACAGCTGCACTTTTTGCACCCTCGAGCTCCAGACTCGAGGGTCTTTCTCCTCGTTCCTTGAATCCCGATTCTCGGTCTGCCAGGTTCAGTTCAGAGAATTATTATCTCATTGGATTCCTGGTCAAGTGTATATGGGTATCGTAATGTTACGGCGAAAGCGAGGCATGAAACTAGAATAATTTCATATTTTCGCATTTATTACCTGCGCAGCCCCTTGAGCCAAGAGAGGCGAAATCTTGAGCCGTCTCGCTCTCCGCGTTCCACGTTTCAGGGAAAACTTGTAAGCCGCGAATAACTATGAATTATTCAAAAACACGCTCACCTGAATAATTGATATACATGGGAACTCAATGGGCCAACTCAACCCCCTCAAGTTCGCCCGCATTTTCCGTCTGAATAAAATCGTTTCATGCAGTTAATCTTTGAGGGTTTTCTTATCCTTTCTTTAAACTCTCACGAATCCCTATGCAGTCGTTGAGCGACGTCAAAGGTCATTCTAATTACATAAACTCGCGCGGTTATACGAAGGCATGAAAACCGTCCAACCACAGAGATAAAGCGAGGGAACGGCGGTCGCTGAGAGAATTATTTCACCCATTAATCTCAGCTTTTATCGAATAAGACTCGCCCACTGTATAGGCGAACCTTCGTCCATCCGTAATCCAGCGCCTAGCAGACAATACCGGACAGTACAGGCCCGCGGGACCGCCGGCTATTAAACGCTCAATTAACCAAAATACTCAAAGTACACATCCCGCAGGATGCATCATGTCTAGGAATATTCTAGCCGATCTAACAAGGGTTTCGTGATCCATACAAGCAGGTGGAAATCTTCGTCATTAAATCTTAGCCAAGGATGAAGATGAGTTGGAGTATTTTTCGAAATTTTCATCAAAGGCTCAGAGGCTTCTTTCGTGGATGGAGAAATGAAGGGAAGAAGGCTGCTCGTTCGAAGCTGTCTGTACCACGTGTAGGTACAATTTGACGATGAACACGTATAGGTATGGGTATATATAGCGAGTACTATTTCCTATGTATGTATATAGATTGAGATATACGTTTGTGGAAGTCGATATTGTCTGGCATTGCCTCCGGGCTTGAGATGCACCGCCGCGCCGCAGCGACAGCTGAGAATCGGATAGCCAGAAGGTAGCGGAATCTGCGGAATGACATCGCCTCGCATCCCGTAGCCTCGGTCTTCCGTTCCGTCCTCGTAATCCTCGACTAACCTACGTATGTGGGTATGGGTATACCAGTCAGGATCACGTTTCCCAGTGAATCGAATAATGACGACTGCGAGACGCTCTCTTCTCTCTTTCCCAATTTCCCTCTCCTTCTCTCCAAACTATACCAGACGTCTTTCTATGCGAACCGATCCCACGTCCTATATTCCACAGTGTTCCGGCCTATCGATTATTCTCACTTTTTCTACCCATTTTTTTATCTTTTTTTCTTATCCTAACCAGAATTTTTTCGTTTCACCCCAATCGAGCAGAAATTCGATGATCAGTGATTGCCTTGAAAAATTTGAGGAAAATCTATAGTCAGGCGACAGTATCCCGCGAGATATTTAGCCTCCGTGTTTCACGGTTCATTCCCGGCTTTGCATAATCGCGTGGTTTACAAACGACAAGTAGTAAAAGTGTTCTTGCTCTCCTCGCTGCGGTAGTAAGTATGTACTACATACACGTTATACGTGTCATGGCCATTTGGCAGAAATACGCGTGTGCGATATGAGAGAGCTGGGGAAAACTGTAGAAGACGAGAATGCGAATGTAGCATCTCTGTGTAATGACTGATGCGGGGTGTGCGGCAGTCTGAAAATTAGTGACCATGTTTGACGATAGAATCGCCTCTCGAAGAGAGGCCTAATTGAGTGACCAATCGAGTGTTTACCTGTTCGGGAGTTTCGGCGATGAAGGAGTGGCAGTATTGAAGACTGAAGTGCGCCCCGGGTTCTCTTGCCAAAAAACTGAATTGCGCGTGTCGAGGCTCACAAGTAGCGTACGAAATGCGTCTCAACGCATGTGCCATCTGCACGATCTGGAAAAAAGAACATTGCTTCTCAGTCGAGTGTCAAACAGAGAGTATCTACTAATTTCACAATTCTTGTCACAGGCATCAGTTGGATGATACTCCAGAAAGCGAAGCTACATGCGTCCGCTTTCTCACATTCTATAACCCAAGGGGTCAGCCTTTTATCGCTCTTTTTCCTCTCGCTCCCGGCCTAAATTACGCCCGCTAATTAGGCCGATTATCTTGGGCAGTGATTTGGTAATACATTAAAGAACGCCGCGTGCATGGGGAAGACAAATCTTTCTATTACGTCACCCACACATTAAATACGCGTATATGCTCGTACCCCTTTCACCCACATCTTAACATCACTCGTCGTGGTTCCCAATTAGCATCCTTCTTATTCAAAGATCGTAAAATATGCATGGAATTAATACACTCAATGGCTACGAGAGGAAAAGGGAACGAGGTTCTATCTCGAGTCCCCGAGTTTCCGGTTTATATCGTACATCTACAATCTGGGAGTGGATCTACGATTCTTAATTCGACCCGCAATTTCTTGACTTCCTTATAATAGCTGCATTCTGCATCCTGGAGTAACTCGCGTGGATATTTGAACGCGAGTTAGATTCACGTGTGTATATCAGTGAATGGAGCATCCTTATTAAGGAACGAGGTAGTAATAAATATCACTTGAATCGGGTGCGCCGCTGTCGCGAATATTACGACTCGTTAGTGAGGTCGTAAATCTTTTTGTAAATCTCTGCAGTACAGATTCGAAGACAGTTTCGAGTGTGTGTTGATTAAAAGTAAATTGCTACGGTCTTCGTACCGGATAGATGCACGTTCTATCGTTGATTTATTGCATCGGAGAAAAAGCGCTTGTATAGGAGGGTAAGGGTCGTACGGTTATTCAAATTCCGAGGCAATATTCCGGATCGATTTTATTCCGTGTAAATTCAATTCTTGGATACGAAATTTCTCCATTTTTAAACAATTTTTTGGAAATATTTCAAAAATTCAAACAAATTTCTCTCGACGATGCGACAACCACTTTTTCTTCGATGAACTCTGAACTAGATCTGAAAAGGCTGAATGGATAAAATATTTCTGCAAAGTTGTTCAGTGATTTAGAAAAAAAAAAAATAATGATGATTTCATACAAGTTCACGTCAAACTTCAGAGTTCAAAGTGTGATAAGCGATTAGACTCAATCGCACGCTGGTAAAAGTGATCAACTTTCATCCTTTGATATCTCATTGGCTTTGTAAAATTGCAAGAATCATCGCGTATATGAAATGAGGGGAAAGTCGAGAGTCCCGGTGCGCTACTGCACTCGTAGCAGCTACTATAATCGCGTGAATTAATCCACACGGGTGAGAGGACTGATCTATACACCATATACACCATACTAGCTGGTATAGAACTGCGTAAACGTGCAGCAGCAGCAGCAGGAAGAGTTATATAAACGATGTAGCAACACGGGGATCATCAATAACTCTGCGGGTGCCCGCGCCACTTCAACCCTCTTTATTTTTCCCTTTTTCTTCTTCCCTCGTCCCTCATCCCCCATCTCCCATCCCTTGGCTCTCCCTTCATCCCGTCCTGATTCTCTCTCACGTTCTTTTCCTATCAGCTGTCTTTACCTTCTTCCTTCTTCACGGCTGCAAACTAACCCCTGTCCTCCCCCCGAGACGTTATCTCAACCGGCACACGCGGTTCGGTAAAGTTAATTGAAAAAAAAAGAAAAGAAAGAAAAAGAAAAAAAAATAAGGCTGCCCGTTGAGATCGCCAATCGATATTATTCGTGTTAGTCTTTCAGAGCTTCCATCGCGAATATGGATGACGATATTGCGATAGTGTTCTTGAAGGAAAAGATCCATTGAAAGTCGCCACCGAACCATTAGACACCCTCAATTCCGTGGGAAACGACGAGTGGAAAAAGAAGCGAACAATAAGATAAATGAAAAGGCATTGAAGTACCTGCGGGAAAAACCCTCGGCAGTTTGCAATTATAATTGAAAGCCCATGGATTCCCATGCTCACCCACCATATATGCCATCATCGCGGATTTCCCATTTTTTTACTTCGTTAGTAAAAAAAAGAAATGCCAAATAAAATTTTCCCTATTTTCATGTCGTTATATAGTCGAGGACGGGATGCAATGGTGAAAAGTTTTGGTACACGAGGGCCGCGCGCTTTGATGGCGAGAGTCCGAGAGACAGGAATGGGCAGTACTAATGGTCGAACTTCCGCATTCGGTGGCTTCTCTCGAGAGCATCGTTTCCACCACCCTCTAAGGGCGTCCGGTCCAGCGAGGCAGATGACTTTCGGCGGTAGTAGCCTCGGCCTTAGCCCTCAGGTCGGAATTATACCTGTGCATGTGGTCTGTCGTATCCGGCGACACCGTCCCTAATTGCTTTGCGGCCCGAGAGCAGCCCTTAGAGTTGCGAAAATCCATGCCTTACACACGTTTGGGGTATTCGAAACAGAAACGAGTCGAGTTGAGTAAAAAGGCGAAGAGCTACGCGCGTGTATCGGCACGGGCCGAATGATTTCTCTGGGTAACTTGTAAAGTAGGGAATAAATCCCAGCGGATCTGCCCGCCTACTCGGAGGCCGTATGGAATGAATATCTGTGTGAGTCGGTGAAGTCAGGAAGTGTGGAATTACAGTTGAATGCTTACAGCGTTTGGCTTTTCAGAGGCACGTTTTCGGCCCCTGAGAGGCAAAGGAAGGCCTTCGCTCCTTCCTTTGCCTCAGCCTCGCGACTGCCTCACACAGATCAAACCAGCCCCACACAGCGCGGGCGGTGCGAGTATGACGCGTGTGTGGACGCGTATTTATGTACACGTAAGTGAGTGCCGGGTGCGAATACCGTCCGAGCAGAGAACTAAAGTGCTGTTTCGTGTCCGCACCAGTAAATCCGCGGGCAGACGTCACGCACCATCCCCTGTACACGTGGGGATAGAGGATTGACGTTTGCCCAGCAATTGCTCCGGCTAAAACTGTATACATATACCATCCATCGTCATCGTCATCCCACTTCCGTCTCGATAAGCTTTCCTGAATTTAAAAGGAAAGATTCATCCCCTAGTTGAGTTAATCCGATTTCGAAAATTTTTATAACGTTAGTGAGACGTGCGTGTACCAAGGACACTTTAACGCCTGTATATAGTTGAAGCGAAGCGAGTTTGAGAGTAGATTTTGGGGAGCAGGTGAGACGAAGCTAATCACCCACTTCAGAATACATATCCTTCTATAACCTGTTCAACTTTACCGAAGGAGGGAAGAAAGAAAGAGTCGGACACCGTTTTTTCTTTTTTCTATTCAGAATTCGTCAGAGACGGAGATTGGCGTCTGGAATTCTTCCAGGTCCCCAGAAGGTTGTATAAATTTCCTTCGAGCCTACTTTGACTTTAAGGTTTCGTGGGGGCTGGATATGTCTATATCTACGTTTCCTGCTTCGTTGACAGAAAATCTAATTCGGCTGGTCTGTAAGGCGTCTTAAAAATCGATCTTAGTATTTCGTTAGGTACTACGTGTCGTTATCGGATATGGACTATTTCCCAAGGCTTTAATACGGTTAATATCGTATCTCTGCCAAGTTTCCGTACTTTTGGAATAACCGCGAGGAAGCAACAAGTCGCTTCGTGCCCCTGTTTCTACGTTTCCACTTTATAGACGAACAGGGGTTTTTCAGTTTCTAAAGAGAGCGATACGTCGAGTCTCGTTCGCACTGATCATCGTGAGGAATATGAAAATTCTACGAGCGTGTCACCCTTGGGATCGTCAAATATATTCTGTAGTGGATGTATTGATAGAAACGGGTCGAAAATTGTTAGCGAGGTATAATTGAAGGGCAATTTTACTGTTCTGTATAAATCACAATAATCTTCCGTAATTACAATCAATTACCCCCCATTTCAACGCGGCGAACATACGCACGCACGTACTGCTATTCATGTCAGTATTAACGAAACTTTCCGCGATCCTCCCAGCCGGCTGGCTCTCCTCGTCAATAGACATGATTGATCTAGTCGGTGATCAATTTTGGGGTGAAATAAAAGAATCGCAATTTTTTATTTTCCCCAGAAAAAATTTGGGGGAATAATATGAGCGAAAGAATAAATGAGCGAAGACCGGAATCCGCGGACCGGTCATCCAACACCGTTACTCGATTCGGGGAAGGTGAGATATATTAACGATAAAACGAGTCGAGGAGATAATTACACGATTTTATCAGAGACTAGCCAGCGCGTATCTCATCTCGCGTTACGTTTACGTGTCACGTCCCCCGTGTGAAACTGGAATTCATTTAGTTCCTTTTTTCTCTTCTTTTTTTTATGCATACTATGTACGGTGGAGGCAAGTAATTGCCACTGTAAAATTTGCCTGTTAATTGAATGAAAAAAACGAAGAAAAAAAAATGTATATCGTGTGTACAAAGAAATAAAATACAATACAACCCCTGCAGTGTATCTGTGACAGATTCCGTTACGATATTTTTCCCAAACATGTACAAAGAGTTTATTAATTTTCTACCCTGTTTTATTACATGCGGTGTAGGTATAGATACGTGTCGTCAAATTTCTCCACATATTTGACCACCCAGCTGGAAAAGGACGCTTTGATTTACGGGTAATTAATAAAGTCTCTGAATGTCCCTGTTTTTTTTGTATGAAAAATAAAATGAAATAAAATGAAATAGAAATAGTAAAATTTATTCTCCCAATGAAATGATCAACTCGAGACACTTAACTTCAGGCTATAAACCCATACGATGGATTGAACCCCCCCAGTTTCGAATTCGCGCACAAAATCGTAAGGCAGTCCACAGGCAGCGTAAACCAGAACGAGGAGCAGTAAAGTCGTGCTCGTGGTTGAAACCAGACGAGAATTGAGATTTTAGACCAGCTGCTACTTCGCCCTGCAGCATGCAGTACCACGCCGATATGGGATCGTTAAAGATACGTTATAGCCGATCATCAAATCGACTTGTGTATATAATACAGATACATATTCGTTATATTGCCATACGATGGCGTGTATACATTACTTATACAATGTCAAAATATATTTTCATATTCGTCACGCGTCCGAGTTTCGTATTGCGATGAATACATCCGAGCGTTTCTGCGCGCCACCCTCTAAAGAACGGATCGATTTCTGTGCCATCTAAAAGTGATGGGAAAGCGATTTGGATTAAAAGATTTTCGAGGGTATAATTTTTGAAGAAATTGAGTTCGTTTTTTTTTTTCCAACGTCGAGATCGTTTCCTGTCTCTCGTTACTATTAATAAGAATTTGATCGATTCCGTCAAGCTCTGGTATCAGCCTGAAGCATGAAGACTGGGGAAATACGTTTGGGCTGAGCTTTGAGCCGAAGTGGGTGATTTTTTCAGGTAGAAAATTAAAACGAGGGTTTATACGCGGCTGCAGAGGGAGGGGCGCAAGCCCTCCAAGTAAAATACTAATTTTGTTCGATCGCTGCATTCTCTAGAGCAAAAGAGCGAGAGAGCGAGTGAGAGAAAGAGAAGAGGTGGATTACGGCGGGGTGTGTTTATCCCGGGGAAGAAAGAAGCCGAAGATAGAGGAAAAAAGAAGGAAGGGAAATGAAAATTTGGGGGAGAAGCTAATGAATGGCTATAAATAATAATTCGTATCATAAGAAATGGGGAAAATTTCTCGTCACGGTAAAAGAAAAAAAAAAAAAAAAAGAC
The DNA here is from genome assembly GCA_944452935.1 of Rhogogaster chlorosoma. NCBI lineage: Eukaryota > Metazoa > Arthropoda > Insecta > Hymenoptera > Tenthredinidae > Rhogogaster > Rhogogaster chlorosoma. Next base: position 21,676,716 of record OX101804.1, read on the forward strand.
ACTCGATAAAATTTTCAGCCGACAAAAATTTGTCGCATGATACGTGACCCTAGGGTTTGAACGAAACCTGGAGGGTATATCTGCCGGGACTTTAGACACCATAAAACAGAGTGATATACGTCGGCGACGCTATTGACAAAGATACGGCTCCCACGGGAGGTAAGGAGGACCGGGACCAAGGAGCGAGTGAGTGCTCAGCCCCGGGCCTTGAAGAAAGGTCTGAACCGATCTCCTCCCTTACTCCCTTGCTCCCTCGCTCTCTTACTCCTTTTCTCACCCCCCTGCGCCCTCCTTGCCCGACTAATACATACTTTCCTATAAATTCGCCATCTCGTATAAGATATTCACGCACGCATACCAACGCGAGGGCTAAAATTCGTGCCTATAATGTATAAATGTATAAATGTATAAATGTATGAATGTAGACGAGGGCGGAACGTCGAACCTCCGTTTCTCTTCCCTTAACTTCAGAGCCGAGGATAGCGACATCGAGCTTTGATCACTCAGGAGTCGAGAACTTTCGCAATTCGAACGCTCTTATGGGCGTTGACATCCTGTAGAATCGAGTGGGATGCTTTTCCACTTTTACTCCGACTCCCGCTCTTTGATGGGCCTTTTACTACTCGCGAGAGATGCACTGAGTTTTATCTAATCTCATTCAAGGGAGAGGAGATCAGGACCGAAGAAGGCGTTGAGCAGCTGGCTAACCACATATACATCCGCGTTTTTACCCGCAACCGATAAAATTCTCTTTCCGCTCCTTTTTTCCCCCAAATTTTCAAATTTGCTTGAATACCACTCGACAGGCTCTGGTCCGTTTTGAAGGTTCACGGTGAATCGATCGCTCGGAATTAACGTTGTTAGGTGAAAAGCTTTCAAAAGATTAACAAGTACGACAGGTTGGGCTAGGTGGTGGGTATGAATTTTTATTCGATACTGACTGAACGAAAAAAGTGAAAAATTTATCGCGAAAGCCGCACTGCAGCATCAGAACTACCGCTGGCATCATACATACATACTACATAGCTATAAGCGCTGTGTGATTTGTGATTTCGTCGATTTTTTGATAAATTTCATTCATTTGTCAAAATATTATATCCACCTGTATTCCCGGGTTAGCTATACCCCCCAACACGTAAACCGCAGCTATATAAACTTCACGTATACACGTAGGTAATGGATAGACAAAAATTGTACATGAATTTTTTTTTTCGCTTCGATGAACTGATGAAAAATGATCGGTGTATTGATTCCGGGATGTACGCGGGAGTATGTCTATAGAAGTTGCATAGGAAATCTTGCGTCTCTCTCGATATAAACTTTTTCAGTTTTAATGCAAAACGAAAGAAAAAAAAGAAGAGAAGAGAAGAAGATAAGAGAAATAGAAAGAAAAAAACGTTCGTCGAGGGCAACGAATTTGACCAAAAGAATTTTCTACCTCGTCGAATTACTGCTAAACGAAATTCTAGCTGTTGTATATTTGTGGGTATCTGTGACTACCTTTGCCCCATAACATACTCTGCGAATTGAATCGAGAACCAAATCCCGATTCGAATAACGTTTTCGATATAAATAAGTGCGTCGCACTTGAACGTCGAAATAGATTCTATAGTGAAAAAATCAGCGAAATAATGGAGAGGTCCTTCGGAATTGCTTCCGAAAAAAATACCCTTCTTCAAAAGGTTCTAACTCGGTTAAAATAAAAATGTTCAAAGATGTACATTTTAAAGAAGTAACTTTGAGATTGAGAAAATTTATTGCCAAAACATATTTGCGATCCTATTGAAAAGTTCGAAGCGAATTCCTTTATTCGATCCTGAATATAGCTGACTAGAAAACAATCGTGGACGTATTTGAAAATGACGATCTAAAAGTTGAAATTTCAAACTTCAAAATTTCTTATAACTTTCCATAACTCAAAAACTCAAAAAAAAAAAAATGTATTTTTTGTATAATTCTCACGTTGAGTATAGAAATGAATAGATGCCTTGTGCCCTGATTCAAAGACTGAATTGAAAGACTAGATGATGTTGATGTCGAATTGCCTTGAGCATAAACCAAGTTTTTCTCTCCCATTCTCCTTGAAATTCCGTAATTTCCGTGTATTCAGACGTTGTATAAAATGAAGGGTATAACGTGAATCGAGGAATCAGGTAAGAGGGTACGTCTGCAGCTACGTGGGGTGGTTTAGTTCGTCGTCTCTGTGTCCCTGCATGAACGACCCACTTCTTAAAGAACGAATATTGATAAAACTTGGCGGAAGATATTTCCTACCAAATATAAGCCGGAGGCAGCATGAAGTTTGAAACGATATAGAAACCGTTGGGTTGTCTTTCATCCTAGCTGTACAAGGGGCGGCGAGCTGCTCCCCTTGGAATCTTTATTCTTGTATGAAAATATGTTTTAAAGGAAAAATATTCCCCGATGCTAATACCACCGTATCTTGTCTCATAAATTTCCACTGCATTCGCATATATCCTCTTCATATCCTTTGCGTGAATTCTATCCCACGCCTTACACACATCCGACATATAAGAACGAAAATTGAACGACAGGGGCTCCACCTACGAAGAAATAAGCCGAGCCGTGAACCAGGCTTTCCGACGAGGCGAATCGCGGCACCACCGTCCTCGAGATGTTACAGAAAGTCTCGGGGGTGCGAGGACCGAGAAGGGATGAAAGATGCCTGGCGCAAAGAGTCCAACAGTCGCATTCGCAGGAGCAGTGCTCCGCTAAGTGAAGCCAAATTTTCCGCGTTCTTGAACCTCGAGTTCGTAATCCAGGCGACACTTTATGCGATTCGGTTCCTCCCCCGAGTCGGCAATCCTTTTGATGTGTCGAGGGTCTCCCGTTAAATGTCATTTCGCGTTGTTAGACTCGGTTACTACTTCCCTAGCTGCTAGTGTGTCGCATGCCATCCGACATTGCTCGAATAAAATTTCTTGTCAATTTTTCTTTTCCACCCCCATAGCCTTTTCATTTCCCTCACGATTATCGTTCGTATCAGAAAAACACCCGGACTCCTCCACCGTTCGTATTTTCATTTCCACCGTAGGCCATAACGGATTATAATATTATGATCGAGGGTGAATGAGCCAGTCCTATCTAGGGGTGGTTGATAATCGTATAATCTGACCCCGCGCTGGTCTCGAACGATGCGATGGCGCTAAGCAGGTAAACATATTACTGGAGTACCGGACAGTTTAACCCCCTCGTAATCCTCAGCCAGGATTAAAACCCTTCGCCAGACTCGAGGATATATATATACGTATACACAATTCCGCACAGTACCAGCATTGTTCGAACCGTGTGCTGTGATTGCGCCATCTGTTCGTATTCTTGAGCTCTTCTATTCCCGGCCTGGACAACTTTTGCCAAAGAGTCGAGAACGGAGAGGGAAAGGTAAAGATGAGAAATTATTTGGAAACGTGGAAGGAGTCCAAGTTCTTCTATACATCGAAGTTTTTTTTTTTTTTTGTTTTTGATCAAGAAAAAAATAGGAAGACGGGATTGCGATGGAAGGGAATGAAAATCACCGAAGTGGGAATATGAGAGCCTTTAGAATCCAATTCCGTTTAATTGAGATATGTAAAGATAGGTAGAGTTCGTCGCCTCACACCTCGCATCATTATTCTCGAGTTGTTGCTTATTAATCTTGTTGCCAGGCAGCTGGTACAGTTTGTAAAAAAATCCGCATTGCACAATTAAAACATGATTGTAGTTGCCTCCGACTTAATTGCTATTCATTAAAACCCTGCAGAGTTCATACTGGAATAATTGCAGAATTGCATAGGATATTGTTATTGCTTTATTCCGCTTTATTTTTATTCTTAGAGGTAGGAAGAGGAACCGACGAAGACGGCGAGGATTCTTCCTTTCATTCTCATAGTTAAGCTGGTTATTCAAGTATTAAGACCTGTGATGATAATGACGATAATAACGACGATAATAATCCTGTTTGCAACAAAGGTTGGCCGGGGGGTTGTTGCAGCTACTTGGCTTCGGCGGAGCCGTTTAGAATCGAGGAAATATCGCAACCGTGAGTTGTATGCAGGGTGGAAATTCGTGCTTGTGATACACCGCACCCTCATTTTCGAGGGGGATTAAAATCCTCTTCTGTGTTTTTTTGTTTTTTTTTTTTCTTCTTTTCATAATGAAATATTATCATTAAAATTAAGGAAATTTATTTCCGGTTAGAGTGATAAGCCGTGAATCATCGGGTTGACTTTTCTCCAAAATTTTAACGCGCTCGATTGACTCACGGTTCATTACGACGAATCCTCATCCCCGTCGCTTTATCTCCTTTTTACTTTCTTATTTTACCCTCGAACTTCGTTCCGACCGATGAAACACCGCCGTCATTTTTCGCCTCCCATTTTCAACCGATTACATAATATAATATCTGCCTACTCGAGTAAGGGGATCTCGGTTTTTTATTATATTAACAAAGACGAAGGATCGTAAGGAGTGAAGAAACTTTTTCCAATACTTTTTTTCAGATTGTTCGAAAAAATTCTACACGTCTGAAATTGATTTTTTGTATATTATATTTTCGAAAATCTTTCTACTCGTTCTGCAGTTTTTCCTCAAAAATATACCACCGCGTCCTCCGCCTCCAGCGGAGAATTTTACCAAGGATCTTGGATCGCGGGCGTTTCCTTGTACTTTCTCTAATGGATGCAACTTTCCTCGAAACGTCCAACTCCGGTAACCCGACTGCAGGGATTTCCTTTGAATTTAAAAACTTTTTAAAAGATTGTCTCCCAGAGTTTTCGGATCTTTTTGACAAGCTATATAAACCGCAAAGGGGGCAGGACAGAGGAGCACGACTGTCCACCGTAAATTTATCTCCTTATTTCGTTCTCTTTTCATTTCTTCATCGTTTTCCAACTGCCACGATATACGTACGGAAAAGCTGTTCAATTTTTCTGAAAATGATAAAATTTATAGACTGATCAGGTATATATATATAATATATATATATTCGCCGAGGAGATAATATCCCGGGTCTTGCGCGAACGAGCTATGAGAAGAGTTCTTTTACTTTTCTTATTATTTAGTTTTTTTTCTTATTTTTTTCGTTTTTATCCACCTTTCGAGGAAATTGAGTCGTTCGCGTTTAATAAACCGAGGAAAAATGAGAAATCGAACGGTCACGTACTTCGGTAATGTTTCACCAGTCTTCCAATTTTCTTTTTTTCTTTTTTTTGCACAGGCTAAATTTTCCTCGCCTTAACTATATGAACGTCGGCGTCGGCGTTGGCCGGTCACGATAAACTTTCTTCATCAACTTCGTCGTAATTCGTTGGGAAGGCAGGGAGTTTTTTTTTTTTTTTTTTGAAAAAGCCTTACTTAGTAATAACGAAAGGCTTATCCAACAGCCTCGCCTTATACATACCTGCGCTACTAAAGCCCTACAGGTTGTTGCGTCGCCGGGAAACTGAGCTAAACTCGAGTATTACAGCTCCCCCTCGCGCGTTTTCTCGTTGCGAGGAAAAATTTTCCACAATTTTAGCTAACCAATTACTCGACTTTTAATGCGAGGTCGGGCTCGTCCCTTTCGCGCCACGTAGCTCTCAGGAACCTTTTTGGATGGAAACTACGGGACTAAATCCACGCCGACAGCTAACGAGTTTTAAAGGGCTCGAGCCAACTGCGGTAGAATTCGCATATTGCCCATAGCGATCCGCGAGGCGAGGGTAGAATAGGAGGAGAAATTTTCTCCAAATTTCACTTATTTTTCGGGCTATTTCAACTCTAGTTTTAACCACCGAGAGATAGAATTGATGGGGTTACTATGACCCATTTAAAGTTGGTAAGGTTTAGATCCAAGAACTTCTGTCCTTTCTGTCTTCTCGCGTAATCGATGGGGGTCTCGCGAAAGTTCTTAGAGATCTGCTTTGTCGCGTCTTAACGCGCCCAAGATTCTGGGGGCTGATTTATATCGAGGGTAGAGACCAGGAAAAGTCACGGAGATGGAGAAGGGTGGTCACGTAATCGGCACGGTAGAGGTCTAATCCAAAGGGTTGTAGGACAAAGCCACTATATGCAAGGTGGGAAATTTCTACGACAGATTTTATTCGAAAAGAACTCGGTGTGGAAAATTAGGAGAATGAACGAAGAAGAATAAGAAGAAGAAGAAGAAGAAGAATCTTCGAATTGGGAATAAAATGGTGTTTCTAAAAGATGCCATCAATCAGGATGACAACGATACAGAAACTCGCGACCGCCAGCATTAGTTCCCGTTGCTTGGATTCATTCGCGCTGTCAATCACAATGGGAAGCTCACAGTCCTCTGGGATCCACCCCTGGCAAGGTGAAGGATCCATGAACGGCGAGGGAGAAACCCTCACGTGGAAGACGCGGATGTAGGCACACCAATAAGGGAATTGCCTGGGCTGGCACTCACTCGCCATTAAACTTGAGATTTAAGTGGTAGAGACACCCTGACAATCTACACACGTACAAACCCGCGCCACAAATCTCTACAGAAGTCAATAAAAATCGAATATCCTTCGACTCCTTGTTCGCAAATGAAAGATACGAAGCAACCCTCATATCAGAAATTTATCCATCTCTATATGTATAACGGTGGCTGGTGAGTAATGTCTCTGGAACGAATTCAAGGGCTCGTGAATGCGGTGCAGTTTCTCTCTCCCTTTCCTTTTCATCCCTTAGTTTATATCCGTGATTCAGCCCTCAGTCGTTGCCCTGACTGCACTGGGTGGCAATGTCGGGTTTAATGACCACCGACAAGAAGGAGGAAGCAGGGGTTGGAGTTGGAGTTTGGAGTTGGAGTTGGTCTGGTCCCGCGGTCCGTGCCCAGTTCCCGAACGCGAAAAGGTTTATGGGTCGTGAGTAATTCTATGGTTATACCCACGCCCGCGGATGTGTTATCGGTTTTCAGCCTTTCTCTCGCGGAGGGATAGGTAGGTGTTCGTGTTCCGTTTCGTCCGCCCTTTTGATAGGATAGAGAAACGGAATAGAATGAAACGGGGCTAGGTCCGAGCCCCCGTGGAGGGTTTGTTTGTGTTCGAAGGTATAAATTTTTCGCTACGTGAATCACAGCGTGCTATAGAATATCCGCGAAAAAGGAATTATAAAGTAGACGCGGAAAAACTCGTTAAAATATCTTAAATTAAAAAAAAAGAAAAAAAAAAAAAAAAATCTCTCCCCGCGCGGACAATACATCCGGTTATATAAGTGGCGGATAAAGAATCTCTTCAAAAGTCGGTCAATTGTCCGACAACTTTGGACAAGCAAAACGGGGGGGGGCGGACAAAGAGCCGCGGTTATAAAAGGCGGGAAATGAAAAATGTCTAAATCTCTAAAAGCGCGACAACATCCACCATATTGTCCAACGCCTTTCCCTCGTTTTTTTTCCTTTTTCTCGCCTTCTCGTACCGTTTACTCGTTCTGGCCGAGTTTCTTTGTGACAATAGCATGTCGATCGGCGGATATAAAATACATATAAAAAATTTTTTTAAACCGACCAGTACCTTTCAGGGGTAGAAAAACGGCGTTGAAATATCGATAAATCAACGATCAAGATATCAGGGTGTAAATTTCCCAAGCATTAAATATCACTGGCCAAAAATAATGGGCGGAAAGGGAGCAAGAAACTCACTTTTCCATCTGGACTGCATACTTTGATCCCCGCTAGCGAGATGATTAGAAGTACGGGTGTCGAGCGATGGCTGTGCTGTAACAAAAAGAAAAAAAAGAAAATGAAAAATCATACTTTTCGCCTCTCTCTCTCCCTCTATTTCTCTCTCTATCTATCTCTTTTCCAGCTTTGTTAATATCTACTACTCCTGCAGGGCAACCGCGACTACCGTCATCACCAACGCGACTAGTACACCGGCACTAGCACCCCTTCAACCAAAACTATAGAAGATGTAAATTTAAAGCTTTGCAAGCCCCGGCAAATCTCGCAAAGGGGCGTGATATTGCCACAGAGTTGTTTTCAACGAGGCTATATAGCTCTCTGGCCTACATTACGGCCAACACTGTTACGTGTGTGTGGGTATAGGCGGTAGACTAGGTGGAAAGTAAAATGTTGGGATAGTTATGCATTTTCTGACTTTTCCGCGTAAAAATTTTTTTCTACGAGACGGAAAAGAGACGCGGAGATGTATATATTTCGCTTTGAAGTATTGGAAGGAAATCTTTTTTACTTTTTACATTTCTTTTTTTCTTTTTACAGTATTTTATACACTTTTTACTCCTTTTAGTTGCATAACGGTCTTTCGTCTGATGCAGGTTCGAATAATGTCGCTTTATTTTTGGTATTTGAATGAATTGGAAACTCTGCAGTTATTGAACGTATACGCGGTTAAACACGCGACCCAACTAGCAGAGCTGGGTTGTTAATTAAAGTTTATCTATCGTTGTTTAATTCAATTTCATGTAACACAACGCGGATGTGTTTCACGATCAATTGAATTGACTTGAAAAGCTGAGCTTTCGGTAAATGTTTTGTTATAAAATGAAATGAAATGAAATGAAAAATAAAATAAAATGAAAACTAGCCTCGTATATATGAAGTATGAATCAGGATTCATACTTCGAACATAAAAATGAAGCTCACACCTTCTAATCTGCGATGAATAATATTTACGTGTTTATTGCCAGCATGGGAAACTTGACAAAGGCATATAACAAAGTTTTTAGTCACTTAATTTTAACGCTCGTCAAATCATTTGATACGTAATAATAATTTTACTGTCTTGTAGTTATACAACGTTACGAGGGTGATTATTTTCCTACGGGTAGGTATAAAGCGCAGCTTTGCATCGGTATACATGTATAAGGAAAGTGATAAAAATTTATAATCTTCGAATAGAAAAACATCGGTCTTATCATAAAATAGAAAAAAGAATAGGAAGAAGAAGAAAAAAAAGAAATAACTTGTCTAGGGCAGAGTTTTACACGGAACTATACAGCAGGGGGTGAAAATAAGCAGAGTACACTCTGGAGTATTCTTTGTTTTCCTGGTGTTGTTAAATTACCGAAGAAACACGGTTCTTCAGGGTGTTCTACATAATTATAACTTTCAAGAAATACCGTTTTAAATATCTCTTGTTTCATCACATGGCGTGGGCTCTATGTACACAGCAATAATTATTTCCGCAAAACTTTTTCCACCCCTTTTCTTATACCACGGAGTTAATCGCGAGTTAAAAAGCACTCGTTAGTTAGCTCTTTGTTTATCCGTCTCTTCGCCGCGTCGAGAAGAATCGGTTTCTTAATTCTGAGATTGAAAAGTTGGCGAAGACTGCAACAGCAGGTGAAACGGACGGACGAATGGACGACAACCACAACCAGAAGTTGGCGAAGTTATACTATAGGTATTAGGGGCTTGTAGTGCTCCGCGTGTATTCTCATTGTCTTAAAACCCGAGGGAGTGAGACCAAAGACCAAAAGGAGAAACGCGAAGGGAGTCGGAGAGGATCGTAGGTATATAATTACTCTAACGCACCGCGGGGGTTGCGGCGACGGCCAATGTGCAGGGGATGGCTTTAATCTAGACGCTCCGACTTATATGCGGAGGAATATACCCTTCGGCTTTCAAAAAAATGAAGTAGATATATTTCTGAAAAATAACCGGAATGATCAAAAAAAAACAAAAAAAAAATGAATAAGTCTCGTCAGATTCCTGTTCCCATCCTACCAGAGGCTTTTATCCTATCAATCATATATCGGCTGTGTATATCGATAAAGTATAGAAAATGAGAGGCGAAAAAAGCAAAAAAAAAAAAATTGCGTGTATGAAAAGACGGATCGTTCGACGTTTCCTCAAGTCCCGATCACCGGAGTCGTCTCCTTACGAAGTATTTTAAAAGTAATCCATCTAAGCCCGACCGGATCGTTTGTCCTCTTCAAAATTTTTATCCCTTTTCTTCGCGTAGGATATTTGATACCGAAGTACACCCACGCCATATAATTCGCGTTTCTGATTTCCCGGGTCGAAGACCTTGGCCCCTTTCCAGCGTGCTTTCTCCTCCATACGCCGTTAGACTGGGTAGATACACGCACATACCTAGGCGCATCGATCCCGTGGGATGTACTCGTCAACGAGTAGAGAAAGCGAAGATGATATTTAAACGTCGCGCAGGATCGTTTGCTAAAGTCGCGTGGGTGTAGGATACGCGTAAGTTTTTTCTCCTGTCACAAGGAGAGTGGAGAGACTTGGGCGTGTAATATGTATTAAAATGAAAAGCCGAGAGGCGGTAATAGCGTAATTAGTTTTTGAATGAACTGTTGAAACGGCAGTATACTATTTTCCAGTATAACACTTGGCAGTCAACCTTGGCGCCTTAATTAACGGTGACAGGGCTTACCTCGTGGCAACACTCCACCCCTTCGCAAACGGAACTCTAAAGCTAGCCCAGTTTTACGCGAAACAGGGTAAAATAAGGACTTTATGCCACTTGGCGACTCGGCGAGTACTCCTCTCCGACACTCGGGGCGAAACTTTCAAAGTAATTACTCTTGCACTGGATCCACGCGAGGGTACGTTTCTCCATGTACGCATATACGAGCCAGCTGTGAACCATAATCCGCGATAGGAACAGATGTGAAAGAATGTTATCACTCCTCCTTCGGCTGACATAATCAGGGGTTAAATTTCTAGGGGTAGTTCGAGACGGGACGCACGAGTATGAGGAAAAAGTTGGGCAAAGATGGCAGGATAGAATCGGATGTTTGATCGAATGAAATATTCAGAGGTAAAAGGGCAGGCAGGTGGATCGTGCGAGAGGTAAGTTTTCGAAAGGCAAGCCAGGGAGCCAGGGAGCAGGGAACAAGAAGTTTGTGGGCGGTACGACGAGGGACTGACACGACTGAGGCCAAGGTTCGCCCTGGGGCTTATTATAAATTTAGAATCTGATACCACGTTTACCGAGGGAGCTTTCGAGCCGGAGATCCCCGCCCGGCATCAACCACCCTTCGAGAACCATTTTCACGTCAAAAGTCAGAATTCCAATTTTAAAACTGACATCGAAAATTTGTACAACGAAATTAAACTCCTTTCGGATTTTTATTTATACCTTAATGCATTTTTCATACGCCGCAGTTTCCGTATTTCAAAAAAAAAAAAAAACATTCTAAATTTCAGGTAAAATAGAAAAAAGAAGAAGAAAAAATAAAATTGTATAATTTAAAAAACGCGGATTCAACGACAAGGTCGGATACATCCCCGGGGTATTCCTACACCTCAGGGATTTCCCGCTGCACACTTCCTCCCCGAATCCTGCGGCTCGATCATATCCACCGTAACCGATGTCCCTGGGTTCTAAATCGACCCAGATTTTGACAGAATTGAGTTTTATAATAGGGGCGTGCGGTAGCAACGGTACCGTGGGAATACACCAGGTATCGTACGCCTATGTATAACGGAGACAGATTTCTCGGGATTATAATAGCCGCAGGGAACACCCCCGCATTCGATGGTGACAGATGAATGCGGAAACTTCTCTTCTTATACTTGCTCAAATTTCTATTTCTTATATGTTTTATTTCTTTCCGCCAATCATTTCAATTTCAAGATATTCGCAAACCTTCACGATGATTCTTCTCATTCCTTTGTTCGTATACGCAGTCTCAAAGAGAAATGATAACGTTTGGAAAAAACCGTTTCGAGGACGTCAAAAGCTCGTCAAGTACCTCGACATAACCCTTCCTCTACTCACCGAGTGATTATTGTTTCCGCTTGAGTCGATTGCGAATATATCCTACCCCCGCGAATCCCCGCATCAATCTGAATGGCAAGACACTATCTTTCACCCCAAGAGGTTTAACTCCCTACGGCCTGTATGCAGCGCCTGGTTATACAGCCTCTTCCGTGGCCTACTACCCTGATTTAAAACCATCCCCCGGAGGCACGTAAAAGTGTATTACTGTCTACCCTCAGATATCATATCTGGCATACGTATATCTCTTTCTTTCCTTCTCCTTCCTTCATTCCATTACAACGTCTTTTTTTTCTTCTCTTTTTTTTTTTTAAACATAAAGTGCAGGATTTAATGCACCCATTAAATTATTCCTTCTATATACCTACGACCTGCTCCGATTTTTCCTACCTATACCACGTCCCCGGGTTTTGTTTACACCATCCGCGAGGCTGAGGCTAATACACCTTTCAAGAGTCTCAGCTTTGTTGGCCTCGGTTTAAAAGGAAATAATAAGAGAAAATTTTGAGCAAAATATCGATTTCCATTATACGATGTGTGTATATATTATGGATTTTAACCGCGACATGAAATCTCTTGTAAAGCAGCGCAATGAAAGCCTTTCAGAGCTGTGCGGGTTGTTTAATACCAACACGCATATATGCGCTGGTATTTTGTAAACCACTGCGTTTTCATTAATACCAAATTACGCCCGCGTAACGAACTAACAATCGTCGTTATCTCCAGGTTAGCTGAACCCGGGGGTTTAGAGATTAGAATCTAATCTGTTATAAACGTACTCATTAATCACTTCCGAACAAGTAAATCCGCCAACGCAAGCCCGCAACGAACTCAGCTGTCTCTTAGCCATGACATGACGCGGCGGTATTTTAGTTCTGAGTGATGGAGATGTATACGGAAGGGCGGAATTTTCGCCTAAGATTTTCTCATCTTCTCAAATAACGCGACGATAACCGGAAATTGAAAGCAAGACCTCCATCGCTTCTATACATACATGCCTTCTTATTTTGCGGCTCAACTATAAACTCGCGGACCTTGGACGAGGATGCTATTATATTCCGGCATATTAGACAAGAATTTAATAACGTTCCAATAAATTTTGCTGGACGACGTTCAAACTGAAATGGCGCACGTGGGTTAAGGGGTGATAAATCAGGGGCCTCGGTGTCGCTGCACGTACAATGTATATACGTATATAACGTGGGGATTGCGTTGTTGAAGAAGAAGATTTTCCCGCAAAGAATTTACTCCATTTTCTTTTCTTTTTTTCGACAGGAAATTATAACGGCCAATATTTTCTTCGGAAAATATATATAGCAATTTACTTAAATCATTAGCGTCTAATGGTTCACTCGCTTTCACCCGGAGAAGGCGCTCTTCAGACGCCACTCGCGGAACGACTACCTTTACTTCAGTCAAGGGCGCAGCAAGGGCACGCGGTATGCCGAGCCAAAATGGGGTGGAAATCCGACTTTTCTATTCTTAAAGAAGAGTCTCGGACTCTTATATTCATTATTACTACCACGGGGACTCCAGACTCTTAGATCCTGGTTTACAGTCTGCTGCAGTGGCCGGAACTCCTTCGGCTGCGTTTAATCGTAAGCGAGGAAATGTGCCTGCGTCGCCTTTTTATCAACTTGGGATAATCTCGGTTATAAGGAATTCCGAAGAATCGAATTGAATTGTCGTCAAGTTTTTGTTCTACCCGTTGCTAGCTAAGTCATAAGATTACTGCGAGGGAACAATGAGACTCGAAATTGATTTCACTCGTCGAGTTTAATGAAGAATTATAATATACCTGAATTATTCTACTCGAAGAGGGTCGACTTTTATCAATTGGACCAACTAGGTTTAGGCTTTTATTTCCCGTCAACCTTTTCCCGATTTATTAGCACCTGGAGATTGTCAGCCCCGAGTCTTCGGCTTCTTCTCACTTCTTCGTCTCGTTATTTCCAGGCGAATCGTCCTTACGTTATTTCAATTATATTTCCTCTACTTCATTCTTTCTTTCGATCGTTGGAATTGGAATTTCTTTTTCTCTTCGTCTCATTTACGTCGTGCTCAAGATTCTCAGGTAATTCTTATTCTGCCAGGCATAACAAATGCCCGATAATATATATTCCGTATCAATCGAGACCCTGGCGGAGTGAAAACCGCCGAAATTACGAACGGATGGAAAAGTAACGAGCCGACATCCCGCAAGCATTATTTCTACCCTTGATACATTTATTCAAAAACGATAGGCGGGGGGCACAGATTTTCCGATCTAACAACACGGACTCGCCGAAAGATCGAGCTCTCTGTTCTCTCTTCGAGACGATAGGTCCTTGTACTTCAAAGGACTGCGGAATTATCAAGAATAATTTCTTTCGCGGGGAGAAGAATTCACCGTTTAAAAACAACAAATCGATAGACGGTGTAGAGAATGATGATAAAGGAATGGGAATTGTTTAATTTAGTTGAAAATTAGTCGTGCCTGTAGTGATTTAGGAAAGCGTCTCGCTTAGCGAGGAAAATCCGAATCTGAACCCCTGCAAGCGTCGCGTCGTCGCGTCGTACGCGTCGTTTGCGCGTTTACGGGATTGAATTCTCGGCAGACTTGGTAACCCTCATTCCTCCTTTTTCTCTTCCTCTCTCTTCCTCTTCTCGAATCGTTCCGTTTCTCGCTCGCCGTCCCGCGTTGTATAAGCTTGGATGTAAATGTAAATGTAAATGTAAATGTTTAGTAGGTAATCTATACGCAAAACGACTTAGCAGCAATTGGGTAAGCTCGACGCTCGACGCAACCATAAGGTGGACGCCTATACAGTCTCAGGGCGGTTTTCCTCCGCAAGTCTTTTGTTGCCCTCAGCTTGCAGCTGTGCCGCACCAGGATCAGGATACACGAGGAAACGAGACGAAAGGAAACGAAAGGAAAAGGAAAGAAAAGGGTTAGCTTCTAGCTTCGCAGACACGAGACAGGTACAACGTACCTCCAGGTGAAGTCGGCCTTGCATATTCAGCAGGCCTCTCTTTTAATTATTGCAATTAATTAAGCCGCCTGGTATAGTTCTGTATTGCATTCGTATATGTGCGAGCCTCCTGCCCTTCGAAGTCTGGCGTTGTTCGGGGGGTTTAAGGAATTATACGCAGTGGCTTTGGAAAGAAAAGCGAGTAGAATAAAGAAAAATGTGAATACGGTTAAGGGGATGAGTTTTCCTTCCCTTTTTCTCTTTGGGAGTGGAAATTTGGCAAAGATTCTTTAAACCCCAGCCCAGGGTTCAATTCTTGGTTAATTATGTTCCGACATTTGAAATGAAAATTTCATCCACCGGTTTCCATTATTATTGTGGATTTCGTGGCGAATGGGAATGTCCTTATAACCCGCCGCGAGCCCCGAGCCCGGAGGGTTATTGGTGTTTAGAAGACCTTGGTGTCCCGGAAGCGGGATGGGACAGGTATTTCATATTCACTGACCCGTTATACCTGGCAATCTTGCCCTCGGGTAATTCGGACGCTTTTATAGATACAGAATTGAATTCAGAATTGAATGTCCTTCGTCCTGCTCCGCGAAATTTCGAGCTGCCTTTCAGCGATTCATCAACCGCAGCCACAGCCGGGGCGAACTGAGCTTGACTACTTATCAAATCGTTTTTGCGAATGACAGGCAAAGATTTCAACGCTTTTTGGTAATCGCTCAGGCGTTGATATTACCGGAAATACACGGACCCAGGGCTCACAATTAGAACGTTAAACTTTTCACTCGTTTAAGGTAGAGCAAAGTGAAGATTTCCCGCGACGAGGAAGAGGCGGATCCGCCCACCCCAACGAGACGACGAAACGGGCGTTTTCAGCCCTCTGAATTTCCCTTATTCCGTATATTGACTACGATTTACGTACAGAATGCTTTTGCATGATGATCAAAACTCTAACAATCTCCACTAACTGATACATGATTCGATGGATAAGGGTGATTAAAAACAAGGAATAAAGAGACCGAAAATTTCCCCTCCAGAATGGCACTTTTTGATATTACAAAAGAAAGAGAAAAATTCAGAGATTCGAAGAGTTGGAGGTGAAAGGGAAGAGAATACGGATTGCTTAATTTTTTCGCACGAGCTTAGAGTAATTATGAAAATTAATTAGCTAATTATAAAGTATATTCGGTATTCCGTGTTATTTATGAGTGGCAATTTATAATTATAATTTCTAGAACGTTGAGCCTAAATCTTTGGCACAGTATTGCGCAAGGCGTAAATCGGATTTTCGGCATTAGTAAAGAAATAAAGTCGCCGAGTTCCTCCGTACTTCCTGTAGAACTGATAAACGTGCAAGCAGTTTCCTCCCGTGGGGTAGAGGTAGGTAGGTACAGACCTCGGATTTCTACCCCTCGGTTCGACTACGGACCAACCGACCCTAAGCCGCCGCTAAGAAACTCGTTAAAGACCACTTCACGCGCCAACCTATTCAACTGTTTCGCAAACCCTAATTATGCTCGTTATAAGTTATCCCCGGACTGCGGTTGGATACGAAGAAATTAGGGGGCCATACCCTACCCCCATCTCTTCCTCGCTCGATCTCTTCCTCATCCTTGCAGCTCTCCTCTTAAATACCGGTATTATTAACTCGTATAATTTTCCTGCTTGGTAGATGACTTTGAAAAACCGAAGTTTAATTCACCCTCTCAGCCAATTTCAATAACGAAAATTCACATATTTTCGGGAAGTTTGACTACTTCTTGATTATTTTTTTTTCTTTTTCTTCTTTTTTTTTATATCACAAATTGGGGTAATTTTGGAATAATGGCAGAGGGGTTGAGAGAGGTGAAGCGAATTCTAGTCTCTGGATGGTTATATCACGACTGTTTCTCTTTATTCTTTTCAAACAATTGTTTTCTTGGGGTTCTTTATTTTTTTTAATTTTTTTTTTTTATATTTTACGCTTTTATGGGGAGAGCTTTGAAAGAGTACCTCTTCAATTACAAACCTTTTGAGGGTTTAGCCACGCGACTGTTTTACCTACTACGTACCTATAGAGAAAAAGGACAGAGAAAATAAAAAAAGGAAAAAAAAAAGAAGGAAAAAGAAAAAAGAAAAAGGAAATAGTATATATGTATGATGTGAAGGATTCCGGAATGTACATACGCCAGTCCTTCACTCATCGGTCCTAGAACTCCTCCGAGTCCTCTGGGGTACGTCCTTCGAGCCCTTTGAGTCTTCAACAACTTGCGAGCGGTCTTGAGTGGGCGAAACCAACTCCTACGCGGATTTCCCCTACGGAGGGGGACCGGATTTTTGATCTCCCACAAATTAAGCTCGCAATAAAAAGCTTATAAGAATATATATTTTTTTTTTTTCTTTATCCTCCAACGTTTACGCCTCCTTTTAATTATTTCCCTTAATTAATTCGCTCGGCTAACGCGTTTTAAAGTCTCAAAAAATCGACTCCACAGCTTTCGAGACTTCGTAACGACTAATTAATTCAATGTTTACACTGTTACAAAATATTATACGTTCGCAACTTAGCACAGTTATTAATTTTTTTTCGGTTCTGTTTTTTTTTTTTTTTTGTTATTTTTGGTTTTATTTTCACCTGCTAATAATATGTAGAATTTTGGCGATTAATAATTATGGCAATCTGAGAAAGTTGGACGTGTATACTAATTTGCGATAAATTTCATATCTGAGGGATTACGCAATTATTATCTCTATCATCCGCGAAGATCTTTCCCCCGTAGTTTGTCGAAGTACAGTTTCTACTGGCGTCGACAGAAAATGAAGAAAATGGAATTATCCAAGCTAGGTAGGTAGGTAGGTAGGTAGGTAGGTAGGGTATACGATCCGAAAACTTCTGACCTAAGCGCGATTTAACTTTTAATTAAAACAAACCCTCAGCGAACCAACGCAACGCCTCGAAGCCGCCAAATTATTAGACGAAAACCCCAGCCGCGGAGAGTTGAGACACGATGAACCGCGAAAGCCTAATCTCGCAAAACCACAAATTGACTTGAGGTAAATTAAACGATCCTCGTTGTCAGAGGTTCGGACCTCTTTCACCGTTTTTTTATTTTTTTACTTCTCTTTTTCGAACGATCAAAAAAAAAAACCCGTCTACGTTCTCTTTCCGTTTTTATTCAAGAATCTTGACCTTCGTATCCAACAGCACGGGCGGAAATCGCAACCGGAAGTTCTCTCCCTTGGCAATAAATGAGGACAAGTCACCCGCCGCTCCGTTTCAGGTTTAATGACCGTTGGATACGAGGTCCTCGGCCAGCTCTCGTGTCAAAATTAAGTTTCCCCTAGCATTAAAGCTGGTCGTTAGTGTCTCGTTACGACCTACACCTTATCCCGATTAGCCAGGTATCTGGGTCAACGGTTACGCAAAACTGAAAGACTAATAATAATAATTAAGTATTATCCGGCGCGTGCGAGAAGCCAGAGAATGAAATTAAAAAAAAAAAAAAAAGGAGAAAAATGAATATAGCAATTTTCGTTAGGCAAAAGGGAAACAGGACCTCGCGAGTTTCTTATTCCAAGGCCGGTGCCGGTGCTGGTTTCAGCATCTCTGCAGGCCCAACCATCCCGGAATAACAGGGTCTCCGAGTAAACGTAATTACGTCATTAGCTCACCGGATATTGACTGTATTATTAGGTCGTATAACGATGCCAGCACACGTTGATACTACGGGGACAAATTGGGAGACATTACCCGTCCACGTGCGGCTGCGGAACTTTAGTAGGGGAGGAAACCTCTCCCTTTTTATAGGGACCTATATATATATACCCCGCGTTCTCATTTCACCACCCCCGAAATCCTGCAACCCCCTGGCGCTCGCGGCGCAATTCACGCGTCAACCCTCAACAGAAATTGACAAAGTTATGGGGTAACGACAAACACACAGAAGTCAAGAGGCCATTTTTCATCCTTTTCGAACCCTAGTGCGTTAGTTTTGTTCCTTTCATTTTATTTTATTCTCTCGTTTTTATCACCTATACCCTAAGTATCGAAAAGAAAACATCGCAGTGTGTCCGGTTGCCTATCAATCTGTTTTACCGACGCTGCTAAATCGTAATTTATGTTCCTGAGTATCAAACAAATACGAACGCTGTTTGATATTGTCTAAATTGTCGAAGATGAAATTAAACGGTTTCTGTCATTCGAAATGAGTATTAGATCGTTGATCAAGAACGTAATGATTTATTGCCCGATAAATAACGGAGATTGGTCGGTAAAACAGTTTGATTATAGGCAACCAAAGTTACATCTGTGTATAAACGAAGTATTTTCTAGTCAGACGTAATGCGCCTTTGTCTGATAATGGCTAAATTATACTTATAACATCTTTGACGTCATGATTTCCGCTAATTAGGATGCGGGCATATCCCGTCGTCCAATTACCGTCATGTTATTACGAAACGACTCCCGGCGTTTTCCTTTATCCTTCACCCCCGCGGCTGTCCGGCAGCATTTTATTCTCCCATTCTCTCATCCCCAGGCCCTCCTGCACCCGCTGAGAAATTCTTCTTGTAGTCGTTTTGCAGGGTCGTTCGCCCAGCGCGATGAGAACCGTAGTAGAGGAAGCCTCGGTTTATTATATGCAAACTTGTCGATCGCGTTTTGTTTTCCCGACATCGGGTTCGCGGCGGGGGAATGAAATGGGTTCGGTATGGGACGGGGCAGTCGAGGGGACCGGGATGATTACCTAGAGTGAAGAAGCAGGAGAATAAAGAAAAAAAAGGAGGGAAAAAAATGTATTAAAAAAAAACTGTGGCTTGCAGCTTAGAGAGTATAGGTATATACAAGGGCGAGAGGCGAAGAATATCACCGGGGCTAAATCGGGGCGGAGAGAAAACAGAAAGATATTGATACGCTCGAACCCCGCGTATAAATACGCAATTTGTCTCGATTCCGGCTTTACTCAGAGCTCCGGTAAGCCCAGGGTGGAATCTATTACTCGGCGCCTTGCTAATTGAAGATTTTCGTATATTTTTAAGTCGCTTCTTTCGAACAATCGATAATTAAAAATTCTACCATAAAAATCTTTCATTTATCTGTAATTCTTGCACGAATCTGAGAACGAATGACAAGGAGCGAGAAGGAACTATAATTGACCCACCGAATTTGGACCTAGTTCCGCCGATAAGCTCTTCCTGTCGCAGACTCGACCAGTAAACCCCAGTTTCTCCAGCTTCCATCGATTACTTTACACTCAAGTATATTTACCCGGACGATTACGGAGTCCGCGGTGCACTACTCTCACTCACCCCTAATCCCCGAGTTAAACGTTATGCCGAGCCGAATAACTCCCGGCAGCTAATACCCGCGTAGGTATAAGCACACACGCCAAGTGGCGCGGGGAACAAGCTGTTAAGCAGATACACATACAGGGATATAGCACACGCGCTAATACAGAGGATCCGCAAAATGCGAAGCTGCAGTGTGCGAACGAGCCAGCCAACAATGAAATCCAATGGTGAATGACCACCGGGAGGACGTATTTGCAATAAAGACCAGACAAAAGCTCGGATCTCGAACATGGCGACGGATACGCAACTGGGTCCCGCGTGCGGAAGAGAAAGAGAGAAATTACGGAGAGAGAGAGAGAGTGGAGAGTGGTATTGGCACTGACAGGTTTCTACCGTCTGGTAGCCAAGGGCTGTTTTAGGGGCGGTTAAGGGGTGCGCGTCGCGACGGCCTGGGGAGGACCTCGCGGTCACCGCAGCGTCGCTTAATTGTGCGGTGCGGAAATACTCAGACAGATGCGGATTCCTTCGATATCCCGTTTCGTGCCTGGATATGTGGTGGATTCGAGTTCGAATTTGGATCGGGGAAAAAAGAAGAGGGGAGAGATACGTTTTTTTTTTTTTTAATCAAATTTCTTTTTTTTTTGCGGAATAAGGGAAATTTTTTTCCTCCAGCCACGAGGCTTAATCTCTTCGCGTTATTGAGTACTGGGTAAATAAATTTTTAGCAAAATTTCATACCGAGAGCGAGACGGCGATAAAGGAATAGGCTGGGGATGGCTAATGGCGATGGGTGAGAAATGGACCGATTATATTCGCATTATATCCCTGTCGATATATTATTTACGACGTCGTTAAGTTAGACGTAAAACTGGCTGATATAAATATTAATCTGCTGGCCATTTATCTTTATCGAGATTCTCATAAATATGGATTAAAAGAAATCCCGGTGTTTTAGCCCTTGCTGCGAACAATTACCTGTTTTTGGTTAATTGACTTTCTTCTTCGAAATTGATACGCTAACGGACTTTAAAATTCATCAATTTCAAGCCGAATCACGCCTCGAGTCGGGGGGATTCATTTATTACGAAGCTGAATACTCGCGGGGGCTCAGGCACCTAATTCACTTTTATGTTTTTCCATTATTTTCCTAAATAAAACAAATGAACGGAATTAACATTTTCCAGCTCTCGTCAAAAAATATTTGACGAGAAGATCCCGCGGCGTGTGGAGGAGCTCAGACCGTGGTCTATATACCCGCCCTCTACCCACCTCGGAACAGGTATATAGAAAACCATTATAAAGTTATAATATAGTACTTGAGACACGGAACTTTTCAAATAATTCTTGACTTGAATAATATTATTCGCACGGTATAGACCGCATTATGTGGAACAAAAATACTCGCGAGGCTTTTCTAAGGGTGGAAAGGGCAGGGGGACAAAGGAGTTTAGCGAACCCAGAGGGTAGAGAGCACTCTTGATTCGGCAAAATCCCCCCTGGCCCTCGTCCTCCTCTTATTACTCGTTCGTATCATAACCGACTTATCGTTCGATCGATAAAAATTAAAAACGAGCCCAAAATTATTGGAGGATGACAAAGACTTTCAATTTATGATAAAAAATTAAAAGAACATTTATACATATTATATACAGGTCAGTCATGCTATACGATCGAAAAATGGACCAGCAGAATGCACCAAAGATCCCCCTCCCCCCCTCGAAACTGAAGGGGTAGAAAATGCGGAAAAACTATTTCAATTACAGCTCGAGCCAGAGTCTAATATACCTCGAATCTTTTTGCAATGAAATTTCAGAGGAGCAGAGAGAGAGAGAGAGAGAGTGAGAGAGGAGAGGAGAGGGCAGGGTAAGCAGGTAGGTATCCTTAATAAGAGTATGGAGAGGTAGCGGGTTTTCGTTTCCAGAGAAATTTTCCCTGCGCCTTGCGTGGGTGGATGTATGTATATATATGTGTGTACGTCTTTTACGGGAATAAAACTAAGTATATAAGCGGTTCCAGTCAATTACGAAGCCAGAATCGCGGCAGGTTGTTTTTTTTTTCCTTTTTTTTTTTTTTCTTTACGGACAAGTCGGGGGATGAGGGTAGCGAGAGATATTCATAACGGGCAGAAAATTCTTAATTCTCAATAACGTGAACGGATGGTATAATATAGAAGCTTGGGGATAGAATGAGGTAAATTCTTGCAACTGAAAAACGACGTCTTGACAAGAACGCAGCGGTACGAGTAGCTGAGATAATAATGAGACAGGATTTAATTCCTTTTTATTATAAAAAGGGATTATTGTTGAATTTTAAACCTCTACAAGGTATACAATATTCATATATACATATACATATAGGTAGACAGTCGAAAGACTAATTAACTGGAAACGTTCTGACGCATTGAAGCATAAAATCCTCCAATTTTTTTCTTTTTTTTTTTCCAAACCTCCCCCGTTTCTACCCCCGAAAACTTTTCACGGATATACAGCGACGTATTATATATATACAAGTCTAATTGGTCTCATTGAATAATTAATTATTGTTACCAGACTAACTCCCTTGGTCCCTATCTCCGCCCGTTCGTCCCTCAAGCCATGGCATTCGTTGAAATTTCATTTTTCACCGTTGCACAAAGGCCAGCATCCCTTTTATAAATGGATTGGAGCCCACCGTTCGCAAATCTATATCGCGGCCTCTGTTTGTTTGGGTGAAATTGGAGGAAAACATTGTGGTAAACCCTCCGGGCTTTCGACAAGCGAGAACCGCGTCCCTATCGCGTTGGTGTATGTACCTTATACCTCGTACATAAACATACCTGCAGTGGTGGTGTAACCTTGTATGTATGCGCGAGCGAGAGAGGACCGAGTCCTGTTTCATTCCGTTCCGTTCCGTTCCATGTAGCCTCCAACCCCTACCCCTCAACCCTGCAGCCCTCTATTCCTCGATTCAGCACCCACAACGAAGCGACATCGCGAGCTCTGAATAGAAGAGCCAAAACTCGAATCATGAATAGCCAGGTCCATTTTACAAACCTAAAATATCACGTAGTTATCCTCGATCAGGACCTGACCAAGAAATATCCTCGATCCTCGCGGCGATGCAGTGAAATCACGTCGTGCTAACAGTGTCTCGATGATAGATGTTCGGTGCTTTGATTAGATCAGAAGTTTGACACTTTTTAGAGATTTAGTTAGTCCCAAAAATCCTACCAGATTCTTGCAATCTTAGTCTTTTTTCGAAAAATCGAAATCGTCCCAAGTTTGAAAATTCTGAACTTCTTTATAATCCTGAAGAAGGAATGATCCTGATATTTAATTTCTAAGCTAATGGGAGAACTGGCTAAGGATGTGACTCGGGCACGGGTATTTAAGGCGATATCTAAGTTGTGTACGTATGAAGTTGGGAACAGGAAGTTTGAAATGATATCTACTTGGCAGGGTTGAGTCACGACTCACGATGTTTGTCGGGGTCGGAGGTAGGCACTGTGCTAAGATTTAATTAACACCCTTAGCTAGCTAGGGTGAATGATCCTTTTCCAAGATTCACCGCGTCTACTTGAGATTAACTGACTTATGGGCGTGTATATACCTGTTTCTCAAATTAACTAAAATTGCGTTATACAGAATTTGGCAAAGGAATTCTAAACGATCTCAGCCGATTTATTAAACTCCGAAACCCGTCTGCGCCTAGATCCCTCAATCCCCCATCATCCGTTGCTAACTAGTTAATCTAATCGCTAAGTGTCTCCTCTGATTCCCTTTCCTCATTATAACGAGCGCGAAACTAAAAAGGGATACGTTTAAACGCCAGATGCAAGTCTTTTTTTTCTGCATCTCTGATAGTCTAGCCGACTTAATTCTGACGCGATGCCAAGTCTATGTTTACCCCGAGGTAATTATAAACTCGGCTTCAAACTTTCTGTCGAGTATATTATAACGTACATAATTTCGGGCTAAAGTTTGACGATATCATAACACCGAACTTTACCAACGTTTATAGCTACAAATATCGCGACTATTTATCGCCTCGTGTTTTCTGCACATGAAGATTTCAATCGTAATCGAAATCTTATACATATATATTTTCTTTCTTCTCACACCCCACCGATTTTCGCCGCCAAAAAATCGCGTCAGGAATTCTCGGGATGTTTGTAAGGCAGGAAGCATTTCCCCCGGTATCGATTATGCGTAACTTAGCTCGTTTACGATCGTAGTTCAGTATCATGAAAAACGTTGCCATTCCTCCTTATAATATCCCTTGTATATAAAACCAGAGGGAATTATAAAAAGGATCGAGAAACCTTTTGTAAATAATTAATTCATCGACCAAAACGACGAGGATCAATCATCCCCCGAGTCTCAGGGTATAAAGTCGATACTCGAATTAACGCGTGTCGATCATCGGCTTGAGTGCGCGTCTAATTGCCGTTTGAATCCTTCCAGGAGTAAGGATATTAAATTCCCTATTATATAGCCTGGCGAAAATGTCACGAACGCTGCCTTCCGCCGTCTTAAATGTGTGCATGTACATACCCATGTGCGTGAGTGGATGGCGACGACTTCAGTGGCAATAAAAGATCGCGTGTTCATACTAGGTTCAAGAAAAAAAAGAAAAAAAGCAAAGAAAGAAGGAAGAGAGAGAAAAAAAAAAAAATAATGTCAACTTTTTTATAGTCTCGAAAGTAAAATTCTTCCGCAATATATTAGATCCGGGGAATAATAATCGGCTCACGATATTCTCGCGTTAAAAAACGATTTGCGATATGATTTATTAGCTCGGGTCCTTTGGAGGTAAAATTTGAGGTGAAAATAAGTTTCAAAAAAAAAAAAAAATAAATAAAATAAAAATTGCGATTCGGGTAATTATAAAAATAAAAAAAAATTGCCGGGTAATTTGCATCCCGAGGATCTTGGGGGACTAGTGCAGCCACGAAGTTGAAGGCGAAGGAAACGGGGTATTGTGTTCTGTGGTCGGCGAGCGTGAGCCGCAGACTCTCGATTCTGAATTCGCCCACGACCCGAACTCGAGTGTTTCTTTGCGGTCCGATGATCATCGGGGTCGCAGAGGTCAACGAAGCGAAGACAAATGACTTTCCGAGACGAGTGTCTAGATTTATGATGGTCAATGAAAAATAACAGAACCAAGTACCGCGTTCATTGTCAGCGCCGAGTGGATGTATACTGTCTCTCCCGGTGCTTTAGGACCGAATCCGAGTCCCGAATCCCCGATAAAACGATCCTCCACAGCTTTTTATATCCTCCTTGACGTTTCTGACAACTGACTCGCGACTTTTTTCCAAAGTTTTCGCACTTATCGGAAAATTCCGAGCGGCAAACCCCCGTTATCACTCAATCACATCAAGATTTCATACGAATTATTAGTCCTGAAGCTTTTGATAAATCTTTAAAACGCAATTTTCATCGAATAATCCCACCGGGCCCTGAGGTGATTAATTTCGCTAGGAAATAGAGACTTGAGGATAATATCAATCCCAGCAATCGTCGAAGTAGGATGTCCTGATCCTCAATCCATAAGCTCGTAATTAATCCTGATCAAACCCTGCATTGATTTCCTCAAGGTTTTGACTCGCGATTACTTAGCACTCGATTCATCCGTGATAACGGTGTCACGGAATATGAGAGCAAACGAGGAACCGGATTAGCGGGGATCCTGTTTGGCGGTGTTAATCGCAGAGTCGATATCCTCGGAGATTCGGGGTCAATTCAGGATCCCTCGATCTCCGGGAGTGACGCGACCCCGAGGGCATGCAGCTTGAGGAATCGGCAATCTCTGTGTATCGTCCGACGAGTTGGAGGATAGGTATGGCAGCGGACGTCGCGCGAGAGGCAAGACGTTCGGGATACAGTGTTAATCAAGTCCGGGACTTTTTACGACGATAGGCCAGGACCTGTTCGAGAAGGGATGAAGACCGAGGGGATGATGGAGCGAGAGATCAAGGCAGAGACTGGGTACATTGGCAAGGCTGGGGAATAAGGGGGTCGGAGATTCCGTAGGTTGGATTAGATTGCTCTTTCTCCCCACGACCGGAGTCAGTTTTGCGGTACCTTCAGCCTCCAGCCTTCAGCCTCACGTCGATCGTCGTAAATAAATACCCGCTGTATGTGTCTCGTGTATAACCGCGGAGGAACCGCCATCTTAATTTCATTTCGCCGATAGTATTTTGTCCCCTTATATACCAAAAGGAGAGAAGAGGAGAGGAGATAGACTAATTCTTCCATACACGTAAACGTCAGACGAATTTCGTCCTATTTTCAGCCTCCTATACCGATGCCCCAATAAATTACTGTTATTACTTTATTCGTATCAAAGATCCAAAGATATGAGAGAATTTTTCTATCAAGAGAAGAATTATTGAAAGTTAAGTTTAGTAAATTTTCGCCGACAATAATAATTACTATCGATGTGAAAATTCGAATTAATCAGGTATATGAAGCTTGTCGAGGTAGGAATTGTTGAGTTGTTGTAATAACACGGTTATCGCTCGTTCCTGTTTAGTATAATAGCGAATAAGCGCATGTATATAATAATGAACAAACAATACATCGTTTACCTTACAGAATTACTTTAGCATACAGAATAATGGCCGAGGGTAGAGTATATAGGCCCTGTATTGCCCGGATAGTCGATACCTGTCAGTTGTCAGCCTCATCGATCGGCTGCACCCGAGTAAATTGAAGAATATAAAGAAAGTAAAAAAAAAAGTGAAATAAACGAAATAAACAACAACAGGAGAAAAAAAAAATAAAACGCCATTTGGTATTTACCAAAGCGTAGAATGACGGTTATTATCATTAACTCTGGGAGGATAAGCAAATAATTACTCAACGATAAATGAACGGGTTGATTGATGGATTGATTAATAATTTATTGCTCAGAGAGAATCGACGATATACGTTTTATAATTTATAATGAATAAACGCGGCTCGTAATTCGACGCGGCGAAAATTTGGAAAAATAAGAAAAAGATTCGGAAATAAAAAAAGATTGGAGCGAAGGGAGAAAGAAAAGGGGTTGAAAAGAAAAAAAAAAAATAGTCGAAAGAAACGTGTCAGCTTCTGGAGGCTTGTACACTTTTTCTTCCAAAAGTGACAAGACGGATGAGTGCCTCGCGAAGACTCGCAGCAAACCTCTCGCGCGGTGTCCCGTCGTTGCCACCGCTGGTGGCTGGTGGCATGGCGGGTACTGCAGAGTTTAATGAATTCCGCGTTATGAGAAACACCAAGTTTATAAATCACATCCCGGCTAACGACGCGAGGCCGCGAGCCCAGGCGCGGCGCGTTACTCTCGATTAATACTTGGAAGAGCTGCTCGTCCCTAATTAGGTAGCTACGCACGTGAGATGAAATTTCGGTTTCTATATACCGAAGCGAGACGTAGAAAATATACGCGGGTACAGTATATAATATTTGAGATAAAAATGTCTATAGTCTCGTCCCGATAAATTGATTGAAAAAAGAAGAAGAAAAGAGGAGAGGAAAAAGCAAAAAAAAAAAATACGTTAATTATCGCAAGAATTCATCAGAATTGATTAGTCCTCCAAAAACGGGTCTCATCTGCAAACAAAGACGGGAATAGAAAGTAAAAAAAAGAATGAAAAAAAGAGAGAGAGAGAAAAAAAATGGCCAATATATATCTGCGAGAAAGAAAACGCTGGTATTATTCACCATCGCGATACTGCGAGGGTAGGTTTGCACAGGATCGTTGAATAAGTGAGGCTGCTGAAATTGTAAAGAACTCGATGTTATCCGAGCTTAAATACCTGTGTCGGTCCTTGCTGGTTATCGAAACGACTGTAGGTATATGGTATACCTATATATCTATACATATATAGATATACATATGTAGACAGAACGACGGAACCAGACGTATTATTTTCCATACCTCGCAGCTATAACTCTTCAACCATATTTTACACACGAATTTTCTCTTTCGGGTTTACCTGCGTCTTACATAGAAATATAAAATTGAATGATTTCTTTTTTTTTCTGGACAAACGTCTGTCGATTATAGAAATTATGATAATTGAGGAAAAACATGATAATTAATGATAGTCTCGAAACAGTTTTGGCCGGAATCGACAGATATTCGATCGAGGGTATATAAGGGCGGATATATTCAGGTTTCGGTGGTTACAGAGTCCGGTAGCTGGAAAACTGACGTCTTGGTGAGAGATGGATGAGCCGGACAGGCTATACTAGGCGGGTAATGAAATGAATTTAGACGTGAGATAATAAAACCTGATCTCGACGTGGCATGGCGTTGCCTTGGTTAATTGATCGATGGGACCCACGTCGCCGTTCCACACGTCACTCGACTTTGAACGAAACGAAAATCTATTCTATTTTTTCAGTCGCGAGAAAATTCGAAAAAATAAATAAATAAATAAAATAAAAATGTTTTTCACTCTCGTTTTTTTTTTTTTTTGACAATTAAATATTTACCACGATCATCCCTCGTTTCACCCCGAGCTAGATAGAACCTGCAGCTTTCATAACACGTTTACGGAATAATGATTCAACTCGAAGTATCGACGATACGAAATTCACGAATTCACGCTCGATTTGAAACGTTGACAAATATTAGTAACAAACTAATTTGCAAACGTATAGCCGCGTGACTACAGTGGGAGGTAGAAGAGAGAGGGAGAGAGAGAGATTCACGGTGACTGGTCAATTTATTTGAACGCAATAATTTTGATAACGAATTTCAAGTTTTTTTCTTTTTTTTTCTTTTTATTCGTTCATTTTTTTTTAAATTTTTATTTCCCCTTAAATATATAAAAGGAAAAAATAAATAAATAGATTGGATTCATCCGTCATCCATCACTCGTTTTACCCCGCACGTATATGTAGGTGTAACATCCTACACCATGGCACCCCATGGAGCTGTAGCAAATAAGGCGGAAGTGAGCGCTGGTAGGGCGTATAAGCTCGCTCGGTAATCTTTTGGCATTGATGCTGACGCACGTCTCATACGATTTATATTTTCCACGTGTAGTATATAGTACACCAGGTACATGAATCTTCATAAGTATCTATACACAAGTGATTCACACGCGTGTATAATATTGATTGCTTGAATAAAATCTGATTTACGACATTCCCCTACCCCTACCAATATGATTAATTCGTATCGATGCTTAATCCCGATTAATATCATTTCCAATCAAAAAAAAAAAAAATTAAAGAGAAATCAAAAGTTCACGAGAAACAAGAAAAATAAAAAAAAAAAGAATCGCTCGCTTTTGCGATTATACGGAATAAAATCTCGCCATTACCAAAGTTCGTATGAATTTCGATAATCAAAAACTGTTCAACCTACGCAGTTTCAGTTATACATACATCGAATATCACCGGTGATCGTCAAATTAGTTAATTAGTTAATTAATTAATTAATTAATTGTTTAATTAATATAGTTTCAAAGCGATAAATTAGCTGCTCAAACGCTTTGTGCTCTTTATTCGCATGTACGAATGCAGTGGAATGAGTAATTGACGATTGCAATCTTGAATCTATAGCCCTTAATTAATGGCAGTTTAATTTGTGAACAGAATTAGAAATCTTAGCGGATTCTATGGCGAAATTTCCACGTCTCTGTACTTATACTGTGCGAATTGGATATTATGCGGAATGAAAAGGACCGCGAGGAATATTGAAATTTTTTAGGACGTAATTCTTGCCTAATTTAACCCATCGGCAAACCCCCCGCAATTCTATATACAGTCATGAGTAAATTGAACCGTTTTTAATAATTCGTAACGTATAGGTCGCTCCCTCGCTCTGTATATTAACGATAATTAATATTAACATCGACACGCACCGCGTGCCAAGTTTGAAAGCGTTTTTACCCCATCCTAACGGAATCATCGATTCAATTATCGAATTTTGATAATCATCAAAATAGATCGTCGATATTTATCGATGATTTTTCGATTACTTCCATCGCAGTTTTGAATCCAGTTAATTAAATGAAAAACCAAAATAAGTCGGAATTAATTCTTACCTCCGCCTTTATGGACGATCATTCGATCGATTCGATCGCACAAACAAATTATTATCTTCAAATCATTCACAAGAATAATCGAAATGATTATTTCCAATTACCGCGTGTCTCCGGCTACTTTAATCATCGTCGTAATTGTCATTAGCTTTATTTTCTGTGTTCATAATTTTTATTGCCTCTCAAATTTTGTCGATTAAAGAAAATTTTGTCCACCAAATATCCCGAAGGAGACCGTTTTCGGACGGCTCTATCGCGCGAGGCTCGCCGGGCGCGACTGGCGTCGCGACGCCCCGACCACGTGGGCCAACGATGCCCTACGGCTGACATGCGCGCGGCACCCCCGCCACCTGAGGCAGGTTTATCCACGGGCTGTTCTTGAAAATAATTAAGCTTTTTCCGCCGTACCTGTGGAGCCGGGAATAAGGTAGACGCACGCAGGATTCAGAAAAGCGCGATCGACCTCGTCGGAATCGGAAAAAGTAGCGAGAAATAACGAGAACGGACACATACTGAAATACGGTGACGAATGATCTTCCCAGTTTTCGACACCGGCTACGCCTATATCTCTTGATTATACCCATCCCTATTAATGACTTTACAACTTATTTCAGAGCCACGAATTAGAACTTGACTTATAACTCGCCGACATGCATTCCGTGCACGACGCAATTATACTTTGTACCCTCCATTCTCTTAATTGTTAGCAATTTTTCCTCCTGCCCTTACCCTGCAATTAGTCGAAATTTCTAACATGAGTCTCCCAGCTCGTTCGTCAGTCAGCGTTTAAATACCATTTTTCATTCTTTCCTTTATTTCATGGACATTTACCGGAATTTTATATGCACCTGATTAATATTCAACGATTAACGATAATCAACTTAATCTCAGTCTAGTAGTATAGTCCCGTATGAGGCTAGACCATGCCTCTAACTTGTAAATGGTCAGAGACAGTAGCGCGAAGAACCGAACCGGGATGTCTGGCCAGTCAACGGCTGCAGCTACTTAAAACTAACTCGCTCATGTTTCTCGGCCGTTTTCACTGTTCTTTGTGGGAATCCGAATTTTTTCGCTAAACATTTTTTGTAGGATAACCAATTTTATGACTAAAGAGGAGCGTGTACAATACTTTTTTCCGTCAATTATAGAATTCGGATTGACATAAGTAATAGTAAAGCTCGTTGAACGAGGTTTTAGACTTTCAAAGAATTATAGAAATCGACAAGTCCGCGATTTCTCGCTTGTTACTATCGAGGGAACGAGTCCGGACTTTTGCTGCCAACTGAATAGCGTGGCTTATCTCTGTCCCCGGTGTTCTCTGAACGGTCGAAGTCGTTCTGTAAAGTCTCAACGAGGCGAAACTAGTGCGGACATTTTCTCTCGACATCGAGCTTAGCCGATATATCTATTCCTCCACTCAGCCAAGATTCACGTAATAGTTTCATCGACGTATTTATGCCAGGTAAAACGCGGCCCAGGTTTAACCGTAGGCAGAAATCCTCATTGTTTGCGAAAGTCTTTCCTGACCGCGCCGCGGTATGTACGGTTGCAGTGCGGAAGGCGCGGCTTCGAGGAATGAAAAAGGGAAGTCGTGGATGGAGGCGGGGGAGGCGGAGGAGGAAAGAGAGAAGGCAGGAGATGAAACGGGAAGCTTGAGGATTCTGGTGGAAGCTGCTAATTACCAAGGCTTGTTTGAATCGTTATATACGCGGTAACCATCCCGGCGAGTAAGCATAGAAGCGCGGGTGCCTTTCATTGAACCGCAACCTGCACAGCATACGGACGAAGAGAATCGGCCGGCAGTGTCTCAAGCGTGTTAATTAGACGTGCTTTTGTTTCGCAAGAAGCCAAAATGAAGCAAATATCGAAGCGACAGTCGGCACGGGATCATTCCTCGAAATTTTCGAGATTTTAGAAATATCATAAATGCTTTTTGGTTCGCTGCAAACTACGTAATCATAATGTTTTCTATTTTGTGTTGAAGAATTTACTTATTGTTATTTTTTGTGAAACAGATTGTAAATAATAAGGAGAGAAAAATGAAATAAAAAATTTGATCGCTGCAATTTGAAACGGAACCTTTTTCTTCCCGGGAATGATTTCAGAGTTCTAAAGTACAAGGTGAGTTTTCCTGTATTCTGTGTTGGGTAACGAGCTACAAAATGTCGGCGATATCATCATTTGTCTGTTGCTGAACAAATGACAGAAACCAAAGAAATCCCAAGGGGCAGTTCTACAGCGAGCGGCAAACTAAACGACAAACCGCCTTCCTTCCTTCCTTCCTTCCTTCCTTCCTTGCTTTCTTTCTTCCTTATACTCCAGACAATGGAAAGATATTTACTTCTCTTCTCTCAACATTCGTGTTTCAGTTTATCTCTCCATTCTTCTCATACCCCAGCGTCGCTTATTCCTCGTCATTTCAAACGGTGGATCCCGCATATTCACGTCGACGAACCCTGCGGTGTAAAACTCCATACGTACACGTATAACGACTCGACGAATTGTAGTATAAAAATCGTCAAGTAAAAGGACTGAATTACTTGACATATATCATTTGTCCAACGATTCAGCAAAGATTTTTCTACATATCTATACGCACAATATATATCTACGTATAGAAGTATAGCAAAAGCTCCAGCTTTTTCTCCCTCATAGAAAAAAATATATCCATACATAGACACACACGTCTAAAAGCTGTTGGAATATTCTCAAGGTATTAGCGAGAGCGGGTGAAGAGAAATGTTATGAATAGATATGCTATATATTTTATACGTATGTATGTATATAATATATATGTGTATTTAGAAGGCTGCCCCAGCGAGGAAAGGAGAGGAGAGTAGACTTCGTCTGTCCCGTTAGAATTATAGTTACTTCTCTCCCGTTTCAGGGCTCGACAGTTGGTATACATATGTATACTTATGTACACCATCCCCCGTTAAGCTCAGAGCCAGAATATCAGAATATGCCGGTCCGTGCTTTCCGGCGTGTCTCTTCCACCCAGCCTCCCCGCTCGGCTACTATTTCTACCCATTTCCACCCTGCGTCGTTTCCGCGACTGACTGCTGTTTACATTTCAATTATCTGAAGCTTCACAGTGCCATTATTAGTATTTGCATGATTTAGTAGCTGAAGAAGCGTGCCCCGCCTTTCTAGAAAGACAGAGAGCATTGCGTTCCTGTATCAAATAATCCCGCTACATGAAATAGGCGCATAATCTGACGGGGGGTATCGCACATGGGCTTCCCTGATCGTTTTCGTACCTCGTATACATATGTATACATACCTAGTTGACGAGAAAGTTTTCTTATTCGCAACATTTGCCACATAGAACGACTTCACGGTTCGATTATTATCTCCCACTGGCACATAGGGTGGAAATTTCCGTTTTAAACTTTCCTTCGAAGAATCGAATAACTCAAATCTTCTATATACATGTATATAGATATATAGACAGAATGGAGATTTTCGCAATGTTTTTTTAACCAGCTTTCGCGATGCGTCATTCCTTGCATTTTATTTATATATATATACTTAGATGTTATATGCAAGGGTGTTTCTTCGGTATTCATCTCCCTTCGATTACTCGCTCGTGCGGGGTAACTCGCTTCGCTTCGTAGCTCGACCAACGTAGACCGAGCTTTTCACCGTTTCCGTAGTTAAAAGGTAGTATATTGTACCGCGACACACCCTCCGAGTCGACCTGCACTAAGAGCCTTTTTCCCATTCCGTCGACACGTTCAGAAATTTAAAAGCTTTGAAATTTAACGACAGCTGAAGAACTGCAGCAGACTGATTCAAATTTCTAATCACCGCAAGCTCACGAACTGAAGAATAAATAGAAATAAATAAAAATATAAAAAAATGCTAACCGATATACGGTTAGTATGATAGAAGCCCATTTCCCAGCTTGGTGGCTGTATAGGAACACGTTTTCCCCATCGAGACTGACTGTGTATCGGTGATCGACAACGACGTCTTCTTATCTCGAGCCCGACTCCTCTCAACTGCAGTTACTTCGTTCTTGAATGGTTCGCGATCCCGGTCTTCGAGAACTATCGTACGATCTGATATTTACAAAGTTGCCAAATAAAGGGGATATGTTACTGAGCAGAGATGGAACCCTCGGGATTTCCTACCACCCGAAAGGGAGGTGTTACGGGCTTTGGTGACAGATTAGCTCCAAGATCTTTTTCGCTAACCATCGAATCCCCCAGCGTCTTATACCTCTTGCCTCCAGCCGTGAAGGAATAAAGGAATCAGAAAGATTCTCTCCTCTTCCCATTTCCCCCCCCCCCCCTTTTTTTTTTCTTTTTTAGAAACGTCTTGATTTCTAAACCCCGAGATAATTTACCAATTATATTATTAGTTCGCGATGAGGTGTTCCTCCTTTTCCAGACGTCTATAGGCGAGCAGCTTCTCCTTAGTTTTATTTCATTTTGTAATAAGATATAAAAAACTGGCGAAAAAAATCAACCTGAACTCTGCTCGCTTTTATAAAAGCGCGAGTTCTTTACTCAAAGTTTTGAGGAGTTTCTTGAACTGAAAAAAAGTCGCTCTGCATTGATTCAAACTCTCAGCGTACAGGTATAAAGACGGATGGAAGTTCGCGCTTCTTCATATTCGAAGGAGAAAAGTGTGTAAAAAAAATATACAGTCCGCACGCACCGCACGCACGATCGGTCGTGTTGTAAAACAGGATCAAAAATAACTCGTAAGATCGCGATAAATGTTTACCTACTACCATGCAATAAATAAATAAGATCAGACTCGCAGAGAGATAAGACATATTGATGGATATTATCACGAGTAATGCCCCCGAGGCCGAAGTGATCCTATAGGTTTGTTCGAGGCTTGTTTTGCCCGTTACTTCTGCACACTATATATCCCATGCGATGATATCTGGCCGGGGGTAGAAGATTCCCCGTGACGCTTCGGGGGTTAAGAAACCCCGTGGATTCCCATAAAGAAACTCTGACTCGTCGAATTTCCGGTTTTCACGACATTCCGCCAACGCCATATTTTCTTCTTTCAATTTATACTTATGCCAACCCTTATATACTTTTGCGGGTGTACAACGGGGCGTAAACTTTTTCTACTCCGTTTAATTCGCGTCTTTATATATCCCGGGGAAATTCCATACGTATATATGGAAACGGCGAAATTCAATGATTAAAGAGGAAAGATCGCGATCCAAAAATTCCTCGAAGAAGAAAAAAGAATTGTAATAGCCAGGACGTATTCCAGCGTTTCATATATCCTCGGATGTATTTTGCGCACGGGTTTACATAGCGCGAGGTAAAAATTTGACCTATAGGGGTTGGCGCGGTCGAGGTTCGAATAGTTGAACCGAATTGCCCCCGGTTTAGCCGGAATAGAGGAAGGCCGGAGCGGCGAGAGAGTCTCGTCGCGGGCGTTCTGCCCCCGGGAGGCCTTACGTATGCCGAATCCACATCCTCGAGGATTTATAGCCACCGAGTACGATGGCACGATGCTGCTCGAGGTCTGGCCCAGGTCTGGCCGCAGGGCGTGCACCACCGCGCTAGTCAGTGGTAGAATATTAGTTTCAACTCGGAAGGTCGCTCGTGGGAGCTCTTGAACACGCGCCAAATACGATGCAGTTACTTGAATTTTTTCACCAAAACCCCATGTTGCCGCTGGATACATACCTACATATACCTACTATACGTGTATACACACCTACCCTTCCTCCAGTTTTATAAATGGTCAGAAAAATGAGTAGAAATAAATTCCGCTTTTCCTCCTCATTTTTACCCCATATGCCTATACCTTGGGTTGGGCCAAATAAACCGACAATTTATTTGTTTCAATGAGTTGCCTCCGGAAATTTGTTCTTTATGCGCAAATAACGAGTCTAGAAAAAAGATTAACTCCTTATATATTAACGTTTAGAAGTCGCTCATTGCCATTTTTCATTTTCCATTTGAATAACATGGGAAATGTTCTTCGATTTTTATATCTCAAGAACTGATCTAGTTAGAAAAATTCCGCGAGGCTAATTTTGTTGGAAATTAAACGCTCTACAAAAAAGGTTTCTTGATCTTTTTCGATAAATCTAACCGTTTCGAAGTTAGCCTTGACATTAAATGACCGGAATCGCCAGAGAAACTTCGAAACGGTTAGACTCATCGAAAAAGACCAAGAGACCTTTTTTGTAGAGCGTTTAATTTCGAACAAAATTAGCCTTGCGGAATTTTTTTAAGTAGATCAGTTCTCGAGGTATAAAAATCGAAGAACATTTCCCATGTTATTCAGATGGAAAATGAAAAATGGCGATGAGCGACCTTTAAATGTTAATATTTAGAGCTAACTTTTTTTCGAGGCTCGTTATTCGAAAAAATTGTCGTAGGTGCCTCTTGAAAAAAAAATCGCCGGTCCATTTGGCCCACCCTACTATACATCATTTTTTTCTTTACTCTTATTTCGGGGCTCGAGCTTCAGCAAAACATAAGCCAAAAACTGGTCAGCCCGTATAAGTCTAGTGTGAGAGAAACGGGTTGTAAATTTGGAATGAAAACGTCTGGACTATAGAAACGACGCGATGCTATCTTCCGCAGTTTTCCGGCTTGAAATATACCTGCTCGCGAAATAATAATACAATTAAGCTTTACATCCGATAACGAACCTTTCCCATGCATGTGATTTACCGAATCCTATAAATTATAACGGGGAAATCTCCCACCCTTAACTGATCGGAATTGAAAATAACTTTCCGCTGTAGTCTAATGCGACTGCGGTATATAGGTCTTCTAATATCCTTGGGGGTAAATTACCGCTGAACTTTGATTCGGCAAAAATTTCCTCAGTATTTTCCTCCCACGCAGTGCAGGACGAGACCCAGTCACCCCTTTTATCGGTCCGGTATCAGAGCGCAAACGGATGGCGGTCCTTTATTCGTATTTGCATGCTCGAGAGGCGAAGCTTTCTCTAGGGGTGAGTTTGCGGCAGCGTCGACTACCACTGTCCAGAATAGAGATCGGCTGGACCTGATGTCTGCCCTCGGTCAGTCCAGGTTAACCTGGCGGTGGAAAATCCGCAAATACGTTCGCCCGAGTCACGTTGATCAGTCGATTTATAGTCTCGGCGTTTTCCCCTCAAAATTCTCGCGTCATTCTTCGTTTAAGGGCTTTAGAAACGAAAGGGTGAAAAGGTGATACAAGCTTTTACTTTCCAGAGGTCTGAATTCCGCGTCTTAAGTCGAGCGATTTTCATTCCGCGTTAGTATTTCGCCGCTGAATTTTCTCCCACTCGGTAATTCAATGCGGCATACAAATTCTCCAAAGGTATACCCCCACGCGCAGGGTCGTATAAGCCAAGAATTACGACTCTCAGTAATCGCGGAATGCGCGGGTAAGTATACCTAGGTACGAGCCAAGCTCCCCCGACTACCTTCTCAAGTCTCTTTCATACCCGAAGAGATTTTTCATGGATTTCTTATTTCATTTTGTCATTTTTCATCCTTCACTTTGCTCACGGGATGATTTCGCCCGATCAGTTAGACACTAGCGACTAGGTAGACGACAGACGGCGATATTTCGCTAGATAGATTGAAGCGTCGCGTCGCATAGTCCCGCTATATTATGTAGAGAGAATATTTGCACCTGGATAATACCGGGCTGGCTTATCCTCCGGTGAATGGATAGAAGTGGAGATTTATAACTTTCAAAGGACTCGGATCCCCGTCGATGCCGAGGAGATTACAAATCTCGGTGCGAGGAGAAGGCAGAACGAATAGTGCGGATTCGAGTATGTAGATAGCAGATATACCTACGGGACTCGCCCGTGTGCCTTGGCATTAGTGTGCATTACCTGTACATCGGGCGCCCCGATCCATAGCTTCGATATTAAAAGAGTGATGTTGATTCTGGGCTGATATTTCCCACCATAAACCAGACGATATTCGATCCTCCAAGTCGGTCTCACGTTCGCAGAACGACACGCAGATAGACATAACGAGCCGTAATCACCCACAGGGTTTTCGCACACGTATTTACACGTCCTGAAAGGGACTATCTGCCTCAAAGACGAACACATTTGCTACATTTGCTCTTTGCCGAAGGTTCGAGACCCCGGCTATGCACACAACCAGGTAACGTCTAATTAGCACTAAGTCTGAGGGTCTGACGATGATGCGGTGTTAGTTGGACAACGATATAATTAGCCTTTGATCCGAGCTGAATTTTTCTTTTTCCCTTCGCGCGGGGCTGGGTATAATAACGATAGACGGGGGCGGTTTCGGCCAGTCGTATTCCATACATCCGTTCGATTATCTCCGACAATATAATGACGGGGATTTAATTAAACGAAATCTAGTCCAGCCTCGGAGTCAGTTTGTCCCGGTCATCGAGTCGGAGTTGTAATTAGAAAGTGGGGCCATCGAGCTAGGCGGCCAATTGTCGGTCGGGGGTTGCGCTCGCCCTCGCTGCCTTTCGTTCTCGCGTTTGACGGAGCCAATGACAGGATATTAAAGTCTAGGCAGCCCCGAGACTCCAGACTGTAAATATCCTTCGGTAAATATACCCACCCATCGAGTTTAAGCCGCTTGGTTCACTTTGCGTCTACATTATATGCCCGGTAACAATTCCAGACCCGTGCGCGAGCAGAGGGGCTCACATACTCGAGGATGGAGATCTGCCGGCGATCCTCGATCGCCGAAACATTATTCTATCATTTTTCCGTCTCGTTTAACCCCGGGGCGCGCAACTCAATTAGCTAATCCGATCTACCGCCTATTACCTCGTGTACATGGGCACACATAACATCATTGTTTGAGTTTCGACCTCTTTCGTTATCTCGCCCTAAACCCTGGCTAAACTAACTCAGCAAAGTCGTCGAACGGATAGACGCTCGCCCCCGGTTTACGAAGGGTGCAAAACTTGGACAGAAACGGAATGAAAAACCGTTTCAGAACTCGACATTAGAGCCAACGATCGAACCTGGCTGGGCTATCGTCAACCGGGCAATTAGCCTTGGAGTAAAGTTTGAGTAACAGGTGCTGGCTGCGATGGTGGATAGTTTGGGTATAGGTTCTCGTTTATAGCTTGGAAATTGTTTTTCGAATTACGTTATATCGCGTTTTAGCAGGTTTTCTGGCAACACCGAGCCTCGTTCTTGTAAGATATGCACTCGGGTATAGCAAGGATAATTTAGAGTTTGTTAAATATGGGAAAGTCCGCTTTGTGCGAATATATGAATGCCAATGATGAGATTTCCCGACGCTATAAGGTATATACTTTAGTGAAGTTAATAAAGACCGAGCTGAGAAAACGAGGGCCAGACCGAGAGCCAGAGGGAGAGAGGAACCTGGTGAGACAGATGGAGCAGCCAACGGCACGGAGCACGCAAGGCCGAGGTTTACTTACGAGGTCGGGGGTCAGGAGGCCTTGGGTAACGAGGGTAAAGCACGGAATATACGAACTTGGTACTTTCAACGTATGTACATCGTTCAGTCTCGAGTCTCTCGTCGTCAATCCTAATTTACAATCGGCTCGGTTTTATCTTATCTCGCGTTTTCATTCGGGAAAGAGAAATACGGACTTGAAGAAAGGATTGAGAAAGTCTCTTGAGATTAATAAGAACTGTACGCGTATCGTTAGAAGAATTCGGAAAGACCGGGGGCGAAACGTTGGCAAAAATGTCTAAGACTCGTTCGATTAATAATTCAAGTTTTTGAGGAACGCCGGATGGAATGTCTCCGGCATTTTCCCAACTATCACCGTCGCGCTCTGAATTCCCTCGTGGAATTCGCACTCTGTTCTTAAGCGAGAGATTTGAATATCTGGAGGAAAAAATTGGACGCAAAATTCACCCCGCTAATTCCGCAGTCCGAAGCCAGCTGAAAAGAAAAGAGAGAAGAAAAATGACTCGAAGTTTGTCTTCCGCGGTCTGGACCGAAGGATGTAAAGAAATACAATATACATGATTGTGAGTTCAGTCTCACGGATTACGGGTATTCAAAGAATAGGAGAACGAGGGTGCGCCTTGCGAGGGACGGGGAGAAGACAGATTTTCGGAATGCGAAAGCGCGGCGTATATCTCTCTCCGGGAATAGGCAAATGTATGGTTTTTCCGATCCGGCATGAGAGACCGATCGAGTATTTCCCATCCCATGCTATCCGGGGCTGGGGATTAAGTTAGCCAAAATCGAATCGGGCATAGGGTATTCGGATCCGCATATCGAGACGCGGACTCCTTGATACGAGGAAAACATACGCCGGGCGAATATCCTTTTATATGCATATTGCCTAATGCTGGAAACTTTTCAATCCGTTGAGAATACAGGAAGACGCCTATGTCCCCGTACTTCCCGCCGCGAGTTCTTTATCAAAATTGAAAAACTCTCTCCCCGAACTCTACCCCTCTACCCCCACGTGGGGTTCGCGAATCGCTCGGGAAAGAAGACAAGAGTCGAAGCTGGAAGCTCGAAGTTGGAAGTTGGGAGTCAGAAGGTGATCGACCCGCGCCGACCACCAAGCTTTGCAAACTGCCAGTTTAAAGTGCAGCCTAGCCGGTGTGCAGCGAGCGTGCAAAAACGGCAATCCTACCTCCTCCAACCCGTTCAATGGGACCTCAGAGTCGGGGAGGTCTTTAACGAGAGCGTCTAGTTCGCTGTAGCTGTATCTACCACCCTGACTGCCAGACCATGCTCTGATGTTCGCCTGACCCATATATCTAGATCCTGAACGATCGAAATCTTTCGTCTAAAATTTTTGGGTTTGGACTTGCGGATTTCCGATGTTCTGAGCCTCGACGTCTTTGGAAATTCGAAATCGTTATATCGACGAGGAGAATTTTGAAAATTGGAAATAATGGTAGAATTGAATAGAACGAGAGATTTTTTGGGATGAGTGTTGGTTTTTTTTTCAATCGTCGAGTATGTGTATAATGTGTACAGGGATATTGTCGAGTGGCGTACCTATAGTTCGATGGTTTAATTCGTTTAGCAATTGACACGGGGTTAGCTGGGATGAAAAGAAAAACGTTTTAACGCGGTAGCCTGTTCGACAGAGAAAGATAGAGGGAGAGAGAGGATGGAGAGAGATAGAGAGAAAAGTAGAGAATTGAATTCCGCCGCTTGGGTTGTTTTGAAAGAGGGATAAATTCTTATGACAGGAGTCTGGAATTATGACGTTGTAAAATCGATGTGGGTGCTTTTGAAGGAAATTGTTTGAGGACCTATTCCCCTCCTCACACTTCAATTTTCGAATAAATGGCACTGCTTTTCCCGTACATTATTCAATTACGGAATAAAATATCCAACAGTTCATATTCCAATGATTAAAATGAAAATGATACAGGTTTCATCAGCGGCCAAGGAAACAGTCACGAATTTTTCAATATCACAAATTTTCGTTATTATCAAACAGCTTGTATTTTCTATACCAGAAATTATTTTCTATCTATAGCTCGGCTATGTTCTTCTTGACAGACGTACGATATATGTAAGTATACATGTTATTCTATTGATAAAACATTCTTATCTATAAAAAAAACGCAATTTCTTGATCAGCGAGTAAAGTCATTCAACGAATATAATTATAGTCGTATATTCGAATATATTTTTCATATTCTTCATACCCACCTATTTCTTTGTATACCTTCATGTATCGTGCAGCAAGAAACGACGCGAAAACGAACATAACCGACCCATAGATAAAAAATAATTGATGGTAGAAAAGATAAGC
The DNA here is from genome assembly GCA_944452935.1 of Rhogogaster chlorosoma. Lineage (NCBI taxonomy): Eukaryota > Metazoa > Arthropoda > Insecta > Hymenoptera > Tenthredinidae > Rhogogaster > Rhogogaster chlorosoma. Next base: position 21,718,357 of record OX101804.1, read on the forward strand.
TGTTCTATAACAACGAAAATTTGCAATATTGAAAAATTCTCAAAATAATCAGCAAAAAAAAAATATGCATTTGTCGAAAATGGCACTTGAATTTTTTCGCTTTATTTTATATTATTTTAGATAACTATGGCAATTCTGTATCGATCCACGTGAACTTTGAATCGCCTGAAAGTTGGATAAAATACGCAGATTTTGAGACCAAGATGATCTAAACAGCTCAATCGGTTCAAAAGTTACAGCACTTTAGAAAAAAATGTAGGTTTACGAAATCTGTGAAAACGAGTGTTTGCCAAAGAAATAGTAAAATCCGTACAGGGAGACAGAAATTTTTTTGACGAAAATAACAAAATACGAGTCACCTCAAACTCGCCAAAGAATGATATACATTTTTTACGAATCATTCGAATTTTTCGTCCCATAGAGACGTCGGAGCTTCGTCACCCTTTCTAATTATCCTAAATTCTAAGGCTCTGATTTGGCCGTTATTCCATCGAGAATTTCCTCAATTCCTATCCAATTGTTCCGCCTTGAATCGAAAATAGCGTTGCGATTAACCACGGGGTAGGTAGGGAGAAGGCTGAGCCTGTTTCTCGCTTACATGACAATTCCTGACAAATCTTTCTTATATAGGTGCGCTCCCGCCGAGGGGTATGAACGGGACGACCAAGGGAGACGATTTTTCCACCGAGTTGGCCACAGACCTCGTCGGCAACGGGTTCTACTCCCCGACAACGTCGAAGAGGACGGGGCAACGTCGAGCCCAGCTCGAAACAATTAAACGGCGGAATCTCACCGCGGTAAAAAGTAAACTGCTGAGTACGACGAGCGAGTGACTGTGGTGCGTAATTGCATTAGTCGCTTTTGCATCGCGGAGGCTGCCCTGACTCTACCTCCTCGTTCCTGGTCCCGGTCTCCAGCCTCCTGCACGGAGACGCGGAGATTTAAGGGATGAGAAAGACGGGGGCTGGAGAGACAGAAAAAAGAAGACTAGGGAACTGAAGAACTGAAAAGACTCCGGGTCCTCCGTACTTCGGGGAGAACCTAGTGCAGGGAGAACGGAAAGGAGGAACGAGGTTTGAAAAAAGCGCCGGAGGGTGGCGACTGGCGAAAACGGTGTCGATGAGGGATCAACGCTGCGATTGGGTTACATTGTTCACCGTATTCCACAAAGGACGTCCCGCGAATCCCGCTATTCCTTTCCCAGCCATCAATTTCAACGCGGAGACGCCGTTGCCTTTAATTCGCTTATTCGCACCTCCCGGATTTCGATTGATTTCCGCAAGGGGATGAACTGCGTCTTGTTTCTATTACGATTTTTCCACAGAGCGAAAAATTAAAAAAAAAAAAAAATAAGTAAATGATGAAAAAATGGGAAACTGTGGAAAAAATCGTGGAAAATTGACAAAAATAAGAAAAATGAACCTGCGGCTTCTTCCACTTTCAAGTGCCGCCTTAATTATCCGACTAGCATTTTTTTTTCACCTTCCTGTCTCGATCGAAAATTCGGAAGGCGATCCCGAACTTATGGACGGTACTGTATTTTATGGGATTTCATTGAATTTTATGGGACCAAAAACGGCGAACGGCAAATGTCAGCCAACATCATCGACCCGCGAGCTTCCACTCTGCAGCACGTCTTCCTCGGCCAATACGCGACCCCCGATAGACCGTTTCGCATGCATACCAAGGCGGATCTTGACCCGCTAGTATTTTTTATGAGGATTTATGGTATCCGGGGAAACCCCTGGCCACGTATGCACGTGTACAGATATGGACGTGAAACTCGGCCACTGGTCCATTCTCTGGCTTATATTATACAGATATTACACATCCATAGACATCCTTCGTGCCGCATAACGCGTGGTTATACTAAATCATTGCTTGCGGCTTGAAAAGCTTCGCATTATCTTTTACCTTTCGTCTATAATTATACGTCATTAAGAAGAAGTGACTGTGTGATTTGGATAAATCAAAGATGAAGACTATTCCCGTCAATTGTCTAATCAACTGACCGTTTTATTATCAAAAACTGCGTGACTTGGTAGTTATTTCACATCGTCAAGCCTACCTATACTTTTTCCTTAGATGTGGAAAATTATCGACCATCATTCGGTCATGGAATATCGATAATTACTGCTGCTAGCACGATATGAGCAATGTGACTCTTCAGTCCGATGCATATATAAGTCGAACAATTTTTTATTGTCATAAGTAGAGTGAAACGTGTCACTTGGTCGAAACAAGTAATCCATACTAGAAGCTCAATCGATTCAGTTATAATGAATGGAATTTATAAAATTCTTGGAATTTTTCTCTTCATCGGTGCGTTGATTTGTGCAGCGAAAGACTGCGCACCGAATTGTCCAGAAAAGGATATTTACAAGCTCTGTTTTGACGAGCGAAAGTAAAAACTGAAACATTTTAGTGCAACATATACGTAATATTTTATTTGATTGATTACCTAGTGAAGGGAGACTACGAATGTATATGGGAATGCCACTTGAAAAAATCAGGAATGGTAAGTTCGATATCAAAAAATGTTTCTCATGAAGTAAGAAAATTGGTTGTAACAAGAACATTCATTTGACTTGACAGACTTAGATTATTCAAAGTTTCTTAATATGTAGGATAAATTTTCAGTTGGACGATTCTGGATATGTTTCGAAAGAACAGCTCAATCAGTCAACTGACGACCCCAAAAATGATGCGATAGTCAACACTGTTCATCAAATATGCTGGGAAGAAGGTAAATATCCTCACGATCCAACGTTCTTTCATGATCTTCCGAAATATTCGAACAATCAAGAGTTAATGTTTACCAATTATGTTTATAGCTTATGGTGAGGGTACTCCGGAGCCATGCCCGGCAGCAGATCACTTCGCCTCGTGTGTTCTAAGCGACTTAATATATGGGATCGCGACAAATACGGGGGGACATACCGTAGACAAGTAGCATTGTTGCATACGAATAATATGGCTCTTCGTCTCATGTCTTGAGTAATTTTATATTTTTGGAAAATGATCATTCTTTCAAATTTATGTGTCAAATAAGATTTTGGGTTAATGATCGATGATTGGGTGACACAAGGGTTCATGTGTCTAAAATAAATTCGAAGAATGGAACATCGTGGAATATGCACATCATTGGCTCCTACCCGTTCCTTCACCGCTGGAATTTCCTTATTCATCTTTTCACCAAATAATTATTAGTGCCATTTATTTTTCATACTTTTCATACCCACCTATTTCCTTGTATACCTTCATGTATCGTGCAGCAAGAAACGACGCGAAAAAGAACGTAACCGACCTATAGATAAAACATAATTGATGGTAGAAAAGATAAGCTGTTCGATAACAACGAAAATTCGCAATATTGAAAAATTCGCAAAATAATCAGCAAAAAAAAAATATGTATTTGTCGAAAATGGCACTTGAATTTCTTCGCGTTATTTCATATTATTTTGGATAACTATGGCAATTCTGTATCGATCCACGTGAACTTTGTATCGCCTGAAAGTTGAATAAAGTACGCAGATTTTGAAACCAAGATGATCTAAACCGCTCAATCGGTTCAAAAGTTATAGCACTTTAGAAAACATGTAGATTTACGAAATCTGTGAAAACGCGTGTTTGCCAAAGAAATTGTAAAATCCGTACAGGAAAACAGAATTTTTTTTGACCAAAATAACAAAATCCGAGTCACCTCAAACTCGCCAAAGAATGAGATACATTTCTTTCGAATCGTTCGAATTTTTCGTCCCGTAGAGACATCGGAGCTTTGTCACCCTTTCTAATTATCCTAAATTCTAAGGCTCTGATTTGGCCGTGTACACATATGGACGTAAAAGTCGGCCACAGGTTCAGTCTCTGATATATATTATACAGATATTACACATCCATAAACATTCTGAATGATGAATATGCGGTAAAACGAGTAGTTGATAAATTATTTCTTATCTTGGTGTGAAAAGCATTGCATTATTTTTTACTTTTCATCTATAATTATACATACTTCACGTGAGTTGGATGAATTGAAGATGACAATTATTTCCGTCAATTGTCTAGTCCTCTGACGATTTTATTATCAATAAATGCGTGACTATAGGTAGCTATCTCACATCGTAAAGTCTATACCTTTTTTCTTGCATGTGGAAAATTATCGACTACTATTCGGCCATGGAATATCGATAACTACTTCTGCTACTTAGTACGATAACCAATGTGACTTTTCAGTCCGATGCATGTATAAAAGGAACAATTTTTCACTGTCATAACTGAAGTGAAACGTGTCACTTGGTCGAAACAAGTAATCCATACTAGAAGCTCAATCGATTCAGTTACAATGAACGGAATTTATAAAATTTTTGGAATTTTTCTCTTCATCGGTGCGTTGATTTGTGCAGCGAAAGACTGCGCACCGAATTGTACACTACAGGAAGCTTACGACCTATGTTTAAAGGAGAGTAAGTAAAAACGCAGACATTTTGGTGCAACAAATACGTAATATTTTATTTGATTATTGACGTAGTGAACGAGGACGACGAATGTATCCAGAAATGCGAATGGGAAAAAGCAGGAATGGTAAAGTTGGACATCCAAAATTCTTTCTGAATGAAATGAATATTCATTTCATTTGACAAACTCAAATTGTTCAGAGTTTCTTAAGGGGATAATTTTTCAGTTGGATGATAATGGATATTTTTCGAAAAAACATCTCAATCAGTCAACTGGCCACCCCGAACATGATGCGATAGTCAACAATTTTCATAAGATTTGCTGGGAAGAAGGTACATATCCTCACGATCCAACATTCTTTCATGCTCTTCCGAAATATTGTAACAATCCAGCGTTAATGTTTACCAATTATGTTTATAGCTTATGGTGAGGGTACTCCGGAGCCATGCCAGGCAGCAAATCGTTTCGCCTCGTGTATTCTAGGCAACTTACTTTATAAGCTCGCGTTAAATACGGGGGGACATATAGCTGTAGATAAGTAGCATTGTTGCATACGAATAATATGGCTCTTCGTCTCATGTCTTGAGTAATTTTATATTTTTGGAAAATGATCATTCTTTCAAATTTATGTGTCAAATAAGATTTTGGGTTAATGATCGATGATTGGGTGACACAGGGGTTTATGTGTCTAAAATAAATTCGAAGAATGGAACATCGTGGAATATGCACATCATTGGCTCCTACCCGTTCCTTCACCGCTGGAATTTCCTTATTCATCTTTTCACCAAATAATTATTAGTGCCATTTATTTTCCATACTTTTCATACCCACCTATTTCCTTGTATACCTGCATGTATCGTGCAGCAAAAAACGACGCGAAAAAGAACGTAACCGACCTATAGATAACAAATAATTGATGGTAGAAAAGATAAACTGTTTGATAACAACGAAAATTCGCGATATTGAAAAATTCGCAACTCCTTCCTTGGCCGCTGATGAAACTTGCACAAAAGGTTGCGACTCTTTAAAGACTATTTTGGGAAAAAATCAGCAAAAAATAAAATAAAATAGAAATATGTATTTGTCGAAAATGGCACTTGAATTTCTTCGCGTTATTTCACATTATTTTGGATAACTACGGCTATTCTGTATCGATCCACGTCAACTTTATATCGCCTGAAAGTTGGATGAAATACGCAGATTTTGGGACCAAGATGATCTTAACCGCCAAATTGGTTCGAAAGTTCGAAAGAATGTAGAAAGTTCGAAAGAATGTAGATTTACGAAATTTGTGAAAACGCGTGTTTGCCAAAGAAATTGTAAAATCCGTACAGGGAGACAGAAGTTTTTTTGACCAAAATAACAAAATACGAGTCACCTAAAATTCGCCAAAGAATGATACACATTTCTTTCGAATCATTCGAATTTTCCGTCCCGTAGAGACATTCTGAATGATGAATATGTGGTAAAACGAGTAGTTAATAAATCATTGCTTATTGTGGTGTGGAAAGCATTGCATTATTTTTTACTTTTCATCTATGATTATATACATACTTCACGTCATTTGGATGAATTAAAGCTGAAAATTATTTCCGTCAATTGTCTAATCCTCTGACGATTTTATTATCAATAAATGCGTGACTAGGTAGCTATTTCACATCGTAAAGTCTATACCTTTTTTCTTGCATGTGGAAAATGATCGACTATCATTCGGCCATGGAATATCGATAATTACTTCTGCTAGTACGATAAGCAATGTGACTTTTCAGTCCGATGCATGTATAAAACGAACAATTTTTCATTGTTATAACTGAAGTGAAACGTGTCACTTGGTCGAAACAAGTAATCCATACTAGAAGCTCAATCGATTCAGTTACAATGAACGGAATTTATAAAATTCTTGGAATTTTGCTCTTCATCGGTGCGTTGATTTATGCAGCGAAGGACTGCACACCGAATTGTACAGGTCTCGAAGCTTACCGGCTCTGTTTAAAGGAGAGTAAGTAAAAACAAAGAAATTTTAGGGCAAAAAATAGATAATATTTTATTTCATTGATTATCTAGTGAGGAGGGACGACATATGTTTACGAAAATGCGAATGGAATAAACAAGGATTTGTAAGTTAGACATCCAAAAATCTTTCTCATAAAATAAGAAAATTGATTACAACAAAAATTTTCATTTTATTCGACGAATGAAAATTATTCAAAGTTTCTTAATATGTAGGATTTATTTTTCAGTTGGACGATTCTGGACATCTTTCGAAAAAACATCTCAATGAGTCAACTGGCCACTCCGAACATGATGCGATAGTCAACACTGTTCATAACATGTGCTGGGATAAAGGTACATATCCTCACGATCCAACATTCTTTCATGTTCTTCCGAAATATTATAACAATTGAGAGTTAATGTTTATCAATTATGTTTATAGTTTATGGTGAAGGTACCCCGGAGCCATGCCAGGCAGCTGAACACGTCGCTTCGTGTATTCAAACTGCCTTAGCTTATAGACTCGCAACATATACGAGGTGATATAAAGTTGCAAGTAATTAGCATTGTTGCATACGAATAATATGGCTTTTTGTCTCATGTCTTGAGTAATTTTATATTTTTCGAAAATGATCATTCTGTCAAATTTATGTGTCAAATAAGAAGTTGGGTTGATCATCGATAATTGGGTGACACAGGGGTTCATGTGTCTAAAATAAATTCAAAGAATGGAACATCATGGGATATGCACATCTTTGGCTCCTACCCGTTCCTTCCCCGCTGGAATTTTCTCATATTCCTTTTCACGAAATAATTATTAGTGCCGTTTATTTTTCATACTTTTCTTCGTATACCTGCATGTATCGTGCAGCAAGAAACGACGTGAAAAAGAACGTAACCAACCTATAGATAAAAAATAATTGATGGTAGAAAAGATAAGCTGTTCGATAACAACGAAAATTCGCAATATTGAAAAATTCGCAAAATAATCAGCAAAAAAAAAAAAAATATGTATTTATCGAAAATGGCACTTGAATTTCTTCGCGTTATTTCACATTATTTTGGATAACTATGGCAATTCTGTATCGATCCACGTGAACTTTGAATCGCCTGAAAGTTGGATAAAACACGCACATTTTGAGACCAAGATGATCTAAACCGTCAAATTGGTTCGAAAGTTACAGCACTTTAGAAAGAATGTAGATTTACGAAATCTGTGAAAACGAGTGTTTGCCAAAGAAATGGTAAAATCCGTACAGGGGGACAGAATTTTTTTTGACCAAAATGACAGAATACGAGTCACCTCAAATTCGCCAAAGAATGATATACATTTTGTTCGAATTGTTCGTTCTGACCCTTGCTGGACGATTGGAGATGAAACCGGCGCAAGATAACTTCCGGGTGAGTATTATTTTTACGGGTGAAGATTTCGGAGAGAGGAATTTCTCACCGTTCCGTCTATATATTATATATAGGTAGGTAGATGCGTACGGCACCCTTGAGTGGCAATCGTTAGTGATTAAATTTGAATCCCCCTTTTCTTCTCCATCTCACCCTGAGTCGTTTCTAAGAGAAATTCATAATTACTTGGGCAAAGTTGGTTCATTGTGAGGCGGCGTTGACAGTCGTGAGTCGGATGATGGTCGTGGGGCATGAAGAGACTAGGTGAAGTACCAAATTTGAGGGCATTGTGTTCGTTTATAGGTCGTAAACCGTCGGGAACGATAAAATAGTTTTGGTCTATCGGTAGGAAAGTTCGTTTTATACGATCTTGTCCTGCACGAGCGAACGACTGGACAGATGCGATTACCCGACCCCCTTTAGCCATTGATAGGACGTCCTCGACGTAGTTAATTGAAAAGCACCGGACGTAAGAACTCGAGAAGGTCCACTTGTCTCTCGGATAACCATTATTTTTATAGCCCTTTATACTCCCTGGCATATCAAGGGAAGGGGAATAGAATCGCGGGTTAAAAAAACAAAATTATACGACGGGGGAAAGAATAGTGTATACAAGTACCTACTCAGCGAAGAAATGAAGAAAAGAAAAAGAAAAAAAAAGGGGTAGAATCTGGGTACGCGACTTTCCAGGATAATTAGTGTGGCCAAAGAAGAGGAAGAAGGAGTGAAAGACGGATGGAAATATCGAATCAATATAACAATATACCCGTGGTAAGAAATTATGGGATAAATCTGCGTCAATCTGTAATATTTTTCATCACGGTTACAGAATTGGCCAAAGTATAAATTGAAATTCGTGCCAAACTGTTTAAAGTAAATTCAATAATTCTTCAGTTAGAGTAGATCGAAAATTCAGCGTAGTGAAATATTTTTCTTATTTACTTAAATATTGTTGTGTAAAGGTGTAGGTATAATAAAGAGGAAACTCTGGTACTCGAGGATCGGGGCTATCCCCGCGTAGCTGCGTCAGCGAAGCGTAATTTTCGCCTCATTAAGTCCGGTGTATTCATGCAGCTATTATGTAAACATAGCTTAAAAATCTGATCCCTTAAATGCGAGCTATACAGCTACGTGGCGGCAAGGAAAAATGAACAAATTTATACATTAATTATGCATGAAATACACCGCGAACTTCACTCGCCGTAATACTACGACGTGCCCTCTGCGTCTATACAGGAATTATAGGGTGCGGAGAAAGGGGGTAGATGACCGAGTCTCGCCGTTAAAATCCCCCATAGATAAACGAGGGGAACTAAACTCTATTTTTCATTTTCAGTTTCATCCCTCCCAGGGTAGAAATCAGGAAAGTGTACAATGAGCACTGATTTCTTTTGACTCGAAGTGTTCTAAAAAGAAAAAAGAACGGGAGCCAACGTCTTGAATCTCGCTGCAATAACTAGCCCTTTAATATTCAAGGGAATTATCCCTGATTCGTTGAAAATGTACGAGTGTCTTCGCAGTCCCCTGCACCCAGTACGCAGATCCCTTCTAGGGTGGAAAGTTACGTATCGGTTGGTCGAAGGGTGGATGAAGGTACAAAGTTTGCGGTAAAATGGCAGGGCGAAAGCACGCTGTATAGTATAAGCTACACATTATATAGACGGCTACGGTTAAAAGGGGAAGTCCGCTCCGATGGACATCGAATCTTGTGGTTAATAATAAATTTATCTATAAAGCAGAAACTTATACGTGGCTGGGAGGGGCGATAGTAGCTTATAGCGAACAGCTTTATGTGGTAATTTTAGTTCGATGAAATTTAATGCCTCGATTCTACACACATGCACGTACGATCTAGCCCGGGGGTAGGTACCTACTTGTAGAGGCTCGAGACCACGGACACAGTTATAACAGGGTGTCGTTAAAACCGAAACTACATCGAATCCCTGCAGGGAATTATAGATTTTTAACGATGGTAAATTCTGCTCTATATATACACCTACCCCCTTGTTTTCTACCCCGAGTCATCAATTTATGGTACTCTAAAACAATTACAAACTGGTGAATTTAATTGCTCCGACGTCAATGCTGTGTATTATATAGATATACATATATACTGCAACGTATGTACAGATATGATCGGAAAAATCGTGAAAAATGCAAGAGAAAAAAGAAAATTAGGTATGGCAAAAGCTTTGTTATCTCTTGGCTTCTTTTCATTTCGATTAAATTTTAACTGTCAGACGAAAAATTGTACGTTATAAATTATTGTCCATGAATTTTCGTAGCCAAGAGACTGGTGGCCTTTAGATCGGATCTGATCGCCGACCACCTCGAAGCTAACAGATGGAAATGCGGGGATCGGATAGAGTTACCGGGCCCGAAGAGTAGAATGCGAGGAAAATAAAAGGCGGAAAGAAACCTACCCAAAAATTTATGAAATTAGTAAAGAGAAAAAAGAAAAAAAAAACGAAAGTATGGAAATCTTTTGCGCTACTAGGTAGCTATTTCACATCGTTAAGTATATACTTTTTCTTCAAATGAGGAAAATTATCGACTACTATTCGGCCATGAAATATCGATAATTACTGCTGCTAGCACGATATGAGCAACATGACTCTTCAGTCCGATGCATATATAAGACGAGCCATTTTTCATTGTCATAGGTCAAGTGAAACGTGTCACTTGGTCGAAACAAGTAATCCATACTAGAAGCTCAATCGATTCAGTTACAATGAACGGAATTTATAAAATTCTTGGAATTTTTCTCTTCATCGATGCGTCGATTTGTGCAGCGAAAGATTGCGCACCGAATTGCACACTAGACGAAGCTTACGAACTATGTTTAAAGGAGAGTAAGTAAAAACGCAGACATTTTGGTGCAACAAATACGTAATATTTTATTTGATTATTGACCTAGTGAACGAGGACGACGAATGTATCCAGAAATGCGAATGGGAAAAAGCAGGAATGGTAAAGTTGGACATCAAAAATTCTTTCTGAATGAAATGAATATTCATTTCATTTGACAAACTCAAATTGTTCAAAGTTTCTCAATAGGATAATTTTTCAGTTGGACGATAATGGATATATGTCGAAAAAAGTGCTCAATCAGACATCTGAGGGCTACGGCAATCAACGCGCCGATCATGATAGGCTGGTCACCAGAATGCATTGGCATTGCTGGGATGAAGGTGATTATCCTCACGATTCAACATCCTTCCATGCTCTTCCGAAATATTCGAATAATCAAGCGTTAATGTTTACCGATTATGTTTCTAGTTTATTCTGACGCTCCTTCGAATACATGTATGGCAGCAAACGGCTTCTATTTGTGCCTTATACAAACCATGAGTAAATTGCTAATGGAAGATGCACCGGGACTTTTGTCAATCAAATAATAGAGGATTATGGCATTGTTGTATACGAAATATGGCTCTTTGTCTCGTGTCTTGATTAATTTTATGTTTTTCGAAAATGATCATTCTTTCAAATTTATGTGTCAAATAAGATGTTGGGTTAATGATCAATAATTGGGTGACACAGGGGTTCACGTGTCTAAAATAAATTCGAAGAATGGAACATCATGGAATATGCACGTCATTGGCTCCTACCCGTTCCTTCACCGCTGGAATTTCCTTATTTTCCTTTTCACGAAATAATTATTAGTGCCATTTAATATCTCATGTAAGAATATAAGGGCTTTCTCCCTGTTTCAGAGAAACAGCTTCTTCCTTTCATCTGAACCTTTCGTGTCAGCAGCTAAAGGACAACTGGCCTCCCCATTCCCGTTTACTCGATCTTTCTACATTTCGGGAATTGATCCTACGCCCGCTATCTACCTGTCCAACTCCACATATCTCCAAATAAAACGCTTTTCGTTACTAGAAGAAAATAAAATAAAATAAATCACGAGTCTAGGTCAAATCGCAAGAGGAGTTTTCTCCTTAGGTTTTATTTTCTATAATTATATCTGCTAGTACGCGATAAGCAATGTTTCACTTTTCCCTAACAAGTGGAAAATTATCAACTATCATTCGGCCATGGAATATCGATAATTATTACTTCTGCCAGTACGATAACCAAAGTGACTCTTCAGTCCGATGCATATTGTTTATGGAATTGCGAATGGAAAAAACGAGGATTTGTAAGCTAGACATCCAAAAATCTTTCTCATAAAATAAGAAAATTCGTTGTTCACAATAAGTTTGACAAATCTGGATATATTGCGAGAAAAAGTCTCTATAATGAGATCGATTCCAAATATAACGACTTTGAGACGTCGCCGGGTTGATTAGGGGTCTCCATACAAATAACGTAACTGTATATAGTGAATTTATCTGAAAAGCGATGTATAGGTTTAAGTACGTGAAGCTGCATCTCGCTATGTACGCTGACAGGTCTCATTACTAGCTAGAGCGGATGAAAACTTTGAGACTAGTACGTATTTCTATAACCCGAAGCACGTAGTCTCTTTGATCTTTGAACGAGGTATGCTAATGGATCTATTTCAGTCCGTTAACGGTAACGGACGAGAAATAAACCGATCTGCATCACAGAACCTGGGCACCTGCACCGTTGCCTAGATATCCGGTTATATGATACGCCGAAAAATGTATATCAAGGGCATTCCAATTACCGTTTGATAAAATAAATGATAAAAAAAAAGAAAATAAAACAGAAAAAAAAAAAAGAAATCAGGCGGAACGATGTCGTTATGCATATAAGGGATGGCTTTATTGTCTTCTCAACCCCTCCAGGCTTTTCTACTAGTTGACTCGAGACACATTCATCCCGAACATCCGCTCGGTCAAACTTCCCCTGCAGTATATAGGAAGGCAGAAGCCCTGGGGCTGAGGCACAGCGACTCTGCAACCCCTGATTAAAATATCCCGGATATCCTGACCGCCCTGGTCTCGGACCTTTGCCTCTTCGATTCGAGCACGTATCGTTCGTATACATACGCGGGGGGAAATAATCAGCAAGAAATATAGTAGATATATGTACAGTATATCGGTAAAGATTATTGAGAAACTTGTAAGGAAGAACGGCGCTTCGTGCTTCGAATTCAAAGGAATAATTCCCTGATTCATATCGAATGTGCAATTTTCATATATAAACGTATATACCTGTATATACGTATAGAAATACATGTACGTATCCTGGCGATCGACAAATAGCAGATAGAGTTTCATCCCTGTTTGTATAAATTTGCGAAATAATTTAAAAGGGATGATTTATCATGCATGCAAAAATGGAAAACAAAGTGTATCCTAAAACGGGGTGGTATATATATATATACCTATTTGCAGGCAAGATATCGGCCCATTAATTTCCGCGGTATACATCTTATTGATTCTTATATTATGCGACGAGGCGTACCGGAATAATTTGTCTTAGGGTTCGTCGCTTAGCTTTGTTCGATGGGGTGAAGAACCGAAGACAAGGGGATGAATATACAAAAATAACGATGCGGCCGTTGGTCGATAATTTGTTGTAAATGTAAAAATTTGGAGACAAGGATTAAAGTCGGAATGATCTACTCACTCTAAGACCCTCGAGTCGCGATCGCACGTACTCAGCTCGTCCGGCGACTTCAGGACTTCCAACGGCGAACGAGCCCATGTACTGTAAGAAAAACAAAGAAAGAGAGTAAGTTCCGCCTCTCCAAAGGGACACAATCAATTTCGGTATATTTTAAACGGTCACTGATCCTCGAAAAAGGAAAGGGGGGCTCTCTTCCTTGCGACAAAAGATGCGAGAGAAAGGAAAAGGGACTTTGGAGGAGAAAAACCTTCCTCGAATCTTTCCTGCAACGAGAAAATGAAAGATTTACTTTTACTCGCGGCTGTCGCGAGGCAGGTATATAGGTAGATTGAAAAACGATCCCTACTACTTGATACAAACCCCATTATATACTGGGGAACCAATAAACTCCGAATTGGTAGACGAAGGCCTCGAGGCCAGGGCATATTCTCGAACGCAGGATACACAGGACTGTTTGCAGTCCCACAAGCCAGGAACTTCGACCATGGTCCATCGCTGGCTATACGAAGACCGTAATATACCGATCGATTTCAACAGCTCGCAGGGTTCCAATGCCCAGCTGTGCTCAGTGCAAACAATATTCCTTGCAATATCAACCCCTCTGGCTGACCGCGAATAAGATCTTCTGACCATGTTACGTAGATTGGATTCTGACAATACGAGATGGAATCAGGCTTCATCTTTCCTATATCTATACCCATAACAAAACTTGTAGGAAACTTGAGGTAGATCTAATCGTGTGACAAATAAATATATGGACTCTGAATTTTTCAACAAATTTTACGTTATCGAGGCTTCTTTCCTAAACCTTTGACTCGAAGAATACCGGAGATTCGAAATCCCGAAGGGCCAAGCTTCCGTATGAAACGGTCGTATCGGAACCAATTATTTTGATTTTCTAAACTCGAACGTTTCTGGAAATTCTAAATCGTCTCGAACGAATTCGTAACTTCAACCCGGACTCGAAGTTTATATCAAACCTTTGCGATTAGTACTTTGGTTTGGTTTGATCGCGAGTCTGCAGGTCACGGAAATTCAAATATACCTATAGGTATGTATGTACGTTGATTAACGAGTAGATTGTATAGCTATGGGTTGGTTCGGAAGAGAAACTTGAAACTGTGTATATATATGTACTGGGTGAGTTCAGTTTCGCCTATACCCGGCCGCTAGGGGTAGGTACAAACAGAAGTAAGCTTTTATCGAAAATCGGACAACGGAGAGCTTCGGCCTCGCGGGAAAACTATACGAAACTGTTTGAGCAAGCGGTAAACTTTCCTCTTTCCCCAGCGCTACGACGTGTTTCAATATAAGGGTTTTGTCCCTGTTTCAGAGAAACAGCTTTTTCCTTTCATCTGAACCTTTCGTGTCAGCAGCTAAAGGACAACTGGCCTCCCTATTCCCGTTTACTCGATCTTTCGACATTTCGGGAATTGATCCTACGCCCGATATCTACCTGTCCAACTCCACATATCTCCAAATGAAACGCTTTTCGTTACTTGTTGAAAAAAATAAAAATAATATAAATCACGAGTCTAGGTCAAATCGCAAGAAGAGTTTTCTTCTTAGGTTTTATTTTCTATAATTATATCTGCTAGTAGGCGATAAGCAATGTTTCACTTTTTCCTAACAAGTAGAAAATTATCAACTATCATTCGGCCATGGAATATCGATAATCACTTTTGCTAGTACGATAAGCAATGTGACTATTCAGTCCGATGCATATATAAGACGAGCAATTTTTCATTGTCATAAGTAGAGTGAAACGTGTCACTTGGTCGAAACAAGTAATCCATACTAGAAGCTCAATCGATTCAGTTATAATGAACGGAATTTGTAAAATTCTTGGAATTTTTCTCTTCATCGGTGCGTCGATTTGTGCAGCGAAAGACTGCGCACCGAATTGTACACTACAGGAAGCTTACGACCTATGTTTAAAGGAGAGTAAGTAAAAACGCAGACATTTCGGTGCAACAAATACATAATATTTTATTTGATTATTGACCTAGTGAACAAGAACGACGAATGTATCCAGAAATGCGAATGGGAAAAAGCAGGAATGGTAAGTTGGACATCCAAAATTCTCTCTGAATGAAATGAATATTCATTTCATTTGACAAACTCAAATTGTTCAAAGTTTCTCAGTAGGATAATTTTTCAGTTGGACGATTCTGGATATATTTCGAAAAAAATGCTCAATCAGACATCTGAGGGCTACGGCAATCAACGCGCCGATCATGATAGGCTGGTCACCAGAATGCATTGGCATTGCTGGGATGAAGGTGATTATCCTCACGATTCAACATCCTTCCATGCTCTTCCGAAATATTCGAACAATCAAGCGTTAATGTTCACCAATTATGTTTCTAGTTTATTCTGACGCTCCTTCGAATACATGTATGGCAGCAAACGACTTCCATGAGTGCGTTCTACACAGCATGACTGAACTGGTGGCGTACAATGTACCGGAACTTTTGTCAACGAAATAATAGATGATTATAGCATTGTTGTATACGAAATATAGCTCTTCGTCTCATGTCTTGAGTAATTTTATATTTTTGGAAAATGATCATTCTTTAAAATTTATGTGTCAAATAAGATGTTGGGTTGATGATCAATAATTGGGTGACACAGGGGTTCACGTGTCTAAAATAAATTCGAAGAATGGAACATCATGGGATATGCACATCATTGGCTCCTACCCGTTCCTTCACCGCTGGAATTTCCTTATTTTCCTTTTTACGAAATAATTATTAGTGCCATTTAATATCTCATGTAAGAATATAAGGGCTCTGTCCCTATTTCAGAGAAACAGCTTTTTCCTTACATCTTTCTACATTTCGGGAATTGATCCTACGCCCGCTATCTACCTGTCGAACTGCACATATCTCCGAATGAAACGCTTTTCGTTACTTGTTGAAAAAAATAAAAATAAAATAAATCACGAGTCTAGGTCAAATCGCAAGAGGAGTTTTCTTCTTAGGTTTTATTTTCTATAATTATATCTGCTAGTAGGCGATAAGCAATGTTTCACTTTTTCCTAACAAGTAGAAAATTATCAACTATCATTCAGCCATGGAATATCGATAATTACTTTTGCTAGTACGATAACCAACGTGACTATTCAGTCCGATGCATATATAAGACGAGCAATTTTTCATTGTCATAAGTAAAGTGAAACGTGTCACTTGGTCGAAACAAGTAATCCATACTAGAAGCTCAATCGATTCAGTTATAATGAATGGAATTTATAAAATTCTTGGAATTTTGCTCTCCATCAGTGCGTTGATTTGTGCAGCGAAAGACTGCGCACCGAATTGCACACTGGACGAAGCTTACGACCTATGTTTAAAGAAGAGTAGGTAAAAACGCAGACATTTTGGTGCAACAAATACATAATATTTTATTTGATTATTGACCTAGTGAACAAGGACGACGAATGTATCCAGAAATGTGAATGGGAAAAAGCAGGAAAGGTAAGTTGGACATCCAAAATTCTTTCTGAATGAAATGAATATTCATTTTATTTGACAAACTCAAATTGTTCAAAGTTTCTTAATAGGATAATTTTTCAGTTGGACGATGATGGATGTGTTTCCAAAAAAGCGCTCAATGAGACATCTAATGGCGGCTATGAAGGCGCCAAATATAATAGGCTGGTCACCGAAGTGCATTGGCTATGCTGGAATGGAAGTAAATATCCTCACGATTCAACATCCATCCATGCTCTTCCGAAATATTCGAACAATCAAGCGTTAATGTTTACCGATTATGTTTCTAGTTTATTCTGACGCTCCTTCGAATACATGTACTGCAGCAAAGGACTTCCTCACGTGCGTTGAAGACCACTTGATTAAACTGCTAGTACACAATATACTTTTTAACACAATAAAATAATAGATTAATATAGCATTGTTCTATACGAAATATGGCTCTTTGCCTCGTGTTTTGAGTAATTTTATATTTTCGGAAAATGATCATTCTTTCAAATTTAAGTGTTGAATAAGACGTTGGGTTAATGATCGATGATTGGGTGACACAGGGGTTCATGTCTAAAATAAATTCGAAGAATGGAAAATTGTGGAATATTCGTATCATTGGCTCCCTACCCGTTCCTTCACAGCCAAAGGACAACTGGCCCACTATTTCTGTTCATTCGATTTTCCTACATTTCGGGACTGACCCCACGCCCATCTGCCTGTCCAATTCCACACATTTCCAAAAACGAAAACCTTTTCGTTTCTTGTTGAAAAAAAGCTCTCTTACTCTTCACGTCTTCGCTATAAATCGCGAGTCTAGGTCAAATCACGAGAGGAGTTTTCTCCTGCTAAAAATTCGCGATAGTCCAAAAACCCCTCGAGGCTTTTCGACCAGGAAATCGACCATCGTCATACTCGAGGTATAGGCAGAGAACAATATGGAGAACGTTGTAAGGAAGCCAAGCGAACCCCCACGTACGACAAGAATTTCATTTCCTTTACTCCATCAAAGGGCTGTGATCAGTGTTCTTCGGCGACTCCGCGAATCCGTTCTTCCTCTTTGCCTATCAACCTCAGGGGCTACCGATCGCGAATATAAACCTATGCATGTGCTAGATACACGGATATACTTGCATATGTCTATATACGTTCCTCGCATACATTGACCCACTGTCTTTATTCGTTGGACATCACAAAGGGCCTTTTCACGCTCGATTTAAACCCTAGATTATTGAAAATTGGACAGAAATTGACATGCCGGGTGTTTTTTTATTTTTTTAAAAAACTCTACAGCGAAGAGGGAATCTAGTTGACCTACGCGAGTGAAAAATGTAGCTCAGTTTCGAGCCCGGCGTTGAACCAGAAGCAAGGAATTATACGGATTAGCAAGAGGTTTAAACTTTCAGGCTGGTTGAGATTACGGCGAAATTGCTTTCGCGGTTCAAAATTACGTCGGTGAGAATCCTGCGGTTTTGACTCTTCAGCTATTTGCCCGAAGACCCCGCACAGTTTAAAAGAGACCAAGGATTCTACCGAGGCTTTAAAAAGCTCGCTGAGCAAACCCACCGGCCAGCTGTGGCTAATCGTAGCCAGGAAGTATATCCCCGGGTATATAAGTGCTCGGTAAATTTGTATAGTGGCTTTTAAAGTTTGACCAAAGATTAGGCTCGAATCGTTGTCCTCTAATCCCCTCTCCCCGTCTTGATAGGATTTAAGTTATTGCCGCCGAGTGAGTTCGACTTATCATATCATATCCGAGCTAATTGCCTGTCATTCTACAGCTGCTCGAGCCACAGGATTTCTCAATTCCAAAAATAATCTTACCCCACCGCAGCTCTCTTGCCACAGTAATAAGTGTAATAAATTACCAACAGAAATTACTCTCAGCTGCTGTATACCGTCGCGAAGACAATTCTTCGACTTCAAAGCGATACGAGACTTTATAGAATATTTGTCCAAGTATTTCGTGGGCGAAATTTCGTCCGAGATACGCTTCGGGCATACAGACGGCGGGATTCGGTCGTTCTATTCACTGCAGGTAGGTAAAAGCGCGTTTTTCTCAATCCCAGATTTTCATATCCGCGATCCAAGCAAATTTCGCGTCACGGTCGGCGCTGTGCAGATACGTTCATATATTCAGGCATTACAAACGCAGATGTAACTCAAGAACGAACGTATTTCTTCGAAAGCATATACCTACCTACGTATACGGTGAATCTTAAAGTGCTTCTCCGGCTTCCTTTCACTCCTGCCTTATCTCTGTCCCATTTAAAATCTTTCGTTCGTAAGTGAGTTTCGGAAGGCGCGGTGCTGCACATGCGGTGCGAGTCTCGACTCAATCTTGGAAAATAAAAGGTCCGAGCACTCGTCTCGCTCGACTCGACGCGACGCAGACATCGCGGTGTTAATTATTTCGCAACTCACTAATCGCTCGGTTTTTCGGAAACATATGTTTTCCCGTAAATCGATGTTATAAAAAATCCGATGATAATTTCCTCGTATGTAGATAAGGAATAAATCGTTGTCATTGATCCGTAAAATCCGTCAAGGTGATCCGTATAAAATGACGACTCATTAGGTTTGGGTTAGGACAATTATTATGCAGACCGTATTCCGAGAAGCGGTTTTTTTTTTCTTCTCTTCTCGTCTTTTACTCGTTTTTTTCTCCAGAACGATGACTACGGCTCTAAACTATGTGAATAAGTAATTCAATCCATCCATTCGGAGCATGAGAGACGCGCCTCGTCGACTGGGGCTAGTTTCTTGGAGTTTGAGTTCGCGTTGGCGTTTCACGGTCTCCTTGTTGTTCACCACAAGATTACTTGCGCCGCTGCGTATCTCGGTGCTACTCAAATTCCATTAAACATAACTACGTCGAATTTACCTCGTCAGATTTCCGCCCTGCATTATATCTCTCGCGATATCAAATCCCACGTATTTGTAATTAATTAGGATTTTCCCCTGAATTCTACGAGAAGAAATTCAGAAAATGAGAAAAAGAAAACGGACTGAATCGAACGATCAGCTTCAGTCTTCTCCTCGATGAACGGAACTCGCATGGTGTCGAATGTCTCCCCATCGTCGCGGAGCGTCGATTGAATTGATACACCCGGGGTATATCGGATGCAACGAGAAAGCGATTATTCGATTATTTAAAGCGAGAAATACAGCTCGTAATCAAACCTCAAGGTAAGCGTGACGATCGAGGAGGGAAGAGAAGTGAAGGCGAGTAGGTAGGTAGACAGGTATACATATACGTAACCCGAGACGAACCTGTACGAAGTTGAATATCTTTAGCGTTGCGTCGGTCATTTGAAACGTGTAAAGACTGGGGCTGTTTTCCACCTCACTTTCCCCGATCCCCACCATTGTTAGCGAGCCACTTTCATCGCCGTTTTATCATCCTCGAATCCACTCCATTCCCTTGTTGCGTTATTCTCGTCCTTGTTCCTTCCCATAATTTTCCGATTCGAATTCCCCCCAAAAACGGCCAAAGGCCGGCGTAAACCGGGCGAAAAAATCGGCCAGTAACATTTCGCCGTTTAACCGGAGATCAACGAGTCCAAAAATCGCACCGAATCGGACGAGCGAAACTGCGCTTGGTCACCGAATATGAAAACTGGACAGAGTATATTTTCGCCCTTTCAAGAAAGTTCAGCGCTGCTTTTCCCAGACGAATGCAGAACGCGATTCAAGCGCGCGACGGACGTGGCGCGAGGGCAGCGCTTAGGAGCTGCTAATCCACTCGGTTGCACTTAGTCCGAAAAAAAACTACACTATGTATTACGAGGCAGTTGGGCCTGTTAGTGTCGGCCGAATCCGTGAATCGCGTACAGTAGACTGTGCCAGGGAACTCTTGGGGCCAGGAGCTCGGTCAACGCAACGAACGCAAGGTCGAGTCCCCCGCCACGTGCGCCTACGTTGCACCAGTCGACTAGTGGATTGAGTCTGAGCCGTCGTACGTGTGTAAATCTGTTTTAAATACAAAAATCGATCGCTTCTATCGCTCAATAATCCGACGCGAATTGTCAGATGAGATGAATAAGCGCCGTTTCCAAAATTCTAGAGGATGAAAATCGGCGATTGATACCGTACGCCGAAATTGATCGGCTTTGGCGATCGGTGGATCGATAAATCTTCACGGGATTAAAAAAAGAAAAAAAGATAATGGGATGAGAATCGCAGGTATATACTTTGTCGCGGATGACACATACGCGTTTAATGGAGCTGTAACGGAGCTAGCTAGTCGATTAGAGAAGAGATAGGAGATAGGCGCTTCGGGAATAAAGTAGCACTTAGCTATCGGTGACTTGATACACCATTATACTAATGATCGACATCCATTAGGTATGAAAAACTGAACGAAGTGTGCTGCGGTTGTGGAGCGCGGGGCGAACTACGGGGACTGATTTGCATAGGCAAATATATCGATGATGGTTGACCCGGCGCATCATTTTATAACGGGTAAAGCGTCGATGATTTCGGCTGGTAAAATTTCAGAGTTGAAAATAATTGGCTTCAGCAATCCGGGGAGCAGATCTGTACCTATGGGTTAATCAGTTTCAGAGGCTGCTGGACCGTTTCATAGAAAGTTTTCTGTAATGATTGGATCACGCTGCTCTTTTTTGACGTATGATTGTCAAAGACTTGACGACGGTGAAACTTCAAACAAGGTTTGTAGAGAATAAACATCTCGGAGTTACGTAACGTCGGATATTAGGTATACTAGCTGCGGTAATTTTAGTTGTTGATTAACTTTTCTAATCTACTTCGTGCTGGCTGGCGTTTATTATCATTAGCCTGTATTCTTTCTCAGGTACATAGTGTTTCATTAAATTCACAGCTATTAATAACGAGCTAAGCGTTTTAGAAATTGTTCCAATTATCCTCGGCACATGGACGGAAATTCTCGTCCTTTATACTCGCCTAGATAATCCCGATGTGGAAAACAAATTTTATTCAGGAAAAAGGAGATTACAATTCTCCGAATACCTTTGCTGTGGTGAATCTCTTTGAGAAATCCTCTGCCATAATAGGTAGACATTACTTCCACCTAGCCAGTTGTCTCTTCTTTATATCGTTGCGCGGACACGCGGCGAAGTTTGAGAAAATCTTGGCAGAAAAACCTCCGATGTCTCGTGGGATCTGTACCTCGTTCTCCGTTCTCGTCTAAAACGGGCGAAATTTTACAACGACAGATGAAAAAGTTTGAAAACTAAACTGAACAAAGTGGTCACTTCGATCGCTGATCCTGATTTTCGCAAACACTTAATTGAAGCACTATTCCCAAAAATTGGCACAATAAAATCGACCGGAAGTACTTCGACACGCAAGCGATCTGAGACACCTTTGCGCGGCGATCATTAATTCTCCTGCGAATGTTATTTTCATGATTATCAGAGCATGAATAGTTCACGGAGTAACTCGTGCTCTGCGGAGACACGTGTGCGAGTTACGGAAGCTCGAGACAGCTATAGGCAAAGCGAAGAAGTCTTGGACTCCAATTCCGACTATGAGGGAGAAAGAGGACCGAGAAATCGGTTTGCGTGGATAATTGGCGCTAAATAGCCGCGTGTATTTTCGCGAATGACCGAAAGTATTCCGAACCCGATCACAAAAGCCTCGAACAGTTGGTGCGGTGGACTGCGGACCGGTACGACGGGGACCTGGACGACGGTCGGATACACAGCGACTCTGGGGCTGCAGCTGCGAACCGGTTATACACTTTCGTCTCTTTGCTGCGGAGCTCGATCCTTAAAAGAGAATCGAAAGCACTCGAGTGTATAGGTGTCGCAGCGGCCAGAAGAGGAAGAAAAAGCGGAGTCCGAAGAGAGGAGGAAGAGGAAGAGAGCGTTCCACGGTGGGCTTTCGTCTCGTTCGAAATTTTCGGCTACATATACGCGCATATGTCCGAGCCGGTTCGAGGTGTCGTTATACTATACATACGGGACAATAAAATGTCTAAAAGCCAACAATTTTTACGTGGGAGGGCTCGCGGTGGAATTCACCGGGGTCGTAGTACGACGATCCTTAAAAGTATCGTGGGGATTGGTTCGCCGGATGCTGGGGTCACCGAGCTGGGAACAAATCTCTTTTCTGTTTCCCCAGACTTTTCGCGGTCCTCTGATCTGTTGGGGCTGCGAGTTCCATCCCCAAGTCTTCGGGGACTCGGTCAGATATCTCGCGTAGCGATTGAAACCGTCGAAATCTGGTCTTCGACGATCGTTCCAAGGACGAAACGGACTTCGGAAAGGGATTTGCTGAAAAGCTCTCCGGCACTTGGCCACTGGCGGTAAAATGAGTGATACTTACCGACCGAAGCGAAATTCACGAATTTTAGACGAGCGGAATGCTGGCTTGCCGACTGCCCTGTATTCTGTGTTTCGTCTACCAGTATAAAGCTCGGATATTTACCGCAGGTCACTCGTTTATTCGTAAAGACCGATGGAAGTTGAAACTGTTTTTGTGCTTTTGGTAAAGTTTATCGGAATGTAAAGATAGAAATAAAATGTTTTATCACAGAATTTAATCGATTAATTAATTATTTCTCATGTCTCAAAAGCTTCTTTTCATTTCTCCGATTCTCGAGGAATAGAAATATCCCCTGGAATTATACTCCCGCTTATGGAATGATCAGGAAATAGTCTGGTTAATTATACTGACATCAAAAAAAAAAAAATAATAATTACTGTAATAATTGGACAATCTTATCATTAGTGCGCCTTGTTTTATGCAACTTAACTTGTAAATCTGTAATGTGGGAATATTCTGAAAGGGGGTGCTGCTAGCAAGGCTGGGTAGTAGTGACGCCTGGTGATCGTGCACGAAGTAATTTTGCCGCAAATAACAAGGCGGGAAGTAATTATGAATTCATTGTTGAATGATTAAGACAAGTCTTGAGACTTGCATATTATAAAAGTACCAACATCCTGTCATTTTTATCATTTGACACATTACAAATTTAGAAAACTCGTATAAACATTGGCAAGACTTTGATAACCCCAATGTCATAAATAATTGATAGGATTTCGAAACGTTTTTTGTCCAAAAAGTAAATTTCAATACGATCTTCTTCGTTTCAGAGTTTCGGGGAAAATACTTTTTCCAAAAACTGAATTCGCTGATATATTAAAACTCGAAATTTTTTTCTCATCTCTTTCTCTCTCTCTCTGGGACTCTGTAGTTTGTAATAGCGAATAGGAATTGTTCAGAAGACAAATGAAAACTAGACGACTTATCTCTAAGCGGCGTCGTACCTTGACACTAACAATTTGGTACTTTGGCCCGAGGGGTTCGCCGCCCGGGCGTCGAGCCTCGTGGACACGGTTGGGTTATACACGAGGCGTATACGTATACGTAGTACAGCTGCTAGCCTGAATTGAAGTTAAACAACTGGACTTGCAGGTGAAGAGAAAGAGAGAAAGCGATAGATAGAGAGAGAGAGGGAAGAACGGTCAATGCCGTGGGCCCTGACAACGCGAGCACGAGGAAACAGGGAAACGGGGAAACTGTATAGACCATTCTATGGTAACTATACTTTCAGTTGACGTCGAGAGCTCAACGGAGCAAGTGCATCGCGCCATGGTTCCGTTCCACCTGACAAACTCTACGGATCTCAAACAACGAACTTGAATACCCGAACAAGAATTTCATTATCAAGAAAAAAAAGAAAAAAAAAACTTCAATTTTTTGGTATAAAAAAAAAATCGGATCTTTTTTAACTTCCGGTTATGTGAACGATATTATATAGGTGAATAATAAAAGAAACTGTGGAAGTGCTTAACGCAGATAGGTATAATAATTATTACGTCAAGAAATTTTGGCGAAGAATTAATCAGATCGACGGAAAAAAAATATTGTTTCTTGTGAGTATGTGTGAAAAAGAATTTTTCGTTTTCTATAGTCTTTCTATAACTTTTGACAGTTTGACGTATGATCAATGTTCAACGTGTTAAAAGTTTGAGAAAATTTTTGATAACGTATGACGTATGTCTGGCAACTTATACCGACATGCAATTAAAATTGCAGCTCAACTCCGAGCTATGCATAGGTAATGGAAACGCGATCATCAAACGTTGTTATGTAGTAGTTAGACGCTGAGTATCGCAGGTATAACTACCAACTACCGCCATGAATATAAAATTAGTTTAGGTATAGAGATACTTTCCCTACGATAGACGGGATTCTTTATTTTTATTTTTATTTCAAACCAAAGATTCCAGTTCCTGGTTTAAGGACTAAAATCTCCAGCCGATTTAACTCAATGAATATACTTCAAGCGAATAATTAATAGCCGCACATTGAGTTGACCGTGGAATAGAAAAAGAGAAACGATCGTCTTCCCGAGCTGACTTGTCGCCAGTTTCTATACCCATGCTGATCGGAAGAATCGGGCGAGAAAGTCCCAAGTCTTACCGATCGTTTTACATGCATCGGAGAAGCCGATTGATTGATCTTATTCCTCCAATGTTCGATGAGGCGTACGCTGTGCAGACCACCGCGGAGAATAGCGGAGGTCGCTCTCTCCGGGATGTCTTGGAGTCCAAATAACCGCAACGCTGGCCAATATGCATCGATGGATATAATCAAAAGCTTGTCATTACACGTCGGATAGAGAGTGGATCTAATCCCTCGAGATCCTCTGCTGCCTGTACTTATAAGATGAGAAATCTATGCCGCGGAATGAATGGTCAAAGTGTGCCAAACTCCCGACTCGTTTGTCAGGTTTCGGTTTCCGCTCGTATACGAAGCTACGGATGAAAGACCGGTCCGCGTGGATTACGAGCTTCATTCATAGATTATCTTCGGAATTATCGGACGCCAATTTTTCTTCCGCGCGATTTAGTCGGACCGAATTAAGCGGGCTTATGGCCCGGACTTGGCCGGAAAAAACGATGAATATTTCATGCGGTTTATTGTTTGTAAAACCTGGGGGAGAGCAGACGACCGCGCCGTACTGCGAGGGCTCGTCCTTCGGAAACACGCATGACAGGTGTAGGAAGTGACGTCATTTCATGTCCGACTCGACGCTGTGCGTTTGTATGTAACACCGTCGACTCACCCAAAAGCAGAAACTCCGTAAGGGGTTCGTCCGGCGTTTCACGCGAGCTGGAGGAACCTTTTGAAAAAGGACGAAAAGCTTTCTATTGGAAACTATCGTCTGCTTTCTCAATTTCCTCAACATTATTTTGCAGCCTATATTGTTACTCCGATTTATTTACCGTTTATACTTTCATCCAAAAGTCGTTCCGCGACCATTTCCTCAATCCTCCATTCAATACACTCTTTCTCAATTTAATTCTTTCGAATTTTCCCCGTCTCCTATATCGACGGCTATACAGTTTCACGACGATTGATTTTATAATCCAATTATTCCGCACCGCGTTACACGACACGGCTTCGCATCGACGATACTTTCTCTGTAATTATAAAGTGCAGCTCATTCGCGGAACTCTGAAAGACTATCGAGAAAGACTGACCATTATACGACAGACGTATAGGCAATTAATAACGAGTTCGAATAAACGGCTCAATTATTAACCCGGAGAAAAATGATCGACAAACACCGAGGCGACGTCGTTATTATACTCCGGCACTAAGCAATCGCGGTATTCTTACTCCATATACATCGCACATACGTACCTACTCTGTCATTGTATCCAGGTGGGAGTCTGCCGGCTCTAAAAGGGGCGATATCAGACACCTGCTTGCCCCAGGTTCGCAGGCGGTCGCGGTGTATTGAATATCGCGAATCGATCGATGGCGAACGTAGAATTTCTTGCGGAATTGAATTTGGCAAATAGAGTTTGCTGAACGAGCTCGCGGCTGTAATTAGTATTAATTAGTGATTCGATAGATCTGAGAAATTCGATCGTATGGTATATTAGCATGGAATGAATGGGGATACAATGGAACTCGGTTGTTGAACCAGTCCGGGGCCGTAATCCCTGAGGTCTGCTATCCGAGAGCGACTTTACCTCGTCATCCATACCCGTGCCCATATAGCACGTATACCACGGGGCCTAAGCTCCCCTGTCGTCGTGGACGAGGGAACGCGAGCGCGCCGACCGGTGGTCAGTCGTCTGCAAGGCCGACGTCCGGAAGCCAGATAATTGTATAAGATTATAAACGGCATTAATTCAAAGCCGGGTAAGGTGCGGGCAGCGTGTTATACCCCGATGCGGGCGAAGCACATCTCTACATCGTAATTAATAGCGATTGATCCTTGGCTCGGAATACCGTTCGCCGCGAGGATATTTCGCGGATAGAAAAATTTGACGGGATCAGAGCCAGGATTCGAGCCGGAAGAATTCGCCCGTTAATCTCCGTCTAAGCTGCTTTCTCGCGTTTCATTATACTGCCATAAGGAATTAGCATAGGTTAGCAGATCTTAAGTAGGTCGTGATTAAAGGAACGAGACAAAATATAATGAATTAAAATACGGGTGTATGTAGCCACTCACTTAACGTGCCGCGCGGTAAATGGCCTTAAACTATTTTTAACGGGTCAATTTATACCCGTTCATATCAGAATTACACATACGTTGAGCAAACAGTTCGTTCGCACTCTTCACAACTTCACAAGCCGCTCTGCTTGTGCACGAACTGTATCCGCTACGCCCTGCCTGCCTTCGAGTCGGCTTTAAACTGTTTCAAACAATTTTTGGCCATTTGGCCATTTGGCCAGTAGAAGATTTTCGTTAATTAGCTGGCTTCTCGTATCGCATAAAAATCGGGAAAACTGCCACTGCCAATTTTTCGGCCTTATTTCGCCGATCGGAGCTTCGCGCTGCTTAGTTCATTATTCAAATTATTCTTGGGTGAATTTGTTGAAGCGGTGTACGCCCGGTGGATAATTGATATGCAAAATGAAAATGTACCGTTCCCAAGAAAGTTACGTTACGAATTACCGTACCTTAAGTTTTAAACACCGAGACCAACCGGTCTGAACTTTCGGGCTTGATATACTGTTCTAAAATTGAGTAATAGTGGATATTGCCAGATCGGAAGTGCGTAGAAAATTCTGGACACGCCGTGAGAGAAAGCAGACTGGATATATTGTCCTTGAATCAATCATGATTCTTATTAATTTCAATTATTTACGACCGAAGAAGACTCTCCTTGCTCAACATCCAGGGCTATTACATCGCGTTCGGTTCAGTTACTCCGATACAGGCATTACCCCTTTTAGAACAAAGTGGCGTAATAGCTAAACGGCGCTATGTAACAACGTGTGGCTACAACCTCATGCTTTTTGAGAGGCTATATCTTTCTTCCCCAAATAACTTTCTCTCCTCTAATTACCCCTCGGTGTCACTACCTGCGATGTCTAATTCGCAGCTGACATTGTGACCATTCCGAGTTTGGCTAATTGCAAGATATTTCTGGCGGAGAAAGTGTCTCGACAAGTAAGCCGCGAGATAGTGACAAGAAAAGATCCGTATCTGAGGAAACAGGGTACAGTGTCTCACGTCGGGTCATAGAACCTCGTTATCTCTTCTCCCGAACATCGTCGCTCCAGCGATCGGAAAGGATCGGAATAGCGCCGACTGTGAAGAGAGTGAAAAATAAAAACCGACCAAATTCTTGACTCCGGGATTCGGGAAATGCGGGAAGAACTGCGTCGCGTCAGACGCGCTCTCCGCGTGGGTGCGCGGCCACGAGCGCAAGCGTGCGCCAAGTATCAGGAGATCATAATTATAGGGAGGATCATAGGCCTGCATACTTTCGGTTGAGAGAGCCTTTAAGTACGCTTTGATCCGTGACTATTCATAATATACAATCATATGTGTACGAGCGTATACATATTCCGCAATAATTTGCCAGTCTTGCTTTCCAAGTTGGTAAATTAGGGGGAAAGAGAACACAAGAAGCGAGTAATTAATCCCGAACATGAACCGAGTTGCATAAACACATAAATCGCTAGGGCTAATGTTAGTAACGGCGTTAGACCCGCTCTACTTTCCTCAGGAATTTGGTTGAACAATTTTTGCCTACGTTTCACGACGATTCGTCCCACCAAAGCCGCTGACATCGTCCGAAATAGTCGGTCAGTATCGAATCACGAATCAGCAGAAACAGTTAGGAAAGATTCGCTTGCGCGATTTACCGTCCGGAGGGCTTGAGTTTAATTCGTATTCGCGGATGATCACTCCGCTAATTACAATGTTCCGAAAAGTGAAGATGAACAGGCTTAGTACTCGGGCTTTTTGTTTGGCACTTAGAGCGCAGGTTTTGCCAGTGCTTTTCCGCGTCTGACATAAAAAACGCGCTTCTCGATATAAGGCAGAAAAAGTGCCGATGGCTCGTGAAAGGCTGCTGATATAATCTAGTCGGCGAAAAAGTAAATCGCTGTGAAAATTCATACCCTGATCATAGAGCCGCCCTTTTTTGTATTATGTTTGGTATTCGTGGCTGTAACAGTTTGCGACAAAAAAGAAAAAAAAAGATCTCATCGGTCGAGTAGAGTCGGCCTATGCCTAGTATAGTGGCGAATAATTCATTGAACCAAATCAAACGATCGTGAGAATCGATCGGAATTATTATCAGTTTGATAATACAGCGGGAGAATTTCGGGGGATAGAACGCCTCTCACGTTTTCACCTGACGCTATTTTCTCTTTCATTTAATTGCAGGGAATAGATCCTGGGAATTTGATGGGTGTTAAGAAACGGAGTTAATTAAGTACGCGTTGAGAGTGAGAGGCCGTTAATTCAGGCAAGGTACCTGCCTGTCTTCCTCCGACTCGCTTCTCGAATCAAGCGAAATTGAGAAAAGGCGATTTTTACCAAGGAGGGTTAATGGTCCAATCGACGTACCGATCACACCGAAGAGTCAAGAGACAGAAGAGTTATGTCAACGACTGAATACCGGCCGGAGATAAAATCGCGATGACGACTAAAGAGACGGCCAGGATCATTTACCCTTGTCACACGTTCAAGAGAACGCGATTCAAGACCTTGTGTCTTCTGATAAGCACTCTGACATTTATTCTGCCATTCTCTCACGCCGGAAATAATCCGCCAAGATTTCTGAGCGATGGACAGACCGAAATCGTTCTGAGACTCAAGGAAGGACCAGAGACGCCAGTTGGTTAGTTTCAAATCGTCACAGCCGTCATAACGCCTGACTAAACGCAATGATAAAAATATTTTTCATTCCCAAACGCAGATAGTTTGATATACAGGCTTCGTGCGGTGGATTCAGACGGCGACGTCCTCTTCTTCGGCGTCCGCGAACAACCGGGCAGTGAAGTGATCCGGGTTGAAAGTGTGACGAAAAACGAAGCCAATGTATATCTGAACAAAGAATTGGACAGAGAGGTGAGTCAGGTGATGCGATATCGCATCGGATGCCCGCGAGTGAAATTTTCAATTCTTTCAGACCAAGGACGAGTATCCTTTGGTTTTGACTCTGACCGACGGAAAGCTCGGCGAGGGTAATTACATAACTCAAAGCCTGCTCCTCCTGGTTGAAGACATAAACGACAACGCCCCAATCTTTCGGCCGCATCCGACGACCCTGACAATCCGTGAGGACTCGGGTCCCGGTGTGCTTACAACCGTGGAGGCAACTGACGCGGACGAAGGAGCCCATGGTCAGGTTGTATATTACCTTCAAGAACTGGACGGCGACGATGACATCTTCAGTATCACAACACTTAATGGAAAAGGAGTCATCCGACTCATCGGACGTCTCGATTACGAGAGCAAATATCTCTACCAATTGAGGATCCTAGCCGTAGACCGTGCCATAAACGAAAAGGTACGGCAAGCTCTCGTCTTCTTCCCCGGGTTTAAAGCTGATTGAAATTTCACCCGGATTTATCCTTTCCACAGGTGAACACGGGGACCTCAGCAATTCTGGTGAAGGTACAGGACGTCGAGGATCAGCCCCCAGAATTCATCGTCGTTCCACCAGTGACAAGAATTAGCGAAAACGTGCCGATCGGCGCTTCCGTTCTTCAGGGTGAGTGTTCATTTCTAAAATCGCAGTACTCGTTGAAAAATAATTGTTTCTCTTTCCCAAAGTTCGAGCGATAGACGGCGATAGGGGCATCAACAATAAGGTGGTCTACAGAATCACCAACGGGTCTAATCAGCTGCTGGACATCGACTCTAGGACCGGGCTGGTCTTCACTAGGACCCAGCTGGACCGAGAAGCCGATTATAACAGCGGCGGTGCGTTCATCTTGGAAATAACAGCCACGGAAATATCCAAGGTTGTTCCAGCCCCGTCGGTCTCTACCGAAGTAACCGTTATTCTAACGGACGTGAATGACGAGACTCCGACGTTTCGCAGTCTGTGGTACAGAGCCGAGATCAATGAAAACGCGCCGCTCAACACGCCCGTGACAATCCTCGGAGACGCGACCCCAGAAGTCTACGATCATGATTTGGTAAGGATTTTCAATCGCGTTGGCAGAAAGATGATGAGCCGAGTTTTTGACGTGCTTTAAACTCCGGCAGGGGACGAACGGGACCTTTAGAATGTTCATTGACGACGATGAGGGGATCTTCGAAGTGACACCGTCGCGGGGTATAAACGAGGCGACGTTTTTGATCAGAGTCAAGAATTCCTCGAAGCTGGATTTCGAGGAACGGACTGGTCAGTGAAGTCGTCTGCATTCGACGAGTACGACTGATCCTGGGCCTGATACCTTACGTTCTAATTTCAGTGGTGAACTTGACCCTTGTAGCCAAGGAGGTGATATCGGCTGGTGCCAAGTACAACGTGGTACCAGTCACCGTCTTCATTCGAGATCAAAACGACAACTACCCAGAATTCACAAACGCAACTTACGAAGTCTCTATACCGGAGAACTGCAACGTTGGTGCGACTGTGGCTTGGGTTCAAGCCCTGGATAAGGACAGCGGGAACTTCGGGACGAGAGGAGTCCGTTACACGAATTTGGGGGGCAGCATCGCTCACATGTAAGAACTGCAGTTATTCAAGTATGTATCGCGGCGAGCAACGCTATCAGAGGTCTTACGGCGTTATTAATCTTGGGCAGGTTGATCATGAACCCTGTCACCGGCGTGATAACGGTGAAACAAACGGGACCAAGTTTTGACCGAGAATTGGTATCCAGACACTTTCTCACCGTTGAAGCTCGCGACGATCTTGGCAGGGGGAACAGGAACAGTGCGCAGTTGATTGTCAGCATAGACGACGTGAACGACAACGCTCCGGTCTTCCTGCAGAATAAATACGAAGCTATTCTCCTAGAAAATGAGGAGAACTTCGAGTCCCCCCTGGTCGTAGAAGCCTTCGACATCGATCTGAACGGTGCGCAGAGTTTAAACCCCCCCGTATTTTCCCCGCGAAAAATTTCACCACTTTTATTCCAGGCACCAGGAACAGCGAGATCATCTACGCCCTCGTCGACAATGACTTTTCCGCCAATTTTACAATCGACTCGAAACGAGGAGTGATCAAACCCGCCCGTCCCATGGACTTCGAAGCTTTGCCTGTCGGCCAAGGCTACAAGGAAGCATCGGTGAGGCCTCTTCGTTTAACGGTCAGAGCTCGTGACATGGGAAACCCGAGTCTCAGTTCGGATGCGCCTTTGACCGTTTACCTGAAGGACGTGAACGACAATGCTCCAACCTTCGAGAGGGTCTTATACAAGCGGAATATACCGGAGGACGTGCCTGGTGGCACGTCAATTTTGCAGGTAACGTCTGACATCCGTTAGGTCGTGATATCAAAAATTGGATACCAAAGATTGATCGAATGGCGTTAATCCTTTGACGATCTGCAGGTGAAAGCTTGGGACAAGGACCTCTCCGCACCGAACAACAAGATTGTTTATCGAATCCAAAGCGGCGCTGGGGACAAGTTCGTGATCAGCCCAGAGAACGGGGTAGTCAGTGTTGCGCCAGGGTCTAATTTGGACCCGGATTTAACGTCGCCAAAAACGACGCGGTACAGCCTGGACGTTATTGCTATAGACAGCGGAACCGAGGTTCAACGAACCGCCGGGGTGCTGGTGAACATCACGATAATTGACGTCAACAACAAACCTCCGGTGTTCATCGATCCGGGAACTGTAACCGTCAGGGAAAACACCCAGGCAAGTAATTCCCGAATTCCAAATCCCCTCGATCGATCATTAGCCGAAATTCGCGTCCCGGTAATCAATGTACATTCAATTTCGCAAGGGCAGCAACTCAGACCCCGAACCATTGAATTTGAATAAGCGAGTCCTTCCGCAGGTTGGCGCGTACGTACATCGAATAGTCGCTAATGACCCGGATATTGCACCGGTTCTACGCTACCGGGTCGACCCGAACTCCTCTGAGGCCAGGAACGAGGAAGGGACTCTAATTCGTGCTCAGGAGTACGATTACCTAGCAGCTCTCGAACTTAATGCTTTGGACGGTCTCCTGAGGGTTGTTAGAATCCTGGACAGAGAAAGGGTCGAGATGATTAGACTGGGTCTCGTCGTCGAGGATTTGGCTTCGGTTAAAGGACCGCAAACAGCTTCTGGTATGTAGTCGACGGTTGATTGAGCTGGGAAATCCTCATTGCTCATTGCAACGTTTTCAACTCTTAGCCACACTGACGATCATCGTCGAGGACGAGAACGACAACAACCCAAAATTCCGCAGGCCTTTCTACAGACGTTCCGTTACCGAAAATAGCAAAAACGGAGTCAACATCGCCAGCATTGTCGCTGACGATGCTGACAAAAATCGCAGCATCGTCTACTCCATCGAAGGACCTCCTCAGGTCACTGATCTAGTTCATCTCGACCCTGAGACCGGAGAGATGGTAGTCGCCAGCAAAATCGACCGCGAGATTTATTCCTGGTTGAATCTCACCGTCAGAGCTACAGACTCCGGTATACCGCCAAGGTATGAGACAATTCCCGTCCCATTCTGATAATCGAATGAAAAACTAATCAACAAATTTATAGATCCAGTCTCGCCGAAGTCTACGTACAAGTTCTCGACGAGAATGATAACAATCCTTACTTCGTGACTGATCTAACAAATCTCACCGCTCGTGAGGACGCTGTGGCCGGGACTGAGATCGGAGTCATTCAAGCCATGGATCCAGACAGCGGAGATTTCGGGAGAATTACCTACTTGATAGATCGGATGTCTTCGCAGGTAATTATTCCTTGTGTTATATCGGCTCAAAGCACGTGCTCATCTCCGTCGAACGTAGGGAAAGTTCGCCATCAACCCTGTAACCGGGTCTCTGACTGTGGCCGACACTTTGGACTGGGAAACGAGGAGTTCTTATACTCTGGTGATCGAAGCTTGGGACAACTATCAGTTCGGTTATACAGCCGGGGAGTCTAGGAACGCCTTCAAGCAGATCCAGTAATATTTTACACGAGCTTCGACATGTCTTTACCGGTTTTAACGCGGTGTGATAATCCCGAAAAATTCTATCGCAGAGTTACCATACTGGATGTGAACGACAATCCTCCCAGCATCGAAGTCCCCGAAGGCTGTGTCAGCATATCGGAATTCCACGACGTTAGGGATCCGATTAGCATCGTTAAAGCGAGAGACGCGGACGACCCAACGACGCCGAACGGTCGTGTGATCTTCAAGATTTTAGACGGCAACGAAATGGGTGAGCAAATCGTTGGAAGTTATCATTTTTTCTATAACTATGAGCCTCCAAATAATTTCACATCCTTTCATCCGACGAAGGATTCTTCAACTTGGAGCAAACCGATTATTGGACCGCCAGAGTGATGGCACGTCGTCCTTTGAAAGGACGTTTTGGAAATTATAGCCTCCATCTCGAAGCCCAGGATTTGGGTAGTCCGGCGAACAGGGTCGAGTCAAATCTCCGCGTCTGTGTCCTCGACTACAACGACAATGCTCCAGTATTCGTCAGCCCTCAGCACAACACGACGATCCGCGTCGCCGAGGTAGGTGCAAGATTCCTCCAAGGTTTCAGCCACGTCAGGATTCCTAGTTTTAAAATTCCCGCAGAATGTCACCGTGGGAACGACCGTCGTCCAGGTCGAGGCTACAGACAGTGACATGGGGCCGAACGGAGAGGTTCATTATAGACTGAAACAAGACCATGCTGGACATTGGAGGAGTTTTTTGATCGACGACAAAACCGGCGTGGTGTCCTTACGGCTTCCACTCGACAGAGAGACGCAGAAGATTTACGAGGTCCGGTGTATTCCGCTAAGATATTCTCGCATTTGCAAACCGGCTTCCGCTTCCTCTCCAAGTTTCTAAATTTCGTTCCCCTCTTCGTGGTAGATTCGCGTCGAGGCTTACGACCTGGGAATGCCCACGCCACTAAGTTCCGACCTGGACCTGATCATCTACGTGAGAAACATCAACGACTACGAGCCCCAGTTCCTGGTCGATATTTTCAACGTTAATTTCACCGAGGAGATGATCCCTGGCTCGGAAAGCGTCGTGCTACCGGAGACCATCGACAGAGACGAAGTCGACGATCTCGACGACCCGCCGACTCAAGTCTGCTACTTTATAGTCGGTGGTAACGACGAGGAGATCTTCGCCCTGGACCACATGTCCCACGAATTAACGGTGAGGCATAATTACCGATTACGACTTGGCTCGATCAAACCGAGAGAAAATAATCTCGTATGATTTACAGCCTGCTAAGAAGCTGGATCGTGAGATTGAAGAGGAGCATTTACTCCTCATCAAAGCGACCGAAGATTGTAACACGATTCCAGCCAATCAAAGTTTCTTCGATTCGGCGGACGACACCTTACTCAAAGTCGTCGTAGGCGTCAGCGACGTCAACGATAATCCACCGAGATTCATCAGTCGTGTTTTTACGGGCGGTGTAACGACCGAGGCTGATTTTGGAACGCAGTTTATGAACGTTAAGGTAAAATATAATGAGGGACAGAAATTTGACGCTATTCAGAAATAAAATTATACCTGCAAACCCTGATCGTTTCAGGCCGTTGATTTGGACGCCGGTGACAATGCGGCAGTCAGCTATTACCAGATTGGAAAGATCCAAATGACTCTTTCCGAAGGTCTTGACGATGTGAAAAACCAACCGTTCCTCGTCGACAGACTCACCGGGGCAGTTAGCTTGAACTTCGACCCTCAACGCGGGATGAAAGGATATTTTGACTTCATGGTATTCATTTCGATATTCTCGATTCCTTTATTCAATATTCGAAGTGCAGGATCATTATTTTTTACCCATCGCATCGCAGGTATTGGCGAACGACACAGACGGCCTGAAGGACACGGCTCGGGTCTTCATTTACTTATTGAGAGAAGATCAACGCATCAGATTCGTCCTACGTCAACATCCGCCGGAAGTACGCCAAGGGCTGGAGACATTCAGAGAGTGAGTATCCGAAGAAGAATTATAAAAGCTATAGAGAGAGATGTAAATGTCTTCTCCCGCTTCTTCAGGGTTTTAGGGAACGTGACCGGCGCCATAGTGAACGTAGACGACTACAAGACCCACGAGAACCAAGACGGATCGGTGGACCGAACGAGAACCGATCTGTACATCCATTTGGTAAATCGTCAGGACAATTCGATCCTGGAAGTATCAGATGTCCTGGCCCTCGTAGATCGCAACATCGAGAAGCTAGACGCACTCTTCAAGGAGTTCAACGTCCTCGATACTCAGCCAGCCCAGGCGCAGGCTGTCGTTCAAATAGAACAGGCTGGAACGACCCTTTGGCTATTGGCTCTGACTCTGTTCCTCGGAGCTTTGTTGATACTCTGCATTGCCCTGTGTCTTTCACAGAGGGCGTCTTTCCGCCGACAGTTAAAGGCGGCGAAAGCTTCACCGTTTGGTTAGTGTTTCAGCTTTGGTTTGGGTTCAGGTTTGGTTTGGGATTATGTCAAGAATTAATCGTGGAATTCGACTGATTCAAGGTGTCACAGACTCGGAATTCACCCGAGGCCCGGGACGGGTGCCAAACACGAATAAACACAGCATGGAAGGGTCTAATCCGATATGGATGCACGCCTACGAGAACGAGTGGTTTAAAAACGACGAGTCCTTCAGGTGAGCTAAACAATGAGTGAAATACAATCCCCGGTTTCATGCAAGTTGATGAATGAAATTCTGACGCTTTATCACAGTCACATGTCCGACAGAGATTCGCTAGACGAAAATGCCCTGAACAACGAAGATACCATGAACGAATCGAATCTGAACGACGGTCCGAGGGGCGAAAGTAAACCATACTACATCCAGCCTAGGACAGCTTCTCTGGCTAGGTAAGAAAATCAATGGCATAATTCTGACGTAAAACGGAAGGGATTTCCCGACCTCGTTTGACATCCTTTTCTATTTTACCCCGCAGTAGCAGCATAGACAGTGGAACAGAAGAGCAAAATGACTTGGGGCGAGAGCCAGGACAATTTCGAGCCCAAAATCCGGTCGTGAATAATCCGCTTGGGAAAAAACTGGAAACTACGGAACTCTGAATTTTTTCTGAAATCGGTATTCTTTATCCAAATTCCGAGTGTTTGATGAACCGAGATTTCGGGGTGTACGGCTTACGATTATATCCAATTACTTAAGGCTTTCGAATGTATGTACATATATAGACGATGTTATTTTATTGATCTTTTATTTATTTATTATACATTATCAATATTATCATTTCAACGAGATATACTTTTTATTCGACAAAAACGTTTTATCAAATATTAATATATATTATGTATAGCGCCAAAGAGTACATACTTACACTACGCATGTATCATAAGTGATTTTTCTTGACAAATTCATTATTTCTTTTCCGTTTAACCTAAGACGAACTAAAGACTTGTGTAATATTGTAAGACATCGACTTTACCAGTAGATAATATTATACCGTCCAGAAATACGTTCTGTGGATAGTTTATACAGATTTTGTAATTTGAATAAAAAAATAATAATAATCTTCGCAATTAATGGGCGGCAATTTCGTTACCCTTGTAATACCGATCGTCGCAATTATAAAGCCGATTGATTTTCGCAACATCGAGTTTAGTCACGCGAAATCTTTGCCCCATGTTCGCGTCTTTTCGTAAAAATTTTGGCGTCAAAGTCGCGCTTCCATCCCTACTGAAAGCTTTTCCACTGTAGTGCATCACGCTGTTGATATCGTAGGGCATATCCAGAGTCTGAGTATCGGCCCACGTCTTTGCCTCAAAATTGCTCTGCGATCCTGCGAGGAAATCAAATTTTTAATAAAATCGAACGAACGATCTTGAGTCCAGTTTAATTCAACGAGAAATCTCACCCGGCTCAATATTATCCCAATTCACTGTGACGTATTCGTTTCGATCAGGACGCGTATGCTCGTGCCAAAATCCAAGCGAATGCAACACCTCGTGTTGAATCTGTCCCCGCATTTCACAGCCAGGATACGACACGTAGATCGGCATTTCGCCGCCAAAATTTCTGGGAAAGATGATAGAAAGGAACTGAAATCTTTCGGGCAATTTAAGGGCGAGATGAATCTGCCACTTACCTAAGATCCGTGTAGCCGACTACAGAGGCGCAGGTCTTGCCGTAGTTTTTGAAAACTATGTAAGTGGGCTCGTTTGTTCTTTCGCGAAATTGAACACAAGTCTGATAAGCCAGGTCTGCGAGGGCCGCTTCAACGTTGAGCTTTTGTATCTTGTTAAAATCGCCGCTGAACTTGTACGGGAATACTTTGTTTGGCCATAGCTGGGACGGCGCGCGAACAAGATTTTTAGCCTTGAGGAGTAAAATTCGCACATAGTATAACGCAGTTTCGGATTTAATCTCAAGATTTGCGGGTACGGGAACGAAAACTCACGGAGGAAGGTCCTAGGGCGATTATATCTCCCTCTATCAGCTCTCCTTCGTCTATAGAATTCCCATTTCGAAGTCCCGCCGTCATGTCCAATTCTAGAGGCAAAGAACCGACGCAGCCGATTATGGCGACGAAGCAAACGACGTTAATCATTTGCTTCTTGACTAAGATCACTTTCTCGTATGAAAAAAGGGTAGAGAAATAGAGAAGAAGCTATTCGAAGCTTCTTATATAGCGTGGAAGCTCCGCAAGATATATTCCTTTAGTTTCACAACACGTTTGCTGTTCCAACTTCCTTATTCGATAAGCTAATCAGGGCAGAGATTAACGAACGCACAGGCCACAGACTAACGACTAATTCGAGCCAACGCGACTGCCATTCTATATCTACGACCAGCGTTAACTCGGTGTTAACTGTCTCGCTAACTCTTCATTAGTTCGTAGAATCATATTAGGCATTGATACGCACATTTTGACTAATGGATTTTGGGATTGAGATCAACGGGGCCGGGTTGAAGGAGTTTCGAAAATTCCGAAGTTCTTAAGAAGGGAAATTCCCCCAAAATCCACATAGCTGAGTTGAAAGACTTTGAATCAAAAAAGCTGAAGATTCGAAAAGCCAAAGCTCCGGGAATTAGAGCGTCTCGATCGGAATGAATTATGACATGTTTGTCTTAACATCCTGAGAAATAGACCGAAATTTTATGATCCTTGGGCTTTTGGGGATCTGGACCAACGAGATGCAGCGAAGTGAGACTTATTGGAGTTTGGAATATCGCTATTGCTCAATGTTTCTCAGCTTATATTTCCAATAATGAAAGACAAACGTTCGTGCTTTGACTCTAGTCATCAGCTACCATTCGAAATATCTAATGCACCAGATGTTCATTCGCATTATTCCTATTCGCGCTCGCTTCTATTCAATCGATTTCTTATCTACGGTATAATGATTGATGATGTTTCGCGAGCTGTGGAAATCCATCAATCACAACTCCCGGGATTTCGGCGAGGAGTGACGATCCGTCGTTGCGTTAAGAGCTGGGAGTAATATTATTGAATTACAGCCCCTCATCGATCCACTAATTTCTCTAATAAAACGTGACTCGTAAAATCGTGTGTAACGGAACTATATGACCCGAGTCAGTTCGCCTAGGGAATAACGCAGACCGGTCAGCGAATTGCGGTACGCGCTACCCGGTCGAACAAAGAGATTAGCATAGTGTACCACGCGAACCTAACGTCCAGGAAGAAGATAAGCCGTCCGATTTCTCACCCCTGGACAGCGTGAGCCTTACCTCACAGGGAAACGGGGAAATCCGAGATACTCACCGCCTCAGACGCATTAATCTGAAATTTAATCTGGTTATTGTACCTCCGAAAATGCAAATCTGACTCCAATAGTAAACAGAATGAACGGGTTACAGATAAAAGTACCTACTCGATATTTTTCTAATTTCATTCAAAATCTGTTACTCATATTAACTATAAATTGAAACGATCGCGTGAGATGGAATGCAAATGAAATGAAATTACATGTGACTCGACGCGAGGTTCTGGATGGTATATTACACCTGACATCAAGACGAAATTGTATTATATCCACCAAGGAGAAAGAATGGAGTTTTTGCGTTAATGCTGTGTAAAATCGTGGGGTAATAAAGCAGAAATTATAGATTCCGTCGAGATCGTAGGTTGGCGAGTAACGAGGGTAATGAATATCGCTTGATAATTTACTGAGAAACGACATTGGGAATTTTGTATGTACGTGTAAACGATTCGTCTTTAACAAACCTATCGATTACTCGTTTCAATTTTCCCTTCGGGAAGATTCTTCGTTCTATAGATTAAGTCAAGGTGTACAGAAAGAAGCCGAAACCCCACAGTTCGGCACATTTCAGCGTCAAGTTTCATTCCATCTAATGACCGAAGTTGTGTCTGACTCACGGCTCTACACAAGCGTTTGTATTATATCGATAACTCCCCACGTGTTCAGCTACGCGTACGAAAGGTGAAATAAGTTTACTGGTTTAGTTTGACGTAGTTCACGGGGTTGGAAGGTCAACCGATCGCCTGAAGAAATACTCTTTTCCCCTATATAATAAAAAAAAGAAAAAAAAGAAAAAAAAAAAAACGTTTTACAAATCGCGAATAATTTCTGTGCAGAAACGAACTTTCAAACAGTTTAAAAAAAGGGTTATAATTATTCATAGATATACAAAGCCGCGAGCCATTAGTTGATAAAAATCGTAACTTACGAGGGCAGAGAGCTAGGAGAAATACAAGAAAAAAAAAAAAAAAAAAGAAACTCCGATGTATATGGACTCGATTCGCTCGGGGGTAACGTACGATTGGTCAGTTGGCTAGTGTGACGTAAGTCGGGGGTTGAGTGAGGGTTGGCTTTAGCGGGAACGTATCGGAGGCTTCGTCGTCGACGGGGTTGAATCCGGTGACAAGGGTTCGCGGTCTTTCACATGCCTCGGAACGGCGACCGAGGCGACTGTTCAAATGCGAATATGTCCGACCTGGACTACGGTTGACGAACAAACCGAACGCGGTGGAGACACAAATTGCGTTGATATTCAAACGTGTATATTTGCATTATATACGTAATACGTAATACATAATATACAGTATATGATATTCTCACGAAATTTACTAAGAGCAGTGGTTTAACCGGAAGGAAACTCTGAGCCCGGACTGTGCCATCGTAACTGATAATCAAAGTGACGCAAAAGTGATATTAATTATACGATAAGTTTTGTAAGACCAATTTTTAAGAGTAATAAAAGTAAATAGGAACACTAGGCATTTCAGATCGAGACAATCCTAAGACTCGTTTTGTATACAGAAAGGAATCACTCGGGTATAAGAGAGAGAGGACTTTGGTGAGGTGTGCGAGTACCATATAGCAAGATAAAGACTGTAAATTATTTATTTTTTAATACCTGAAAATTTGCATTCGACAAGTTTTCGCAAATGCTGTCTTCGACTCTATGGTGATATCGTGAAGCAATTGATCAGGTAGGATATTAATTGGGTATTCAATCAGCACGTTAGGAATAATAGAAACACATGCAGGACTATGCACCGAATAATCGAATCCCGAATTTGTGTCGATCCGATGAAATGAAATTGACGAAAACTAGCCTCGGCGCAACTCGGGATTCACCAGCAATTCGCGGAATAGAAAACAGCACACTGTTATAACTATGACACGCCATCCATACCTCGTAGCTTAGATATCCGATCGCCCCACATTTTCACCATCACCTAGTGAAAATAACATTTACTATCTTTCCTCGGAGTTCGCAAACCCGAGTATTAAGTATAGGGAATAGTTGGGAAACTTTTGACTCTAGTTTCCCGTCCTCGTACATGTGTTTTTCGACGTGTATATATATTATACATGTATATGCGTGTCGAGAAACTTTACTATTGTCTTTTACAACTTTTCATCACTTCGCTATCTCGTCTAGTCATTGACTATCTTCGTGATTCTCCAACTAAATGGAAAACTTTCACCGAGTCCTATCTCGCCGTTTCGACTTGTTGAACTTACTATGACGCTGAGAAATATCTATCGGAGTTTTTCATCGATTCTTTATCATACCTATACCTCGACTCGACTTTATTCCAACACGTGAATGAAATCCTACGTTATAACATTTGGAAAAATTTCTCCTGTCTCTCAAATTTTCGACGGGTATTTAATTAACGAAACGGTAGAAAGGTTCCGATCGATCGATCGATTTTATCCGATGATATATTAAGTCGAACGGATTTTTAACCGGAGCTTTTAGGTAATTAGAAAATTTTCGCAGGCTCTTTGAGAATCGCAAGAAATGGCGAATGATAAAGAAATTTGTTTATTATTATTGTTATTTTTTTTTTTTCAAAGAGTCGAGGGAAAAGGCAGCCAATGCCGCGGGCGTTAAAATATAAGATGGTTTAAAGTGTACTGATCAATAGGGCTAAACATTTGACCTGTTTCTTAGCTGACTTACAACTCGCAACTAACGCCCCAACAGTCACGCACTGCTTACCCCATGCCATCCCACAACCTCGCTTACCGTCACTTTGCTCATGACTCGTGGCACGGATTTCATTTTTACTCTATTTTCATTGTATCCGTTTCGGAAGCAGAACAAGAAACAGAAGAAGAAGGAGAAACCATCGAGAGCTACCCTAAAAAACGCATATCCCAACGTAATGCGATAATCCGAAAGCACAATGGCTAAATTCCGTTTCTATGACTAGAAAAGACGTACTAAAGACGTCTAAACTCTAGGGCATTACGTTTTGAATGAAAGTACGATCAGATGCATGAGAATACTCCGTCAAGTTGAAAAGAGAAAAGAAAAAAATGAAAAAAATAAGGTCGTACTGGCTCGTCTTCGGCCTCGTCACTGTACTACAATATTTAAGGACGAGGGGAGTATCGATACTGACATTTTCATAGCTTCATCGGTATTTCGCCCAGTCACCAAGACCACAATGGAGTTTTCCAAGTCTGGTATACGGTGTGAGAATAAAGAGAGAGATAGAGAAGTTTGGATTTAGATAACGGGTATGTATGTAGCTTGAATCTCTAGGTGAAGGACAACCAATCGATGATTCGATTTCGTTGACCGAGTTTACTTTGAACGGCCTGCAATTAACGATTCGATTAAGAAAATCACAAGGTCTTAATTAAGGAGGGATTCGAGCTGTCATTATGAATTTTAATTAATCGCTCCTCATGATTAATCACTCGCACTCCAAACTTCTCCAATAACATTTCAATCCGTTTCCAATGCGTCCGGCAAAGTATACAGAGCATAGTTTCTGACGGGGTTTTAATGAATTTATGAGAAAGGATTTGAAATTTAATTTAGTTTAAAAGCCGCCGGGGAAACAGACGGCGGAACGTCATTCAATCTGCAATTTCTTAGAGAAATAGCAATACCGGCATAGGTATGTACAAGGGATGACTACCACTTTCTACATAATGAATGAACAGCTCTGGAAAATCGATTTTACTATGTTTTCGTAGAACAGGCTTAACAGCTCTTAACTATATGAATTTTCGATGACGGTTGCCCCTGATAAAAAGTGATCGAATGTCTAGCTGAAAAATTTCCATCCCCTAATTACCGCTGTACATATTATATAGCGATCAGAAGACAGTGACAGAGTGCCTAATCACCGTCCCGAATGACTTTCGGCGTTGAAACTAACTTACGCTTTTTATTTGAGCTGAAAGATTAACAAATTCTTGGCAATTATAAAAGTCGCGAATTCATAATCATTCAAGAATCTTCAATACCATGATTCGCTTCAATTTCGAGGGCGGCGAAGGCTAGGATAAATTGAAATTACTTTTAGCTACGTATATTAAAGGTCAGCTGGCCGAGACTGGTCGATATTTTTCGGACCGAATGAAACTGAAATAACTATTGATTACCTGCCGGACAGTCCAACGACCTTAACTCCGTTTCATTCCGGCTTATGGATTTGAACGTGACACAATTCTCATCGGCATAAATTACACCGGTAGCGGGATTTGGTTTTAGAAAGAACAAAAAGTCCCTTGGATGATGGGATCGAGTATTTCGTGTTATGAAATAATCGTAAGACTCTGCGACATCGAGATCAATAATAGTGGTATAAGTATAATAAAAGTATA
The DNA here is from genome assembly GCA_944452935.1 of Rhogogaster chlorosoma. NCBI lineage: Eukaryota > Metazoa > Arthropoda > Insecta > Hymenoptera > Tenthredinidae > Rhogogaster > Rhogogaster chlorosoma. The sequence goes on from OX101804.1 coordinate 21,762,658, forward strand.
CGTAGATAAATCCATCAGGTAATTTGCATTAGCAATAATTAATTTCCGGCAGGGTCAGTCGATCGATGAAATAATCCGAATGGAACGATGAATGTTAGAAAATGGGCCTTCGTGTTTAGGACTAATTGTACAATGATGAAATCGCCTCAAACTCACTCAGAATATTCGACCCTTGACCTATGACCCAAAAAAATGGTCTAGGATTGACCAGCCGCAGACGTTCCTCGGCCGGGGGAAACGGCATATCACGCAAACACCAAAGGCGGTCCGCCGAATCGAATAAATTATTCGCACGAGGCCTAAGCCGGAAACGGTCGTAAGATAGGCGGCCACAGGTATACAGCCGAAAGTTCAAGCACCCCGAACCGCTGCGGTGGTTACGTATAAAGATTCGAAGAAATAAGAGCGAGACGCTTAATTAACCATGGAAATCGATCGGTCAATTAAGGCTGGGGTCAACTCAACCACGTGTCAAAACTCAAGCCTCGTTTATTTCACTCAATCTCACGCGACGCCTCGTCCCAAGAAATTCCTCCTTTCCCTCACCCAAGCCCAAGACCAAAACGAGAATTGGAACATCTCACCTTCCGAATTTCACCAGTAATTACCGTTACGTATAACCGGAACGAATTTCTGTCCAGGATGCCTTCTGCGACAGCATGGTTCAAAGCGTGGATTTATTTTGGATGCATTTCCGGATGGACTGCAGGAGCACGTCCGCAATTTGATACTTCCACAAATATGGGGCTGGTTTTAGTGCCTGCCGACGCAGAGGTCGACTCTGTCATCTTCCGTCTACGTGCTACAGATCAGGATGCTGATTTCCCCCTAATTTTTGACATAACTGGTTGGTGTCCTGCCTCTGCATTGCGTGTTTCTATTGACGTGAGAATAAATTTCGTCTCTTTCTTCAGCGGCTGTTCAGCCGATCGTACGAGTGGCAAACCTGCCCTGTACTCTTTACAACAAAGTCTGTCAAGCCAACGTGATCCTGACGAGAAGACTGGTCCCAGGACGTCTCCACGACTTTGCAGTTCGGGTGAGAGACTCCAAGGGTGACACGAACTCCATGCAAGCTACGATTTCGGTCACCAACGCTTCGACACCTAGAGATATGATCTTTCCCCACGTGCCAGCGATCATTATGGTCCCGGAGGTAAATTCCCCCGTCGATTTTCACCGGATTCTCGTCTTGAGATAAGCTTCAGTTAATTTTTATCGGCAGGACACGAAGCCTGGGAAAGAACTGGACTATCTTTTGGTCCGCGCTAATCCTTGGCACGGAAAACCCGTCTACATCGAGTTGTGGGTTGGTATTATCGCCCCCGTAATAAAATTGAGTGTCCAATGAATTGATTGCGGATTCTTATCCATAGCAACCAAAGGAATTGTTCACCATACGGCAACGCCAAACGCCCACGCAAACTCGAGGAGTGATTATCCTCGAAGGAGAACTGGACTTCGAGACCCAATCCATGTACACCCTTACCATGTACGCGACGGTGAGCATTTATCCGGATTAGGTCCTCGATTAGGAAAATTCATTGCATTTCTTCGCGCAGGATCCTTACACGGAGGTCGGAAAGGACACGCGAAACATCGCGGGCGTTCATGTCGTCGTGATTGTTCAAGACGTCCAGGACGTGCCTCCAGTGTTTACCATAGCTCCACCCTTGACCAGGGTCAACAATTCTGTGAAACCTGTTAGTAGACCGCGAAGAGCTTGTCCAGGGTTTCATGAGTTAATGAATAACGCTGAACCCCGCTTTCAGGGCGACGTGATCCTCCGGGTCCACGCCGAAGACGGAGACAAGGGCACCCCTCGCGAGGTTACATACGGTCTTGTTTCGGAGGGTAATCCCTTCACCCCGTTTTTCAACATTTCTGAATGGACTGGTAAGCGCTTTTTCCGAAATTTTGTATCCTAGATAGTTTGTGCTTTGGAGAAGAAGTGACATTTATTCGTGGGACCTGGACTTTGCAAAGCAATATTTATAGCCTGAAAGAATGAATTTGATGTGCGAGACAAAATGGGGTAAAAATTTGGGAAGTCCATTGACCTCGGCTCCCCGTTTTTTCGCACGGAATCTACTTATCGCTGGTTGCCACTTGTAATTACAATACACGCGATAGCCGGCAACGATACGAGAAAAACGTTGCCTAATTCAAGTTAGGGTATTCGTGGCTTGGCTCGTGATCAGATCGATGGAAATTCTCCGACTGAGAATAAGGTAGGTATAGAAAGGAGTAAAGAAAAAGAAATAACGTCTCGTGGAAGGGATTTCGTTTCCATTATTTTCTTATAGACGTGAATAAATTAAACGTTATATCTCGAAGATCTATAATAAAATAACCATAACCCGTAGAGACACTTAGATTTTATAGAGTCGATTAAGAATTTTCTATAACAGGTGTATAGTTTTTTTTTTCTTCTTTGCTGAGAAAAAAAAATTCGCGCTAGATCCAGTATGGTGGCATGATTCACCAACCTTAAGTCACCTTCACGCATTGCGTGTCGTTCGAGTCGTAAAGATTAGGTTGAAAATAAATTACCCTTTGATCGACGGAAGAGATTTACTTTCTGGCCCCCCAACTTTCTGAAGAACTTGTATATACCCAATCTTGGGCGTGGTTATATCGTCTTAAGCATCACCGATAAAGAAAACTCAGCCAAAAAGAAATAAAATATAAAAAAAAATCTATGCGTTCGAGTTGAGTGAGAAAATGCCGGGTTAAAGATCCGAATTTATAAGTCGTTTGAAGCTAAGGACATTTAAATTCCGAAAGCTCGAAAATCCAAAAATCTCTGTATGTTTCTCAGGACGTGAAGACGAAGAATATTTCACCCTGATCGAGGCCTACTTTACGGAAACCCATTTTGTGATAAATAATCGGAATAATGACCAATCACAACCCGTTCACAAAATTTGCTCAATCACTCTAGTTACTTTCCAGTCTTAAAGTAGATCTGGAGACTAATCTATCGCATATTGCGATCAACAAGTAGATACAGTAAATTGGTGCCCAATCATAAGTGGCATCATAAAACAGTTGTATATGTGCATCATATTCTGGAAGTTGGCCAACGAGTTCACTGTCCAAAGCCGTAGGAAAGGGTCTAACATTATTGACCGAGCTAGGTGGTCAGTCTTGGCCTCGTCGTTACTTGGCGATCTTATCGCCCCGGCGAAGACGCACGCGACCTGCTAGTACGCGGTTCTGCGGCTCACTGGCTATTATACAATGGAATATAAAACAGGCTAGCTTAGTAATATATTCTCTACGCGTATGATAATGAGCCGAGGCTATAGGGAGACGCAGAGTAACTCCGAAGGTTCAAACTCCCATTACGAGCGTCGCGGGTTAAGTTCCCGACGAAAATAGTTCGCTTTTTACATTCGTCGCATTTTTTCTTTTCACAAATATTTCCCGACATTCTACAGGGGAAATAATCTTGAATCGGCCTCTCGAAGAGCTCACACAAATCACACACGTCGGAGCGCCGATCTTGCTGACTGTAGTAGCCGAAGAGGTACGTCGTTCCAGGGAGGAACCACCGGGGCAGGCAACCGTCGTAGAGTTGGGTCTTCTTCTTGGAGAGCCGGGGAACAGTCCTCCGTATTTCGAGAGCGATAGGTCAGTGAATGAAAGGGAGTCTCAGCCTCTCTTAAATCTTAGATACTCGAAGAATGATCTGAACCTGAATAATCTTCAGCTATATGGCCTGGATGGACGAGAATGCAGCCCCTGGGACAGTGGTGATGTTTGACAAGCCAGACTTGACGAGAGTTCGAGACGAGGATATAGGGAAGACGGGTGTCTTCGCTCTGAAGCTCGGCAACAACAATGGTACCTTCGAAGTGACGCCGGCAGTGGCTGAAAGAGTAGCTAATTTCGTGGTCACGGTACGCGAGAATAGCTTGATGGACTACGAGGTCCGAAAGACGCTTCAATTCACGGTAATCGTCTGTGATAATTCCTCGTACAATTTCGAGGCAAGGTGCTAACGGAGGACGAAAACTTTCAGATAATTGCTCAGGAAGTCGGACCCGCTACGAATCTATCGACTTCGGTACCCGTCACGATATTCCTTCGAGACATCAACGACAACCCCCCGGAATTCGAAAAAGAAACGTACGAAGTGACGCTCGCGGAAAATGTGGCACCTGGCACGAGGGTTATCCAGGTACTTTGACTTCCTTTTTTTATCAAATGCTCTTCCGGTGGAACAGGTCCTTTAATTTTGGACGGGATCGTAGGTGCATGCGAGCGACAAGGACACTGGCTTGTCAGGAAGCATACGATACACTAGGATCCTTGGACCAGGGAGCGAAACTTTGACAATGGATTCTGAGACGGGGATGATCCTCGTGGCCAAGGACTCGACAGGATTGGATCGAGAGATAACGCCAAGCCTACAATTGTCGGTCGAAGCTTGTGACGAAAATGGCAGAGGCCTTAGGAGCACTGTTCCATTGATTGTTCACCTGCTCGACGTGAACGACAACGCTCCGATATTCGATAAGTCGATGTATGAGTTCGTCCTGAATCCCGATCAGACGAACTTCACAAGCCCAGCTTTCATCAAGGTAATTTTCAGCGCCGATTCCTGAATCAACGAGGTGTTGATGCGGGGGGAATTCATTGTTATCACGTTTAAGGCAACCGATGCGGATGCCGAACCACCCAACAACGAGGTACGGTACGAACTGGTCCACGGAAACTACGGGAACAAATTTTACCTGAACGAAGTGACCGGCGAATTGATCCTCAGAGAACCACTGAACAAATCTAGACGAAGGAGAAACGACGTTTACGACCATTTCGCGACGAGATTCAGGAGCGATTTTTTGCAGACTCTGAACACTTTCCAGAAAATCGCCGTCTCTACTGACAAACCTTTGAGGATATGGAAAAACAGGAAGAAACGGGCCGCTGAAAATGTTCTGTACACTCTCACAGTCAGAGCGTATGATTCGGGTGAGTTTTCGCGAGTTGGATCGATTACTTAATTACTCACAAGAATTAGAGAATCCTGATCTTTCCAACCGATTCCAGGTGTTCCACATCGCTCGAGCACAGCGAAGGTCAACATTATCACCGCAGCTCCCGTGGGTGCGCTTACTCTAATGCTGGTTGTTCCGGCTGAACATCTCGATCCTGTACGAACAACGGAAACATTGGCAGCCATAACCGGAGGACGAGTGACTATCCAGGAAATAAGGCCTTACGATCAACCAGGCGGTACGAGTCAGGGTGGAAAAATGTTAGTCCCCGTGAATAGTATCTCGGAAAAATAGCCACTCCAGTCTTCGGACTGATTGTCACAGGATGATCGCATCATAAGGACATTTTTCATTCCAGGAGTATCGTAGTGGCTCGAGTCGAGCCGACAATGGCCGGGACATTCCTCGTCGATGTTGAAACGATCCACAAAAGTTTGGTAGCTAATGGAATGGGTATTGTTCCCGTCACGAACTCGGCTAATGAAACCCCTGTCACTGTCACGGTCCGAAATACAATTGGAAATGGCAACGGAGGTACGGTTAGTGTAAATGGTGGAAACGATAACATTGGAGAATCCCCTACTGGGACGAATGAGAACAGCGATGGTAATACGATCAACGGAAACGTTAATGGCGTCAACGTCGGCGAGGGAAAAGGCCCTGGAAATACAGTAGAGAGCAAAGATGATGGTACTGGAAAAGGAACCAGCGGTGCGAAAGAAAGTACAAATACTAGTCCTGGAAAGGACACGAAAGGTACGGGAGAAGGTGCGAATGGCGATACTAGTCAAGGAAATGAAAGCAAAGGAGGAAATACAAGTAATAAAGACCCTGGGACGACCGTCATTGATGCCAATGGTGGAACCGGAAATACAGATGGCAGTAAAGAAGACAAAAATAGCATCGGTACAGTCGGGAGTCCTGGAAAAGGATCTGTTAAAGATGGTGGCGGGGATACTTCGGGAGGAACTAATGGTGGAATGGCAAATAATGGTGGAACTAGCGAAGGAACCACAGGGATTAAGGCTGGAGAAAGCGTTGGAAGTACCGTGGGAGGTAAAGACGGATTAATTCCAGTAGGAACCAGCGGAGGAACGGTAGGAACAATTATCAAAGACAGTGGCGGAAGCGGTGGCGATCCTGGAAAGGGTACTGCCGGCGGTATTGTCGTGGGGAATAACGGCAAGACGGGAGTAGTTGAAGAGACTTTTACAAAGATAAACAAAACCGTTTCAACTTCAGAGAACGAATACGTGAGTAGGAGCGTTACACAAGCTTGTGATCGTCGTTGAACACGAACCTCACCTGTCCTGATTATTTTCATTCCAGATCGTGTATAAAGCGGAAAATAAATTGTTGCTGTGGCTTCTGATCCTCCTCGGACTTCTCATGCTGTTGGCTTTACTGGCGCTGATTTTATGCTGCATATGTCCGGGCTGCCCGTTTTACATGGCACCGAGAAAGAGGCGAGTGCATTCGTTCGAGAGTGTGAATCATCCTGATGCAAGGCCGAAGCGACACATTCGCCGGAAACAGTTGAACCCGGTTAAAGGTACCTATTTTTGCTATCAGTTTGGGTTTTTCACGAGGTGATGGTGGTCAGGGTGACTAACGAACTAATTTCACCGTTCTCTATTATTCTTCTTTTCAGCGGAATGGTCCGGAAAAAAACAAGCTTGGAGTGCTGACCCGATGCGGCGGAACTGGCAATTCAACCGACGTAACACGAAGAATCGTGGACTAGCCTCGCTCCCAGGGGACGTAGTCCGGATCGAAACACCGCAGGCTTTACCGACGGGACCTGCTCTCCGACTACGAGACGGTCCTGAGTCCTGGGGCGTCCAATACCCGACTCAGAAGCGTAAAGAGGATCGCATCTACGTCGAGGACGTGGAGACAGGTCGTATTTACGACACAGAAGATGTCGATTCGCTACGTAGACACGAGATGGAACGAGGTTCCGACCTTCTCCGTCATAGCTACCGTCAAGGAGATGAAACATTGCGATTACCTCGCGAGCAGCACTTCTATAGAGACGGTAACGCCGAGGTTTTACGCCTGGTAACCGGAGGCCATGTCGAGGGCGGAGAAATCTCAATCCAAGCGCAAAGACCCGCAACTTTAGTCAGCGATCATCAGGCTCTTGGATACCGGAGTGATGGCAAGGACATTCTCTTGCGCCGGTTCATAGAGGATCAGAAGAACAGACAACATCAGGACCTGCATGGCAGTGTGCAAGAAATATCTGCGGATGGTCTAGAATCACGGCGACAGGGCTCGGACCAGTTTCTTCAACAGCATGAGGTGATCATCTTGCCCAGGAATTTGGAACTTGACCGAAGACACCATCGCGAAGAGACGGTGCCGGGTGTACAGCGTCTGATAATCGATCACGGTGAGATTGACCATGAAGAGCTCAAGGCGCGAAATCAGCTTGAAACGCAAGAGGCAGACCTTCGGCAGCAGAGGAAAATTGCAGCAGCAATGCTAGTGGGCACGGCGGTTTCTAGAGCCACTGAAAAGCCGACGACAAATATGAGGACGATGATGGCCGAGCAGAATGCGTCCACTATCAATATTCCAACCTATACGATCCACGACGTGGAATTGGCCAAGCAAAACGCGTTGCTTACGCAGTTATTGATGGATAGAGATGTTAGACATCTTGGAGTTCCAGGGATGGACCCTGGCAGTTATTTAGAGACGCAGAGTCTGCCTGGGCAAGTCGCTATTGCGACACAAACTGATCGGACTGCGGCTACGCAGACGGAAAACAGGAGTCGCAGTGACAACGAAGAGTCTGAGGAAGAGATTCGATCGCGGAGGAAATCGAAGTCGAAAAAACGTTTTGGCGGCGAGTTGAGGCGGTCAAGAAGCCTCTGGCTGAGATCGCCGATCCAGGAAGAAACTCGATCGTTTTCTGAAACGCGGACTAGCTTGCTGCGGCGGAAAGCCAAGGACGCACGAGAAGGCAGGAGAGCGACCATAGAGCCGGAAGTGTTACGGGAAATATCGGACTCTCTCGACGAACAGGCCAGCACACCGTCGATGGAAGAGGAACAAGTCGGAAATCGGCAGCCTCGGACGAAGAACTCTAAGTTTCAAGGCCAGGATCGGGAAGTCGAAGATGCCGAGGTGAGCGAAAATCCGAACCGTTCTTCCCCGGAAATGAGCAAGGACAAGTACCACAAACGTTCGCATGCAAAAGCGGACGTTGGTGAGGATCTGCAAGCACAGAAGCTGGAAAGCGGCACCAAGAAACAGTCAAGTCCTAGTAAGTCGAAAACTAAGTTGCAAAAGAGTTTAGAGACGAAGTCTGCAGACGCGAAGAAAGTAAGTTCTACGAATGGCGATAAGAAAGAGAGCGATGCGACGTCGACAGATGCTAAAAGTGATTCGAAAAAAAGATCTACAGAATCGCAGAGCAACAACAACAGCGGGGCGGAGGGCAAGAAGGAAATCGAGGATAAGGGGAAGATCTTGAGTAAACTCGTCTCGAAGGTAGGAGGATTAGGGAAATCTAGCTCGGAGAAGTCGGTCAAGAAGAATAAATTTCGTGAAACAGAGGAAGCTCCCATCGTCAAGAAGCGATCGATGCTGAGGCACCAAAAGGCCAAAAAGCCGAGCACCGAGAGCTCGGAGTTTGAGGAAATTCCAGTTAAATCAAGGCAGTTGAGTTTGAAGGCTAAGCCATCGAGACAAGCTGAATCTACGGGTGGATTAAACTCGAAACAAGATCCGGCGAGGGGCAAGGAGACAAGCACCTTGTCCGATGAACCTAAATCAAGAAGCTCGGGGACCGACCGTGACCGATTGCCTAAGCGATACCAAAAATTGTCAGATTCGAATTCGAGCAGTGGTACGACTGGGCAAACGGCCGTAAAAAAGGAAAGTACAACTGCAGTGAAGTCCGGAATCGGAGATAAGAAAGAACTCGTTAAACGCGGGAAAAAGATAGCCGAAGATTTGGCAGAGGACCAAGCGGAGCATGAACTGATGAAACTCCCCGTTTCCGCAGTGCTAATTGATGAAAAATTAACGAGCGGCGGTGCTCGGATCGGGGACGACCTCCGAGATGATCGTCAATTGAGGACTGGAGCAGTTCCTGATAAACGCGAAGGATTACTTCCGCAATTAGAATCCGAGGTTTTAAAGTCAGGCGCAGTTTCAATGGAAGATCAATTGAAGGCAGCGACCAACGACGAATCAAAGATAAGTGTAAAAGATTCTAACAAATCTGGAGAGGAAGCTCCTCAAGTAGATGCTGAGCTTCTTAAACCCGGGAACGGTAGTTCAACCGGAAAAGAAGCGGCTGAGTCAGAAAGTGAAAGACTGCTCAAGATCGGTACGGAGATTCCAAACGAAATTGAAAAATCTGAGGCTCCCGAATCCGATAAAAATATCCCGATGATGGAAGAGAAGCTCGAGTCAAGTACTGCCGATGTATTAGAGACGACTGACAAAATCTCAGGGAATCTAGACCCGGCGATAACGACGCTAGTTCCTGGCGTCTTAGAAAGTGAAGAGGAAAAATTACAAGCCGAGCCTGAAGTTCCATCCAAGGAAACGGCGGAGGCGAAGAAAAAAATTGCAGAAGAACCGAAAAAAGTGGATCCCGATGTCTCAGAAAAGCAATCTGAGTCAGGCATCAGCGAAATGCTACCAGCGAGTGAAAAAATTCAACATAAACCTGAAGAAATTCCACTGAAGTCAGATTTAGGTGCTTTAGAAGCTGAGACGAAAACTATCGTCGAAGAAAAGCAGCCCGAATTAAGTACCAAGGAAGTAACTGAGGCGTTTTTGGAATCTGAGGCCATGCACAGCTCAAAGGATTCGCGAGTGGCTGTTGTGGAAACTGGAGATCAACTGGCGCCCAGTAGTACGACGAAGACTCAAGTAACTTCGGTAACTCCAGATCCCGTCGACGTTTCCCAAAAGGATTTACTAAAACAGGATGTGTTGGATGGTACAAATCTAGTCGGCGAGAAAATCGATGATGCAAAGACTGGCTCAACCGCGGATGGGGTCGACAGCATAGACGCAAGTGCTCCAGACGCCGGGCACTCGAGAGATATTGGAAGTCCGGTCAAAATCTCCCACGAACAGTCTGACAGTTTTATAATAATTGAACAGCCTGAAGAAAGACGCGACACGAAGTCTCCGATAGCTTCTAAGCCTGACGAAGGAAAGCATTCCGATGTAATAGGAGCAGGTGGTAGTTCCTCGCAAACTGATTTGCCGAATGGCGAAAAGGACGAGGAGGAAGAACCCAAACTTACTAGAGGCAAGGGTGGGCCGTTGAGTGCAGATCCTCTGGAAAGCAGCCAACGTTTAAACGACAAATCACCCCCGCCACAGTATAAATCAATCGACCAAAGTGAGATTGAACTACCCGTAGTAAAAGACAAGGAAGAGGGAAGGGAAGACGATCATTGCTTATCGGGAGAGATGGCGGGGGAAAATACTGGCGGTAAGTCGCCGGAGAAAGAGTCCAATCCTACGTCAGAAGAGGGTAATTTTCCGACAACTGGATCTCCGTCGTTTTATATACTGTCGAGCGAGTCGTCGGCGGATCAGGACTTTGTTCGTGATCGAGAGATCTCTCATTCGTACATAAATCCCGATCAATCTTCGTCCGCAAATAAAGCCACCCTTGTGCCAGATATTTCCAACTTTCCCATTGCCTTGGGGAACAGACAGCAGCAAAGTGGCAAACAACGGTCAGCAGATACGCGGGATAATCTTATCGCCAGCCAGACCCACGCCAAACCTATAGATCTAGGGGATATGCAATCTGGGGAATGGGACGCACGCCGTATCCATATCGGCGACGTATCCAGCGACTCTCCCGACAACGCGCGGCCTTATCAAACGCCTCGACATCGATCGAAGAATAGAACAGGGAACGGAGGTGAATCCGTAAGCATGAGAATGCCGGAAATTACGTCACAGTTATCCTCGGAAGGAAAGAACTCTTCGCGGTCTGATCAGAGCCCGGAGCTGAAGAAAACCGTGGGTGTAAATGACTCGAGCGATGAAAGGCCCAGTATGTTACCGACGAAGGTCAAAGACCAGCAATCAATGCCGAAGCTGATTGCGGAAGAGGCGATCCGCAGTGGACTTCAGGAGATTATTGACTCTGATGCTATGAAACGGGACAGTTCGAGCCAGACGTCGTCGAAAACGTCTCCTGAGAATCAGAGTCAACGGAGAGAACCGTCGAAGCGGAAACCGGCTAAAGAAACATCGCGGATCCCGACGGTTACGGAAGCGAAAAAATCTGGGAACAGTTCTCAGTCGAGCAAGAAAATGGAAGAGACTCAGGAGGGCACGAGGTCAGTTAGGCCCAAGACAGAACCTAGAGGAGGTAATGCTAAGGAGGTGGATACGCACCAAGTGAGACCTCGCACTCAGCGAGGCAAGGCGAGCAAAGCGCCGGAGGTTCATCTCCAAGAGTCTCGTCAAGAGGCGATAATCCGTCGCCCGAAACTTCCGGAAAGAAATCGCCAGGTGAGACAAAGCGTGGAGGAGGTTAAACCGCAGGATTCATCCCAGCTAAAGTCGGATGATGGGGCAATGCCGAAGGAAGGATACATGTCGAGGTATAAACAGAAGCGAGAAGAGATGGAACGGAGGCGAAAGGAACTCAAGGAAGCTGCCGAAGAAGAACAGAGACCCCGTTGGCAACGAAAGCCTCCGGTAATACCTCCGCAACGTGTTTCGGGCAAAGAATTATCGAAGAAGGAGAAACCGGGGGACAACAAGACGCCGGAAGGCGCAACGCCGAGAACTAGAAGACGGGTAAAACCACTGGCTAACGCAGAGTCCGAGCAGCTTAGAGCGATGGTCAAAGAGGGAAGAAAACAACGGCGAGCTGAGGGCGGCGATAGCGACGATCCTACGGTGGAAATATTCGCGACTGAACCCCCGGCCAGAATCGCGTCTACTTTTCACCCCGCGACACAACAATCTTCGTACAAATATGAGACGATTCCATTGCCGTTTTATTTGCATCCGCCACCTCCCCCGCATTCTTCGCCGCAGGTTTCTCCGCAGCATCTCGGGCCTATGGACCCAAGGCGACCGGACGATGACCTGGACTCTGGAATCGCAGTGTCTTTGCAGGGTGGCACAAAGCTCCGTCATCAACAGCTTTTGGACAAAAAGAGCGTCTTCGATATTGCGTACAGTGAGGCTGCCCCTTCTCAGTTAAGAACTGACAGTACGACACCCCCGTCGTGAATTGTCGATTGAAAAAGTGTAACAGTATGCCGACGGGTGTAACTGGCGAATGTCTCTTGGAATATTTTAACGGCTAAGAGTTATGGTAGAGTTTTTGAACGACGGAGGAAATGACTCGTTTGGAAATATTGTTACAGGTTTCATTTCATCGGTATACTGTAATAGTTAGGATCAATCTAACGTTGCGTTGTAGGTATACGTAGATTTGGAAGTGAATGGGGACTAACGATCAGCATCGCGACCTGAATAAGCGAATTGAACTGCCGTTGATGAAAGGATTGCTTTATGATCGATGAAAAGTCTCGTCGATTTGATGACCAATTTTATATAACTTATATAGGAATCGTTTAGTACGGAGTGGCGTTTAAAATAAAAGTTTGTAAATATGAATGAATAAAGTAATAACTGCTAGTTTTATTTCAGAAAGAAATACCTCAAGAACTTATCTGCTCTACGACACTCATACATATTTAATACGCGTCTGTCTTGGCCAACTTGCGGCCGAACAGCTCACGTCCAAGTTCTGCGTCTCTGTTACAAAAATATCGCTGGCTCCGACCTTACCCACCACTTGGGACGGGTATATCTAGACTCCGCTTTTACCTGACCGAAATACGTCACGCGGCGACGCGACGCAATCGATTATTTCACAAGCCTGAGATTTCGAAGCATCGCATAAGCTGGCTCGATGCAATCGGAAACTTGATCTCCAACCTCTCGGTTTACGTTTCCAATTAAATAGGTCACTCGAACCCGTATATAGCGTAATTACTATAATTGCACCATCCAGACAGACACAACTTTCGAGATAAACAGCTCGCATCAAGAAGCAAACTCCACGTCGTTGAATTACGTGGATAATTATATGATATACGTAATCCGGGACTGTGCTTCGGATAAGCTGAACAAAACGAACGTGACTTGAATAATTAGGGGGAAAGTAACGATTCTATCTTTTATTTTTTAGTTATCATTGATTTTATTGTTACACGAAATCCATACGTAGGATTTATTTATTTAATTATTTTGGGATCGTCATGTTGCAGTTAGACTGTTCAAATTATACTGATAAGCCACCTATCACGCGTACATTCGTATGCGATAACTTTATCAGCGATCGTCTGGCCTTGCAACAGTTAGGCTTTGGTCTGTTCGCGATGTAACGTCGTAATGAATTCTTAGCAAAAGTTTTATCGCGGTTAAGATATCCGCGCGAAGCTTCTCCAGGTTCTGAAACTCTGTTAGAAAAATATCAACGGCCCCGACCTTACCCACTGGCAGATAGCCATCTCGATAAACTCCGGCTATCTACTTGTGCAGAAATCCCTGGTTCCCATATCTCAATTTACAATTGTCGCATGATTCAATCACTCCTAAAACGTAGCTATATCCGTTGCCCCGTCAACATTGCGGGAAATAAGCGAAAAAATTACCTCGCGGTACGACAAAGACTCCAAAAAACAATTCCCCCCCATTTTTGGGACGAAAGAAATTACAACGAACGTTTTACCACGATTTTTATTAGCTAATTCCTTGATTTGTCTTCCGTGGCTCACCCTGTACAGAACCAACGCCGTAGTAGCAGGCCCGTGGGCGTATAGGTAAGTGGAAACGGTCGCGTCGTGTGCGACAGCATCGGCCGACCACTACGGACCAGCTCTACGTGAGTTGTGTTCGCCTGATTGAAGGACTGTTTACTTGTCGCATTTCCTCGTGGCGTTTCCGTGATCGGCATCACAACTTTGGGGAATAAATCGACGCGTTTGACGTCTACGGAACGAGATATATCCCGTCGTCTGACTGGCGGACGTCACGGAGCGATAAACGGTCCTCAAAATTTCACCAAACGATTCATTAAGCCATACTTAGACGCTAAATCTGACTGAAAAATTCAACGGGATTAAAAACCATGGCAATTAGCCAAAGCGGGTGATCTCACGTCTCACTATATTCCCGCAGGTTTTAATCCACGACGAAAATAGCACCGCTGTGATCAAAGGCGTGTAAATTGGTGGCGCGAAGCTCTGTAAACCAGAGTCTCTAATTTCTAAAACTTCATTAGACCAGCGAATAATCGATACTTGGGATTATTCCCTCGTCATAAATTAGCCGTATATAATAGCGTAAATTATACATTGGGTTTCATAACGCTCAGAGGATGGTGAAGCCCAACTTTGGCCCATGATCTTAGGGGCGAGCCCCCAATATTAAAGCTAAGTCGTCACCCCGTCACGACAAGCCTGACGTATCGCGTGACGCTGGTAATGCAACTAACCTACCGTAATCTGGAACACAATGGTGCATCAAACATAACCGAAGACCGGTAAATCTTTGTAACAGGAATTCATGTCTTTCGTGTTGGTTGCTCGCTCGCTCCTGGCGCTTTCGAGCCTTGGAATCACGCGATAACGAATGTCACGTGTGCTTTCACTGCGCGTCGTCACATCGCGACGACAGATTTAGCTCATATCTTTTATACGTTGTTCATACGTGTATTGGCGCGAGCTACTCGAACGGTGGCGGATTTGAATTGATTAGAAAACTTGGAAATGGCGGAACAGAATGTCGAAAAAGCTCTGAATGATTAATTTCCCTCTGATATACTTAATCTAACGAACTTCATAGACGAATGAATTAGCGCGGTAAGAAAACGTTGTTGGATCTATGAAAAGGCGCGAGAGAAGCTTTTCATTTCGCTTGGTTTCTCCCTCGAGAAAGACTAGACATCTCTCGGCGGTCCAGCTGTTTGCCTGGTACCAACGGACGTCGAAGGATGGCCGCCGCTTTGTGCAAATCTCTCGAGACCGAGGAGTTTAATTATATATAAATTAATGGGAAGGTAGGTTATACCGTGAAAATGACTAGCCCCAATCCCTCGGCGACGAAAAGCCAGCTGGTTAGCCAATTGGCGTTTAAATTATTCGTGAATTTTAAAAATCATGAGATGAAAAATGACCTGTAAACTTTTCATTAAAACCATTTTTCGAGATCTTTTCATGCAAATTCAAGCAGCAAAGTTAGTATTAACGATTTCAACCTCCGGCTGATCCTATCCGCTTTGTTCCACTGAATTTCCGGACTCTAAGCACACGCTAGAACGACGTGTGTCTGTTCCCTACCGCCTCTAATCCATCCCTAAGTACTGCTTAAATCGGTGAATTTATTTGCGGCGAGATTGCCGCTTATTTCAAATGGAATTCAGAGTGTAGAGTATTAGGGGATCTAGCCGCACCTTTTTAGTGGCTAGGATTATTTCGGGTACTCGCAGGTATATGGCTCGGCTCAGAGTCCTATCAGTCGAGAAGCGGGGAAAGGGTTCGCAGGGATTCAGTGATCGGAATTCACTCCAATTAATCGGCTAACAATAATTATGGAAAGATATGAAGACCCGACAAAACTATACGCTCGCTTTTGTCCGTTCAAACAATGATACGGGATGTGCTTGCGCGTGTATGTAGGGTATACAATTAACGATGAATTGCAGAATACGAATCCGCCTCAGCGGTCTGACGGAATCGGCTAAACATAGAATTTGATCAATTAATTCCACCGAGTCAAAGTCTAATTATACGTACATTCATACACGTGAGTGAGCGCGGTATCGTTGAACAGATATCCGCGTGTAGTCGTATGGGAGTTTTTTGTATCCACGTGTGCGTCGGTGTGTATGTTATTATAGCGTCTAAAGGCGCGAATAAACAACACGTGAATGTTAATTGTTGTTAATAAAGCGGCGTGCATGTTGCTGCGGAAGCGGAAAACAGCACCGCGAAGAGGCAGCTCCGCACGGCTCACCTGGGGGCCCTCCCTGCGCTCCCTCCGCCGAGCCGCATCGAGATCAACACTCTTTCACTCCGGGCAAAATTCCTTGGTCTCTTTTCTAAATGTCAACGAGCAGGGCCTCGAGACTAGCCGCGTGCCGCGACGCGCCGCGATGCTACGCACGCCATCCCATCATCGCGTGCGAGTCTGACAATAAGCTATAAGAGACGCGAGGAAGAGCGCGCATCGACGTGGAAGTAATCAATTAGACAAACAAGGAGCAATTTATTCATTACAATAAAACGAGGCTGTATACGAACTCCGGGTTAATATTGAAGACCCCAAGCTTCAGCTTCGTTACGGTTGTTTGATTCCTACAGCTACTGCTCTCTCATCAGAAAGCTATTCATGTGTCGATGAATTATCGAGTAGTTGCATCGCCGATACTATTTGCATATGAAAATTGGCGCGGACTGTATTGCACGGGGCCGCAATCAACATCGATATCGTATGACCGCGTATGACCGGGAAGGAAATAAAGAGAGGAAAAAAAGAACTCGGAAGAGGACTGGTTCTCATGTTTATTGGTCCATGGGATCCAGTGCATCTGTTAGAGAACCTCTGGCAGAGTTGGGTCGGCGCGGGCGGTTACCGCATGTGGAAAGAGCGGAGGCTGGGAGAGCCGGTCTTACGATTAGTTTAACTACATAATAACGATCGCATTAAGCGTTTTCGGTATCTTGAGGCCAGCCGAGGCTTGGCCCACTCGAGAAGCCATCAATCACTGGCGAATTTTGGCAACGCGTTGGACAACGTCGGCTTCAGGGCACCATCAGCAACGTGGAGTTCGTTCGTGGTCCGCGACGCGGGACGACGCGAAATACTGGCTAGGTGTATATGCTATAGCTACGAGGCGAGAGGGCCGCGTTCGATACTCCCGAAAATTAAGTTTGCTATGGAAAATGGCGCCGCGTTCTCGGCGTCTCGGTATTCCCGGTGCATAACTCAGTTTAATGCCGAAGAGAACCTCGATGATATCATATGCCGTTACTCGCGGTTTAGGTACTCCTATCGCAGTCATTCGTTACCTGGTTTTCGAGTATATCTAATGGGATGAAAAACTTCAAAGGAAGATACATCACTCGTTTGCGAAAACCTGGATTACCACTTCACGTATCCGGGTCTACATACGTGCCTAATTCGTACCCTCAAAGGTTGATTAAGCCAGTCTCATTACCCCTCGAGTTAATCAAGAGCTTTCATAAAACACAGGGGCAAAATGCAGATCCCTGAAGTTGGATTTACTCCGGTATCAGGCGGAAGGCGTCTCATTATTACTTGATCGAGAAATAGTGGGACTGCCTCCCTCCGTCTGCACGTAGTTATTAAACGAAGACCAGAGGCAAGTCTCAATTGCAGCGAAGAGAGGCTAATTACAGAGAATCTATTGTGCTCCTGCATAATCAATAACTGTCTATGCATTGGCCGGATGATCAAAGAATCTAGTAGTTGCTTGCAGAGTCGAGAGCGTCGAGGATAGGTATGATAGCGGGTCAGGTTTGAGGAAGACAGTCCATTGTGCGAAATCCAATTTCATACTTGCAAAAAAAAGGTCCGGGCCAATTATTCCAAGGCAATATAGTCTCGAGGCGTTAATTGCCAGGATAAAGAATTGCCAGGATTGATTGTGGGATATCCCGGCGCGGCGAGAAGAACAAATTGAAGAAATAAAGAGGAAAGGGCGAAGAGGTGAGGAGCGGAAAGGAGAAAGCGAGGACATCCTGGGCGCGGGGTCCTCGCCCTCGTCTCTGTGCCCGCGTACGTACGCGGGTACGTGGGCCAGCCAGCTCCAGCTATCGCTGCTCTCCGGGCCCGTGTACAGCCGACAATTACACGCGTTACGTCATCCCCCGGGTAGTCACCTCCCGGAGTCTCGGTACCCGCGTCTCTCACCTCCCGTCCGCTGGCGTGTCTGCATCGCACGCGAAACTCGGAACCTCGCCGACTGAACTCGCCGTTTTATTTCGCCGCGATAAACCGGGCGTGAATTTTTTTTCACTAGTCATTATTCTCAGGATTTGGAACAAATCTACGAGACTATCGGCAAGAAGTGCTGATTAAATGGCGAAGGTCAATCAATCATCCGTCCTGACAAGAGAGTCTGATACAAGGAATACGATGGGAGAGCAAAAAGATCAGGGCGAAATATCGGAGCCGTCTTTCGGCCAATATATAGACCACACGAAACGGTTTTTGAAACTTTTTCGGATGTGGGAATTGGGGGATAACGTACCAAAATGGAAGACAACGCTCGTGACCATCAACACGGCGGTATTATTAGCCAGTAATTTTCTCCTGGCATTATCTGAATTGAAAAAACTCCAAAACGCTGCAGATCTGACCAGGGTTGCGTCAGGAATCGGTGCTTTCTGGCTCCACTTTCTTGGATTTTTTAAATGGCTTTATCTCATATGGAAAACTTTTTCAGTTCTCGACCTAGTCGAGCAGCTCGAAGAATGCTACAACCTTAGTTCAACGCTCAGCGATTCGGATGAAGGTAATATTCAGGCATAATGAACAAAAGGATTTGTTGTAACAAGAATAGGGAAACAAAAAAAAAAAAAAAGAAATGCTTACTCACAGCCCGAATCGAATTGACTTTCAGACTCTTCGAGACTTCGTAAAGAAATGAGCATGGCCCAAAAGAGTTCGTTAAAATTCTTGTACGTGTGGAGTTTCCTTGTGATTTATGGCATAGTTCATTGGTGTGTGAACCCGGTTATTTTGCGATCGAGTTCTACAAGCAGTGTGAACAGGAGTTTGTACGACAATGAAAGACTGCTTCCCTACGAAGCCTGGATTCCATGGGACACGGAAGAGTCATTGGGATACTGGTACGCTTATCTGTTCGAATTTGTGGGCGGCTTTGCTTCCGGTATCGGAAGCGTCTCTTACGACGTATTTTACCTCACTCTGGTAATGATGATCTGTGCTCAATTCCGATACCTAAATTTCGTCCTGGCAGACCTGAGGGAGAACGATTCTGCCGAGATATCTATCCGGACGTAAGTGTTTTTAAACAGAAATGAATTGCCTAGGATCTCCAAAAACGAGACTGACATTCGGGCATTAGGCTTCATGATTGGTTATAGCTACACATTCTGTGTCTTTTATTCCAGGAGCAATAACCTGATTTCTAGCTTTCTTCAAGAGAAATTGAAACGTAGCAAGAATCACCACTGTGCGATGCTGAAGTGAGTTTAAAAACATACCATAGTACACATTTCGTGGACTTTGATCAAGGATGTTGAAAAATAATGTCTTTATCGTTAGATCCTTGGCAAGTTTGGAAAAAGTGACCAGCCCCGTGATGTTCGTTCAGTGTATAGGAACCATGGGTATTCTTTGTTTGGTTTCCTTCGAAGTAATGACTATCAATCTAAAGGTGCCTCATGATCGATAAAACTTTGATCAAACAATGCTGGCGGAAAATAAATTGGCATCTTTTTTTCAGGGAGACTTGAAAAACAGCATAAAAGTCTGGAGTATGTTCGAGTATATAATCGCCTGCTTTACTCAACTCTTTGCATTTTGCTACTACGCGAACGAAGTGACTACTTTGGTCAGTGATTCGTAGCTGGGCAATTAATCCTCGCGCCGTAAACTTTTTTGCGTAATTAACTTTCGACTTCCGGTTCAGGGACTTCAAGTTAGCGACTCGGCGTACAGCTGTGGCTGGGAATCACTAGAAAGCGATAAAAAGATCTCAGCGAATGACGAAGCGGCAAAGAAGGAGAGAAAAGCAGTGGGATATCTGATCCGTGAAATTATAATGCGGGCTCAGACCCCTATTCGATTGACAGGCGGACCTTTCTACGTTCTTTCGCTGGAAACTTATCGCGCTGTAAATAAAATAGCCATACATTTTCTCGAGAGAAAGAATTGAGCTGCAATTTGACACCGTGTTTCAGGTAGTCAGTGCTGCATTCTCCTACTCGGCCGTGCTGCGAGAACTAGGCGGAGAATAACGACGCAAAGTAGTAAGCGAATTTCGTAGTCCGGCACGACTGTGGCCCAGTAGTAGCGGCAGGTGTTCGTAAGACTGGCTACACAGCGCGTTTCTCTACCACTGTGTACGTGCCTACGACAGTGTTAGCAAGAAAGCAATCAGTGGAAATCTAGAGTAAGTAGTCCGCCCGTAGTCCCCCCACCAAACGCCCCAGGCAGTAGTCTAATAGTGAGCCTCGAGCATCGAGTAATGTAAGAACTACGCATGCGTCCGAGCTCTGACTGCGACTCCTCGCCAGAGCTGTTCTCCTGATAAAAAGGCGACGCGCCGCAGATGACTCGCGCAGCCGGTGCGCACTTGGCGTGCGTGATCACCTGTTTTACTGTACTCCGGGATCCGCTCCGCCTCGACGTCGTCCAGGATTCGACCAATCTGTGTCTATAAACTGTAACCACAGGTCTGGGAGCTGGTCGGATATACTTAGAGGAAGGTTTCTTTCAGAGCGGAAAGTCACGCGGTGGATTGAACCGCTGAAGAGACGCTTGTGAACCGTTCATAGCAACTGATTCTGAATGTATACCCGGAAACTTATGGGAATCAATTCTCATTGGAGTGCTTTTGCTCTGTGGTCCGTCTCCTCGTAACACATAACCTTACCGACAAATAGAGACAAATAAAATATTCGCATGTATACCTAGCTGGTCAGACTTTTTTTCTAATCAAATAACGCGCTTCGATGTCGATGCAATATGCTCGAAGAACAGATCCATCTCATCTTTGGATCAATCAAATTTTTTTACTCGTCAAAAATCCCACGTGTAAGAAAGAGAATACGAAATGAGTCGAGACTCCTCTTTCCAAAGTTCGTCGGGCGTTGGTCGGCCGGCCGAGAGCCACCCACAACCGTGTACGAAGCCCGCGCTCTGATCAGGACAACATGAGATTGTCGGAGGCGAGGCTAGCCTCCTGCGGTTTCATGCACTCCTAATACTCTCTAGTCGACTGCCGAATGCACGTGGTTGTCTCTCGCCCGTTATTGGCGCCCACTTACGTGGTCCAGTCTCATCGTTACGCCTTTCCTATAGAAGTCCAGCCAGCCTCGACGAGAGGGTATATCTATCTTCTCTCGTAGATATTTCGGGCTTTGCAGGAGGAGCTTCGTGGATATTTCAATACCAACCACGCGACGCGCGACGGTTCCTTCCTTACCCCCTTCTATTTGTATAAAATTTTGCCTCGGCGAAGTGCGCGCCGATCTTTGTCCCGATGGTAGCAGGGTTCGAGCCCCGAAGAGGTGTTGGAGCTCGAGATATCCGGCTCCTCGAACCCTCTGGGTTCCTAGTCGAGAATCCGCGGGATGCGGGCTCTCTAAGGCAGAGATCGGTATGCGTCACGTGTGAATCACGTAGAAATTCGCCCTCGTAAGCGTCCTCGGCGTCATCTCCGTCGGCCCTGAGGCTTGGACTACGACGGTGTATCATTGACACCCGCAACGGAGCCACTCACCTGCCCATCAAAAGACGCAAAGTCATCCGCGCTGGCTAACCGTATAACAGGAGATCATGACGAGGCGGAACGTCGCTGAGTAAACCGGCCGAACTCTCCGAGCAGAGAAAGGCTCCCGCGCAACATGTTCGCCTTGCAACTCTTTGGCGAAATGTGGACGCCTTTCGGGAACTGTTTTTCTCTCGATACCTTTACAGCTGAAACTGACGTACCCAGACCCACCCAGGACTCACGGTCACGACGTTACCCGCGAAGAGGCTATATTATCTGACCTTCGATGATACAGTGTATCTGTTTCTCTGTCGGAATCAACTATACCACGATTTTAATATCGACCTGCAGGTATCGCGGGGGCGAGAGAGCCGAAGAACTCGGTTCCCCGAACCACCCTGCCTGCACTGGCCTCGCTCTTATTCTTTCCTGTATTTTATCGAGTAGCGATCACAGACGACTTTATCCCTCGGTATGTACGGGATAAGGAGGCTGAAATTTCGCCCAGAAAAAATCTCGCGAGATGGCAGCAGCCCGAGAAAAATAACAGGTGAGAAATATCAGGGTTCAAGATGTTTAGGGTATTTTTTTATTGTAATGATAAAACGTGAAATGACGAATTATATGAAGGAAATACAGACACATGTTATAGCTTCTAGTCCTCGTCGTCGCTGATCAGAATTGCCCGCTGCTTCGATTCCTTAGCGACTGGAGCTTCGCCCTCGTCTTCGCTGTCCAGTAAACGGCGTTTTTTCACCACAGGTGAGTCCTGGTCGGAATTATCGGATCTAATTCGCTTCGCGTCGTCTGTTTGGAACGAAATGAAATAAAAGACGATAAATTTCGAGAAAAATCTAAGACTTCGTCGTTATATTTCTCGCAAATTTTGGTGAAATCATTACCCTGCGGGGAGCCCGTTTCTCGGTGAGGCTGTACTTCAATTTCAACTTCGGAATCTGAATCGAGATTCGAAGCCTTGATGCGAGTAGTGTTTGTTCTACTACCCCGCCCAACCTCTGAAATTTGATTACTCAAGTAGGTGCCTCTTTGCCTACGTATATACCTTAGTTGCAGAGAGTTAATAAACTTTTCCCTACTTTGAAACAACGAGACTTGTTAGCTTGATTGCGAGAGTTAATTAACCATTCGGTTGTTAAGTGTACAGTGTACTGTGATCAGACCGGATTTTACCAACTGTTGATAAGTGTCTGTAATTCATTATCTATTCCACTCATTGATCCATGCATGAAATTATCAAAGGCAGCATTAAACCGAGACGAGTATATACAGTGAGCCTAGAACGATTGATAATTATCGGTTATTCATTCCCGAACGAATCAAAGCCACGTTGGATTCAATGAAAGATGAAAATAAAGCGAATTTTTAAAGGCGAAAAACAAACTCGGAATGGATCGAATCGACCTTAGGCAAGTTTCGAGCCGCGGGTAACATTTTATTTCTTACTCACCGACCGCAGCTACGTCACTACCGATGCTGACCACTTCTTCAACTTCCTGTTCCCCTGATTCCGAGTCAGTCCCTTTCCTTGATATTTTACCAAAGCTGTTCCCACTGGTACTCGCTGTATCGAATTCGAAACGATTCGCAGTCAATCATTGATTTATTCATATTTATTGCTGTTCTGTTTCGACAGTAATATTTGGAAATTCGATGGGGAGAGACGATACACTCGGGCGAGTGGAAGATAACAAATTTTTCGCAACAAACCTTCCGGCTGTATACCCCCGTTGTGTATTTTTCCACTGTTCTTCATCGGGCAAAGTTCAGCCCGAAATAAACATGAGGTTAATAATATCGAATAATATGTACGAACCTTCGTGACTGATGGATTTTTTTGCGAAGAATTTCTTCACGTTTTCAAAGACGTCCGCACCCTCGTCAACGCTGTCGTCTTCTTCATCCAGTATCTCCGAGGCGCGTGATTCTCGAGTTTCTGAATTGAAAGGAAAGGGTTAATAATCCCGTCCCCCTAGCGACAAACCGTCAACATATTCCCCCCGGAAAACGGGGCAGCGAGAAAACCCCGACGAACCTTCCTCGACGAATTTACCCGCCAAAGCATCGGCTATAAGCTCGGCCCGTTTCCGGATCGTGGAACTCAACATGTTGGACGGAATACGCCAGTAAGTTTCTTGCTCGTCGGCGGGCGGCTCGATTCCCAGGGCGCGGAGGAACCGCTGGAAGCTCGGCGAGTCCATGGCAGCGTTTGCAAAGTCGGTCATCGGCACCAGCGGGACTCCTTCGGTCGATTCTTCGTCCCGGTCCTCGAGAACGTCCTCCAAAGACTCTTTAACCCATTCCAAAGCGTCTCGGGCCTCGTCTGCGCGGGAAGAAAGAGTGCCATGTTATACCATGCCGAGGGTAGTTTAGAAACGGACTAGAAACTGCCGTCTTACTATGCGAAATGATTTCCTTGAGAAGTCCGGAGAGCTGAGCGTTCGTGTAGACGATTTCGGCGCGCTTCTTCGACTTCGGTATAACCAGACGCTTCTTCCTCGGCTTCATCCTCTGCGTTGTTTGGGAATCGCTTCCAGGGTCCCGTTCGCTTTCGGAATCGCTGCCAGAGCCGGGCTCCGATTTTCCTGCGTTTATTTCTTTGATTCGACGGATGTCTTTGCAGCGGTGTGACATAAGGGGGTTATAATTATCCGGGGGAATGAGGAGGGAGGAGGAAGGAGAGAGACGAAAACAAGAGAGAAAAGGCTCAGATTAGGTGAGCCAATCTTATGTCCCCCGCCAACGCTGAGTCGTTACGGTGCATTGAATCACAAGCAAGATGTGCGGGAGCGAAAAACAATATGCCTGATAAATATGAAACTCAAGACGGCGCTGTAATGGCTTTCGGAGGAGAAGTGATATCAGATACGAGAGAAAAAAAATGTTATAACGCTACAACATCTTGTTATTGGATGATATAGGGTTCTGATCGGTTTCCGTACACCCACGACCGTAGACGCACACGAAGACGGACACTATGCGCAGTTTTTTGCGATATGGAAACGGACGCGGGATGAAAAAATCAAGGGATAAATTCAAGAAAGATAACAGAACGACGGGTGAGACGATTTTCATTGAAATATGTTCGAAGATCCGTGAAGCAGTGAATAGATTTATGCTTGTTGTTAGTTTTATTGACGGAATCCCCGCAAGTTTGATCATAATATTAACGAATTGAATCGAGTTTAATTAATATGGACCGAGAAACCCTTCAGGAACGAATAGAAACTTGGATAAGGCATCCCACTTCCACCCTTGTGTAATTGCTTCATTGATCCTCCCCGAGCCAATCTTATCCAACTTATTAGATGACCCTGGGCCTCGGAGCTGACGACGGAGTCCACAGAGATTCAAACAAGACTCGATGAGCTTGGGGTTTAGATGTGTGTAAGAAATCAGTTGAAGTAGAAGTAGAAAGCTACGATTCATCGAGTAGATGAAATATTACAGGGACGTATGAACGTATGAAGTATAACCGGAATGTACTGTCTCCAGTTTCGTGGGCGAAACAATCATGTATTATTCGTCAAATTTATTGGCCCGTTAGAATTGATCACGAGCAAAACATGAAGCGAAAAAGGCCTCGGGCGTTTACCTTTGACCATTAATATCAAAAGTATATCCATCCGCATGTAGGCATACACATAGGATATATTTGTCACATGCATACGTGTGGCTCCCGTCAATTTCACGTATCACAATTCTGGGTGGTACAGGGGTGTTTATTTCCGGATCAAAGTTATTATCTGGATAAAAAGTGTCATAACGTGTACAGATAGGTATCTGGTATAGTAGTACAGTACGGGGATGTGGGATGGGGAAAAATTCAATTACTTTTTCCTCCTTCTCTATACCTAGGAGGGAAGGGAGGTCTGGTCCGGGTTGTGGGTTCGGGTTTGGGAATAGGTACCGATATATCGCCTGTTAGCGTCGAAAGTTCACCGGTTCGATAAATAAGCTAAAATGTCGGTTTAGATAATGGCTCGTGGTTGGCGGGGGTGCGGGGTTGCACAGGGTGCACGGGGTGAGACTTTCTTTAGTAGGGTAAAGGCCAAGAGGGGATGTAGATCTTGGAGCGTTTAACCACCCGAGGGACGTTCGCTCGGATAGTTCAAATACCAAAGACGCAAGAATCCTCCTTAACCAATCGAAGGAAATAGCGACGTCTGAGTGGCGATTAAATTTTCCGAAAAAAAGTATCGAGCAAACGTTTATCACGTGGACAGAACAAGTACGCAGCGTTGCAGGGATGAAGATCGTTGAAATAAACTTAAAAGACCAAAAATAAAAAAGGAAAGATCAAAAAAACAGGAAAGAAAAATAAAATGAAATGAAATGAAATGAAATAAAACAAGAAAAAATACACAACGATCTTTGGCGAATAACCGTAAACCGTGTCGAATAGGAATGCCTCGAAGAATTTCATTTCAGCGGGGGCGGGAAAGGGGAATTCGCCAACGTTGGTGTCGGGAGTTTCGTTTGACTCTGACTGACATCCTCCCGATTAATCTCCCCTTCTTTTACCCCGTCTCTGGGGATCTGCGAGTTGACGTTGACGACCGGTTGAAGGATAAAAAGATTTAAAAAAATGAAAAAAAAAAATGAAAAAAAAAGAAATAGAAATAGAAAAACATAGAAATTCAAGTACCGCGCCTGATTCCATTTTCAGAGTCGTAATTCTCTGAAGGTATAAAACAACCGTGGGGTTTTGTTTCTTCCAGTTTAATCGATGTTTATCGTATAATGGACAAAAGACGCACGAATCTTCATCGATCACTATACCTCTCAATGGAAGTAGCGACAAGAAGTTTCTACCGTTGGATAAGAGCTCCAAGGCCCAGACGAATTACGGCCCACGATAAGACGAAACGCTTAACCTTTATACCCGCGATAGACTTTTTTTTCTTTATTCCCAAAGAAAAGTTCAAATCGTTTGAAAAATCGTATATCGAGAGAACATTTTTACCTCGATCATTCAAAGAAGAGGAAAAATAAGAAGAAGAAGAAAAAGAAAAAAGAAGATGATGATATACCGTAGGAAAAGATTGATTCAAATTACTTCGCCCGAAGGGTAAAAAAAAAAAAAACGAAACCTACGATTCTGACCGAAAGACTCGATCGATTCATCTTTCATGTGTAAAAATTTCTCCGAGTGTGTTTTATAAAAATTTCATGAAACCCCCGAGGAGGCGAATAACCGCGAAGAGACACTCCGCCGCTCGAATATAGGGGTGTAAACTTTGATCGCTGTGTAGTCGTACATTTCATATTGTATGTACCGGCATACCGATACGCATACGTATACGTATGTACGATAGATATAAGGTATAAGATACAACTTTGCGCAGAGAGGTACATGATACGAGTTAGTATAAGAGCCATTTGCCCGTGCATGCGCGGTACAATAAAATATTTAAATTGAGTCACTTTAGTCACAGGGATGAAATAACACCGATCCACTAAGGACAAACATCTCGTGGGAGTATAACCAAGCGATAAAATATGGGTAACGCAACGTAACGTATAATGTACGACGAAAAAATCGATCCTCTAAGTGCTACTCCATTCGTGCTATACTACCTAGCCTTCAATTTCTCGCTTTCAATTATCATACACGATGTTTTGCGATCGATTGAATAATCAGATCTCGTTACGGAGCGAAAAGGGATTAGAATTCTAAAGATGCATATATATAAAAAATAAAATAAAATATCTATATTATCTGCAGACCCCGGATAAAATTGGAGAATGAAAGAGAAGGACATGTGAAATCAATTTTTTGATCAAACATTTGCCCTCCAGGTATCTAGGTAAATGTATAGGTACACCGACGTATGTATGGGTAACGGTTGAGAATTTTTTCTAGAAGAGTAAAGAAGAGCTCATTTCCGGTACGATAAAAGCTAAACCGAGGCGATGGGCAGGGGCAGCCCAAGTATAAGAATCGTTCGTCTGTGTATAACGCACGGAGGGAAACCTTCTGTAAATTGATCGGCAGTGACCCTCAGTTTTTTTTTTTTTTCTTTTTTCCTTTTCTTTCCCATTTTTTTTTTTCTTTCTTTCTCTCTCACTCTTGGAAGTTGGCTCATTCCACGCAATCCTTGACAATCAGGTTACGGAAGAATTGATTGAACAAGACAGTCGAACAGAGCTGCGACCGTTGCGTTTCGTCTTTTGGCCAGAAAATACGCGGATAGGTATATATATATGTATAACGAAAGACAGACGCGAATGAAATTGAATGGAGTGAGGATCGTCGGGTCAGATTTAGGACTCAGGGTTTAGGCTGAGGATTGAATGCAGCAGGTTTGGTTGGCTCGGTTTACTTTAGGATGAGAAAATCAACCGCCGCTTATACTTACCGGGTATATTTTTTCCGCTGCGTTTTTTACGCAACTCTTTGCGATCCGCAGCTAGTCCAAGCTCGAGTAACTTATCTTTGATCTTTGATTTGGGCCGTTTAATTCGAAGCTCGGTATAAATCATGTCGACAGGATCTGTCCGAGAAAGAGTTATTCATCGACAAGAAAAAAATTAGTATACGTCATTTTCTCACCTATATGTAACTGAGGAACATAAATTTTCTATCAAATTTACCATTGTCTCCCTTAACTATTTCCCAGACTTCTTTCAGCTGGGCGATTTCCTCCTCGCCCCAATCTTTCGGCAATCTTTTCGCCACCTCTTTGCGTACGTGCTGAAATATGAAACGGGTTTGATCCGTGGGAGGATAATTACCGAGGATTGGATCCAGGGCTTGAAGTAACGATTCAGAGATTTTTTCCGATCGCTAATTAAGTCGTCGAGAGTTGATGATACTTTCCCAAATACCCAGAGCCAGAAATCAATATTATGAAGCCTCGAGTTCGCGTCAATTAATCATCCACATCCAGTCGCGGTCTAAAACGTGTCTTTAAAATCCCCTCAGGGTTTTGTTTCAATAAAAAAATATCCTCCCTCTCTCCCCGAGCTTTCCCTTCTTCATAGAATCGACAAAGAAACTTATCGCCGGTAGTTTAAAATACGGAATGAAATCGAACTCGGAAAAGTTTCAGAGCTACCTGGATCGTATTCGACAGTCGAAAGCTCAGAATGAACATACGAAACTCTTTAAGGGCGCGAGGGTCGAGTTAACAAGCGTTCAGCTGCAGGGTCTGTTTAATTACGGAGTTAACGAGATACTAGTGATCGCACATGGGAAGGCGAACCAGAGGACTTCGGGCGGAGCATTATCGCCGTGAGATGCAGATGGGATGGAAATTTTCAAAGATACTACGTGTATACACTCTGTGTGTACGTAGTATACGTAAAGTGAGAGAAGGGTTTTCGAGAAAATAGCGAGGCGCTTCTGGCTTCCAGCTTCTAGCTTCTAGCTTCTGGCTTCTGGCTCCTAGTCGAAGACACTTTGCCTCTTATTGTTAATCGAGAGTATCGTGCCCTAGTCCCTTGTTTAAAGTGGATTTTCGCTCACGCTTACGGAAGATGTTCCGCTATTCTACATATAGACGTCTGTCTAGTCTCTAGAGTCTGGTAAGAGGTCCTCGACTCACCTTTGAATTCACGACTAGACACATCTCCTTCAGTTTCTTGATGATGCTTCTCCTCGTGCGATTGTCGTTGATTATATTCTGCAGCAGCCAGTCTATGAGGTCTGTGAAGAAGAACCCCGCACAACTATATATACATGCTAATCATTTTTACGGGAAAAACCTCTTTACTACATTCCATTAACTTTATTTCACTAGGTGCAGTCCCATCCTCGTTAATCTTGCTCCGCGTCAAACCCCCGACGTAAAAACTTAGCAAATAATAAATTCCTAAGAATTATTAATGAATTTTTTTTCCCACTTTCGGTTTTCTCTTCTGTTTCTTTTCTTTTCTTTCGCTGACTCGTTTCCTGCTCTAATTTTCTTCTGGAATTAAAATTTTACTGCACGGATTTATTTACCCTCGGTATAGTTTGCCGTTTGATGTTCCATGAAAAGAGTGCGAAGCTCGTCTTCCTCGACCTCGGTCCATTGCGTACGGGGATTCTTCTTGTTCTCTACTTCGACCCCGTAGCCTTCGACCATTTCGGTAGCCTCTCGCGTTGTTTTCCAAAACAATAACTCCATGTAAGCTTTGCCATTCTTCTTAGCTACTTCGGCAAACTTTCTGACAATGAAGACAGCGAACTTTCCCAATTCCTATAAGAACGTTACGTACAGACGTAAGTTCGTTAAACCAAACTAAGTCGAGGAATCGAACCTGAGAACAAAACTGTCTCTCTTTCCGTCTCACCTTGTGCGCAGGATTATCCGAGTCGAGAATCCTCTGAAAGGTGCGAAATATCGAAGCCTGAAATATCATCGCTGGTGTTTTACACTCTACAGCTATACGATGGAGGAGTTTAACCGTGCTGTGATTAACCTCTGGCAAATTTTTGTCAAATTGTTTGAGCAGAAGGCCGCAAGCCTTGACTACCTTGACGTTGACGAACCTGTACGATCGAGAAAACCGTCATTTAATGTCTCGGATTAAAAGGGATGAGGAAATTCTCCGTGGGAGAAATTCTACGAACCGGTAAAGAAAGTCTGTGAATTTAAAATCCGTCTCTTCGATGTCACGCTGTTCGGATTCTTCTTCGTCATCGTCTTCGAGGTCTTCTTCTGCAATTTGTTATCGGATATTGAGCGAATTGAATCGCGGGAATTCGCGGTCTTGGAACTTACCGTTTTGCGAATTCTCGACGTTGTATGCCGCTGGGTTTCGGCCCCCGGAGATCGTTTCATCCTCGGGAACTGTAACAGAACGGAAACGAGGTTGTCGTTGTAATAGTCGTGGCATTAGGCTCGACTCAAACAATCTCGAATCTCAGCTGACGGTATGAGGAGTTTAAGTAACTCCTTTGATTAGCGTCAGGCCAATTTCGCAGTCGCTTAACGCAAACTGTACACTTATACCCATACGCGCTTAGAGGTATAACGAATATTTGCACACCTACGCAAGGGGTCCCCGCACCGCCTTATACCTCGCGAAATTCCACGCTCATTCTCTTCATTTTATCTCATCGCCCCCACCATGAGACCACGTAGAAATAAATTCCCGCCTCTATTTTCAGACCTTATACTTTCACAAAGGGTAGGTACTTAAAGCGATAGCTAGTAAGGAAAACGGCTTTGTGTGTCTTCGCCTTCGAATGATCAAAAAATTCTCTTTCCTTTCTCCCTTATTTCGTTCATTCTTTATTCCTTCCGTGCGAATGTATCGTAATGGATTGCTGCCTCCTCGTCTCATTAGACTTTCCAAATAGACTTTGTTGCCTTTGAATTAAAGCGACTCGCGGATGCCAAATCTGGCATCAATTTTGAATAAACAATAATGATTAATGCGCGAGATGAAGTGAAGCTGTCAAAGGACGAGGCAGAAGGGGGGGCGAAATAAGAGATGAAAAAAGACAGTCAAAGAGCGTCCCTCAGGCTGAAGAAATGGAAGGAGGAAGGAGGAAGGAGGCAGGAGGGAGAAAGAAGAGAGAAAAGGTCAGGGCGCAGAACCCTCCGCGACGTGTCCTGGATGTCAAAGTGTATGGAAGGACGTGGACAGGACGACCACGAAGAACCGCCAAGGCGGTTGGGTCCAGCAGTTTAGACGGTCCAGTTTGAATAAGTAGTTACCAGCGTAATAGTAGTGCTGGGTAGCGATGCTGACTGAATACAGAATTCCCCCATTCGTCCATCCGTTTTTCGCAGCGCTGACTGCGCCGCCTTCTCGGTTCGAGGTCTATAAATCCCTTGACCCATGCCCCGCGGACGAGTCGCGACCTTTCAGTTGTCAAAAAAGTAAAATTCCACCCTCGAAGGTACAAAGTGTCGAATTTATATCCAGACGTATGAAAATTTCGAAGAAATTGGACAAATGTGAAAGATTCGTATGAGTATAATCGCGAGATAACAAAGGAGCCGGGTATAAATTTCGAAAGAGGAAAAAACCCTTTTTTGAAAGTGCGTGGAACCAAAGGACCAATTAGGCGTCGAGAAGAGCGGTAAGCGACGCGTCTTTTACACACGGTTTCTTGTCCCTCGGTAGTTAATTGCTTTCTAAGATAAATGGCGGGCGGGGATCAGGGGCCAATGTTACCTTAAAAGCTTTAGCGAGTACCAGCTACCAGCTAGACGTTGAAGATTGGTTGACGTTCCGCGAGCTTAAAGCGGGTAGGTGGGTATATATCTCAAAGGCGAGAGAAGGGTTAGAGGGATTGTTCTAGGGCCTTTATTCGCGCTGCTAAAATCACCCCATTTCATAAAATTACCATTTCTTCTCTCTCTCTCTATCTCTATCTCTCTCTATCTCTCTCACACGTTCTTTCTCCTCTCTACGTGATCAGGGAATAAAAACCTCGAGTCAATAAATCGATTTTCGAATTCTCTCTCCTCGCACATACATACGCATTATTATCGTTATCTCGTCTCCTCCGTATACAGCTAGGTATTTTCTACTAACTTTTTTCCCTCCCTCTCTCTCTCTCTCGCCAGTCGAACCTAACGAGCTGTTTTTCCGAGCCCTGTGACGCCAGGATGGAAAATATTTGTCGGTTCTTTGGGTGATGATAAACGAAACGCCCGCACCCCACGCCTCTCAGGTTTATCCAACGAAACGAATAAACTTTCAGGTCTCGTAGGTATCGTTGAATAAATGTCAGGCGTCTCGAACTTTCCCAGCCCCTCTACCTACCTGCGTCAACGCAGAATTGTATACCGACCAACAGCTACTCGAACGGTGAATGCGAATCAGTCTAAACGAACCGCAGCTAGTAGCCGTCAAAGCCGTGTGACAATATGAGGGTGCCCCGACAAACTTTGGGTTCACTAAGCCGCGAATTCTACAGAACATATCGCGCCGTTTTGCTTTGTGGCCAATTCGCGGGCGGTTGTCTGAAACGCGAAATTGGTTCCGAAGTATTACGCCTCTGTACAGTTCCGAAGGGTGTTTTTCTTTTTCACCCGGGCTGTACAAAAGTTCGTCTCGCTAAATGAATTCAGAATTGAATGGTCGTCCTCAAATTAAACACGAAACGAGTCTCGCACTCCGTCGTTGATGAACTTTAGACGATAAATACACACAGCCGTTAAGTTTCGTTTGACTAACTCGACTCTCCGAGTGTTTCGCTCTTCTCCCTTGATGTTTATTTTTTTACTCCGCATTTTTCATTCGCCGTTTTATCCTCTCTTCCTCTCTACCTCTTCCTCTCTCCCGCGCATCGGGAAAACTTTCCGCGTTTGTCAAAATGCGAAAGCGTATCTTTTTTGCATGCCAATTCCCAGAGTGGCTTTTTATCCGGATCATTTTCTCTCTCTTACTCGCTATCCATACGGACGACACACGAGGCACACGTGGAGCTGTCCGTGCCTTTCGTATACCATAGGTTTTCCCTAGCTGTATCTTTTCATCCCCACGTCCCAACGGATGAGAGAACCGAGATATACGCACGATTTTTACCAACCATATCAACGTTCTTTCTTCTTTTTTTTTTCTACTCAGGTCAATGTCCCGATTTAGGTATATACATGGGTGTATATATATATATGTACGTATATATGTGCTACTAACGCCTACGCACATATCGTTAAAGAACACAATGTACATAGGGTATATATGTACATAGATATGGTGTATGATGTGTGTTTAGTATACTATGAATGGGTACCGGTATAGGTGTGCATAGCTCGTTATTATCCGTTCGCAAATTACACCGAGACCCACCATAGGCGTCCCTCTTATCCATTTATCCATTCGTTGTATGCAACGCGTTTATTACGCCGATAATACGACCGCATAATAACGCCAGTTCCCTTCCGCCATGGTGCGATAACGATTATACTCAATTTAGCGTCTATCCGGTTGGCCGAAACCATGCCGGAGTTGGAATATCCAGCTTTTGGCGCAAGTACGTCCATTAGTTAATTAAACAAAAATTATCAAATATCACGACGGATAATTTCTCGCCGCAATTTGTATACGGACAAAAAAATTTCACTCCCATTTAGGTTTTCCAAATTTCCGAACCCTTTGAAAGCATATAATGTATAAAGTGCGAAATAGAGTTCTATGATTCAGGATTAATGATATCGCGAAGCTGGAATAAATATTCGTAATCGCATAATCAGAACGTTACTTGCGTAGATTTTTCAAATTCAGAAGTTTTATTTTTTTTTTTTTTTTTTTTTCGTAGTAATTATTTAGCGATTATTCTCGAATCGTTTCTCTTAAAGGTTGATAACTTTTGCACGGATAATAAATTCAGTAGATAAACCTTATACACCCGGAACGGAATCTAGCATGAGAAACACCACAGCGTTCAGTATAGTGGCGGAGATTACATTATACAATGTTCTCTGTTAAATTATTGCGGTAAAGTCACTTCTGTTGCACTACCGTTGAAAATTTACGCAATTTCATTCCCCCAGTTCTCGACTCGGCGCGGCGCGGCGGGCGCTATTATACGCACGGTATTTGTTCTCCTGATTATTTCGAGTTTAATGCTGTGCGAACAGTGGCGACCAAAACCGCAAGAAAAAAGAAGAAAAAATTAAAAAAAAAAAAAAAAAAACTCAATAAAAAACCAAAAAAGAAAGAAATATCCACAAAACAGGGTTAGACTTGAATAATTAAACTGTCGTGAAAGTGATTTAAGAAAATTAGAAATTCCCATCCCCAGCAGTCTCTCCCTCTCGTATTTCGTAGTCAGCATTCATATCAACGGACGCCCATTGAAAGGCGCCAGTCTGCTTTGATTCGAAGGAGGCTATCGCTTGGCCAACGCAACGCGGAGATCAGCCTTCAGAAGATTCCGATAGGGATTGACAAAGCCGCGAAGGTTTCGAGTCCGAGATAGTCCTGTAAAACAGAAGTGCGAGAAAACCCTTTGCCGTGGTCCTGTCGGGAGGAGATATATACGTATGTATCGAGGCAGGTATTAGGTAGGTAGGTAGGTACACGCGTGTTATTCGTTCAATGGCATTACACAGCTGCAGGGATATCAGAGGGAGTCTGTTGAGAGATGTAAAGTGTAAAGGGTCCTGAAAGCGGATAGGTAGAGAGTAATTAGGCGCTAATGGGTAAGAACGGTGCCACGAGATCAGAGATAACAGTGCGTATAACGTGGTATAGGGAGGGTGGTTTTTAGGCTCAGAGAAATTGTCAGCGTTCTGTAGGCGCTTTGAATTGGACTTAAATACGTGGAATACTTCGGCAGGCGTAAGGCTTAATTCAGGGTGAAAAAGGTTTATTGAATCTACAAAGGCTTATAATAATTATACGCGATAATATACGTGTATGTATATGCACATACGTGCGTCGTCGGTGTTTGTAGAAATACGAAGTTTTATCTGTTATATAATTCGCCTTGGAGACGACGGATCATCCGATCGTCGGGTCGAAAGGCTTTATAACCTTTGCCAAAGCAAATCCGTAAATCCTTGACGTTTCAGGGATCTGTGGAAAGGATCTTTAAACCGTAAAAATCGAACCGAACCAATCGAGCTTATTTCTTTTCCTCGCTCTACTCGGAGTATATAAGCAGCTTACAATTTTCAAAACCTTTCCATTATACTGCCGCGCTTTATCCCTTTTCTTATCGATAGAAACAGGAAAAAGAAAAAGAAAAAATAAGACCTCATCGAAGCGAAGTTTCAAATTTCAAGTGATGACAAGGGATTGAAAATTTATCATTTTTTTTTCTTTTTATTTCATATATTTTTTGGGGGGATTTTTCATTTTTTATTTCCGTTGTAACGTATCAAAGGGTCCGCGCGTGGATAAATACTGGATAACGAGTGAAAGACCAGAGCGACCGGAACTGTGCGCATGGCGAAGTGAAGGGAAAAGAGGGTAGATACGAGGGGCGGCACCAGAGCCCAGCGTTAAGTCGGACGGATCAATATCACATTACTATAAATAATTAATACGAAACGTTTCGGTTTGGATGGTCGTGTGCAATTCGCGAGGCCCTAGGCTCCCTGTATCGCAAACTTAAAGGGTTGATTTTGTTCTTTTTTTTCTTCTTTTTCATGTTACGTTTCTCTATAATTATTCAGAAAAAAAAAACCACGAAGAAAAATATTCCATTTTTAACGAAAGAGAAAAAAACGAAAGGGAAAATCTTTTCCTTTAGCAGGGAGAGCTTTTCTGTCAACTGACAGCAACATGGTCGCTACTTTGCTGTCTGTCATCGGAAAACCTAGTTTTCTAGGTATATTTTATATCGCCTCAAACTCATCGAATATTGACTATAGATATATGCCATCGGGGACTTTTTTGTAGATAATTTATCGCTCTGCAAAAAAGGTCCAGTAAACCTATCGTCTATCTGCCTCCGTTTAAGCAGCGTTCGAGGCGAAAGGTAAGTAGGTACATACATACAGAATTATGTATCTTTCTCGAGATTTTTTATAGTTTTCAATTTTTTACTCAAAAACGTTTATCGCTACCTCGTAGTATTTTTCTCACACTGTCCAAAATTAGTGACATTTGAGGCTCTAAGATTGCGTAAATTGACTGGTCTGATAACAAAGTCCGAACGTTTCGCGCCTACGCCTATACAGACGTAGTAGTATAGTATAGGTATATGGAAAGAATTATTCATGGGATATAACTATGAGGGATGGGGATATGGGGCAAAGTTTAGCATCTACCTTCTGACCCGCCGCCTTTGTATGGTCTACTCCCTAATTTACCCTCGGAACAAATATCGCTTTGACGCCATGCGTGGATGGTGTCCGTAGCACGGCAAGTAATAAAGGGCCATAAAGGGCCATAAAGGAGATAGGCTATTTTACGGATAATTAGGCAGAGACAATAGGCGCGGCGAGGGTGTAACCTAGTAAATAGGGCTTTTGAGAGAAGGCTTTCCACCCGCGTCGGCCACGTAGGTCGTAGGATATGAAGCGTTCCGCGTCTCCCGCGCCGTATATAAGACCAAGTGTATTATAACACGTCCGAAAAGTTGGAGCGGACCATTTTTCTTCGAGTTAGTCAATTCGGAGGAGGGTGAGAGCTGGGCTGAGGGATTGAGAAGGGACCGGGGCTAGGGGGTGACGGAATGTTTTAAAATTAACAAATTTCATTCCTCAAATATCCATATTTTTGAATAATCGAATTAACCGCGAACTCTCTAACTCCCTTAACCAGTGTAATTATGAAAAAAAAGGCAAATTCCATCGTCGAGGCGACGAACGTTTCGTAAATTCTCATTTTACACGGGGATTCGATTAGGCCTCTTCTCATAGTTTTTCTCATTCCGTCGCAAAATATTGGAAATCGGTATCAAGACTTGACGCGGGTAGATAGAGGGATGAACCGTGCGAAGGAATCTTCGCCTTAAAAATCGCAGCGGAGCGTGAATCCAGCTTTGATTTTTCGCCCTGCGTTATTTCCCGAACCTTTCATGGTCTCCCGAGGGAAAATAGAGTAAAAAAATAAAGAAAACAAAACTAGATAAATACCCTTGACCCTGTAGGGACGGCAGTTATACCCGAAATACGTACGTGGCGAAAGCCATATCTATACACCTAACCGCCATGCGATTCGTTCCTTAGATAACTCGGAAAAAAAGATTTCCGCGTCACGCGCGGTTATAATTTTATCCCTGTTGAGGTCAGCCCGCGAATGCCGAGAACACGAACACCTCTTTTTATCAAGAACTAGGGAAATTCAGTATTTTTAGATTTTTTTAATTTTTTTCTTTCCCATTTTCGGTGAGTAAAATTCTATACGAAATTTTGGAAGATAATGATCATCAGGACTTTTCTCCCAGGTTATATGTATAATCTTCAAGGCTATTCTCGGGTCGAGAGACTGGGAATCACGGCTTGCGAGTCGAATACCCAACGGATCCTGTATATTCAACGATGACTAATTTGGGGGTGATTTTAATTAGAAATGATAATAAATACTCCGTCGGTTTATGCAGGGCATTAATTATTATCATTGTGTACGCGTTATACCTTTTACCCCCGACGACAGGATCGTCGCGTGAAGGGCGAGTCCTTGCCCCTTGGTATAGGTACGAGGACGAGGACGAAGTGTATGCCGAACAAGTGTATATCCCACAATCGGCTAACCCTATTTCGCCTAAGCCCTAATAACTACCGCACAAACCCAATGTACCGTAATATAATGCTTTAACTTAAGTAAATCCATGAATAATTTAGCTCCTGATCCCCCCGTATAACTGGGCACCAACCACCGCCACCACCCACCGACTCTACCCGCCATTTACGGTTTTAATTTAAGCCTCAACCTACATTATGAAATTTCTAATTACCGCACGTGAATGGATTCAACTCTCGACCTTAAACTGTTGTGTTATTACGTACATCAAATGGTTAAAATAGTTTAGATTCATTGTGAAATCTGGTATTATATACCTAATTGAAGAAATTTTTTTTCGAGTCATTGGTTGTTTTCTTATTTATTTTCTGAAGGATATATGTATATGAAGAAACGCGCGTGCGAGTCGAAATGTCAGAATGTAAATGGAGTTGAATAAAAAATCCGTATATGCGAAAAGGACAAAGCGTAGGTCTCCTGAGATCGAAGCCTTGTCCATGAGCATGACAAAGATTTTCGAGGATTCAACGAAGGTCGATCCCTCGAACAAAATGCCGAACCCGTCTCAAAGGACCTTGACGCAAGCCTAGCCGTATTAGAGCTCGGGGTGGACCGGAGAAAAACGGCTCGGATATATTAAGTCGAAGATGAAGATGAAGATGAAGATGGACCGTGCGAGAGTTAGCCGCGAGATAAAGACGTCTGTATTCTTAGCCGTGTGATCAACCCTGAGGACTCTCGGATTCGCATCACGTTTCAGACTCACGTTATACGGACTTAGCCGCGCACATATAGTCGGACAAAACGGAATGCAGAGCCTCAGACTTGTCGAACAAAAGACGAATTCATTTACTTACGAATTGATTCCACAATTTCGATATTCGAGTGGAAGCTGCAACAGCTATATCCATCCATGATCCGTATATAGAATTGAATCGAAACCAAAGTGCAATGGTTGCCGTAAATAGGGGTGGTATTTCCGAGGGATGAAAACACGCAGTAAATTCATATTCAGAATCGAATTGAAGAAAGAAGCTTTTTTCATCCGCCTAGAAGAGCTTTTCCTTTATATTGTCTCGGTGAATATCTGTATCATATACCTACGTAAGTTTCATTCCGCCTCGGCGTGGATAGAGCCGAGTGGCTTTTTGCGTTCCCCGGCTAGTGTACCAGTTCGAAAAATTTCTCCGCTAACAGCGATAGAGGTAAGACTGGTTTTATGTCACCGAGTTTTATTTTATTTTATTTTATTTTTTGTTTTTTTCTACTTGGCGTTACAGCTGTCCTATTTAAACAGAGCTGAGTGTAAAAAACACTTAGACGGGGTAGCCGCGAGCTTTTCAACGACGAAAGTTTCGCGAGAGAAATAGCGGGGTAGTGAACTCGTTTTGACCGAATAGAACTGGCGAAAGTTTTATCCCACGTTTTTACCTTTGGAATTTGCGGAGAGAGAAAGACGGGGGAGAACCGTAACCAACCCGTGCTGTTCGGATTTTTACGATCAAATAAACCACTTCATATTTTTCTACCCTATCAAACGGACGGTGTATAATATAAGCTTCTATTAAAAATGAAAGAAATGAAAATAAAAGTAAAAGTAAAAAATTACAAAGCTTTTCATTCAAAGTCCCTTTGAATCTTTCATTTCATTCGCGTATTTCAATGCTGTCGATCTCTCATTACTCAGTTATTATTATAGGCGGTTACTGCCATGACGAGAGAGTCGAATAAAATTTGAGAATTTTTTTTTTCAAATATGTATAGAGAGGTAGAAACAGGTGGGATTATTCCGTATAAAAAAGGGTGGAGATTTTTTCGCCGGAGAGTATATCGAATCGTTATTTAAATCTTTTATTTCTCTGCTAGCAGAGGCAAAAAGCACGAAAACTTTACATTTGTTATTAGAGACGAAGGGCCCCGGCCGGAGAGAAATATGCATGGGAAAAAGGAAACGAGTAGAAGAATCACGGCGATTCGAATGGAAACTACCCCCGGATTCAAAAAAAGCCTCTTCATTGCCGTAAAGGGCTGACGGATAAGACAATTTGAACGTTGCCGTACATCAAGGAGGCGTTCAAGAGAAAAAGAAAAGAGATGGAGGATTTAAGGATGACGCGGGGTCACAACGGATCGTTTTATTTTCTTTTCCTTTTTCTTCTTTCTCTCCCATCTCCCCATCTCCCCATTTTCCCTCTTTCCTCTTGCCTCTTTCCTCTTTCCTCTTTCCTCTTCCCTCGCAAAGTTATGATATTCTCTTTACCGAGGGCCGAGAAATTCACAACGCGACAGACCTTTCCCTCTCCCTTTTCCCTTTGCCTTTGACTTTTCCTAAAATTGATTTACTCCCTCGTCCATCCTTCTGCTTTGCGCGGGTCTCCATCCTCCTGCCTCGTTATTCCAAGACGAGACGGAAGACTAGGGTGCGGAAAAGTCACGATTGTCATTTCTCCCGAAAAGACTCGCTATTATCCCTAATCATTTCAATTACGTCTAGCTTCTAACCCTTTCGTTAATAGAACCTAAGGTTCTGCTAAGCCAGTACACATATAAATCTATACCTTAAACGAACCGCATAAGAAAGAAGAAAAAAGAAAAACAGGAGAAAAAAAAGAAATAAAAAAGTTTATAATACGAATCTCAAGACGTAGAGCCGAGATAATTCTAGTCTCTGATCATTTAACCCGCTCGTTCTCTTTTTCGACCCATGAAAAATCTATATTTTGATGAAATTTCAGAAAATCTGTACGCAAGCGATAGCTGAGGGGCTATAAATCACTCGCGATACGTTGCACTCGGTTGGCATTTTTTATTTGATATATTTTTTTTTTTTTTTGATACTTCAAGCAAGTCCGTACCCTTACGCCATGTCTGTATACAGACGATAGAAGGTGAAGAAGAAATGAAAAATAAATGACAAAGAGAAGAGAAACCTGGAGGGGGATGAAAAAATAAAAGAAAAAAAAATACGTGAGCACTAAACCGTGCCAATAAATTTATATTGGCAGATTATGATAATAAAGGTAGGATATCGGCGACTCGATTTGTTTTAATTTAACCGCATCCTAAGTACCATTTTATGGTAATACACCCCGCGCATTATTACGAGCCGAGTAGTTACACCCCTCCGTACATAATATATAACGTATATATATCCGGTTTGAAAAAAACGGCGAAAAATAACCGCGTAGAATTTCCTGTGCCTATATAATAACGACGAGTAAAAATTGTCAGTGGGTTATAAAAAGCGGGGAAACAATCCCCCCTTCGACCGAGGTTAATCCGCGAATGATTTCAACGATGGAAACAATAGCCAAGAATATTCTATAATTCCGCGATGCGAGAAC
The DNA here is from genome assembly GCA_944452935.1 of Rhogogaster chlorosoma. NCBI lineage: Eukaryota > Metazoa > Arthropoda > Insecta > Hymenoptera > Tenthredinidae > Rhogogaster > Rhogogaster chlorosoma. The sequence continues at coordinate 21,803,622 of OX101804.1, forward strand.
AATGCGAGGCGAATTCACCGTCAGGGTGAAATCCTTGCGGTCGGCTCCTGGTCTCTCCTTAAAGACAGACGCGGTTCTACCGCAAGAACCTGGCTTCCAACCCTACGTCTCAACCATATACCCGTGTTCAAGGGGTTCATGAAAGGAAAACGCAACAAGACCCAGCTCTGTGAACTCTAAGGCGGATAGTAAGGCATGGGATGTGCTTTTGTGAAGTTTGATTCGAGAAGGAGACGACGAGGGATGAAGGTGCGGCGTTTCAGGAGATAGAAGCTTACCGCAAGTAAAGGGAGCGCCCGACGACGACGTCGGCGTCGTGACGCTCGGCGTTTAACAGTAGTAACAACACTGGCAGCTGTGGGAGTTGAAGAGTAAGCGGGAGGGGGATGGGGATGGAAATGGAGGAGGAGGAGGGTGTAGAGTGTGAGAGTAAGCAAGCGAGGCGAGGGTTAGAATCTCCAGGAGGAAAGGGCAAGACGTAGGGACTGCTAGCTGGGAGTGACAAAGCGGGACGTGGTACGAAGTTCTGAATTGTTTTAATGCCTGGTACATTAAACGGCAGCTATTATCACGGGACTCTGGAACACCGCCGCCATTGCGGTTTAGTCTGAGGTCGAGACGCATGGAAGAAATGGCACTACGCCACACGTATAATACCATACCTATTCTATAGTTTACACGTAAACAGCTATCTTGTGCAACAAAGCTGTCTGACACATATCCATGCGTATGCAAAAGTCTGATTACTCCGAATTAGTTCTTCGAATTTTTGAAAACTTTCAGTTTCAGGGAATAAAAATTGAAAATTTCGGTCTATTTCTCTGCAGGATATGCGAAGACAGAAAAATAGCCGTTTCTGATCGAGAAGAATTTCATCTACTTCGATTGATAAATTTTGAAACTTTATATGTTTTCCGAAGAGTATAAATGTGAAGAAAATTAATTTCACCGTTCATTGGCTTTGAAATGATCGATACAGCCCGAGTTGTTAAGTAGACTGAATGAATACACGCGTGAATTTCAAGTTTCGGGAGTTTTGCCTTTCGGAATTTTCAATCCTCCAAGTTCTCCGTTTCAAAGTTCTTGAAATATTATACCCCGGAGGTATAGCTGGGGTAGTACATCAAAAAATCGTCAACTTGAATGGATCACGGCACCAGAAACGGCGGCATAGGGTCGATTTTAATTTGCTTAACTTCACCACCAGCTGACACCTGGCCCCCTATATTGCTCACATATACATTTGCATGCAGCAGCCTCTCGTTTCAATTACCGCACGCACTGTACGCACAATTAGCCAAAATGCCACGGACCGGCGCCTGCAACATCGATATGATTGCAGCGAGCCATGTGTACCTATATACACGTATAGTTACATATGTGCAGAGCCTAGGGCATCGTATGCAACATACGATATCAGCTATAGAAATATATACTCGGAGTGTAAATAATTTGATTTTTTTTTTTTTTTTCTCTCTATTTTAGGGAAAAGTTGAATACGGAAAGTCGAACAGTTTCGGAAAAAACACAAATTCGTTTCATAAGTTTTACGCGGAGTATGCGAGACACCCTAATCAAACGTGGACAGTGATTGGTAATTCTAGTACCGTCCGTGGAAGCTCTATGGTTTGTTACGGGGTAGAGGGAAAGGTCCGGTTAGAGCTGGGGGCTAGTTTAGCACCCCTTGTTTAATATGCAAGGACCCCCCTAGCCGAGACCTGTTCTGTATGCGACACGTGACTCCTTCTATGAGGGTATTATTGTAGAGGTGGTCCGAAAATCCAAACGAAACAAGAAAAAAGACACACAAAAAAAAAAACAAATGCCAACACCGGTGAACTGTCGTTTCCCAGTTTCGGTATGACAAACGCAAACGCCGTCAATGCTCCCTAACTGGATTTTAACTCGGTTGAAATTTCGCGCAATAGCTGGATAGAGATCGCATTATTATTATTGGAGTAAAATTTTGGTGTATGTACTTCGCATACGGCGAAATAGTTTTGTTTTCGAATTACCTTTTTCTCCTTTTTTGTTCTCTCCTTTCTTTTTGCCCCTACACGGTTCACGGACCGATCGCATACCCTGTGGTATCGGGATGTTTTCATCGAGTTTAAAGCAACGAATTTCAGGTGGTTGAAATTGGCCGTGTGCCAGGCGGCAGGCGCCAGCTAGGGGTTTGAAAACGGTCTACACTCTATATAGACCGGCACACACGCAAACCAGTGAAACCAAATTACCACTTGAGCGTGGGTGAGATAAATTCGTATATCGTGTCGGTCTAATTCATTTATATGCTCTATTGAACCGTGCAGGGCGACTGCTGGGCTCGTCTCTCCTCTTCTCGTCTCATTCCCGCTACCCGCTATATCGTCGTCGGCCAGGTTTTGTACTTTGTGAAAATTGATGTAAAATGATGAAAACTTTCTCGATTCATGGCGCCGCGCCGCGTCGCGGCGGTAATGAAGTAGAGAGAGAAGGAGAAAAAAAGATTCCTCCCTTTTCGGTATTTTAACGTAAAATATTTCAAGGACTCGCGGCGAGCCTTTTGCTCAACTTAACTGGATCGATGATTGATACCCGAATACCTGACGCGTGCGATATTTATCAAACACTTGCTGCTCCGATGGTTCAACGTCTGAAGCGTTTTCGAATGAAAAACGTTCCGAGTTATATACAGCGCGAAAGAAAAAGGAAGAAAAGAAAATGAAAGAAAATCGGTAAGTACCTAACGGTGGAAAAAAATTTCTGAGGAAAAGTAAACCGAAATTTTGACGAGGGTTATCTTTATCGTGCCTTTACCTGACCTTTGATCCCTCGAGCCCTCTAATCGAGAAAAGCGGGGAGGCCGTTCTCCTAATCTCTGAGTTTCCACTTTCGGTTCTAACGATAATTGTTGCTGCAGAATACCCTCGAATGTCGGAGTTCTGTAGTGTAACTTGAATTTTGTAGAAAAATTTAGATAAGCCAAATTGCCAGCTATATATATAAATCTTATCGCAGGCCTCCCTCGAGAATGAATATTACGTCTTATGTAGCTTCTTAATATTCACTGTTTATATCCACATACGTCAAGTTTGTGAAATAAAAGAAACATGGAAATCGAAATTTTTCCTCTCGGCTCTTGCTTAACTCGACAGTCAAGTGAGGCTGAAAAATCTAAGGAGATTTACCGTCACTCCAACGGAATTTGGGCATTCAAATGAGGTGGGCGAAAAAATAAAGTATAAGGGGTACACAGTCCGTGACGTGGCAACTCGCAGCCCTTATTCCCACGTGGTTCATGGAAAATTTCGTCCTTTTAGTCCCGCGAGGGATTCACCGTTCAGTCTCTGGATTTTCGGGAAGAATTGAGGCAAGGAAAGACGAGGCGAGGGCGAGTCTCCGATCAAGCGGATCAAGAAACGTAAAGCCAGGAGCTGGAGATGCTTCCGAGTATTTTTCTATTGTCGGAAAGTACGGATTACGAAAGTCTGATTCAAGATTTGTTCGTTGGTTTTCTATCCGCCTGATCAATCCCCTTTATAAGGTGCAACGATGAATAGAACCGCACGTTATGCATGTGTAGAAATGAAACAGAACGTTTATTACATTACCGAAGGAAACTGCTTCTCCATTTCCCACCTTCGATGCAACAATGCTCGTCAACACTTTGATCTTAGTGACAGTCTGAAGTCTCAAGTTTTCCCATATTGCAAGAAAGGCGGGAGGAAGTAAAGCTTTGAGGTAAACTACAGCAATAATGGGGGCAAAAGTCAGGAGTTAACGGAGGAGAGATCTTTTGAAGAGGACAAAGTAAGCCCAAGTTGGTCCCGACCCGCGTCCCAGAGACGTACACGTCAGCTGCAATCGTAATCATCTGTCTTGAGAGAAGAGCCGCGTCTCTTATGCCTGGCCCCCGCAGTCGACGACAACGTCGACCATCTTCGGGCAAAACTCGGAAAGATTCATTACACCTTGAGCCAAGATTTCCGCGAGCGAAAACTTCGCGAGTAAAATAAAGAGAGAAACAGAGAGAGAGAATGAAGAAAAAAAAAAGAAAGAAGGGGAAGAAAACGGGAGAGGAATGAATTCCTCATAATTGTCATCGCCAAATGTCACTCATTTATACATCTGGGTGGAAATCCACTCCGAAATACGCGAGCCCTCAAAAAGGGATAAATAACGAGCCGTTCGACGCGCCTAGGAGCGGGACAAAAGCACCGATTTATCACTAGACTGTCAAGCAGTCGATTTTCTAGATTCTACACTCCAGAGTCTAGACGGGACTTGTTCAACCCCCATACATATACGGGGCTGAAGTTCTTTTCAAGTTTTTTAGTCCTCTCGTCGAATGCAAGAGATGGCTAGAAACTGTTTCAGTCAAAATAACGAATAAGAGCTGTTTGCCAATTCACCTTTGCAGAGATCCAATCAGAGAGCTATACTAACGGCCCTCATTTCCATGATGAATATTTCAAGGATACGAACCGCGGATTCCTCCGCTTTGTCCCCGATTTTAGGGGCCCGTTGAGGAGGCTGACTTTCGCCGATAAAGAGGCGAATTGATTAAAGCATCGGCTGATTGATTATACGTCGTTCCATGCCGAGCCTACCCTACTTAGAATATTAATCCAAGCACTTTGGACGTGCGCCCGCGCCTCGGAGTTTCTCTCTCATAATAAAGCTAGAAGATTTAGGTGCCGGCTAAGGGATGCTTTACGTTAATCGAAGGTAACTCCCGTATTTTGAGAAGCGATACAATACACGGGACGAACTTTCGAAGGTGGTGGAAATCTCGCGATTTTCCCCGGCTCCACAAAATAGCGGGAGTATTTCTAGAGTTTCGCGGTAATATTTCACCCGGAAATAACGAAAGCCGAATAAAACGGGATAGCCGGCTACCGCGGAGTAAAAGTTCATAGAGATTTTTACGACGTGAAAAATATATATATACACCGGTCGTTGAATAGGTGCGTAAGATTGGGTGAGACGAGATGAACGGTATATACGAAGGAGAATAATACAAGACAGTAAGTATGAGCTGTAAAAAGTTTTCTGTCTTTTCGCTCATCGGATGTCTACAGGATTGAAAAATTGTAGTAAAAAGTTGAATACGACATATCGCGCTGCACGAGGGAAGGGAATGAATTGCCTTTCCGCCTTTTTACGACCGGATTCTATGATGTGTATACACGGACGAGAAAACGGAGGTAAGCGAGTGTTCGAGACTCAGAAACCGGGGGGAAGAAATAAAATCTAAAAACAAGTCCTGCATCGGGATTTCCGAGGGAAAAAATCGGCGAGTTTTTTTCGTATTTTTCATTATTTCATATGCTTAGGTACGATTCCGGAATCCGCATTGACACAGGCGGTAATACCGTCGGCGTAAAATTGCCAATATATTCATAAAGTCTAACTCCGATCGGGCGCACAAAGCGGATGCAAAATTGAACTCCATTCGAAGTATCTAAGCCCAGAGGATCCCCTCCGACCACACTCCTGGCTTTCAGCTATGCTTCTACCCCTTTCCATGGAATTTTCCCATACCCTTGTGACCGCGGTTACGCCGGGCGGCAAGAGGAAGGTAAAATACGTCATTTCATTTTCGTAAGCCGATGGCTATTCCCGAGTCAAGGCATTTATATGCAGATATCCAAAGTGAGAGAGAGAAAGAGAGAGAGAGAGAGAGGAGCAGAGACGGGGGTCGGGGGCAGCCAACCCGCAAAAACTAACGAAATCGAATATAAAGCGAAGCTTTTGAGACATTCATTGTTAATTTTCGAACCCTCTTTCATCCCCTTTTCAACTTATCTTGTATCGTATGAAGGAAAGCCGCGAATAAGCTTATACGTTTGAGTAATAAAGGTCATTAGATCGATTCTGGGATTCGTTTGCTCCGCTATAAATTCGATAAATTATATAGAAATTTATTGAACGGAGGAGAGAGCTTATTTTGTACTTTTGCAACGTGTTTTAGATCAATAAGATATACCCTGGACCGTGAATGAATAAATTACCTCGCCGAGAGTTGAGGAGCAACTCTATTTTTCTTAAGAATAATGAGGAGAAATTTTCTCGAATCAGATATATAAATGGAGTTGCACGTTCCTGGCTAACTAAGCACACGCTGCAAGTATAATGACGCGATGAAATCGACGAGGAGTACGTAATCCGAGAGAGATATTTAACGACGTGCCAAAGCTCGGCCTATGGAGAGAAAATAAGATAGAAGAAGAGGGGAGGGAAGGGGAAAAGGGAATAGGGAAGAGAAAGAAAAAGAAAAAGGGGTTCCACAACCCTCGAGGGAAAAACTGGCGGCATTCTTTCCGTCGAGAAAAGCTCGGAGTACACCGCGACCTTCGCGGGTCCTTGCGGTATCCCGTATTTCGAAATGACAAGAATCCTAGACACGTCTGGTATTTAGCCACCCCAGAGTTCGTCACGGCTTCATATCGTCGCTTTTCTACCCCTGCAGCCAGACTTTCGATAAATATATGTATATGTGCAGGCGTATATACCGCATTCCAATTTTCGTCATAAAGTCGATATCCAAAGTTCGATATAATCAGCGAAAGTCGATTTCTATCGTGACATAATAATAATTCCGAGACCGTTTCATTTTTGATTATAAGTAAGGATTTTGAAATCTCCCTTTTTCTTTATTCCTCCCGATTATTTACAGCTTCCAAAAATTCTTGCCCATAGGTCTTAAACCGGCGCCGTCCCGAGGCTCGGTTAACTGCATACGTATAACTCGAGTAACGACGATAAATTTCCCCATTGTTAAAGGAAAAGTATTATACAGGACCGCCCTTCGACGAGACGCGCTGGCCCCTGCCTCCTTAATCCTTAGGTCTAGACTTTCGCGATCAGACCTCGGAGGTTCGATAGTGCTGCGTGGATGACGAGAGTCGTTCTTTCCGAAAAACTTAGGGGTTCGCATCCCGGTCAGATTGATGGTTTTCATTGTTAGCTAGAATAGTCGTACTTCTGTAGCTTACACGGTGGAATATCAGCCTGCAACCACCCCTCGAGATTTGTAAGAGCTAAGTATATCGCGAATATTTTCCACCCCGGTATTACGCCGCGGCGAGTGGCCGCGTTAATTAGATTGAAAATACAAAGTTTCAACTGCGTAGCTGTCAAAAGTTGTTGTACAAGAAACGCGGGTAGGTACGTCAAGCAATTAGTTGGTGAACCAGACGTTGACGTACGTAGATGTATAAGTTGTAAATTCTGCCTGTCAGGATCACGTCTAGTCTAGTGACGCGCGACGTACGTTTTCGAAGGGTGGCTTTTTTGCCGACGTCTCGCTGTACGCGTAATTAAGACAACTTTTCGTAGCGTCGGGTAGAATATTTTTCTTCCCCATTTTTTTTTATTTTTTCTTTATCCCTTTGAATTGATTTCGGACCCCCAACGATCGGCGGACTACCGTATTCCATTAAAACTCTGTAAACTAGGCTTATAAGTTATCCAAAGTAGGGAACAGTGTGGCAATCGTAGCGAGTCTCCCTAGTCTGTTTTATCCTCCCCTTTATACGTGTAGTCTGTAGATATATGTATACATACTATACATACATGCCTCGAGAGGAAATGCGAATATACCGAGGCGGCAAAACAGGGACATTTATCAGGATTGCCCGATAAAATAAATAGACGCGAGTAAAGTGACGTTTTAATTATAAGGGGAGTGATGTATGTCTGTTCAGCTCGGAAATGATCCTCCACAGGGCTGCGCGTGACGCGGAAGGATCCGCGGGACGAGATACTGGAGGGTTGCAAAATAAAAATAAATAAAAAAAGTCCATCGACTGTCTTCGATGTTGAAAAAAAAAAAAAAAAAATTAAAAAAAAAGGAAAGAAAAGAACAAAACCATAAGGAAAAAAAAAGAAGTAATAATTCTCTCTCAATATCAACGATTCCACATCAATAATTGAAAAGTCACAAGACGAGGTAGGGTGGATCCTTTTTTTCTTTTCTTTCTTTTTACATCAGTTTTGGACCCTTCGTTATATCAACGCGGACAGAATTATCTTCTTTCTAAAAGTCAGAGTCTTTTTTTCTCAATCAATTGTTAATTATCTACAAGGATATGGGAAAAATGCCTCTTGCTATATGCGGAACAGTTTCTACTCTACTATGGTGAAAAAGTTCTTGAACTTTGGTATTAGTTTGGAAACTATTTCCACTAACTGTAGGGAACCTCATCTTGTTTGCTAAACAGAGCTTTTCATTTATACATCTCTCTCTCTCTATCTTCGGATTAGGTCGAACGCGAACTAATACGAGAATCCCGAACTCGCCCAATTCCCACGATGATCAGTTAAATGAGAAAAAGAGTGAGAAAAAGAAAGAAAGAAAGAAAAAAAAATACCTGAATTTCACGAATGAAATAAAGAAACGAAAAACAGTTTTTATCGTCGGTAAAAATTTCGGATAAGATAATTGGTAATTATTCAAATACGTGTTTCAATCAATCGAATGGAATGGCAGAAGATGAGATTGTCTCCGGGACGGATATAGAGAGAGAAAGGAGGAAGGAAGAGGAAATAATGTATGGGGGATGATTTTAGTGCCATGGATCGGTACAAAGCGAAAGAAGAGGAAGAATAGCGCAGAGGATTTCGACGGCGAGCTGTTTTTCACGGTAACAATTTGGTCCTGTATTTATTGCGCGTCGTAAAGACGCTTGGCTCAGCCTGTTACGCTTGTATTCAGAAGAGAGATATATGCGCGTCACATATCATGCAGGCAGCAAAAAGGTACGGGGCAAACGGATTACGTTCAAAGATCGATAGGCAGGCGGCACGGCGAGAGAACGAGATATACAGTGCAGGCTGAAAACGGCACGAAAAAAAGAGGAAGAAAAAAGAAGAAAGAGAAAAAAAAAGAATCTGCAGGAAACGTCGGATTACAGAGTTTGCGGACAGGACGACAGGACCAGGTCGCCCCCAGTATATCCTAACTAATTAATTAATCATACGAATCTCGGCTAAGCTGGACATCCGATATATGTATCTACGTATACATATGTACGTAGGTATCCCATATAACGTGAGAATTATTTCCCGCGGTAGAAAAGCTTCGCCGAAAATCGATCGTGACTCGATTTTTGACCAGGAGCTTATTTACTGGCCGTAAAAAGAGCTGCAGGGGTGAGACCCAGAGGACTAGAAGAGACGAAGGAACAAAAACCCGGGGGCTTATCACCGCCACATTTTTTCCCACGAATGATAGACTTTCTTCGCTTTACTTGCTCTCCAATTTTCTACGGCAAATATCTACATGTATACATTTATACATAGGTATATGTATCGAAATAAAAATAAATAAAAAAAACGTCGCCTGTTCATCCGATACATAGGCTTTTTTTCCGAATACGTCCTAGTCGAAGAGCAGAAAATCTGAGATCGGAGCATCGTGACAAATGATTTTACTTCGATGGCCAAAGGATTAGCGAAACTTTTTTCATCGAACTCTATTAAGGATTATCGGAAAATACTTTCGAGACATATAGGCGGTATACCGAGTCGAGTCAGAGTCGGGGAATAATCGACGAGAGTATATACCGTGTATGGAAGTATTTGGGGTGAAATTCTTCCCGCTATACCCTCGGCGGCAGGTAAATGTTTATCCCTTTCATCTCCGATGTGAACGGGAGGCAATTTAACCGGCGTAAAATGCTTTCAAATGCAAATCCATCATTGGCGAGGGTATATAAGCTGGAATAGGTTGATTTTTCAAAAGAGTCAAATCTTCTGATACAATCGTAAAATGAAACGTTAGAAAGCCCCCAAAAGGTATAAAACCGGGACTAGTTAGACCCCGAAGAATTGCCTATTGTCTATCCTCTCCCCTCCCTTATTCGACTTTATTTCCGGTGCGATTTCCCGCGTATTTTTAACGCGTATAAATCACCCTTCGCTTACCCCCAAGACACGGGGTGATATTTCACGTTTTTATTTACGGTGCCTTTTTAGCTCGGATTCGGTTCAATATGTCAAAAGTTACGTACGAGTTAGTGGGGCGGTTATCCTTCCCGAACTACAAGCATCCTGTCTAACGCTAGGGGCTCAAATTATCTGTCTAACCAAACGAAAGAATTTTTTCCACGCCTTTTCAGATTCACTAAAAAATCAATTTTCTCGGTTTTCTCGGTAAGCTTTCCTCGGGCATCGCCTTGATTAATTTTATCCATTACGATTTAAATTCACGCTTTTATAGCATTTCCCACGTGAAAACGTGCCGGTCAATGTCCTTATTTGGCTCCGAGGACAAGGTGCGGGTACCTACCTTGGGCCAAGTGTCTTCTCAGATTACGGTGCAAAGACGGGAGTCTAACGATTTATCTTCATTTGAATACAGCCCTCGTCTTCCGTTGGGCAAGGTGGAAAGGAAACAAGTGCCAGGAGGCTGAAGACTAAGGAGAGAAAACAGGAGGGCAAACGCAAACGCTCTTCTCCTCGTTGATACTTTAAGCTAGTTTTCACGGCGGTCTTTAGTGTTTAACTTTGACTGAGAGAACTGGCAAGGCAAGGCAAGGCAAGGGAGGGCAAGTTGAAGTAAAGTAAGGTAAGGTAAAGTAAGGTAAGGCAAGGTAAACAAACGAGTCAAAGTCCTAATAATCCGGTTCTCTTATATAAAGGGTAAAAAACTATTACGCCGCAAGGATTCTACCTCGCAATTTCCACCCACAACTTCAGAATAAAACCTTTCCCAGACTAACTGCTGGGTATAGAGCTTTGAGGAAATTATACTCTGTATATAGGTATAATGTTTGTGTTCGATGGTATAAACGATCGACAAAAAGAAGAAGAAGAAGAAGAAGAAGGAGGGGGAAGAGGAAGAGGAGGACGACGAGGACGAAGAAGAAGACGAAGAAGCGAAAAAAAGGAAAAAGGGTGTCGATAAAATCCTTTCCTGCATCAGACTACAACGCGGTTGAATAATTCATAAGATTTTGCTCTAAAGTTTGTTGAACAAGTTTTCTGTTTTCTTTTTTTTCTTATTTTCTTTTTTTGTCTTAAACTTTGCCTTTTCTGTTCCTTATAGTCTGTATAAGAGTCTTCGGAGGTTAAAATTGTCGACGTAATAGCAAGCTCTGTTTTAACCCCCCAATGTGGATTCCTGCCATTTATATAATTGGTAAGGCAAGCTGACAGGGTTGACTGGTCGAACTAGCTGGGCGCAGCCATTCGATGCAATCACGGTGAAAATGCACTTTACGGTCTAGCGTAAATGAAAGTGGTTAAATATTATTACACCCAACTGTGCAGTCGCCGTGCTACACGAATACCATAACGAAATTTCACCCACCTTCACACTATGATATGATTTATATAATGTATACTAAAGGTGGGCGAAATGAATCGACTATTTTTTTTTTTTTTTTTGTCAAGAGGGATCTTCGACAACTGATCTATTTAAAAAAAATTTACGAGGCTAATTCTGTTCAAAATTAAACGCTCTACAAAAAAGGTCTCTTGGTCTTTTTCGATGAGGCTAACCGTTTCGAAGTTTTTTCTGGCGATTCTGTTCATTTAATGACAAGGCTAACTTGATATCAGGAGCTGATTTTCTTCGAGACTCGTTATTTGCGCATAAAGAACAAATTTCTGGAGGCACCTCTTCGAAAAAGAAAAAATTATATCAATTAATGAAACAAAGCAACGCCGATGACCTAAAATTATCGAAATACGTAGGTAGAAAAGCCAAGCCATTCGCCTCAGCGAAATGAATGCAGTGAAAAATTCTATTCAACCCTTCGATCGGTTCTATCTTCCTCCCTCTTCCTACTTGCACGCGGTTCAATAACGGAATGTATTCAAGTGTGAGTAAGAGATGTGTGTGTATGTCTACAGGGGTGGAAGAATAGTTGATAAAAGTATCGTATAGTGTATACTATTCTATACTAGATATATATACCGCATGGAATCGAATTCTTTGACTTCCTTAGCTTCGAAAGCTGCACTTTCTTGGATATATAGAGGAACTGCAATAGGTGGGTAGCGCCAAAGTGAGATTCGAAATTGCTGGGCGTTAGACTGACTACGGGGGTGGAGTGCGTGTAGCTTTGGTTGGATGGAGGGAAGGTATTACTTGGATTCACTCAAGTCCCTCCAGCACCCACCCCTCGGAGTCAAAGTCTAGATCTATTGTAACTGCCTTTCGGCACCATACGTTATCCAAAGGGCGTTTAGAGCCCCTTATCCTATCCCGGATTGCTTCGGAAGCCCTGCCTCGCGTTGTCAAATAAAACTTCAGCCCCTAAATTGTTGTTAATTGAAACTCGGGACTGCGAGATTCGTTCGGAAAATTGAAAATCTCATGAAAATAGGGGTAAGAAATTTTCGAATGCTTCGAGTGACTATAGATTGCGATTCGAAGGACCTATATAATATAAATAAACGCAAAACTAAGGGTGGGGGTGAAAAATCGTTTCCATCTAGCCTACAGGGAGAGTGAGGGAAATCAGACAAAAGAAACAACTGAATTATCTAAAAGAAACCGAATCCCAGGGGAGGAGAGCTAGGAGAGAGGAACTGGAAGTGGCCAGATAAATTCACCTTGAATTTCTCAATGCTTCGATAATACACTGCCAGGACCCCAAAGGACTTTGGGGTTGAAAAACTAGCGTTGAAAACACAAAATTACACCCTTTCAGGTAATTTGATGCGTGCGAAATTCCCACAAAAAAATCATATAGATAATCTCAATTTCTCAAAAGTTGAACCCTCTATTTTCTGCGTCCATTCTTTAACGAGAAATCATACACCCCTTTTTCCCTACCCTACGAATGATGAATCACCCTGCTTCATTGTAGGGAAGAGGGATAACATGGCCAACCTTTCTCACTAACTAGGTATTGCTTTTAATGTATTAGCTGTATTTTCTGTGGCTTTTATCTATGTTTTGTGGTTATGTACCAAGCTATATCTATATACACATTCATTCAGGTGCTAGGTGTAGCGAATCGACGGTTCTTTATTTATTCCCAGTTTCATTTTAATCGATGAAAGTTTCTTTTCGAAAATCTGAATGGATTTTCAAACTGATCGATAATAATATATACCTATACGTGCATGTATATGTATCTCTATGTGTACATAGAGCTATCGTGGAAACCTAATTACGTTTAGATAGACAGGTACAGGTCCCTATATCTTTGACGAGGTATAAACTAGGTGAGAGGAAATTGAATTCGGGCGAAAACGCGTCGCCAATATTGAAGTAAGATTAGGGCACTCGCCTCCTACCCACGTCTGCCAAGTTTAATATCAATCTCAAAATCGCTGTTTGATGATATTTCGAATCAATTATATACATGGATGAATAATTGCTTTCAATTTTCACAAGTCATTTTCTTGCGAATTCTTTCTAAACGGCAATAGGTATACACTCTTCGAGATAACTCGCCCTAAGATATTCTTCAAGTAACAATGAAAAGTAAAGGAAAATAAATAATGCAGGAAGAAAAGACCAGACGAGATAGAATAAGAAACGTAAGAAACTAGACGGCTACGTTTTTTCACACATATACCTATATTTCATATTTTTATGTATAGTACGTGAAACTTGCCGTAGCAAATTCTGACGTTGAAATAAATTGACTTTTTGTACTCTTGTCTCAGTTTTTTTTTTTTCGCCTTAATTTCTGTTCTTTTTCTCTTTCTCGTTTGGAAAAATAATAAATTTCAAACCTTAAGACTGTCCAATAGACTGATTCCTAGTAGTCGATTTTTTTCTCTTTCACCTCGAAAAAAAAACGGGGGGAAAGAGAAGAAGAGAAGGTACGGAAAAGTAGAGAACGGGAATCGAGAAACGGGAAACGGGGAACAAGCATCGCGCGTTGTTACAGAGCGACGATTCAATACCCAGACGAAACCGGCTGATCCGGTAATCCTTCTGGCGTTTGTTCGTTCGTTCGTTGTCTCGGCGAGAGGTAAACCCGGAGGCCAGAAAACGCGACGCACGCGACAGGGTTTTCTCTTATCCACGTCAGTTTTATGCTCCGATTTATCGTCAAGCGTATATTATTTAGCCAGTGAAACAACCAATAGCACGATCCGGGATCATCCCTTGTATTAAATTTCTCGAGAATAATACCCGTCAACGTTATTATAGAAGCCATATAATAATTGTCATTAATAATTAAAATCATTTACTGTAAAAAGAACATGATTTCATACAAAAGCTTTTATTTCGTATATCGAAGAGCGTGGCGAACCGTGTATGCGGCTGCCCTGCGGTATAACGATGTATACGGACGTATCTGGTATAACGGCTTGTTATTTCTCATTGGAAGAACCGTTTGGCTAAATGGGTTCGTACACTTTTACAACGTTGGGGTTAAATTACAGAAATTAATAATAAAAATCCAGGGTGAGGTATTTTTTTGTTACGTTTCTTTTTTTTTTTTTTCTTTTTTTTTCATTTTTTTTTTTATTTCACTTTACTCCACTTTGTTATTTTCATACATTTTATATATATGTATTCTTTTTCCCCTCCTAGGTGCTCGAATATCGTGCCTCCAGGCGTTTATATCTTGTTTCGCAATTACGGTTAACAATTCCGCGATACAATCCGGCTACAGCACCAGTACAAGATTGATCTCGACCCGGATAGCCGTACTCAACCGAGTTAGTAATTACCGATCACAAGTTTAGATTATACACTTATTTACTAAACTTTAACCCGTTAAAGAAGAACTCATTGTCGTCACGCGATCGCGAAACTTAGACACAGTATATACCCGTATACGTATACATTATACATAACGATGTTAGAAATATAATTTACGAATTTTCAAACTACCGAAAAGTGAAAAATTCCGAATTATATAAGAAATTTCAGCGTTTTTGAAAATTGGAAATCGTCTCAAATAAAATCGGAATTTCGACCGTTCGGAATATTTTGAAATTTGTAATTTCGAATCAGCCCCATTTTTCCATAATTCGGCAAACGAAGAGGAGAGAAAAAATTCCATCCATCTCTTCCCCCGCAGACTAGCCAGGTCGATTTTTTGGGGATGAACAGTTATCTGCCGTTATACGAGGTCGGAAAATGTATAACGAGAGAACGTGTCGTGTAAAGAAAAGCGTATACATATATACTTACCGCGAAGACTATGAGAATGTTGGATCATTCTACTAAGCCCCCTGATCTCCCATTTCCTCCCCTTTAGCCGCTATTCCGACTTGGCCAAACTCTGTGATACGTGTAAGTATATATAGTGTGAGGCAAACAATTCCGAGCTTTTCACAGAAAGTCGTGTGAACTTGGCGGAGAAAAAAGAGAAAGAAAAGAAAAAATTAAAAGACTCGTTTAAAAAAAAGTTTCTCATCTATAATTCCTATCATATAAATTGGGACTTTATCTTCAAGGGCTAATGCAAGCAGAGAGCGAATTAGTATCTCCATCCCCTTAAAATATCAGCGAGTAGGTATCGAGTTCCATTGATGAGGATTGGGCGAGAGTTTTGGAGGCGAAAAGGTGGGTAGATATAGGTGGTAGGTATACAGGGGTCGGGGGGGGGTTTTGCGTCGAATCGTTCGATTTAACGAGATTACAAAGCAAACGTACTCTAAAAGGGTGCGTCGATGCTATTAACGGTAGGACGATACGACCGCGGCGTTAGATCCGGCACGGAAAAGCCTGTGCCGCGCAGCAAATATCGTCGAAATGATTCCGATATCCTACAACACCAGGGGTGCGGTGAAATTGTTATACCTTGTCTACTACGTACCCCTGCCGGCGAGATTTTAAAATTTGAATTAACCGAACTCGAATAATAATAAAGGCTATTTTCCACCTCTGCTTTTACTCCTTAACGAGATTTTAAAAGAACGAATTTACAGCCGGTGAAAATGAGCGTGAAAAACGTTTTCCTAAAAAAAAAGAAAAGAAAAGAAAAAAAAATCCCCGTTACACGGATGAACACAACGCGCAATAGTAATACAGATGTCACGTAGGTACCCCGTTGTTTATGAACAGGCAGATCGTTTTGATGGTTGTTTCATTTCGGTTTTTTTTTTTTTTTCATTCGGGGGGAGTTTTTCGGTTTTCTTGTTTTCATTTATGGATAACAGAGGGTGATGGTATGACTGCCACGCCCTGTATATTAACGATATGGTATGATACCCTGCATCGCGGGTGCGAGACGCCGCCGCGCGTTGATTTCACGGAGCGGAATAGCTCCCCCCTTTTTTTTTTTTTTTTCTCTCTCTCTGCACAGATGAGCGGGGGACTCGTTTACCGTGGTCTTTTTTTTTTTTTTTATTTTTTTTTTTTTTTTATCCAGTATTTACGCCACAATGAAACGTTTAATGAACCCGGGATGAAACCAATTTCAACGGCTACGGGAATGAATATACGCCGAGGTTGCAGCCAGAAAAATATCAGGGAATAAACGAATGGGTAGGATGTATAAGGGTGCAGGATAACAATCTCGTTAATTGAATAATAAACATCTCCTTGTTACGTGTATACGAGGGAAAGTATCTCAGAACTTGAGAGAGAAGGAGAGAAGGAGATAAGGCGAGGAAAGGGGAAGGGACAAGATAAAAATGTTGGAAATCGATCGATCGCTAGGATTCCCCCGGGTCTCCTGAGTTCGGTAACTTCGTCGCTTTCCTTTGCCCACCGTTATTTACCTCCCTATGAGCTTCTGTTCAACCCTGTCACGTGGCGGTCGTTTGCATCCGCTCGAATACACTGAAATACGTGGGTGAAGGACAGCAATGAAGGGTGGAGAGGGCGAGGGGTGAAATTGGGTAGAATACAAGGGTGGAAATAGTCGCCGTGTGCAGTCAACCCAGGCGTGCATACGTCGGTTATCAAACCGTCCGAATCATACCCAAAAAAGGCAAAGCCCAAGAAATTTCAATAATTATTACAGGGCTTTAAATACACCCCGTCCCCCCTGTAAGGGTTCGCTTTTCTATTGCCTTACGCGGATTGATTGGACCGAAGAAAAAGGGGTTGGCGAAGCTCCCCCAAATTCCGAGAGCAGTATTCTGCAATGTTTCGACAAACGACGCGCCCCGCGCCCTGCGGCAACCCCTCGTCCTCCCGCAGCCTCAATCCGCGTGAGAAAAAGTCCATGAAATTTGACGAAGGAAAGTAGCTAGGGGAGAGAAAAAAATTACACCCTCTAAACAGATGTTAGCCTTGTCCAGGGATGATGTTACATCCTTATTTTCTTTCATTATACCAAACGCACCCTGTACTCGCGGAGGGAGAGTTCGAGCCCCCGCGCAATGGCCTAAAGGCTAGCGTGCAAACATCAAAGGTTATGACTTATCATATTAAGAGCACCTGCTGTTATCGTACCGAACCCCCGGCCGGGCGGTAGGCGATGGAAGTGGGCTTAACAAGATGCCGCCGGCTGTGGATGTTTATGCTAGTTACCCGGACCGTGTAAATGACAAATTGCTCGTCCGGGGAGGAAGGGCTCGCCCAGGGTCCAGGGAGTTCGATCCGATGAGACGGCGAGTCACATTTGAGATAAAGTCCGAACCGCGAGACTTGTTCCAACGATGAACCGTCGACTTAAATTAGCACCAACGAGCTTCTTCCACCTTAACTAACGCCACGTGTACGAATTGCCCAGCCGGGACATAAAACGAGTGAATTTTCGCCCTAGCTCGCTGCAGCCGTTCTCGCGAAATTAATTACACTTTGCTGTGCTGTAAGCTCAAGGAGTCTTTGTACGCAGAAACTATGTAGAATATATCAGCGTGATCCGAACAGCTGTTGATAATTGCTCGTACTTGTTCGATGGATTTTGGAAATTGGATTGGAGATTTTGGATAATTTTAATCGACGTACATATACCTGCACAACGGCTAGACGAAGCGGTGTACTAATTGCGTGAAACCGGGGAAACGTTTAAACGCTTTGAGTGAAGTAGGTCTGCGGATGATTTTCATCTGCGGTGCTATTGTGCTGGAGATTGTTGGGTGCGGAATTTCGGCAATTTCTTACTCTCTCACTCGCGTTTCAATCATTTCAAAGCCATTGAAACATGCCGGAGCTTTTCTCTTCACGGTCGAAGACATCCTCTTAATTTCCGGTCAAGGAAGAAAAGCTACCGGTCTCGAAGAACGGGGAACAAGTTACGTACATACATAGGTATATACGAAAGTTAGCACGACGTGAAAAAAAATAAATTAAAAATTAGACTAAACAGTAATCGCAAAAGTAATTCGGAGAAATAAATTGCGACGATAATTATTATTAAGAAAGTGTAAAAGACGAAGTTATAAGGTGCGAAGGAGTCGTTGAAAAGAATACTCACACTTATATATACTTGGATATTAAATTAGCTGAGTTTATATACGGGAAGTTTGAATTAATTTACGGACGAAAGCAATTATCTATGCAATTAACGGTAATTTAAATTACATCTGCAATACAGGTACGTGCGCAGGTTATAATTAATTCAAAACTCTCGACGCTATTATGTGCAATGGATAAAATATGCGGTTTAATTTAAACAAAAATTAATTGCTTTCATCAAGCATCGATATGCTGAAGGGCTATATATATTATATGATTTGATATTGTTACTAATCGCGGTCGAAACTTGTCTTATATTATCACTTTCGACCATTAATTCTGGCTGGATAAAATCGTGGAATTAATTAAAGATATAAAATAACGTTCCGTTAATTTCCCTGCTTCTTTTTAATCACTGAGAGAAGGTATTAAAGTACCTTAACGCGGAAGGCAAATATTGGTAAATGTTAATACCTACGGACCCAGGCCTAGGAAATTCAGCCCATACAAATTTAATTTGGCCACCCAGAGGGCGTAGAAACCTCTAGAGTGACATTTGCGTAACTATAGAAGATCAGGGCTCTCGTTTCAACCCCCGCATAAATGCGGTATGGTTAGTTAATTTATGTACCAGCACGTAAATGATAATTATACCTTTGGTCATTATTATTATTATTATTATTATTATTAATTATTGTCATCATTTTCGGAGGTTTTCCTTTTTTTTTTTTTCAACGACATGGCAGATAATTCAGAGAAATTTTCGTTTTAATTAAAAAATTGTACATTAACAGAGCGTGCAGTGTATGAAGGTATGAGTACGAGTCAATTATTTAATGAACCATGAAATAATATGTGAATACTAATTAACGCAGACTGATTGGAAATGATAATAATGTAGAAAGGTACGTTATAAACAAGAATTTGAAGCCTGTGTGCACGGGTTTATAAAAAAAACAGCGAGAGGTTGGTATATATTTAAACAAGGAGCGACTAATTTCAGGGGTTGGGTTCATTAAGTCCCGAATTTGATTTGGACGATTCGAATTTTCAGAAACATTGAAATTCCGAAAGTCCAGACTCCCGAAAACCGAAAAATCCGGAAAATTTCGATCTTCGTTTCAAAGTCTTCGAAATTGGTTACGTAGACTTTCTGAAAATATCATTCCTGAAAACTGTCAGTCGGTAATATTAAAATTCTGAATTTTAACTTTCGAAATTCGCAACTTCAATCCGGCTTCTAATTCCGACTTTACACCGAGGGCATGAAAGAAAAAAGAAGAAAGGAAAAAGGAAAAAGGAAAAAAGAAAGAAAGGAGGAACGGGAAAATGGGGAAAGAAAAACGCGAGAGTTTCGAAAAGCGGCAACAAAGATCCGGGGTTAAATTCATCCCGTAAATAATGGGAAACAAATTATATGAAGGTTGTTGCGTGGCGTTGAATAGAGCAATTTGAAATTCGTGGTAACTTTAGTAATTGGTCCGTTACCTTGGTAACCCTACTCCCGGATCGTAATTATCGAGCACAGCCGGAGCAGAGCTGTCTCTCGATAGTGGCAAACGTGTGAGAATATCAACTATACGTTCTGCAAATACATATAGCGTAGGTATACTATATACCCACCTATGCCCTATATATATACATATACTATACACGCGTAATTTCGAAGCATCAATCACGGGGGCGCAGGGTGTTCCGTTAATATTGCAGTCGTTAGAAATATATATACGAAATTATCCCCGCGTTGAGGTAAACGTTTTCTAAAATATATGACAAATTTATTCCGTCAAGGGTAGAAAATGAAAATAATCCCATTTGTTATTACGCGTTCGAATTTGACGATAGGAAAATAGCGAAATGGTTCATTAGAGATTAGAGATGCAGGTTTTTCCCTGGAACCGAAAGAAAGCCTTAATATATTATCACATGAAACGAAATTTATGAAAATGGTACATAGTAGATCAGCGGATTGTTTTTTGTATTCTTGTGCCAAAAAGTAAGGGATGAATAGTTACTTTTTTCTCTCTTCTGCTTCTTCTTCTCTTGGCACATCCAGCTAATACACACGCGTATATAAATATGTAGTATTTCAGACGTCGCGACGCGACACGACGCTTCGCACCGTCGACTGATTTATTCGCCCGTCTGCTGTCTGGGTGCCAGTCAACCCTTAGTACGGTGTGGAACGAATTTTAAGATTTTCACCGCGAATTGTTCAGCGAAATAAGAAAGTAGAGCGAGCCTATCCTCGTCACTGTGTTTATATCCTCTGACAAGTTATTTTTCCACGTACCTACCTACCTACCCACCCCCCCGTGACCTAACTAAAAACGCTTTTTTTAAACCAGTGAAAAGTTTTCCAGAAACGATTCAGTCTGTCGTCCTGTATCAAGTGAAAATCTCGCCCTTGTTTTATTTTATTTTTATTTCTTCTTCTTCTTTTCTTCTCTTCTCTCCTTCTTATCTCCTCCTTTCTTTCAGGTGTCTCCTTTTCCAACTTCCGCACGAATTATTCCGGCTCGAATATAACGAAAATAAAAGTAAACGAGAAACGGGATCAAAGTATAACTGATGAAGCCTAGGCTTAACCTTTCCACGAACCGACGTAGAGAAGTAGAAACGAAAGGCTATACAGCCACGGGACCAAAGGACCCAAGTAATTCAGGGGCGAAGTAACCAGGCTAAGACCACCTGGCAACATTGGGACAATGGTAATGAATGAGACAGCTGGGACTCGTTCGAAGAACGATAAACAAAGGTTAACGAGTGTATTGGGAATCGGATGGTATCGAGGCGACGAAGTGCGTGGCTGCAGCTGGCTTCGCCATCTTGACCCGATTTTGGCAAATTTCTTTTTTTCTACTCTCTTTCTATCATTTTTTTTTAGGAATAAATTCTTTGTCTTTTTCTTTTGAATATTTTCCTCTATACGGTCAGAGAATTTTCTGAACCATGAATCCGCCTGACGAGAAGAAAAACAAAAATGCGAGATGTTATTCGGGAATTTTTTGCCAGGATAAAGATGAAATAAAATGAATTTTTCTGACCCAAAAGGAATAGGGAAATCGTCGAAAGTCAGACACGAGGACACTTTTCCTGCGTTTAATAGTCGCGAAATTGTGTCAGCCGACTCGACTTGTTGTAACGACGTCAAGGGTGTATTAGGCGAGATAGAAGCGAGCCAATTTACACGTGCACAAAGCATACCCCAGCGCCTAGGGATCAGATATATCATATGATATAATAATATTCTAGGTTCAAACTCTACTCTCCCTCTCCTCGCCCCTTTCGCTCACACCCTTAATCTACCCATCTACCCATCTAGCGTTAACATGCATACATTTCTGCTCCTATCCGCGACCTAGTCATATACGTTATCTCAGTCTTCTAGTGCCGAGCGGTCGCGACACACTAGCTAAGATAAGGATAAGATATACAGGCCCAAGTTCGCAGGTTTAAGCCATGAGATTTACGAGGTATGATCATTTTAATTGCAAAAGCAATGCCTGTTCTAAGTGCTGTTGTAGGTACCACGCGTGCATACCCACCCTACATCTTTCGAAACCATCGTAGAAAATCTTGGTGAAAGGGAGGAGAAAAATAAGAAGAAGAAGGAGAAGAAGAATAAAGAATAAAGAGCGAAGCTTAAATCTACGTCGAGATAAAGTCTTCGGTTCTATACGGGACGTTGGAATAGCTAGTACGTTGCTATATATGCAAGTTCCGAGAACTTGGTAGGGTGGAGACACGACGGGTGACATTTTCACCGTAGTAGCGCGATATGGGGGGTGATAAATTCTTATAGAGTCCTTCTTCTGTTCGACGGTCAACTGCCGACGTCAACCTTTCCCTTTCCCTTTCCCTTTCCATTTTCCTTCATCTTTACTCTTCTATTTGGGACGGTGTTGGATCTGACACGTCGTCCTCCTCCCCGGACGAAGAGGGGCGAATAAAGGGTTGATGTGGATACGTCGATGCATACATGGGCATATGTGTACCGCGTATATTCATACGTGCATAGATATACCCAGCCCCCATCCCCGTCGACGAAGAGAGAGAGAAGAAGAAAAAAGGGCCAAGAGTGGATATATCTTTGGAAGTAGCGAAGTTTCCCCGAACGTGAGAACAGTTTTCAGAGTAGATAACCAACCGCGGGGTAGATATACCCATAGCTGAGTAAAAAATAATCGCCTCGTCGCGGGTGACGAGGTCAGCCGACTTTTTACTCCCATTTTTTTTTTTTTATTATCCCGCGGGGGTATGGGGCGGGTTTAATACATCCACATGGAAAAATGAACGCGCAGCGTTTCCGCGAGGCGTTTCTTCAGCCATTTTCACAGCATAGAGAAGGAGGCGTACGGATTTTGGATCGCATTTTGAGGGTTGGTTATAATCCTACGCGATTTGAAATGTTCCTTTTAAAAACTGAACCTCCTACAGAGTACGTCGGCCGAAGATCTCGTCCGACAAGCTTTCCCGGATGACATAAATCTCGAGGCATCCATTAGCGCGACACTGTGTTCCCGGAAAAGCGAAGAGGGAAGAGGGAAGAGGGAGGAGGAAAGAGGGAAGAGAAGCGGTGGATTTCGGTGGCGTAGAAGGAGGGAGTTGTCTCGTATCGAGTGCGAGAATATCCACCCGGTGACATACATCTCGTACAGCAACCGCCTCCTCGCGCTCCTCCCTTCAGCCAAGGTTCTACATTATCCCCTGAAGATATGAAACGAGCCCCTCGACACCTCGACGCCACCCGCGACGACACCTCCTCGCTCATCGCCGTCCGACACATTTGTATCCGTCATCTCCTTCCCATTCATTCTCTTCCTGATGCACGATCATTCGAGAACCCAACTCGCTTATACCTTCAAAAATGACCGTTAAAACTGGGCTTTAAGATCGAGGTAAAAATGCGAACGGATACGAGAGTCGCGATAGAATACAGCTTCTCCATACAATTCCTATCGCAGCGTGGCGCCTTTCTGACATAAACTCAACTCCGAGGGGCGGGGAGATTACATTTATTCATTTTTAAATCCGAAAACAATTTTCTTTACGAAATGTATATCCAGCCCGCGGATCGGATGACGAATCGCCTAAACGGGGCAAGAATTTTCTGCTCAATTGGCGCGCGATTAATGCGTTTAATAACGCGATTAAGGAAAGCAGATTTTCTCGCGGAGGAGGTGTTCGGGAATTTTTAACGAAGCGGAAGTTTGGCTGGATGCTATTTGCACCCTGTATGTCACCGTGAAAGACGACCGATAATTAATAACTCTACAGCTTAAATCCTGAGATTCTGGTTATTCGGGATCCGAGCCAGTCAACGAACGTATAAGGGAACGTTAGCTTCCCGCGTTGTAGAATTGAAATAAAAAAATGATGTTCATTTATGGGACTCTTTTGCTCCGGCGATAAAAGCGCCGTTGTTATAGCAGCGGCGAAGATGCGCGCTTTCTTATTCGAAGACGTCAATTTTCTCTCTCGAAGCTTTCCGAGCGCGGCCCGTATTCGAAGGACATTCGTATCGACTGGTGCGACTCGGCAGGAGCGACTGGAGAGTGGAGAGTGTCATTAAGGAAATGGGAGTCCTTCAGCGACAGATGCGTACTAAGTAAAATGGTTACGATTTCACGTTCGAGACTAAGGAAGGAGGAGAGCTGGAATATGAATGAAAATGAAAAATGTAACATGAGTCAAATTCTCCATCGTTTATCCTTAGGCTCGATATAAATATATATTTTTTTTTCATTCATTCGTTTCTCCATCTATCTTAGCTGGTTCGATTTTTGAATGAACCGCCCTCTCCTTTCTTTCTCTCCGTCTTCTCATATGCCGAATTTTCAGTCCCTGGGTTAAAAATATTCCAAGGATCACGGGAGTAAGAACAGATTTTATCTTTTTTCCAAAATTGAATTGAAACTGACCCTGGTTTCTTGTATGTGATGGTTATACGTGCCGTAGAGCTAAGAGCTTTGAGGTTCTACAAGGGAATCGTCGGAATATATCTTCTTCCTTCTTCCTAATCTTCTACTTCTTTTGCTTCTTCTTCTTCTCTTTCCATTTGTTTTTTTTTTCTTTTCTGACTGATTGATCCACGTGTACCAGGGCACGCACGTACTCACGCAGTGCGGAGAGATTGAAGAAGAGCGAAAATGAGACGTAGGTTTTTTCGACAGAAAAAAAAAAAAAACAGAGAGAGAAGAGAGAAAAAAATACGATCAAAGCCACCACACCCACGCAACTTTTGACTATCCCATATATTTTTTCTTCCTCGCTCCTCCTCCGCGTTACGAAGGAACTCTAAAAGAAAAACCCATGTTCTATCTTCCCTTGAGCTGTTCCGTTTCGTAAAAGAAAAGAAAAGAAAAAAAAAAAAAATAGGAGCTCACCCTAAGTCTCTATTTCGGAGAAACTAATCTTTCGCAAAAATAAGTCCCGATATACCGAGGCTTTGAAACAATATTCCCCTCGTCATTTTTCGACGACTTTTAGTATGAAACTTGATGATAATATTTCCAGAAGGGATGCTCGCTATCGTCTGCTTGTTGCGTGTTTAATGGCCGGTACTTTGATTTCGTCGAAGTCTCAGACGAGCCCTTTGAAGGGGAGCTGCGAGGGCTGTCTACGATGAGAAATAAGAAAGGAAAGAAAAAGAGGAGAAGAACGAGTGCTGTAAGCCGGGGGAGAAAAGCTAAGGAAATAACGGAGATTTCAGAGAAGCAGGAAGCTCTCTTGGGCATAGGCGGGCGACATTGGGCACGAGGCCATTACCCTGCCATTTCCTGGCATACCGATCGACTGCAATTACAACGAGCTCCGACCAATCCCAATTCTGCTTTGGCCTCACCCCGTTCCTTGTCATTTCCTCATTTGCTATTTCGCGGATAAAAGAGCGAGCCGAATTCTTCCGTAACGGTGTACAAAATTCGCTCCCCGAATTTATCCCTTTTTTTTTTTTTTTAATTCTAAATCCCTTTTTCCCCTCAACGTTTCGTTCTCGGTTTTCGAATGCGAGAAAAGGCCCGGAAAAATCTTGCGTCCGTCGCGACGGAGCTATTGAACCTAGCGAGACGCTCGTAGTCCGTTTTATATATGTCGGTACATTATTGTACCCGTGTAATATACCTTATCTTTATGACGTTTTCGGAGGCCCATTGACTGCCACAAGCAATAACACGCGGTACCAGCTACGCTACTGCCTACTCTTTGATAAATATAACCCATCTCTGACGTTAAATTCATTTCAAATTGTCCCGCATAAGACGCGGAAGGACGATAAGACCGGAAGAGAAACGTTGTCAGGGGTCTATCTTACATTAAAAGAAAATATAGAGAAAAAGAAAATGGGAAAGAAGAAGAAGAAGAAGAGAAGCTTTCCCGAATCTTGCGGGTTAAAATGACGAGTTTTTTTTTTTTTTTGACGTACCGTTTATCTCTTTACTCGTGAACGAAAAAAATTGTACGCCGGGTTGTATAACAAGTTGGAAAAATAAGGTGTAGTAGGTACAGTTCTTTCCTCGAAATTCTTTGTATAAGGTGAAATAAGGGGAGTTTCGAAAGACCGTACCGTGTGAACTTTGGCAAGGGCTGACTGTTTCACCCGAACTTTGATCAAATCCACCATTGTTTTCGTTAGCAGCTGTGATGGCACGGTGTCGGTATAGGGACGGGTGTCCGCCGAGAGAATAATGGCGATTTGCGACCCGAGAAAGTTCGGGGAAAGGAAGGGAAGGGAGAAAGAAGGGGAGAAAAAAAAGTGGACGAAAAAACTAACGAAACGGAGTTTTCAGTGAAAACGGACGAGAAAGGACGACCGTTTTCGGGATCATTTGATACAGCCAATCCAATTCGGTGGAATATAATTTGGCTACGCAAAGGAATACATCAACCGGATGGCAAAAACTCAAGTAGTCCTTAAAGTATGCCAAAGTAGACCACTCAGCGACAACAATAAGAACAATCTATCTGGTCCCTGGTACGTTTGAGATTTATTTCAAAGTGCCTCGGGGCTTTTATATAAGAAACTGAATCCTCACCGACTGGGGCTGTGCGCGACGCGCACGTATATATACGTCTGGAATAATTTTCTCTGTAATAAAAGCGAAGAGAGACTCCCCGGGACCTTTTGACGATCATTTATTCAAGCCGATTTCTAATACAATCTCGATTTTCTGATATTCATTTTACTCCTAGAAACAAAAGGCGCGAAATCGCTCCTGTTCGGGGTAAATCACCGGCGTGTAATCCCTGATGAATCGTCGAAACGTTGCCACGAGTGAGAATAATCCTTGTATCCACGTCAACGGAAACAGAATCATGGTATATTAATTATCAAACGTCTGACTGGACCGGGAGGGTTTAGACTTAACGCTTTACAAAAAGGGAAAATCCACACTCTCAAATCTTGACGCGAGACCGTTGGATTAAACGGCGGTAAAAAATACCCTCGCAGTTTTATAAAAAATCGAAATCTTTGAACAGAGATGTCCTCGCGCTTTCCACACCCTGCCATATAATTCCTTGAAAAAAGTACAAGACCGTATCGTCGGGCGATAAAATCTCTGTTAAATCATACACCGTTGTTTATTATTATTACGATCACGATCACGATTACGATTACGATTACGATCATTGTAATTGTTATTACGATTATTATGATGATCGTCCTACTAGGAACGGGATTATGAAAATAGTGGTGGCAGTTGGCGGGTTCCGAGCCCCACCGAAAGGGATGAAAAGAAGAGGTATACGAGGGTGAATGCGAGGGCGAGGGTGAGGCGGTATCGCGGGTACGAGAGAACGCAAGCGCACGACCTTATCGAGTTGGTGGCAGACACGGTGGTGGCAGCCGCGGCCAACGTAGGCGGTTCAGTTGCGCACAGAAAGTGGTTCGCATAAGTTGTTCGGCGAATCCATAACGGTTTTGCGGTATAATGTTCAAGCCCGTGTACCCGCCGGTTATATCGCCGAGTTTAGTATCTCGCGTTGAATCCTCGGCCGCGTAATAAGCGCCGATATCTTTTATGCAAAGGCTCGACGTCGTCTCACCGTTCAGTGAAAGTTCGCGGGTTACAAGGCGGCGTCGCGACGCGGTTTTACGATGACGTCGCCGGCCGGAGGGTAGCGGAAAGATTTCGGTACGAGACGATAAGGTGGACCATGTGAAACCAATAAGCTTACGCAAAACGAGATGTGGCGTCTCGCCCTGGTGCTGGCCGTTGTTGCAGGGTGCTGCGACGCGTGCCCAGAGTCCTGCGAGTGTCATCAGCTCCCGAATACCGAGGACCTAGCCGTCCTCGTCGAGGCCGTATGCCTGGGCAAAGCGCCGAGGCTGATTGACCTTTCGTCTACGACGCGGAGGCTGAGGATAATCGACGTCGAGGAAACGGAGATCGTCGAGTTCCTCGACAGCCTGGCGAACGGCACGGCGTCCTTGCCGTACCTCGACGATTTCGAATTCACCAACTGTTCCATCAAGGGGCTTAACTCGTCCGCTTGGTCAGCTGGACTCGAGAAAATGCGGATATTGAATATATCTCACAACGATTTGTCGGACCTGAACGATGTGCGGACCGTGAACCAAGTTAATGTTAGTAGTTTAACGACTCTCGACGTTTCCGATAACCTTGTGAACGATCTAAGTGCCGATACTTTTAGGACACTGCCGGTTCTCGCGAGACTGTGCCTCGGAGGAAACGAGATTACGATAATCGACGCCGGGGCCTTCTTCGGACTCGGTCTCCTCGAGGAACTCGACATATCGGACAACAAGCTCGTCTCTTTACCCGACAACGCTCTCACCCCGCTCGAGTCCCTGCAGAAATTGGATCTCAGCGGTAACCAGCTTCAAGTACTGGGCGCCGGGTGGTTCGAGAGCTTGGGAAGACTCAGGGAGCTCGATGTATCGCGTAACGGTTTGGCCCGAGCCGCGTCGGGCGCGTTGCAGCCACTTCCGGGCTTATCGGTTTTGAGATTGGCGGGTAATCCGCTTCGGGAACGTGACGTATCGTTGCTTCTAGGCACGGGTAGGAAACTGGAGACAGTAGACGCTTCGAGAACGGGTTTGATCCGGGTACCAGCCGCGCTGACGCGATCGGTCCGAGCCCTAAGACTGGCGGGTAATAAGCTGACGTCGATCCGAGGCGGGGATCTCGACAGCTACCCGCTACTTCGTCTACTCGACATTTCGGATAACCGTTTGACAGACGTCGAAGATGACGCCTTGGGCAGACTCGAAGTCCTGGACGACCTGGACGTGTCCGGTAATTCTTTGACAGAGGTACCAAGGAGCTTGCCTGGCAGTTTGACGGCGTTAAACCTCGATCGAAACCTGATCAAGCTACTCAGATTCAACGACCTTCAAGGACTCTACAACCTACGGGAATTGTATCTGAAAAAGAACACAATCGCCGAGATCCAGGAGGGCGCTCTCAGCCAACTCCTGGCCCTGGAAGTACTCGATATTTCCGACAATCCCATCAAGGAACTACCCGCCAACACTTTGAACGGACCGACTCGTTTGAATACTCTGAGAATGTCGGGGCTGACCGCGCTGCAGTGGGGCCAACGGGAACAGGGAGACATGACGTTCCCGGTTCCTGCCCCCGAGAGACTGGTGGATCTCGATGTGTCCGGGAGTCCGGTTCTGGCCGGACAATTGTTGGCCGATACCGCGGCATTGTCGGCGTGCAAGAGTCTGCTGAGTTTGAACTTAGAGAGGACGAATCTGACGAGCATTAGATCGGATTTGGTATACTTTGTGCCGCAGTTGCGGGTTTTGGGACTTGGCGGTAACCCGTGGAGCTGTACCGAGGATATTTACTGGCTTGGAGATTGGTCTAGGGAACACGAGGAGATCGAGCCGTTGGCAGAGTGCGTTGCGAATGTATCGGGCCAGGGCGGAATCTATCTTAGGGAATTACCGTCTCCCCCGACGCCAGCCTCGACTAGTGTGGAAACGCCGGGAGAAAAGTGGTATAAGAAGAGCGGAGAAGGTCGAACCGCGGAGGCCAACGCGACGTCTTCCTACTTCGACATCTTCCGGCCTCGGGGGAGTACCGAAGGAGATTACCTCGCCGCGGAAAATGTGACTTTGGAACTGAACTCAACCAGTGAATACCTCGAGACTGAAATCTACGCCTCGTCAACGAGGAGAACAACTCTGGTTACCGAAACGACGAAGCTAACCCGAGACGACAGAATCGCCGACAAGGATTTACAGTCCGTATTAATAAACGGATCTCACAGATTAGCCCCGCAACGTAATCGCCCGCAGGGTTTGACCAGGTCTACAATCGCGGGGGACAAAATTACGAGAACTTTCCGGAGGAAGGAGTATCTGGTGAACAAAAGTTCGACTACGAACGCCGTGGACGAAAAAGAAGAGGGGGACGGAGACACGGAACCGAGAAACAAACGCAAGGAAGTGGCGAACGGATCTGCAAACACGATTGCTGAAGAGCTGAGCGGTCGAGCGACAGATTCGGGGGCTCGAATATCGGAGGCTTTATCGGCCGGTGCGCATCCCGGGATGTTGATACTGGTCGGTGCAGCGCTGGGTGCAGTTGCAGCGCTGTCTGTCGTCCTGTCAAGACGAGCTACCGCCCGTAGAAGAGATTGCTGTTATCAGCGTCAGGAGAACATAGAGGTTCATACTTTGACACCGGTGACCGAGCTCTGGTGATCTTGATCGTCGAATGGACGGGAGCTCCGAGTCCGTTAACGACGAGGTCAATTTTCGAGGCAAAACGGACGGTGGTGTTGATCGACAATAATGCTGTGTCGAGAGGGGAGACGCGACCGCGACGGTGTGGAAAGAAGATGGGAATGGCGGGATGAAACTCGACGAGATGTAATAATAATAATAATAATGTGGAGGGAATTAGAGGGATAGGATATGTAAAGAAGGAGGGAGGGACGGTGTACAAGTTGGAATTGTGTCAGTTGAAAGGTACTATTTATATATAGTGAGTATGTCGTTTGTTCTGGGATTCTTTTTTCGTTCTTTTATTTTTCCTTCTTCTTTTTCTTATTCCTAGTTTAACTTTTACTTCATTTTCTTGGCTAACGAAGGAAACGTATCCGGAGATATAAAGAAGAAGGAAAATAATCGAAAGAAAATAGAAACTTGTTTACTGTGCGTCGAGATAAGTACAAGTAAGTTTATTAGGAGACCAATCCTGCAGTCAACATTTGTACAGAGTTCTTGCTTCGAGGATTTTATCCGCCTTTAATGGCGGCTTGCCAAATTCCGTAAGAATAATACTATATAACAAAAGAGGCTAGATATTATCTTTCTTAAAAATAACCAGTGTCAAAATACCATTATGATAATAAACGAGTGTACAAAGAAATATTGTGGTTCATTATTGTATTTATTCATCCGCATATTATCTCGCTTTCATCATATATTATAATTCTTCGTTTTTATTCTCATTCGTATCATATGTTTACCGCATATCATTTAGAATTTATTACTTTCCATTTCCGCACCGTTTCTTTCTCTTCTTTCATTTTATACACATACATATATTCATTATACCTAATTCAATGATCAAATCGAATCATACAGGCTGCCGAGCTTTATTGAATCAGCATTCGAGATATCGAAGAAATTTTTTAGCTTCCATACCAAACCAGTATCCAGGTATAATAAGACAAAACGAAAAAAATAATAATAATAATGATAACAAATAAGAAAATGGGAATCTGAGATAGCTGCTTACTTCCAACTCTTGTATACGTATATCTACGACGAGAGCCACTTCGTTTGAAAGTAAAAAATAAGAAGAAGAAAAAAAGGAACCTTCTCTTTGCGGAGTCAGAAATATATTTAGAGCCTGACGCTAAGGAGTTGCCAAAATATTGATACAAAGATATAACGACGAAGCAATTCGGGCTGGAGGTATGAGGGGTAGGAACGACGATGGTATATCTTTCGTAATAAAAACAAATTTCACTTTACTAATTTTGTTCCCAATTAAATTTCAACGTTCAGGTATAATACAAAGGACAGAAATAAGAAGAAACGAGATTTATTCGATGAGAAAAGAATCGAACCTCTCATCCCCTAATTATTTAAGTATAACCAGGGTCGTTTACGTAAGTTGTTCCGTTCGTAAAAAAGTTGGAATAATTTGTTGTGAGATTTTACTCGGCCTAATAGTCGCGCGTTGTTTCTGGGAACTTGAAAGCAGGAATACGTATGTACGTATGTATAATATGCAGTAACTTGCTTCGTACTCGGCTCAGACCTTCGCACGAGATAGAAGCGTGGAAAAGTGGAATCCGGTAAAAGGTCAAGGAGAAAGTGAGACCGAAGATCGAAGGACGGGAGGAAGGAAGACCTGAGACTACCCGAGTCTGGAGAGGCCAGGAGGAGATTTCAGCTCTCTCGATTAAAGGGGAAGTTAAGCTCCGGGGTTCACCGTTCAAAGCTCGAGCGGTGAGCCGCACTCAGCCTAGCGACAAACTTACCCTAAACTTCCGAAATCCGAACGCAGTTTCCCTAATCGAATAAAATCATAGCGATTAAGACCCTCCCGACCGTCTGTTTGACAAACTGGGAATAATGTTTGTACGACAAATTGAAAGTGCCAAAGCGCATTGAAATCCAGAGTCCGAGAATTGCTGAAAAGGGAAAATAAGCTGCTTATCGTATGCTTCTTTTCATCATTCCGCGGACCTCGTGGCTCAATAAACCCCGAAAATACACGGCGGACCTAAATATTGCTCAAAACCCATCCACCCGCGTTAACAAGTTTGAAGTCCAGAGCCGAGGCATATTCGTCCTCGTTGAATATACACATACGTATATCTATATATATGTATATGCCTGAGTAAAATGTGGGAGGAAATATGTCCGCTATCCCACGGCGACCTGAAGTACCATTTCGAGGACCGTCCGATCCAGCCCACGTCCAGCAGAAACTAAACTTCGGTAAGTCTATTCGGAGCGTAAACGAACATCCGGAGTTTGGTCTACCCGCTTGAAAGTATGCCTAGGAAGTGAGGCTGCTTCAAGTGCAGGATAGGAAGCGAAGAGGTGAGGTCAACTTTGCACGGGCTAAACTTATTTTCACCGTCAATTTGACGAAGTGGATATTTCGACACCCTGTATAGTTCATAGACCGGGTGAACTACTGAATAAAAATAGCAGGAAGCCCGAGCTCGACATTACTGAAGATTCTCTCCGTGTTGGTTGGACGCCCACCACCGCCATCACCCCTTACCGCACGGTATATTATATAGAAGACGGAGCGATCAATGCCGCCCACCCTCTATACCCATATTCCAGGTTATGTACAGCTGGTATAACTGTATACACTGAGAGTTGGGCTTTTCCGCACTCCGCACTCCGCACCGCGCCAATAGCAGAACCGCGAACCTTGAGTCCGGGAGTTCCTTGGTCTAGGAGAACCAAGTTCCATATCTCTTCACCACCGACGAGACAAACTCAACTCAAGTCTGAACTGATGACAGCTGAAGCGTGGGTAGTACCTACCTACTTCGCTGAATCTATCTCTAGGCATATACTAGCCGAACTCTAGGTATATCATCGCGTTACCTTTGCTTATCAGAAGACCAGGATTATCTACTTCGAACACATATTACAGTACAATTATCCCTTTCGACGTGAAAGATTGAAATTTTGTTAATAAGACGTAATTTTCGTCTCGGAAAGGTGAGTAAAATCGTAAATCGTAGAAGGTGAGTATAAACGACGTTAATATTCGGCGGATCGATAAAAGTCGGTTTTAAATTCTCGAACTTATTCCATCGTTCATAAAAGCCGTTGATACTTTGAACTCTGTGGGGTGTAGATCATCGGCGGTATAACGTGTAAGGCTTTCAAGTTTCACGCGGACGTAGTGCTCGTGGGAAGAGGTGCTACCCCGCAAGCGTTAGAGGAAAAGAGGCCATTGCCAAAAGTGAACGAAACTTCGAAGTTAGAATAGGAGAAGGGAGAATCTTAATTTTCCTTGCTTTTCGGAAAGTCCGGATAAGGGCTGCCGAAAACAAAGTCCTTTTTGTTATCCGAGACTGGCAATGGATACACAGAAGTATTCGAAGGCCCCGTTTAGCCAGGGAAGGATAAAGCCTGCAAATCCGATCCCAAAAATATCGATAATTTGATGTACAAGGGTGTAGCTCGCGAAGTTAATCGCGATTAGATTTCTCTGGTTATAATGATTTAATTCAACGATTACATTCATCATTTCAAATAAAATCGGTAAAATGTGAGCGCGGGTTGAAGTTTCGAATTTGAATATGACCGAGTCGCAGTTTTTGGAAAGAGTATTCCCCGAGAATTCAAAACACTTTGAAACGAAGAACACCTGGGGTTGAAAATTCCGAAAGGTTTGAAAATCTCAATATCCTTGTCTTGGAAAATCGAAAAATTCGAAATCGTCTCGAGAGGTTGGAAATATGATTTTGAACTAGTCGATGTATACACAGCAATAAGTTAGTGAGTTTGGCTCAATTTCTCCGTTAATCAAGCAGCCTTCCATCTCTCCCTCTCTCTCTCTCCTTCTCTCTAGGGGCTTTTGACGAAGCGTTCGTCCGGATGTCTCAAAGACGTGCAGCACTGTAATGTGATTCAGTTTTGATTGAATTTAGCTTCGGTAAGCTTATACGTACTAAAACGTACTAAAACCAGAAGCCGTGGAATCGGTTGGAAATTAGTGGAACGCGACGACGAGCAATCCTCTTCTCATCTTCTCTTCTCTTCTCTTCTCTTCTCTTCCCTTCGCATCTCTCCTATCCGCGTCTAACCACCGACGTAGGTATCGAGTAACGTTAGGTGTATGTACCGTCAAGCGTGGAGGAAGACGCGTTGTTCTCCAATCTACTTAGCAGACACTTCTCCCGAGCTCTTCGCGGTACGGTGGCTCAAAGCCGTGAAGACCTTCGAGGACACTCTCTGCAGGCACACTCGGCTGTGTACCAAGCGAAGATCGAGGATGTACTTTAGGCATTTTCGCCCATACTACAAACAGGATTTTCAATCCCTGAACTCAGACAATCTTCAATTTGCCACCAAAGGAGGTAAAGATTTCCGAGGGGAAGAAGACACCGAGTAGAAGACTAACAATATTACAAACGCGGAGGTAATGAAAAGTTTCGTCAATTTTCATTTTCATTTTCACTTCCATTTTTTTTCTTTACATTTCTCACGACATAAGAGAACGGAAATACTTGAATAAAATGACGAGTATAATTAACAGGATGTTTCTTTCCTTTGAACCTTTTCTCACCCCCCGTTGTTATAACGGGTGTTTACCATGGGGCAGTAAAAGGATAAAGATAGAAAGAGGGTTTGAAGAGCGAACAATGTCCGATAGGTATATATAGCTGAAGTTGTGTGGATAGCTACGTAGGTGTAAGGGATAGGTATATATATAGGTAGTGTGATTACCCTCGTTCGAATAAAGTGGGATGTGACGATACTAGTTTGTTCGACAAATTGTTTCCAGGGTGTAATCGAGTTTACCTTCGTTCTAAATAAACATCTATAGTACAAGCCCTAGCCGGTGGTACTGCACCCACTGGTATACCATAATACCCAAGGCTTAGAGAGAATAATTGGCTTAACTACTATACCGTAGAAAAAGGTCCATCGTACTATAATACTTTTACAGGGGGTAGTTAATTATCCACCTCCGCCTCCCTGCCTCTCTCTACCCATTTCCCCCTCCTCATTTTCTCCCTTTCTCCCTGCCTCTCTAAGATTGACTAATTAGGGTGTACGAAACTGTG
Source organism: Rhogogaster chlorosoma (assembly GCA_944452935.1). Taxonomy (NCBI): domain Eukaryota; kingdom Metazoa; phylum Arthropoda; class Insecta; order Hymenoptera; family Tenthredinidae; genus Rhogogaster; species Rhogogaster chlorosoma. The sequence goes on from OX101804.1 coordinate 21,838,645, forward strand.
TCGAGGTTATAGGTAGGTGGGGTACCTATAATTTCGAGGTTACGATCAAAACTTTCCTCCGCAAGGTATATAAATCAATCAACGAGCGACGTCGAGGTGGTGAAAAAAGCTCTTATTTCGCAATAAGCAAAAAAAAAGAAAGAAAAAGAAAAATGGTTAATCCCTAGTTTCACTCGGCCCCTAGAACTTTCGATTTTCAAGGAAGAGAGTGCGGAAAAACTGAGACGCAACGTTGGCTCGCAATATAATAAGCGGCATTAATATTTGCACCATACCCAAACGATAAGCTCCCTCGTGGCTTCAAGTGCCTACCGGTTCTTCATCCGGCTTCGGATAGGTACCACGATTCTCTACCCCATTTCCCAACTTTTAAAACCCCATTTGTTCATTGTAACATATAATAGCGACTTACGCTACTTATAGAAGCCGATTTTTATCCTTAATGAGAACCCAGCGAGTATGAGTCTTGGTTCTGTTATCAAACATCCCTCGATCGCACTTGGGCAGAATAATTATAGAAATGAAGAAAGAAAGAAGAAAATGTATGTTTGATTTTGAATAGAAAAAAAAAAAGTCGATTACAGACTGAATTAGTTATTTCTATTTTCTTTTTCCTTCCTCTTCTTCCTCCTCCTTTTCTTTTTTTCTACAAACCCTAATCAATCCCATCAGTTTCTTTCTTCGCTATGAAAAGACTCAGGGTTTGAGAGTCTGGTTGCAAATAGATTGGAACTCGATTGTAAAGAGTGTAGATGAAGAATTTGCGGTATAGTAATAAACTCGCAATTTATTTGATAAGAAATGGTAGACTAATTGGAACATTTACTTCAGATTCTGACAATGAGTCGAGAAGAATATATAATTATTAGGTAAATACGAAACTCGGCAAAATTTCTTGTCTAATAATTTCCCAGCGAATTATATAAGAATTTTTTTTCATATATTTATATAACTCCAATTAAAATCTAAAAAAAAATATATATATATATATTATGTAATTATATATACATACATATCGCCAATTATTCTCAAATCAAAACCTTCGGCATTATGCCGCAGGCTTAGACGCAGCCGTGTTTTTGAACGCAATTATATTATCTGTCCCAAACAGCGAAAGAGAATCCTGAATCAACGTATAAGAAATAAGTTAATTAACCCATTCCAAATTGATCCAAGGTTTGGATTTGGATAAATAACAAAAATAAATAAATAAATAAATAAATAAGCGCCCGGGTAATAAACTTTTTGATCTTCTTAGGCACACACGTATTACTATTTAGGCATACGTATACAGGTATGATTCCGATGTGGGAATGAATGAGAGTGTGGCAAATATTGACACTGTGAGAAAAAGCGAGAATTATATATATGTGTGGTCCAACGTCTCATTGAATAACGCAAAAATCGATAGACGGGTTTTCCCCGCTGTAGATCGACGCCGCGAAAAGGTATATTTGCAGGTTCTCGCTTCTTTTTTGAGTGCCTTCAAAGAGGCCGTGATTGGGTTTCGGTGGCAGTAAAGCGAGGACTGAACCTCCGTAAAGGGTTACGGGGGAAAGCCCATCCCCCAGAGTCGTTCAATTTCGTGGTGAGGAAGAGGAGAAAATATATACATATATAAAATAAATAAAAAAATAAAAATAAAAACAGGGAAAAAAAATAAAACCGTATATCTTATACATCCATTTGCCGATAAAGAAAGAGAGGAAAACGAAAAAAACGTAGGGAGAAGGAAATGGGAAATATCTATAGGTGAATAATTAAACAGCGCAAAAACGACCCGGGAATTTCATCCCCCGGCCAAAATCCTGAAGGGATTAGGATTTTGATCGGAGGATGGGGTAGGGGGCAAACTTTAGCCGAACACAAGCGCGGAGTGACAGCTGACGTAACACTTCGCGAGACACGATGCCGGAGTGTGTCTTTCTAGACCAGAATTTCGAATTGATATTAATAACTTAGCAGCAAACCCTTCGCACAGGTACCTACCATACAGCCTCTATCTATATGTGTTCGAAGTTTACAACTAGGGTGCAGAGAAACTGATTAGTTCGAGTCAACTCGACGGATAGATATAGTATAGTACTACATGGCTGCATGTATATATAATAGAGAAAGGATTTGTCTAGATGAGAGTTTAAGTCGTTTTGGTGATTGTGAAAAATTAGGGGGTAGGTCGAAATTCGGAATTTTCAAACCTCCGAACGGTCAAAGTTCCGAATTCTTTCAAAACGATTTAGATTTTTCGGAAACGTTGAAGTTTAGAGCACTAAAATCCGGAAAGGTTGAAAATTGAAATTCGGAATTCTTATCGTTGAGAATTTTATCTCATTTCTTATCTCCGAGCCGAAAATGTTCTTTACTATAACAAAAGCGAGTATATTTTCACAAGAGGTCCAGCCGGACTAAATTGGCGCATAGGTGGGGGTCAGAGTCCACTATAAGCCCCCGGAAACCGGAGAAATGACCAATTGGCAATTTAGGAACAGAACGATAAGAGAATCGCGGGCATATCGGGGGTGTGATAATTAATCGCTTTCCAATAAGCCCCGACTACCAGATCACTAAACTGCGTATAGTAGGGGTAGGAAACACCCTCCCTCACGTACGGAGTACGTGCGTTCGTTAGTAGTAGTAAAAAAAAAAAAAAAAAAATTGAAATAAAATGGGGAACAAAAAAAAAAAAAAAACGCAAAAACTGAGTACATCGATCATTTTCTTTTTTCGTTTCGGAAAATGAAACATCATATATCCTGTTGTATTCATATACTTAAAGAGTATAAGGTGGGTATATAAACCTGTGGCAATGATCGGTTGATTCGCCCGGTTCGTTTACTCGTTCGTTTTCGCCAACGGCGTATATATATATACGATACTCTAGGATTGTTATTCCCTTTCATTCCGTACACGATCCATGAAAGTTTTATCGTTTGGGTTGAAGTATAAAGATGGAAGATAACCGCACGAAGGGTTGCCCCGGTAATTGGGAAATGTGAGACGAAACGGTTTTCCGCCCGGTCGTAAATATCGTTTCGATTTTTACAGCCTTCCTGTCATTCGCTTATTTTTTTTTTTTTCTTATTTTTCTTTCTCTCGCTTTATCTTTCCTCACGCATTTCCTGTTACACAAATCGTCGAAACACACATGCGTTCTTTCCTCCTTGAATTTATTTACTTCGGGAATTCTGACTCGCACACGAATTATCTCTACAAGAAAAGAAAAAAAAAACTAAAAATAAAGAAAGAGAATCAAAACCAAAAAACCAGAAACGAGAGTAAAAAAGCAAAAAAAAAAAACAAAAAAACAATGTCTGATCGAGAAATTCGCTGGCGAATGAGTTAGAAATCTCGTGGTATATAGGAGAGTAACTCGCAGTGGCAAAATGGTATGTAAATTAAAACGCGAAACGGAAGAGGAAGAGGAAAAATGAAAGAGAGGCTGCAAGGGTATGGCGCGAGGTCTGCGAGCCCCCGGCACGGGGGTAATAATTTATGTGAAATTGCCTCGGTGAAGTAGCGCGATATCAAAGGTGCTCTCACACCAGCCCCTCTATATATCTGTTTCTGGTGCATGTCGTCTACTCTGTACGGTATATATAGTCAAGGTAACGTATGCATACGCGATAAAAACGGAAAATGTATTTCTGCATTACTGCAGCAACGAAACAAAACTAAAAATCGAAGAAACGAAAGAAAAAAAAATAATAATAATAACAATAAATAAAGAAACATATTTCACAACGCGCGAGCTCCTTGAATTTATACCCTAATTCGTGGAGAAAAATTTTCACACTCTTATCGAACGGATAATTTAATATCAATTTTAATACACGTTTCAAATTTCAAATAACGAAGAACGCCCCGCGCTCTCTGAGAATAATGTATACATATACAGGGTGATCTTTATCCCGGGTCTCATCTGGGAGGAGTTTCGACGTGCTTAGACTTCACACGTGTGAACGTAAAGAAATTTGGAGATCAGGGTATCTGCTCTATAATCGCACTAGTATTATTCCGAAGCTAAGGAGTGTGAACAGAAGAAGGCGGAGTCTCAGCACGTCGAAACTCCTCCCAGATGAGACCGCGGAGAAAACTCACCCTGTATATACTTTATTAGAGTATTGTAACGTCAAGGCAAAATTTCATCTCGATTTCAAACGGATTAATTAACTTTAACAAGTCGGCGTGTTTCGTATACGAACAGCTTAACAGCTGGCAAAACTTTCTGATATTAAGTCTCTGCTTTCGACTTAAAAAAGGAGAATGATAAGAGATATATATCCTCGATGCAACCCGCTGTTGCACTCGTGTCCAGATTCTCCATATGTATCAGAGGTATTAGATACAGATTCGATGTCAATTCTAGGGATGTTTTAGGCTTGAGCTAGGACCGTGGACAAGGATGAATGATATGAAGTGAAAGGAATTTGAATAATCTTATTGGAAGGCAATTTAATGCTAGTAGGTATATATAGTTATATACCCAGGGAAAGTACGAGACTCTCAGTTTTTTTCTCTCATCCTTTCCGCTCTACTAACACCAGTATTTATATTATGTATATAAAGGCTGCACCGTACGGGTCTGAGGAGAAAAGTAAATCCAGGAGCGTTGATTCCGTCGTAAAGTTCCAACGACGCGATCAAAAATGGCTACTCGCCAGGTCTATCGATATATATCCTTGCACCGTATACCTAACTCGGCATTGGCACCGTTCTACGTTCCTCCGAATTTCGAGTAGGTATAGATATTATAATATATAGGTATACGCGCGTAGTTCGGTTGGAAAAATTCAATCTTTCAAATCGTTCGATAAAAGTTACGAGGCGCGTCGAGGTTAATCATCTGCGAGTAAGCCAGCCGCCTTTTTTCACTTTTACGAGAAACTCGTTGCATTTCTATGTATACATATGAGAATGGCTCAATTATTTCGAAATAAAATTTTTGGTATCGTTTTTGCCGCGTGTAAATAAAGAGGAAATTTGTATAATAGGAAGACGGAAGATGGAAGGACGTCGAAGTGGCGTAAAAATTGAATATGCGGATTCGTTTAACCCCGTAGCTGTAGACGCGTGCCTCGAGGATATTCATTGAGCTTATCAGGTATAACCGCGAGGATAGGATGCGGGGAAATCGAAGCGCTTTTCGCGTCTCCAGAATCAATGACTCACTAGCCAATTACGTTTTTACGGTTCGAGGGTGCGTCCTGAAAAAAAAGGGGGTGAACGCGGCCGGGGTGGATGAAGGAAGCTTTACCGCACCCTTAGCGCTGCTTTTTATGCAAATTGAAATAGGGCTATCGAGGATCGTTTAACTGTAAAATTTGCTAAGAAATTTGGTTACGCGTTCGAAGTTCCTCGATTCTCTTTCTTTTCTTTATATACTTGGCTCGTCGGTTCGACGAATGATCTTTACGCCGTTTTAAACGAGATGAGAAAAATAGACCAAACGAGATTCTCCAAATATTAGAACGAAATTGCGATCTTTCGAGAAATCGATTCGGTCTTATTCTTGCTTTGTACAAAATCTCAAAAATCATAGAAACATTTTCACATTATTCTATCTAATTTCACCTCCAAAGCTTTGTAAACGTGACATAGGTCGACTGTGGACTTAATTTCGAGGTCAATTTTAGTCCGAACTGAATCCGACTCAGTGAGCCTATTCAATACTGACGTGATTCCGGTTTGGACTAGAATTATCAAAAACTATTCAATTTTTCATACGTTTCTAGATTCTCAAAGTCCATAGGATTAAAATCTGGAAAAATGGAAAAAATTCGAATTTCCTTGAATTTTGTCCGCAGCTAAACGAACGATTATATTCGATTTTCTAGTCTGCACTAGAACTACGTATGAAAACTGCATGTGCATAAAATTTCGAACCGATCGAACTAATGCCTGACTAGTTATCGAGTCAACAATAATTAACCTATGTCATTTTTACGGAGATTACTTCAATCCATGCTAGTAACGACACGATCTAAGATACTAGGATTTTCAACACGGAGATTTGCGGTTGCCATTAGGTATAATAATGGCCCGGAACAGGATTCCTGTGTATGATATGCCTCAGTTCATACAATCCCTGAAAATGCGTCTAATTTTTATACCCGGAACATAGATATGTCTCCACTAATCGGTGGCTATCTATTCTGCTGTAACGGATAGGGGATGGAACAGGTCAGAGAAGTAAAGCGAGAGAGAGAGAGAGAGAGAGAAAGAGAAGGGAGGAAATAACAATAATGTTTCACCATAGCGATGTAATTTCTTATTAATAACATTCTAGATGCCTAAAACAACCGGCGTATACGCGGAGTCTGGAGTTGGTATAGGGTAGCTCGAATCAGGCGTCGGCGTCGGCGTCGGATACAATATAAATGATCCAGGTCTGAGTTTCCAACTGGCATTTCACCGTGCCTACGTACCTACCCCCATTTACATATCTGTATTATTCAAGGACGATTGTTATTCAATTTCTATGCACCGCGTAGTTCTATGGTGCTAGACGAGTCGACAGTTCGAATGGGGCTGTTGGAGGGTTGAAGAATGTTTAAAACTGCGATGTAATACTCGAGTGGATATTATACGCCTGTATAATACTGTGTAACCAAATCATTCGGAGGGAATAAACGAAGCGATAAGATACGCGCGTATATACTTTGCCGTAACATTAACCCGCCGACAATTAAACCGCGTGTATACTTCCAGATAAATTCTCGAGTAGCGTCTAGCAAAGCGTAAAAATTTAGGGGTGTGTTTAACGCCGTGAAACGCGGAACCCGTTAATTGATGTAATTTGACGAAATTTCAACCTTCAATCATAACTTCATTAACGAGCAGTTAAGCAAAGGCAAGAGGTACCTTACCTACCCTTGCTAACTCGAGGCGGAGGCGTCGCGACGGTGCCAAAGGGGTAAGCCCTTTACCCGACAATGAAACGTCTCGATCCTGATCCTGATCCTGATTCTACTGCAGCGCCATACACTGGCTTAAACGGCACAGCATAAATTCCATATTCCAATAAATAATCGCGAAGGTTAAGGGTCACTGGCTATAACTGCCCTTATATTGAAAACGGTTGCGATTCGCTTGACGAAATATAAGAACAAATTTATCTCTCCGTAAGTATATTTCTGATCAACAAACCCAACGATTTGGAAAACGAGGAGGTGGGCCAGTAAAAATAGAATTTAAGTTCGCACTAAACTACCGATCCAATTTTTTTTTTTTGTTTAGGATCACTTACTGAGTATAAAATCACAAAATGCTGACAGATTCCGGTGGAGCTTCAGGCGCCATCTTGAACAAACGTTTTTAGCCGATATCTCGGAAACTATGCACTTCAGGGGAAAAGTCATACAGATCATTATTGTAGAGAATAAAATTTCGCATCTTTTGTTTCTTATAAACTTTTTTCTGAAACTTACCATTTACTATTTATGGCTCATTGAATGAACAGGTTTTTCTATTTCGGCCGATAACTCTTCTAATATTGAATTAATCAATAAAAACCTGTTCATTAAATGAGCCATAAATGGTAAACGGTAAGTTTTACAAAAAAGTTTATGAGAAACAAAAGACGCGAAATTTTACTCTCTACAATAATGGTCTCTATAACTTTTGCCCTGAAGTGCATAGTTTCCGAGATATCGGCCAAAAACGTTTGTTCAAAATGGCGCCTGAAGCTCCACCGGAATCTGTCAGCATTTTGTGATTTTATATTCAGTAAGTGATCAAAAATTTGATCGGTAGTTTAGAGCGAAGTTGACAAAAAAAAAACGTATATTTTTACTGGCCTAAGGGGTTTCACGTCGAGAGTCTGAATAGCCTCGAAGATTTTTTCTCCAAAAATTTGTATCCCTACAAAAATGAGTTTTTTTCCCTGTACAGATATCGGAATAATTAACATCCGCAGTTTGCTGATTAACGGTGAATCAGATTTTCGGAACGTATAGAAATTGAAAGGGATTAACGATGTGAAAAATAAGTACAAGGTATTTCCTCAGGACTCAGAGCAAAGAATCGAAGAAAAAGCACCGAGATAGAGAAGATGAGAGTAATTCGGCAACGGTAAAAGCTAGAGGAGAGAATAGCCCGATATCCGACTCGTTATTGAAGAATCGAACCGACATCCGGTCCTAAGGTGAAGTGCCTATCCGTATCCCGTATAAATTCCTCGATCTCTGGCTAAATCGATTTATTTTAAACTCGGCGGGGAAGGGATCGCCCGAAGCTCAAGGAATTGATATATCAATTTGCAATTTGTACGTGTGCCCCGGATCGGCCAGCAGCCGTATCTACAGCTGTGCTGAATTTCTCCCCGACGCCGACGCGATGCATAGGGTTGCTCGAGTGTAGCAGCGAGGCGTCTTCGCCCTCGTACTGGCGCACTCGTCTTTCCCAGAGTTTGCAAACTGCTCTATTGGCCTAGATCCGAGGTGAAACTCGCGAGTTCCGGGACTGCGAGACGTGAGTCGTTCTTCGGCGGAGCAGCTACTAGGGGTAGGTTAGATTTCTAGGGGATTCCGAACGTGAATGGGATAGCGAAATGGTTCGATTACAATTTTCCCACACATAGATCAGACGTATACTTATATTACTCGTATTTTTTCTAGGCGATAAATTTCCGAACTTCAAATCTCGATCGATATTCAAAGGCGTAAGGAATTTTTCAATCACTTGCCGACCCGAACGATCGCTGAAGGGGAAAATGAAGAGGAGGTCGATTCGCGATTCACGATTCACGATTCACTTCTACAGAGGAGCCAACGAAATTACAAATATATATAAATAAAGAGCTTGAGCTCAGCTCAGCAGCTCGAGAAGGAACATCTTTTATGTCACGTGCTGCAAGCACGATATAACCAGGGTAATAAGACCGCTTTTATTACTCGTAACGTTTCAGGTTTTATTACATTCTGCGAAAGAGTAGCTCGAGGTACGTAGGTGGGCAGGTAGATGGGTGCCTACATGTCGTCGATTCAAAAGCGAGATTACAGGTTCTGTCGTCACCCTGGTGTATACATGTATCTTATATCTTTCTTACATAATAATATCATCCAGGTTTCTAATCTGACATTATTTTTTGCCCGCTTTTTCGTTTCATTCTAATTTTTCGATCTTCAATTTTTATTCCGACGAATTTACATGACGTAGTAATAATAATAATGATACAACCCAAAAAAAGAAAAGATAAAAAACATCGAATAAAATAAAAGAAAGAGTAGAAATTAGACAAAAAGAAAGATATAGAAATTAGGAGGATAACACAGCTGAATTACCATAAGTAAAAAAAAAAGCAAGGAAAAAGAAAAGGGTAAGAAAATATAGAGTAAAAATAAAAAGTCGATGAAACAAAGAGTAAGATAAAACCAAGAAAGTTAGAGCAGATGAGTTACGAAGCAGAATTACAAAAATGTACAGAACTGAAGTGAAAAATCTGAACTGAAAAACTCAGATCTAGTAAAATATATATCCAATGATAGAAATTTTCTTAAAAATATTTCAAACCATGAGAAAATTCAAGAAGATAAAATATATGTTGTCTAGCCCACCGCAGCATTTCATTCATTTTCCTAATTCAACTAACCTTGCGAATTTATTTACTCGGATATTTTTCACACGGTATTTAAAACAATCAGTAAAATTGTTGGGCAATACTTCGAAACTTGAAATTCATTCAGTGTTCAATAACTCGGGAGGTATCGATCGTATCGAAACCAATAAGTGGTCAAATTAATCGTCTTGAGATTGACTTTACAGTAAACAAAGTTTCCAAATCTTGTCAATAATTCATGACATAAAAATTGTCGATTGAAGTATACAGTGAAAATGAGAAACAGACCGAAATTTTTCTTACACTTGAAGGTTAGCCAAAATTGGAATCGGTAATTTTGACCGTTCGAAAGTTTGAAAATTGGAAACTTGAACCCGTCCACCAATGGAATCGGTAAACACACACGTAGCCGTACGTACCTATTTCCGGTTTCGGGGCAAAACACGTCCACACATATATATATGCGCAGGTAGAATAGGTACGCTCTCATTGTTTAACATTGGCTTGTGTGGAGTGTTTGAGAGGGTTTAGGCGGAGCTCTCCCAAGCTAATGCATAATGCAAAACAATCCAACTAAGTTATATCCCACCCCTGCGTACAGATACGCGAAGCTTATCGCTGAAGCGGAGATTTTCACTGCCTCGAAATCCCCGAGTCCCAAGATCAACCGTAAAGCTTTAGCGAAATATGAATTTCAAGCTCTCGTGTAATTATTTGAGTATATACTCTCCTGCACTCTATTCTACAACCCGTGCGCGACTTACATCGTACAAATTTCGGTCAAATCTACGCGTTCGAATAATGAACTTACAATTAGTCACGTTTTGCCTTCCGCGGAGGAATAGTTTTTAAAAAAATGGAAGCTCGTAAAACGAAGGGACATTTTCCTCCATGGTATAGAAGAGGAGAGGAGAAAGCTGCAAGAAGTGTAACGAGAATTAACATTTAACGACCCACCCACACCGCGGGAACTTTCCAGCCACGAAAGAAACAGCTCAAAGTCGTCGCTACACCTAGATAGACTTTAACGGTTTAAGTGTCCGTGGAGAAGAAGAAGTAGAAGAAGAAGAAAAAAAAAGGCAAAGGCAAAAGAAAAGGAAAGGCTAAAGGAGTAAAAGAGAGAAAAAAAAAAAAGGAAAATAATTCATACCCTCTAACGGAAAAGCCGAGAGACTAAAATCTGGTAAAAGCTGTAGATAAAAGTCCGTAGAATAGAATAGACGGAATATTGTATGCAGTAGGTAAGTAGGACGAAATTGACATCCGATATCGTAGCGAAATATGGAAGATGCGAGTGCATGCATGAGTAACAGGGTCGTGAACGGGGCGCAGTTATTCGTACATAAATTAGAACGGGATGAAACGAATACCGTCAGGGTGTTTAATTAAATTTGCGACGTGATATACGTCGTCGCTTATTACCAGGCGTATACCCGCAAGAAAGCGGAGGTTAAATCATTTCTTTTTAGAAATTTCTTCGTCTTTTCTTTCCTAATATTTTCTCCGCCAATTTTCGCGCTTCGGGATTAGAAATTCGGACGATTTTTTTTGCTTGGATAAAGCTGTGACAGATTCTTGTTTATCGCGCTAATGGAATATTGAAATTTGGCTAATTTCACAGCGTATAGATCCACCCCCACGAATTTGTACACAGCTATGGGAGACGTTGAGTCACGTAAGTAAACCAAAGGGGGTAAGTAAACAAACAAGAAAACGTCTGCCAGCAAAGACGAGGAGCCAGAGAATTCGGTCTCGGTCGTCTCCTCTCTGAACGTCGTATCTCGTTAGCCCCGAAGTCTTTGCGCGTCTTAAGGAATTTCATTTAATTGATTGAAAGAGGAGAAGAACCTGGCGGTCGTTGCGGCGCAGGGAGATCCACGTATATTAATTCCGAAATACGTATAAACGGACTAAATTGTTCGGCAAAAAATACACAGGTGAAATGATATCGTCGGGAAATCACCCTGTATAGTGTAAAACGCTGACTCCTCATTTTATCTGTAGGTAAGAATATTTTCGTTTTTACTCACCGATTCCCAAATCAGCGAAGTATATTTCTCTGAGGGCGATGAATTCCTCTTCCTCCTTCATCCCGGCGTGTCCGAAGCTGTCGTTTTCCGGCCAAACTTCTCTGCGGGGGGAGAAACAAGCGAAGACAAAGTAAAAAACAAAAGGAAGTGAAAATTGGATGAATTAACGGCGAAAGAATAGAAAAACTTCATAATAAAAAGAAAAGAAAATCGGGAAACTCGATTTTCTTGTGAAATGAAAAACCCTGAAAATCACCCTATTCGTTATTCATTGTTATTTACGACACGTGTAATACTCTTGCAGTATGCAGTAGCCCCACTTCCTAATTTCAACTTTTCCTCGCTCGCGTACTTAAAACCCCGAAGGGAGTATTTAACACGCGAGATTAACGCCGGATCAAGTGAAAGCCTAGGACAGGTGAACGCTGCAACAACTCGAGTTTTGGTGAGAAACTTAGCTTTTCTAAATAGCTGTTAATTTCCCCCTTCCTTCCTTCCTTCCTTCCTTCCTTCCTTCCTTTTCTCCTTAACTAAATCCTAGCGCCGCGAACATCGAGGACGAAGTTTGTCAAAGGCGACCTTATGGAACAGTATCGTTCGCTCGCCCCCGTTTTACCGATGGAATGTTTCCCATTTTCCACAAGAGTTTAATAACAATGGAACCGAGATAAACGTCGTGGAAATTGGCCTCCGCGGAAACGCCGCCGATATGCGGATAGTGGAATAAAGACGGCCGAATCCTTTTCCGAGATTGATAGGTAATAGAAATTCCCGACTTAAACACGGTGATGAATCCGAATGTCGATGAATGTCAAAAGTCCCGAAAACAGTTTGTAAGAAAAGAATGCGATTCAAAAAACTGTGGAGAGATAAACCGAAATTTTTGGAATTTAATATTCTGAACTTGAACGTTTTTCAAAATTCAGAATCTTATCTTAATCTTTTATTTTTATTTTTTTACTAATCTTGGTAAGAAGAAAAAAGGTCAAACACTACTTTGACTCTGCAGTTTCTCTTGAACCTTCTTAATTAAAATTGAAATAAGATCGCTTTGTGTATTGAATTCCGTCTGAAATTTAAATCCAGACTAGTTCCAAGACTGTATCAGGCCAACGACCAGGCTGACTAATAGCTTTGTTATACCAGACGCTTTTGTATGATAAAACAATACCCTGCAGAACGCGTCGGGCGATATACTGGAGGGTCCTCAGCCCGGAGGAGGCGGAGGGTTATTCTATGGGATGTGAAAAAGTGGAGAAAAATCCAAGAGGGTTTTTAGGCGGTAGAAGGGAGGGAGAGAGAATGAAAAAGAAAACATTTCTCCAACCCTTTTTGTCCGATACTTGACCCCATGATGGTCGTCGTCTGATGTTAGAAGCTTCTTATCTCTTTCGTTTCATATAATATCTTCCTTCTTCTTTTTTTTATTTTTCATTTATACTTTTTCTTTCAACTCTTTCTTTCTTTCTTTTAAGAAAATTCTACGACAGATTTCATTCTACCCTACGTCACCGCATATCTCCTCGAGCAACCCTCTGTTATTTTCTTAATTCAAAAAGCTAACTCCCGCAGTCCGCTCGCTCGCTTTGCGGATAAATTATCGCGGATGAATTAATTACATCACAAAGATCGTTTCGATTATTCTTATTATCTAATTAGATTTATATGATAATTGCGACTGGTTATTGTTATTCTTTTCTTCTTCTTTTTTTCTTTTTTTTTTTCTATCCACCCCTTAATTGAATTAATTTCTGTCCGACGAAGGAGAAGTAAATGTATCGTTAATTTTTCTATAATCTATAGACCTAAATATATATAAATTCGGAATTCTTATCGCGAAATCTCGCCACGATACGCGTTTTATTCCGAGTAGGGTTTTTTTATCGGGAGAGACAGGTTATCGAATCACGTTTTACCACTTTATTGAGGTTTCGAACCCGGCGTTGACCCCGTCAAAAAGTTTTCACGTCAGACATATAGACGGAACTTGATCGCTGTGTCCTTTCAAATTCATTTTATATCTCGCTCGTACACCGATCAATAAATAAATACGTACATACATATGTTATATACAGGTGTGAAAAAAAAATACTTTCGAAAATTATTTACACAAAAAACTTCTTCGATTTCTTTTTCTTTTTTTTCTTTTTTCAACAGAATCTATAAAAATCTTACCTCGAAGCCCGCAGCAGTCCGATCGCCTCCTCGAATTCATTTCTACGAAGGAATCTCTGTATCCGTTTCATGGCGTCGGTCCTGTCGAACAGAAAAAAAAAAAAGAAAAAAAAAAACAACGTTTTCTCATGAAAATAATTTCACATGAAAAAATCAAATCCTCACTTTTGATCATCGATCGGTGTGTCCAGGGTAGCGTCGAAGGGAACGACCTCAGGAATCGTTGAGCTTTTCATGACTGCAGCGATCTGTGAACTAGCTTCGTCCCATCGCTGTTCCAGACTAATCGGTAAAGTTTCTTGATCCTTGTTGGTTTTGGACTCTAAGAGTGAAATGAAAGAGGAAAAAGAACCGTTTTTTCATCTCCAATAACGGGATATTATAATCGGGAAGATAACCAGTCGTGGAAACTATGCGAACTCACTTTTCTTAGACTTGCGCCGTTGCTTGGACTTTATCCTTTGCACAACGATGGCTCTTCCCTGTCCGCAAAACGCCTCTAGCATCTTAAGGAAGATATGCACCGTCTCGATGAGATCGGTGAGATAATTTCTACGATAATTGAAGAAAAAAATGGGATTATAATAAAAATCGGAAAAACGGATGACTCCGATCGAGCCACACAGGTTTAAAAAAATTCTATGATTGTGGTTTGCGGTGGACATAAAAGCGTCGGAATATACCCGAGGCGGAATGGAGGACACGTCAACGTCGGAAAGTTGGAAAACAGAACTGATCGCGCGACGGTTTTCACCTCCAGCTCCGTGAGATCGATAACCGTTGTTTATTTTGAGGAAAACTAGCTAGAGAGAGGAATGAACGAGACGAGGAATACGGACTACTGTCTATGGCAGATAAAAGTTTCAGCAAACACTCGCCCCGGACTGACAAGTCGAATAGAACAAACTGTGCGAACGTGAATGAGCGAGCGACTGCGCTTATTTCGCGATAAATTTAACTCACTGATCTTCGGTCACGGCTGGTTTGGAAAATTTATAAAAATCTCTAGGCGAGTCGCAGAATTATGGAATTATAATATAAAGGGGGAAAAAACGAACCTCGACATCGTCACCTCGTTGTAACACAGTAATTGGTTCAAAAGCGTTTCCCGATACTCGGGAACGTAGAAAACGTTGCTCTTTATCACTTTGCTAGAATCTCGCACTGCCTTGTCGTTGCATCTGTCCATTGCCATCAAAGTGTGCAAAAGTTCCTGAATAAATCGTACGATTTACGAATTTTTGATGAAAACTCAATGGGATTAGCCGACAGAGAGAACTCTCCCTTACCTGATAGGCTTTCAGGGCTAAATGAAGCCTTCGAGACCACAAGGGTATCTTCTTCTTATCCGTTATCATCATTTCGTGATAATGTTCGAGCTGTCTTTGAACCAGGTGAAATATTTCCGTTGATATAGTCTCGCTGATGGATGACAAATAATTACGTTTAAGAAACGAGGCCGAGTTTTTTTTTTTTTTTTCTTCATTTTTTTGATTTGTTTTTTTTTTTTTTTACCTTACGTATTTCACTTGGAATTTGTAATTCCGGTTGAATGCCATGAAATATCTCAACGCCCATAGGTAATAGCTTTCGTCGTTTGCCTGTGCCCGATTTCCGCCCGTTATACAAGACCTAGCGAATCTCATCACCGGGTTGTAAGCCCCGTTCAGAAACTCGACGCAGAACTCTTTTAAAAAGAGTCTTACGCTCAGGGCGGACCTTCGCTCGGGATTTTCATCCCGTATCCCCAATTTGTCTTTGCGTCGGTTAACTCTTGCCTGTTTTATTTTTTTTTTTTTTATTATTTTTTTATATTTTTTTCGAACAAAATTAAACGATAAAAAGAAAGAAAGAAGGAAGGGAAATTAAGAAATTAAATTGTTAAACCTTATATATAAACTCTCGACGACTGTCTAGTCAATTTACTTTTTTTTTTTTGCTTTTTCTCCCATACGTTTCGTGTGGATAAATCTAATTAATTAAATTACCTGATCCACCATATTATACCTGTATACGAGCGAGTTTATGAATAGATAATTACACGTACGATGAAATATTAACAATTTTCACGCGGAGTTAATTCAAGCGAAAATTGTACTTTTCATTATTAATTCTGCTTTATACTAATGAAGGGTGGAATGGTAGTGACTATAGTGAAACAGTTTATCGTATCATTAGGCGAGTGTTAAAGGTGGGGAAATAAGTAAGGGAACTGAATGGTGGAAAATAAATTATAAATTATAAATTTCTCTCACCTTTTGCTGGCCGATTTCCAGGTCTTCAAGTTTCTGAAAAGGCTTGTGGCAGATGAATCCATTATCGCCAATAGCCTTCATATTTTTAACTACGAATGTACCGCCGAAACGTGAATGTCTAAAACACAAGTTTGCCAAACTTCGCTAGAAATCGTTGAATTAATTAAAGATCTAAATTTTATTCGTGAAAAAAAAAAAAAAGAAATCCAATTCCTCGATTTGTTGCGATTTGAAATCGTGAAATCGGGGTGCAGAGGCGGTCGAGAAAAGCATAGGCAATGCAGGGTGGTTGATTTCCACGTGGAAGAGTGCTAGCCCAACGCTCCCCCACGTCATTTAACAGACTATCTGCGAGTGACAGGTGCCTTCAATTGCATTGATTGGATTTTCAGGAGGTATGGGTAAAATTGGATTTGGATTATCTGTTCAAGTTCGAAAGAAACGTCCCTACATCCATATAGACCCAAGTTCCCGGCAGTTCTATCAAACTTATTGTCAGTTGGACGGAACTAGTATATATGTACAGGCTTCGTTATAATTAAGCTTGTAAAAATCGTTTGAGAAAATCTATTCTTCAGACAAAAAAAAATCGTCTTGACAGAAGAATGGAGTTAAAGTACCTACACAAGGTGGGAAAAAAAAGGAATGAAAATTTTTTGGCAGTTACATGATATAGTCCGAGTTCAAAAGAAACGGGGGGAAAAAAAAAATCCCTGTGCAATTACGCGCGAAACCTTTTAATTAAAAACGTGTTCTTTCCCCTGTCTTCGCCAGTCTTTACCCTAGCCTCGAGACAACGGGTATATACAAGACAATACGAGGATAAAAATTGCCCCTCACGATTCCGGGTGAGTACGTATATATATTGCGGTGTAGACTTTCGGTGGAAAAGAATAAAGATAAAAAGAGGTAGGTATATAAATGAATGAGAATAAAATTCACACTGATAACACGAGAAGCTAGGAATAAAAAAAAAAAAAAGATGGAAAAAGTGAGAAGAGTATATGAAGAGCAGGGAAAAATAAATTCTGTCACTGCAGCCTCGCGTTGAATGCTCTTCGTTAGAGAAAATATAACTCGTTGCTATCATAAGTATATATATTTCTGACGAGGGAGTAAAAGCTGCTTTTCATATCCACCTGCAGGAGGGTTTCCTCCTGTCTTATCGTTGTAAAATAGGTCATATTCGTTAGGTTTTTACCACGGCTTGCATGTACCGTACTCCGCGAGTTGCACTCGACGATTTTCTCGAGTCTATTCGCAGACGTATGAATGCAGAAGGCACAAGGTATACTTTATACGAGACTTTGCATGTATCTACGTACGTATCTAGTATAGACGGTGTTAACGGGCAGCGACTTTATTCCCAGATGTAGGTAAGTCCCGTGGATAAATTCATACACATACATTAAACACGGGGATGTATTGAAATAGAAAATAAAAAGATCACGCCTGCCCCCCGCCCTTGGACAGAAAACGTGCGAATTGCACACCTCGCCTCGATTTATGGATCCGCGTAATAAAAGTTATGATTATACGAGCCGAGGGCGGCTCGTGCGCGTCAACCGGAAGTGAGACTTGAGAGACACTTAAGAACGAAATTTTCCCCTAAATGTAGGCGATAAAAAAATACTTTCCCACCGGCGTCGAAGCCGAAAAATCGGCGTACAGTATTTCGGTAAAATTTTACGAACGCAGCTCATAAAGATCGAGTCTGAATTCTCGAAAATTTTTCTCTTCTTCGGTACTGCGGTTTTTCGCTAAATTCGGGGGATAAATTCTCGGCGAGAAAATAAGGCGAGACATTTTTCTACCCTCGTACCGCGTATACAGGTACGAGGCACGGATGTCCGGCAGATTCTGAACGGTCATTTTTTATCATCATAATACGTTTGCCGAACCGAGGCTAGGGCAGCCCCTTCGCTGACCCGTGCCTTTGAAAATAAACGAAGCCTTTCCCAACTGCGTTTCCCGCACTGCGGACAAAGGATTACGTATCCCAAGGCGGAGAGAACGCGATTTCTTTTTCTTTTTTTTTCTTACACTTTATTTTTTCGAGTCTATATTTTCTTGGATTGTTATACGACCGGCGTTTTAATTTATAGATAATTTTGGGAGATTTTTGGTTTTTTGGGGGGTAAAAAATTGTAAATGAAAGCAGTGTAAGTCTTGGGTAATTATTCATTAACGCGTAAAGATGGTAAAGTGCGAAACTCACCTAGACCCAGCGTACTTTCGACTCTTTTCTATCTTCTTGAGATTCTCTTGTTGCCGGACGGCCAGAAGCTCGGCTTCGTCTCGTTCTTTTTCAGCTGTACTTCGCTGCAACCCTGCACTAGCCAATTTACTCGCACTCTGCTCTCGCAGCATCAGCGAGACGATCTGCGATTTCCCAAAGGGAATTTCGTATGAAATGAAATGGAATGAAATGAAATGAAATGAAATAAGATAAGATAAAGAGAAGATAAAGAAAAGAAGAAATAAAGAAAGAAAGAAGGCCAAGCCGTGTCTGAGAATAAAAACTGCAAATTAGAACAAGTACGAAATCGCAATTAGTTTAATCCTCACCTCGAGAATATGCATCTGGTATTGCTGCTCATCTTGGTTGCTAGCAATGAATAGAAACATGTCTACCATGCCGGATGTATGAAGAGCGAATAAAACCTGCATAGTAATGATACGAACAGGGAATATTGAGTGGATATAATTTCCGCATATATTTCATATCTCAAAATGAGATTCGTATTTTCTTTTCTTTTCTTTTTTTTTATTACCTGATCATGAATGGTCCCTTCGCTATCCGTTCTCTTTTCACTTTCCACATCCGCCGGTACTTGCAAAACATTTCTAACCAGAATTAATATTCTTTCGATAACGAGCCCTCTGTCTTCGGGCCGCTCATCATTGGGCTAAAAATTCATACCTGAAGTTAGAGACTCGGATCTCCTTTCAAAAGCCAGAAAACCCTCACTTCGTTTTTCTATCTATCTACTCACGGAAGAATATACAAAACAAACAATTTCTATGATACTTAATTCTCGTTATAAATCATTCCTGGATTTGCATTGACGGATTCAAAACTGTTTTCAAAACCCAGAAAACTGTTGTTTCATTTTTCTATTTACTATTCAAAGAATATATGAGAAGATAAGCAATTCCTATTCTTAGTGTCTCCTTGCTTTTTATTTCTAGACCACAAATTCTATGAGACAAGAACTAAACATGTTTACATTTTCCTGACGATTCGTATGGCTTCTAAATTCCTGGATTTAAATTAAGGATGAAAAAGCCCACTCACAATATTCAAAATCATTCCAAGCTTAGTGCAGAGTACAGACCAGAACTGTTCGTCGCCTAAAGCGGCTTTGTACTCTTGAAGATGAGCTACGATTTGCAGATAATGATTGCGCTTGGTTTTATCAGTCGGAAGTTCCTCGTTGTAGAGTAAAAGCGAAGGGCTAGTCAAGTTGGCTAACAATCTATACATTTGAGAAGGTGAAAGTAAAACGTATGTAAAAATACTGGAATACATGGAAATTGAATGAACCGATAAACTTGCCGCAGGTTAACTTCGAACAAATCTTCTCTGTCGCAATGACAGATCAGGATCTTCATCAGGTCTGTTTGAACGAGTTTAGTCTGACCAAGATACCGCCGAATGGTGTGATTCTCGTCGTCTCTTCTCAGGTACCTAATCAGGTCCTTTAAAGTCTCTGAAAATGATTAAAAAAGGATCTAAATCTGAAAGATCTTCGGCTCCAGACATAAGAAATAGTCCAATGAGCCCAAATAGTCATGAATCTATGTTCCAGGTCAAACCCCACGACTTTTCCAACTGCGAATTTTATACCAAGCAGATCTACTCACCGACGCAGTCTTTTTCCAAGCGATAAGTCTTCCCGTCATAGTAGCCAAGGGCTGCGCAGGTAGCTGCGATCTCAGCGGAAAGATAATCTGACATTTTTTCAGCAATGTTCTTCTTATTTTGCTTTTTTTTTAACTCTTAGGTACGAATTCGTGGAAGTTAGGTTAAGTTTATAGGTTAGGTTCGCAGATTAACAACGCGGAGTGAGATTTGAGCCTCGAATTCCACGCTGTTTGAATAAAATCGACTCACTCAACGAACGAACTGTTTGATTCACATTTTTTATCGATTTACAAGTAAGTTTCAACACCGCGGAGTGTCCGACTGCCTAACTGTCAAACGTGTTAAGCAACAAGTGATGAAAAGCGCGCGAAGTGTCACGTGACATGAGTGGAGTCGAGCCGGCGCGACGACGGTTGGCTGATGCGAGTAGCAGACGAAACGCGGGGACTTGGAACCCTTTTTGAATTCGAATAACGAGCGACGGGAGATTCGCGAAAGTTTAGATATTTTAAATACGCTTTATTCTTTTTTTTAAGCCAGAATTTCGGGGAACAAACTTTTACGGGCGATATGGCGCGCGGAATAATCGTTAGACAGACAATAGGGAGAATTAATTGAGGGTGTACAGATAGATATGCATAACGAGCTCGTTGTCCATTCGCTGCGCGCAGTATGGTTAATCGATAACGGGGTTCTGATCCATTGAACATTTTCCGCTAGGTACGCGAAGTAATCTATACGCTTGTACGTACGTATATCTATATTGGTCTAGGTTATACAGACATACTATATACGTATGCGGTATAAATCTGCAGAGAGAAACCACGCAATTATCGAATTCAGTTGAAATTTTATCGCCCCGAGGTACGTACGTACATATCACATACATACATGTATGTGGAACTGCAGCTCTGTAATTCCTGAAAAAATCTAATGAAATATATCGCCGTTCTTTTACACACGTAATTGAAGAAGTTTTTTTCATAAACAAGTGGAGTTTTTCACCACATAAATAACAATGGAATGAATTTTGCGTAAAATAAATAATGCATGGGGTTTTATTCTCATACACTTAATTCCAAATACCTAAATCTCGGTCGCTGTACGTACCGAATAAGGTAATACCATCAGCAGCCAGTAGTATCATCGTATTACAGCAGCGACTGAACGTGTGCTCAATGGTGAATTAAATTCGAAGCAAAATCCCTAGAAAACCAAGGAGTTTGGGTCGGCGCTCGAAGGAATCTAGAGTTAAGTAAATGTAGTCATTGAATTTGAAATGGGTAGAGGACTTTGTCGGGCTTTGCTGCAGGAGCCCGATGGTATACCTATAACAGAGAGTCTGCAATGCAATCTCATTCGATAGACTCATAAACTTTTCGATCATTCTATACACGCGAATCGTAAAAAAAAAAAAAAAAAAGAAATGAAATTCCTTTTTATTTCATCCGACAAAGAATTCAATCTATGAATAGTTTTCATCCAATAAAATATCAACGATACAAAAACCATGCTAGATGGCTTTCTGTTCTATCAAAAATCCAACTATATCCCCTGCTGGACGCGGGAGCTGGAGGAAAGCGCTGCAATGACCACATCAAGGGCACAATATACATACAGTCGTTAGTCGTTGCACTGCATGCATGCAAACCGAGGCAAGTATCACACTGCAGCAGCATGGCCTCTGATAAAGAGCAGAAAAATAAACCCCAGCGCTAATGAGTCGCGAGTTTCGTTGCGGCAGAGCGAATATACTACATCAGTACGTATACCGCGTTACTTCGCCATGCAGTGCGCACTGCAGTCCATATAAATACATATATTTATGTGCAATGTGTACCCGATGTCAATTACGCCCACACCAATCTTATATTCACATATATACGAGTACTAAACGTCACCGCAGTTATGTACACGAAATAGTGTGCATAAACGTTTTTACAGTCGAGCAGCTTCCGAGTTATACGATTGGGAGAAATACACCGTTTCCGCAATTAGTCTAATTATTAAATGGATTCATTGAAAATGTAACGATGATTAGAAGATCAGATCTCGAATGATTCGGGAAAATTATACAATTTGAAATAATGCTTCCGAAGTCGTTGGGAATTTGTTTTGAATTATGGAATTGCAGTCGGGTCGATGGAGCGTTTGGAAAGACACTAATTCACAGAACGTTGAGAAGAGCGAGGTAGGTAGCGATCGTCGTAAACCGTATGTCACGATCGTACGTTGTCGAAGATGAGAGAAAAGGAGAAAGGAGGAAGGAAAATGATGAAAAAGGCGAAGACAGTATGAAGGAAGAAACACAAGGAACTGGTGCAGTTTCTGAGTTTAACGACACCCTCCCCGGCTCAACCCACGTACCAGGATGTCGTTTGGCGCGTATAAGCATTCGTTCGCGGGATTGTAAACTATAAAGTTTGAATGTCTTCCTCTCCACTTTTCGCCCTGGTATATGTATACGTATGTCACATAGATACGGGGTATATACCCAGCGATGTATGTACTACGTGGTTCTGGTTAAACCTGCACACGTATTATACAAGACCAGTCAAGAAATGCTGCAACTCGATCGACGCGGGCTTCGGACTTTGACCGGATATCCCAGATTTCACGCTTCCCTTAGCGCCGATATTATACATACATTATATCATCCATGTATATAGATTTATATATATATATACGTTTGTAATATGCTGTGGATAAAAGTGGGTCGAGATACTCGCAGCATCGGAAAATAGAAGTACGAGCTGCTAAGAGCTGCGGTTGGTTCAATATCTGCGCTGCAGTGGATAGAGCTTGTTTTCGAATGTTGAATAGCTTTTTATTTTATTCAACTTTTTCGGCTTTTATTAAACGCGGCTTTCTTCGCTCTGCATATTCCTTTTTTCCTAATCGGGGATTCCATGGAAATGGGATATACAGGCTCGGCGAGAACGTCGCAATTTCCTGTCGGACTGCACTATACTATTCACGAGAATCACACGGCTCGTAAATATTTGAACGAGTCTTGCTGCAGCAGCGGGAAATCTCGAAAATCTCGAAAATCTCGAAAACCGCGATTAATGCTAATGCATTCTTTATTCCTACAAAATTTTGTCAATCTTCCTTCAATATTCAATTTCATCTCGATTGGTATTAGATTTCAATTAAATCGCACACCCCTAAATTTTACACTCGTAAATTTATATATATATATAGCATTCGGAGATTTGTTGAGCCGAGATACGATCGTCGAATTTTCTTGTCTGTACAGTAACATCAATGAATTGTATGAACCGTCCCATGGTGTGAAAATCGCCTCTTCAACCAGCTAATTTAGTCCTCAAGTTCCAACCGAAAAACGTATAATTGGCACAGAGAAGAGATATAGAGGCGGGCAGGAAGCAGGCTAGGCGACAGAATTTGTAGCGAGAAATTAAGTGGACTTGAAACAAAGCGATTGTTTTCCAGGCTATAAACCCTGGAACCTAGAGTTCCGTGTTTACTTAAACAGCGATTTTCAGCCCTTATCTCTTCGCCTGTAAATCGTTAATACCAAGGCACATATCTGCACGCTTTTTAGCCCGCCATCACCGTCTTTGTCTTATGAATTGCAGAAGACATTCACTGCCCGACGATTTCATTGTCTGTGCAGAAAAGTGATTAAGACCTATGTATAGGTATATGTGTGTAACGCTGAGTTCGGATTATCGCTAACTAAATTATACGCCCTCGCAGATCATTCCTAAATTTAATTTCCCCCGATAAATTTCTTCGTCTATCCTTTCTTCCGAGATGGTGCAGCTAAGAGATCGTTTAATCGGTCCTAAAGGTAAGTTTTATACTTGGCTGCAGATTAGTCTTTTTTTTTTTCATTTTTCTTTTTTCTTTCCACTTTTTGTATTTCCTCTTTTTCATTAGCCGCGTGTATTTAAAGCTGTGTCGACGTTTCGTCGAGGCCACGATAGCTGAACAAACTTTAATTAAATGCAATCAAAGTTGACGCGTGTTTGCGCTTGTTTCACGTCGACGTGAAACACGGGAAGCCGGGATTTGATCGTTGGTCAAAATAATAGGCAACAAACCCGGCTCCCCGACTAAAACGGACTAACATTAATCCCGACGGTATAAAAAGTGCAAAAACAAATTCTCAACGCATTGCCTTCTCCGGGGGTGCAGACGTTCTCTGCGAATATTGTCAAACAACGTTGCGATACATTGACCGATATACATCTACAATTTTATTACCAATATCGTGGTCAGCTCCATTCTTGATATCATCCATCGAAAAGGAACAAAGCAACGCGAAGATACGAGAAAAGGGAATAAAAATGTCAGGTAAAACTCGTGGCAACGTTTACGTAAGACTGCAACATGTTCGGAAGTCTACTTCCCTTTGACCACTCGATTCTTTGACCCTTTCTTTCCGAGGATCAAAAGAATTTCGAAGACAATTTCCCATGGATTTTCGCTCGACTATATAGAGATTTTTTGCCCACGTTTTTCACTCGCGTTTGTCGATTTCGGCGCAATTGTTTGCGGTAAGTGAGGTGAATCGCCTTTTCGAGAACAATAATGCGTGAAATAATGCATGGAGATAGAAAAACGGGTTTGTTCGACTCCGTCGTTTGGCAGAGAGCGAAAACCGGTGACCTGAGAGCTGAGATAAACTCGGTTTTGAACCGCGGGGTTGGCGTTCGCTGATTCAACTGCATTTCAAAAAGCTCCGAGCTTTGTTCAGTGGCGCTTTATTATTCCGAGATAAAATACGCGGGCTGTTCTCGTAAATCAAAAACTGTTTTAAAAGTTTCGAGAGGACGGTGATGTTTCACGTTGCTGCAAGGGCCCGGCGCAAACTCTGATCGATTCCGACCAGTAAATACTTCCGAAGTTATGTTATGGAGTTCATATTTAATTCACGGCTAGATTACAGCTCCTTGTGGAAATATTTCAGAGGTATCACGTTCGCGTATAACCAGCCCTGCGCAGATTTCATTCCTTCGCGTTATTTTATCTCATACCTTTCTATACATACACCAACACCAACCTAAACCCCGACAAACTTCCGCTCTGATAACTTCGAAAGTAGATTATTATTTGCGAATATTTCAGCCCTGAGATAATCTCCATCTACATAATAATACGAGAGACGTCGTTTAGCTTACGACTAGCTGCTGCATTATAATAAATAGGTAAAAAAAAAAAAAACGAATTGGAAAACAAATAATAAAGAAATTTCGTACGATTTTTACCGCAGACGTCATGAAATGAAATCCTACATTCTAAACTCGCTGCTAACTCATTTATCTGCGAAGATGGGAGAATAGTACGGTATAAATCATCGCGGTTGAGAATATCCAATCTCATGTATCCAGGCCGCGAACTACCGCCAGGTACTATATTTCCTACTCTCATTTTCGTCATTCGCTCTGCTGCAGGTAGCAACATCTTGTTTCCCTGATTCAGCGAACGCTAGTCCATTTATCTACCCCATGTCCGGATATCAGAGTTTCACCTTGCCAGACTTAGTTTATCGAGATTGTCTGCTGAAGAGAAGAAAAGAGAAGAGAAGAGGAAAGACGCGAGCCAACTCTTCTTTCTTTTCTCTTTTCTTCTCTTCTTCTTGCTACCGCGTTAAGCCATCCATCCCGCAAGTTCACAAAACGTTATCCGAGTAGGGATCACCCACGCGACTCTCATCCCTGCATCTCGCTTCGCCACGTCCCTGGATCGTAGGTATCAGTTAATTATGTTTTATTGATTGGTTTTATCACCCCGTATATCCGCATTATACTCGTGTCCGTTGTTACTCTTCATTCTCCGCACAGATTGTTCAAATCCTTGCAACGTGTGTCTTCAGCGATGAAATTTTTTAGGCAAATTGTGAAATGATTTTTTTCTTCTCTTCTTTCTCTCTTTCTCTTCAACGCCAGGCACTTTATAGGTACAGCTAGGTACAGGAAATATCCTTATACCAATCCGAACCCTCTGAGCCGGAAAGTTGGAGACGAGTAGAATGGAGATGCGAAAAATATGGCGTTTCTTTATCGCTAAGCTCATCGGATCAGTTTAAATTGAATAAGTTTTAATTAAACGAGTTTAAGCCATCGATTATCGTGCCCAGGACTCTACTTTTCTCTTCCCTACCCTTCTCTCTTCTCTCCACTTCGATTCATATTCATATTCACTATCCGGTTATTCCCAATATCGAAAACCCTCAGTCGAACGACAGAATCGAACCAATATATGTCCCTGCAATTTCTCAATCCAATTCTTCATTGCTCCCACTTTTTTCTTCCCAAAAACATTTTCAAAACTTTACTTCCAAGGATTATACAATAATATGAATATTCTTCCTGCACGAAAATACTTGAGTGATTACACGGACCGAAGCTCGCAAATCCGTACAGAATATAAGTACTCGTATATGTTTTCCTTGTCGAGAGTCGAGCTCAGGATATAACGAGCTGTTATAGCGTATAAATGAACGGAAATAATAAAATTGCCGCTCGTTTCCCAACGTGAATATCGAGGAGCTTAATTTATTCCACCCCGTCATTGTTAAGCTGCATTTTGCATGTCCAGCTGCAGACCAAACATTGAATAAGAAGACGGGCGAATATCAGCAGGGATTATTAATGGTCAATTGATTTTCTAAATCCGTTCAACTGGAACGGCGAGTACTGATCAATTTTTAGGGTGAATGTGATTTAATAATTTCGGCAAAATCTCAACGGGGTTTTAGCACAGCTATGCGATCGATGTTCGAATGCCTCGCGCTACTCGCGGAAGGCAAATAACAGTTTGATTTTGTTACGTTTCGCGAAAATCTCGCTCCGTCTATCCACTTGGATCGTAGCTATCGTGCATTTCCGCGAAAATAAGGAAACTCGTGGATCCCGAGTTATTTCTTATAAGGGGATCAAACGACTGGGAAGAAGCGATTTGTCTTGCCTCGTAATAAGCTCTGTTTGTTTATATCTCTTTGTTTTCTCTAGATAGAAGAGCCGCGATATGCCATCTTCAGAACCCGAGACAAAGATCTGGGCCGATTTCTTCCATAGCTTGGGACATGAGACGGGACCGAACGAGTAGATCGATAATTGAAAATAA
Source organism: Rhogogaster chlorosoma (assembly GCA_944452935.1). Classification (NCBI taxonomy): domain Eukaryota; kingdom Metazoa; phylum Arthropoda; class Insecta; order Hymenoptera; family Tenthredinidae; genus Rhogogaster; species Rhogogaster chlorosoma. Next base: position 21,865,627 of record OX101804.1, read on the forward strand.
CAATAAACCGAAGGAACTGATTAATTTATTCCATCGTCTACTTGATCCTTGGTTCTTTATGCTTTGATAGTCGTAGTTCAACGAAGCTCGATATAACAAGTCTTCGAAATTTCTTTCCGGGAGAATTCTTCCACTTGGTTGATACGCGTGTATATTGAAAGTCCTTTCTCTCCTGGCACTAAAAGGATCGGCGGCTAAGGCCGACTTTGAGAAAATCTTGAATTCTAAATATTTCTAAAAGCCTACCAAAGCCCGCCTTGTACAGTTCGTATAAATTACTGCCTCGGCGAGTGCAAGCTGTATCCATAAAAGTAGGAAAAAAAGGAAAGAAAATATACGGATAATGTACAACGACACGATGTCCATCTATCTGACTTCGAGAAACATTATAGCCAACTATAATTTCTCGAAAAGGTTACAAGGACACGTTCTAGTCTTTCTCTACGCGGGTATATAGAGAAATCGATAGTAATAAAGAGAAAAAGACACGCGGTGATAAAATACTGTCACAAAGTGAGCAACGATTTGAAGATTTGAACAGACCAGTGGATCGAGTTGGTGGCCTAGTTTCAATCGGGAAATATAATTCACTATCGCATGGCTCGCCGAAGTTTTCCGCCGATTTCACGAGGCGGTTACAACGCGCGTTTAATTTCCGGTCAAAATGCAACCCCTAATTTTTCTCCGCCGTTGAAAATCTGGAAAATTAATCAAAGGGGTGAATGAAAGCTTACGAATGAATAGCCCGGTGGACATATAATGAAATGTAAACGAGAAATGTAAATGTAAGCGTGTACGTCCCGGGCATTCAGAGATCTGTAATAACCGAGTAAAAGAGATCGAAATCTACCTCGCGTTTCTCTTTCTCTTCTCGGTTTCTCGCCCAGCTATTTGCAACTCATTTTTCATCCCCATGTTAGGTACTAGAATCGGAGCTTTTGTTTATAGAAGGACTCGAGAGCCGATGTAATCGTAAGATAATATTTATTCACTCTCTACTCGGCGGGTCTCGACCTTTCGGATTAAATTCTCGTACGTGTTATTCGAAGTGCGTAGCTATAGGTAACACCGTGGTGAAATAACACCGAGGATATGAAACCCGGAGGAGATCGGAAAAGTATGAGAAGATAATTCAACGATTTTCATCGTTTATATTCGCGCATAGCCGGCCGAAATATTTTCCACGGTAGATGCGTAGGTCCTAGAACGACGGCGAACTAACCCCGCGGTCGAAAGTTCAGAGTTTAACTCGAGTCACATAAAAGATATAGGCTCGGGGGGTGGGTGTAGTCTATAGCTACCACTTTCCGTATCTATCACCCGAAGGATTTATGTAACGACACCCCGTTGCCAAGTTAGCTTTCGGAACAGTTCTTTCAATAACCATAAACCTAAGAGATAAAACTCAATTTTAAACCGAACCCCCTGCAGACGAAGGGCGGAAGAAACTCGAGGATTTTCTGTACCTGCTCGCTGCGTATAGACAGGGACGAAATATTTACTTGGCAGACATATCGCAGGTAGACACACCCGAAACTCTGTACATACATGTGCGTATGGATGGGTAATTTCAGCCCCTATTTCTATATTTTTTTGAAAAATTTACACCCCCGCATCTGCAGATAACAGACGTATGGCAGTGCGGAATATTCTTAAGGGAGAAATAAATTTTATCTAACCGTCGTTCTCCAGGAGTCGTAATTCGAAGCATAGGTGTCTGCGGGGTTGGTTTTTGGGGCGCGGGACGAGACGGGGGTTTGTGAAATCGAGGTGAAACTGGGATACGGTGGGGTTATTTATTTAGGCCTCACGACCAGGATATATCGTGTCGCGATATTCGACTGCGCGATATTGCCGCAGCTACGGAGGTAGTTTTTATAGCTAACAAATTTCATATTTCGATATTTTAATGTCTTCGCGACGGTGTCGCTGGATTCTACGACCTAGACGTCATATTTTCCCACCCCATACCCGCACGCGGATCCATATCTCCTTACAGAAACACGCGCGAAGAATAAAGACGCGTGTCTTGTATACAGGGTGAGTTTTCTCCGGGGTCTCATCTGGGAGGAGTTTCGACGTTGGGAGACTCCGCCTTCTTCTAATCATAGTCGTTCGCTTTATGAGCAGATATCCTCATCTCAAAATTTCTTTACGTTCACACATATGAAGTTTAAGCACGTCGAAACTCCTCCCAGATGAGACCACGGAGAAAACTCACCCTGTATACAGAGTGATTCAAGTTTGGCGCGCTAGTTAAAATTCCTTGTGAAATTTGGCTTTGGATTTTCGGCGGGAATCAACCCTCAGAATATCCCCTCGCGCTTAAACTGAATCAGCCTGTATACGTGGTAAATAAAAATCGTATAAAAATATCTGGAAAATCTGTACAGCCCTGAGTTTCGTTACGTTTTTTAAGGTGCTTCTACGAGATCGAAGTAAAGAGCGGATCATACGAAAAGCCTTCGTCGAGTAGACGCGCGAGTTTCGCATGTAAATATCAATATTATGCGAAACGCAACCCCTAGGTCTGATTTTGTTATTTTTATTACTTTCACCTCCGCGCCTATGGTAGGCAGATGTCATTTTTCGGTACTCGTTTACTTAACTTCCCGTAAAAAAATCTCTCGTAATAATCCGCGTATTATTCCTTAAAAAAAAGTAGAAGAAAATAATTAAAAAACGAAAAAATACAGACGATACAATATGACGCTGCAAGCTCGGGTCCATCCCGCGAAACAAGGCTAGTCTGTATATTATTGGCACTTGAAAGACGCGATGGTTTGGGGCGAAAGCGCCGGCACCAGGCGACTACAATGATCGCGAATAAGTGTCGGTTAAGTGACCTCGGCCTTTCCGCAAATACGTATGGAATTCCCAACCCTGTAGGGTCGCGACACTATACGATAACGCTCACGAGGGACCCGCGCGCCTATTTCTCCTTTTCGGGTACGGCTATATGTGTATGTAATACATGGGGCTATTTTACCCTCTCGAATACATATATACCGCGAAAAATTTCATAGTAAATCTTCTCGATAAATAAATAAATAAATGAATGAATGAATGAATGAATGAATGAATGAATGAATGAATCGAGTCTCGGGCCGAAGGCAGACTGTAAACCTTAGACGAAGGGATGTTTCGAGCCCGACGAAGCTAAGTGGAGACTAGGGGTTGGCGTAGTAGCTGTGCGTGCTCGCGGGCCGCGATATTACCTTTTTAATAGCATTCCTCGAAGATGCGAAGACGCGGAGGTGGTTCGGAGGGAAAGAGGATGGCCAGATGTCCAGTGATACAAGGAGGAATTTCATTTGCTATCTACGCACAGCCATGAGGCTCTGGCATCCGTGGAAAACGAGGGACGGTTATTATTTCAAGAGAACTTGCAACAGGATGAATAAAACGAACTTCTAAGAGATAAGGGTGAAATAAAATTGAAAGAAATTTCATTTTCAATACAGCTGTCAGTCGAAGACGTATATCTACGGGTTCATCGCTGGCGGTGGTTTTCACAGACTTTTCAACGACTCGAGAGGGTGCTAGCGGGATAAGGGAAGTGAAAAAATAGGCGAGCGAGGGAGCAGAGGCATATAACACGCGTATAGCGAAGGTTAGTCGAAAAATTGCACGCAGATTTAGCTCGTTTCTGTTTGGTATTTGCTCCGTGATCATATACGAAATCTTTCGAGGGGTAGGTGTGTGTATAGCTGCAGGCTGGTTCGCATTACGCAAACAATAAACGCGGAGCCCTAAAACAGTTAAGTGGAGAATTTGATTTCGCGCAGTTTTATTCCGTTTCATTCAACCATTCGTGCCTTTGCCACCCCTGCGTGTATCACGTCTCGGACAAAGATCGATCCCAGACTTGGATATCAGAGATGGATAAATTGGTGGCAATTTTTCCGAAATTTTTCTTCGGATTAAATTTTTACAAAAAGAATACGAAATCGCGGAATATACCTACATTCCGCGCGAAGTGTAAACCGTGAGACGTTTTATGCGGGGTGTTTTGCACAGTGGCTTTTAGCTCCGAGTGGCGATTTTTCATTTTCGCTGGTTCAACACACATACCCTTCAGTCCCGAATTGTAAGCATTATTGTTCTTTGACAGCAAACACAACGACATGCAGAGTGCAAAAGTTATACGTTTATGCACTGTGAATACGCGCACCATCCTGCAGCTCTCGGTGAAACTTTACACACAAAACCGCGTCACAGCTTCCTGTATGGTTAGAGCGTTTATTAGCGGATGTGAAAGACCCGGCTGTATATTTGGGGCAAAATAAATATTGAAAATTTGGAAAAGCTTTCAACAGAAATTTCTTTTTTCCTCCTCATTATATTTCGAGGTGGAATCATTAATGCAGTTCGTAATTTTATAATGAAGTAAAAAATGAATTTCATGTATTTTTATATATATATGTCTTACATGTATATTATGATGGTATATATACGTTCTACCGCGATAGTTTCTCGTGCAATAATTCCAACGGTAAATTGCGAACGTATGTGATTCCATAATTGCTAATTAAGGCCTACAGAAACGTGAGGGAAAATCTGCCATAATTAGGGAACGGGACGAGCGCGCGAGCGGCAGGCTGGTTTCGTCGTTAGCAGCATTAATATGTAACCAAGTTTTGTGGTTACCAGCCATACTGCAGGGTAACAGCTGCAAATGTGATTTAATTAAGATTTAAGATCTCCCTTAATTTAAATAAAATTATTAGACCGGATATAATTAGCATAGAATAATTATTTTAATCACCGATTATGGAATACCCCTGTACTCGACGATTTAGCCACTTTTAGGGAATCGATAAATTCCTAGCTCTGTAAATTAGATTCGAATTTTCTAATTCTCTAAAGAAAATCTGTAGAATTTCAAGAACAATATGATAAGAAATATATAATTTGAATGGATAATTTAAAAATGACAAAATTAACATTTTCGAGATAATATTCGACGGTGCAGGGAGAACGGTTGAAAGCTTTTTACGGTTAGTCTTGAAAAAAGAAGAAGAAAACAAGAAATATGGGGACGTTTCTTTTTTTAGGTATTTTTCAGTTTTTATTAACAAAAGATTCGTTAATTTGAATTAATTCTCATGGCAATACATTGTAATTAAAAGAGAGGCTAAATTATGTGCATTTATAACTAGGTAGGCGTGCACCAAGCCTGCGGGTCGGTAGGCACAAACAAATTTATATTCCTTCATCACAAGACGAAAGACAAAGAATAATTAGGAATTAATTAAGCCCCACTTTTATAATTTCTTTCTCCGTCTTATAAAGTGGTAAATTATTTAATCCGAAGCATATAAAAACGTACAGAAAATTCTCTCCCGCTTCGAGACTTCGCTCTGAGCTGGATATTACGAAGCAGACCTTTTTCAAAAGAGTGTAGTAAAAAAAAAAAACGAAAAGAAGAAAAAGAAAAGGAAATAAAAAAAATTACACTATAGCTTTATCGATCACGCTGCACTTTTTACCGCGTAGGAAGAAAAAAAAAAAAAAAAGAGGTAAAATTTCACATGTCTGGCATGAAAATTTTCACCGCACAATGAAAACGAGTCCTGAAAAAGCTCCACCTTTCTTCCAGGAGTTAATAAATCCCGCGTTACCCAGCTACACGTGAACATTTTTTTCTCCACCCCTTATATGCGGAGGGTTCGTACAGCAGCTATACCTACACCACGCATTTTCCTTTGTACATTACTACCCCTTTGTTTGTCCAGCGTTAGCACGTTAGCGCATTGGCTTATACACAGCCCGGTGCAACAGCTTAGCGGAAGTGACGGTGGTGGAGAATGGCTGTGAGGTGGTGAATGGCGTGGGATGTTTGCCTCTTCCCATTCCTACGAAGTAAATATCTACACCGCAAGGTAGACAATCTACGATGTCCGTCTAAGTGATTATATTTCAGAAACTAAGGGATGAAAAATTTCTGGGATATGTTATCGTAGAGTTATGAATTCTCTTCCCCAAGCGCATGTCTGTGTACGATACAAGAATCATCTTCTTGGGAAGGGTTCGGCATGGATATCAGTTTCGAGAATATCGAAGTCAAAGTGGTTTCCCATTCGACTTTATTCAAGAACGGGGTTTTACTGGCCCAATAAACCCAGCGTCGTATTGTTGTTACGGCTTATATATCCTCGGATATTTGAGGCGGAATATGAAAGACGGACACTGTCCAAATATCGGCTTCCGAAACGTATTGGGAAAGGGTGAAATCCCCGTTTCTTAATATCTCTCAATTAGCCAAAGTTTGTCTTTATCTCTTGGAACGACAGAGTCCGTTTACTTTTCTCGTCCTCTTCTCTACTTCTTTATCAGAAGCATTTCAGTGCAGCCAATTAAGGCCGGGGCAGGTTGAGTACCCGGAAACTAGTATGGGATAGAGATCGATGCCGTATAGCTATCAGGAAGTCGAGATTCATTCCGTATCTTGAGCCAGCGACAACCCGCCAGGACGTAAAAAGAATGAGGAAATAAAAAAGAGCTAGGTATACGGCTGGCAACCGGATGTAATAAATATACAAGCGCATTGCACGACCTCCTGAAAGCTCAAGAGCATAGGCCATAGATCAACGAGATTCCCGAGCAAAATATCTATCAAAAAACCCCTCACGCATCGAGCCAACTCCGCCCGTTTTCCCCGTTTCACTTTTTTTACGAGCCTGCAGCTATAGCTGTTGCAGATATCCACCCCGAACTAAGTCCATTATGTGCCAAATCTCGCGAACATTTTAGGGAAAGTACACACGCTTTCTGAACTTCCGTTATGCCTGCAGTTTTAGTTTTTTGTCCCTTGAATTTCTCCTCGAATCATAATCCCTTGAATTTTTTGGCCAGTTCCCTCTTCCGTGATTTTACAAAACTTATCTGAACTGCAACGAGGGATGAAAAATGCGGCCAGGCGAAATTGCAGGTACCATAGAACGTACGTGGTTTCATATAGAGTTATGTATTGACAGTTGTATCTAATCTCGTTACATTAGCGAGCCAACTGGCCGCGTGAATCAGGTGTGCTATAACTCGCTGTAACTGCGCCAGGGATTGTCCAACTATCGACATTCGAGCCCGGAGCCATTACCCGGCGGTAACGTGAAACTACAGCGAAATATCGGCGTTCTGGAGTGAATTTTTCTATGCCCTAATCCGAAGTTAACTTGTGATGCGGTAAAGTCGAAGAAATATCGTCCCTCTTGAGTCGGGGGTGAAAAAAATTCGGGGAATTTTTAACTGCAGGCTTTCATTAGGTACTCGAAGCAATCGGCGGTGAACAAGGGTAACAATGGAGTTAAGATTCCCGAAGCACTCGCATTCGAAGGGTGATAAAGTTAGTGTAGGGTGGCAGTAAATTCAGTGAGGCGTCGCGGCGCCCATCCGCCCCTTTTAGTCCCACAGCCTTACCCTTAGCGTCCCGACGCGAGGCGACGCGACGCGTTCTCTCCGTGTCAATAAACCCCGGAGGAGGAAGTGCAGGGTCGCTGGGAACTACCCTGGTCCCAATTTACAACGGGAGAAGCAAGATGTCGCACGGCGATCAAGAGGAGTTCGGCGGACATTCAGATACTATAACTTCCCCAGGATACGACGACGCGACGCGACGCGGTCCCTCCGATTAATGACTATCTCACGTTCTACGAGTGGGATAGCGGCTCGGGAATCACGTTCAACAAATTATCGATAATCGGTCGGACACGTCCGCCCGCTCTCGAGAATTAGCAATTAGAAAGCCATCGAAGCTGCGAAATTCTTATCGTTCAACGAGATAAGTTATATCCTCAAAGTTTCAGCAGAAGGGTCTCAGTATCCCGACGTACCCATGCGGTACTCAGACCCTGTTTATTTTAATGGCGCTTTAAAATCTAGGCCGAAAAAAAGTACACGTTTAAAACTCAGCAAAGACACGTACACGTATGTACCTACACGGTTACAAAAGCCTCCATCTGTTCGCGTTCTAGTTCTCTACTCTCTACTCTACTCCACCCACGCTGCACCGAGTCGGTCGCCAAGTCACCGAGCTCTAGTTCTCAACGAAAGCCTTTAGCTTTGACGAGGATGATGATGGTTGAAAGACGCAGCGCACCGAGGATTCTCGAGCACTTCAGGTTTCCCTCGCTTGAAACACGCGTATAGTCCACAGTGCATAAATACTCGCCTGTCCTTTATCCTGGAATAGTATTTTGGAATTTTCTCAAAAGATACCGGAACTTCGTATACCGTGTACCGGGTCCGCCGCACATATTGCAAAGGTTACATACTGTACGGTGTGAATACGACCCTAGAGGTTTTCCTGTCCAAGTTGTATCGCGGTATACCGGTGGAAGCTGGGGGTTGGAAAGGGAGGCTTTTGAGGACCACGAATTGCTGCTTACATTGACAGAGTCGCATTCGTAGCTACGCGACGCGAGAAGAGTACCGGAGTGTTTGCTAAGGGTGAGGAGAGCCGGGTGGTACAAGGATAAGCAATGCAGGTCAGCCGTTGTGCTTTGTATACCTTGTCCTGTTAATTTCTTTTTCTTTTATTTTCTTTTTGTCTTCTTCATCTCTCTCTCTTTCTCTCTCTCTCTCTGCATTGCTCTGAATTTAATTTTCAGCGAAATGTTTTTTGCAATGAATTCGCGATGAAAGAGACGAGTGAAAGGAGGACGGATCGAGTTATCTTGACGGAAAATTGTTTCTGATCTCTTACCCCCCCTCCCAGGGCCCGGCAAACGGGTTGAGGGAAAATTGAAAGCCGATATACCCCTGGGCGTAGGGTGTGTGTACACATACGTGAATATACCTACCTTAGCTACCCTCGATTTTCTTATTCTCTTGTTACGAGCGCAAGCGATTCAATAAAGACTTGGTAAGAAATGGGACGTAAATCACGACAAAAGTGCCGCTCGAAAACACGTATATAAATTCGAGATTTATCATTGTTCCGTTATTTCCAATTTCACTTCTATCGCGTAATACGGAGCGTAATATCTCACACGTATAATATATTCCATCAGATTTCGATATATTTTCTGCTAGGTATATAATATCGATGTATATATATACAGTATGTACGAAACTTAAAGAGGAAACGCTCTGGATCATATCGACGTATCAATTTCAAAGGCTTACCGAATAAAATAGTCGTAAAAAGTGATGGAAAATTTTCCCATAGAGTCAACTGGACCGCATCATTTTCACTCGAGAAAATCACACTCGACGTCTATACTTTGCCGTATATACCTACGCTGGTGGAATACTCCGCTAGCTATTTCAATTTTTCATCGATGCATTCCAGATTTTTCACTCATCGAACAGAAGTAGGTGGGCACCTACTCTTCGATTTACAAATAGATTCTGACGTCTACTTTACCCAAGCGAAATATTTTAAACGACACGAAGGCGTGCTGACGGCATAAAAGCTTTCAAATCTAGTGTCTCCGCGACTGGTAGATCCTACCTGCCAGAATATATGCCTTAACATAAAACGCAGGAACTACCCGAAGCAGATCGCTGCAATAGTTTTCACGACAGTCAAATTTTGATATCATAGATTTTTCTATCAAATTTCGGTATACTGAACCGGACTTTGGGTCTGTGTGACGTATCCCACGGATATTATACACAGGTGATATAGATTTTAGACGAAACCACGAGAACTGGGTGCAAGGTTATTTATCGAGGTTGAAAATTTAATCGGCCGACAATTTTAGTCCAATTTTGTGATTAAATTGAAATCTCGAAACCTACGATCGCGTTTCTGGCTCGAAACTTGTTCTATGTCTATCCGCGGTTGATTGACGTTTACCTGATACCTGAAAATAAACCTGTACGACCAAGTTTGGAAAGTTAATAATAAAACGGATCGAACTGCAGCAATAAATTGGAATGAAATTTCAGCTAGATATTGGATTCGAATTATAATATAAAAATGGAATATATGTGCCTATATATCTATGAAAGGTTCTTTCAATCCCCCTGGCTGCAGTTGTATACAAATCTCTATACTTATCTGGACGTCGACCGACGCCGAGCGTCGATTGAAAGCCAGGCTGCAGGAAGCTGACAAAGAGAAGCTACCGCCGCGTCAGCGGATTCCAAATATTGCTGCAGCCCCCTTAACGGCCGTGCGAACCAACCGCGTGGAAACGCGAAATACTTATGCACAATGGAACGATACTACGATCTATGTCCACTACGTGAACGTCGGACCTGACGCTGACTCGCCGAAGTTAGAGGCACCCGGTGCTGCTGACACAAAAGTAGAATTCTTTCCCTTACTGTCACATTACCGAGATAATGAAAGGAGAACTTTCAGAGGAGGAGGATTTTCACCGAAATGACAAACGTTCGAATTTTCGGATTACCTCATCGAAGGTTTTCGCTGCTTTTACATTTTTCGCGAATCGTTAATCGAACACGACCCCCGAGACTGATTGTCGGACCTTTTCATCCCTTTCAGCGATCTCTGATTCTCGATTGAAAAAAAAATATATATACATGGTAGATTCACATGAGATGGAGGTATAAGAATTTATTCGCAAAGTTCAAGTGTTTACCGTAGATAGGTGAGTACTTCCATTCCATCGTCGAAAAGCAAAAACTTTTTCCATCAAACTAGACTTTATATGAAATATATTTTGTAAAGTGGTATCTGTAATAACACTCGCTTCTTCCTACTTCGAAACTTTCGAATATCCCTCTCCCTCTCTCCCGCATTATTTTTCTCTCTCGTTCTCTATATAAACTTTCGACCTATCATTTCAGCGTTTGTTTATCTCGACGAATTGAACTTTATTTCTTATCTGTACATCACTCAACCTGCCAATTCACAAGCTTATCAACCTTTGCGTCTTGAAGTCGATTCGTATCCATTTTTCGTCCACTCCAGAGCCCAGACTCCGAATATAATTACCCTGTGTGATTCTAGGCGAGCAAATATCCGGAAATAAGGCTACGTATCAAGCCATGCGACCCAGGTGCCCGCCGAGAAGCCCTTTGACAAATTTAGGCACAATCCCTATACAGGAAATAAAAATTCCGAAGTTGAATTCCCCTCAATCGAATCCTTCGAAAGTTTGCATTATTCGAGAATTTGATATAAAAAATAAAAAAACGAATCCGGGTTACGGAAAGCGAGTTTAAAATTGAATAAACTATACGGCACTCGGTGTCGGTGTTCCGTGCAGGAAGACAGGAAGACGCCGACATTAGACCAGAATAACGGGGGAACGACAGGCTGATATTGTTCCGGGACTCTCATTGACTCCAAGTTTTCTTTCTTTCCTTTTTATCTTATTTTCCACATTTTCATTCCCATTTCCCTGCGCCCTCCAAGAAAGTGGGAACGCTTCCTCTCGCCCAACTTCCGCGTCGCTATTCCCCCACAGCATCAATCTCTGACATAATCGCTCTAGGAAAGTACGTCGGTCTGAGAGCGTAGGTTGAAACTGTAATTAGTTAACGCGTAAGATATTGGTACCTGTGATTCAATTATCCTGGTCAGAGCTTACGGCTCGTGGTCGTCCGCGCATTCCGTCTCTGTAGTACAATGCCAATTACCTAATTGAAGCGCATCCGAGCCTGGAGACAACACGGGACATCTGCATTAAGTGGCTCCAGCTCGCTGCGCGACTATACGTATACGTATGTGTGCTACAATTGTACCCGCATCTCAGCCAAGCCACGTTACAGCGTTAAATATACGACCTGCAAGTCTACACGCATTCCGTATCCACATGCATTCGAAATTCACGTACAGGGTGAGCCGAGGAACGGCCAAATTCGAAGACCAGAGCTCGAGAATTGGGGAGGAAAAAATTTCACAGTACCGGAGAATCTTCAGCTTCCGTATTCGCTCTCGAATTTAAACGAGCCGAATGAAAGACAGATGTTTCCAGTTTCTTGGATATTCCTTCATCGCTCAGCCACCCTGTAGATATGCGACCACAATACTGAGATTACAGTCTCTGTGCAGGATCCGGCGAGATGCAGAGGGTCGTTTGACACGGGGCAGATGGCCTCTGGGCTAGCGCATCGTTTCGAATGGCTTGAGCCGATTGCTTGCTGGCAATAAGTATACAGGCTATGCGGTAATAGTGCAGAAATTGGTTCGCCTCAAGGCTTTCCAAACAGGAAACCAAATGATGAAACTGTACCTGCGACGAGGGTTGTTGGACTGTGTGCTTTGAATACATTGAGTCACGTCTAGATATATTTTCGCGAACAATGTGCAACACAGAGACCGCAATAATTATTGACGATGCGAAATGGAAGTCTCGTTTATTTCGCTATCTGTAAATTAACCAGCAGCCGATACTCGCCCGAGTGCAACAGCGGGACTTGTCTTATTTATTATTCACGTTCGAACCGATTCGCGAACTGGAACAAATTCAAGTCATTCGGACTGGCGAATTTTTCGCCTCGGAAACAGAAGTTCGATTTTTATATTTTCGAAGAATATATAAAGAGGGAAAAAAGTGTACGATATTCCGGCGTTATTGTTATTCCATGAATATTTTATCGGGAGGATTTTACGCGCTTGGTTAACGTAACAGGGCCTCGAATTAAATGGACAGTGAATAAATGAATTTGAAAATTTTTTAACTCGACAAACGACCAAAACGGAGTCTGATGTATTGGATTAGATCCCCGCCGCAGCGAGGGAGGAAAATATCGCGGGCAGGTAGCACATGTCACGAATTAAACACACAGCGGGATCATTCGCCACCTGATTCTCGTCCGCAAATGGCAAACAGCATTTTTTCGCACTCGGAAAATTCTGAAAGTAAATTATTTACCGCAATACTCGGAGTCTCTCAATTATCCGCTAAAAGCTCGATCAATTAATCGCGCATTTCGAACTCACGATGGTAAATTTTATTCAACATTTCGCCCAGTTCGCGTATAGCTATGTACATGTTCTCCATCGATACTGTAACTCGATACTAATTAATATTGCAAGTACCGTTAAGAGACCTTAAAACTAATGATCATCGTCCTACTCATCCCTGTGATCGGAGCCCAGAGGATGGATGAAATGTATTTCACTGAGAATGCATATCACGATGAACATGAGATAAATACTGTACAACATATAGCCGTAGGATTTTCTTGCCAGGTAACAAGTCGTGGTGAGATAACAAGCCGAAGCTGTTAGCGAACATAGAAGAAATGCAACGCATCCGGGACCCATGGCGCTAGCTCTTACATGAGCAACCCAATCATCCTTCTGTATTGCAGCTAGGCCGTAAGTCAGACCCATGCCGAGGAGGGTGTTGAATAAGGGTCCTCCGAAACAGGCGGCAAACCCCATGCGTGGATATCCTCGCCTTGCTATGGCGACGTTCGATATGAGGTCTGAAAAATTGATTTCTTTGTCGATCGGTTCGATGCTGGGTCCATGTAGTCTATATTTCTTTCTTTTTTTCTGGTATTAACTCGCAATAGTTTTGATATGTTCTATAATTTGGTCCGTTAAAGTTGTGCAGTATGCAGAACCGACTCGTTAGTAAATAGGGAATTACGCCGTCGAGTTGAAATTACTTCATGGCTTATTATGCCTGTTTTCCACGTTGCAGTGTAGTTAACATCCTAGTTTGATAAAACGAGTACCTCGTTGCGGGCGGAATTACGGCTAGACTGTAATTCGCTGTGCGAATGAATCAGCGAATTTTTTAACGAGCTAAAATTATTCCGTTAAATATATTCCCTCGGAAATGACACGGTGCGAATTTTTCTCGATACTCACCGCCGATGCTGTTTCCCCAGGCGAGAAACATCATCCCCAAAGTTCCATCGGATATCGACAATGCCGTACCGATCGTTGCCAGAACTGCATAGACTTGGTCGGCGACAAAATATACGACTGCCATTGCGGAGAGAAATCCCATGAATGCAAACGCCTGGAAAATTAATCACAGAGTCTAACTCGTAGTTAGTATTTCATTCCTGTTAATTAATTGGCAAGTTTCACTAGCAAAACCTGGCTTGCCTTACGTTGTGATACATCGGAACAGTCTCGGAGTCAGTTATCACGAATACGATAACACCCGCTGTAGCTCCGATGAGGAATATCAGCGCAGGGACGGGAATAGGCCCGACGAACTTTCTCGAGACTAAAAATCTCCGAATAATATTCAAACAGGAAATATAGAAAACGGTATTCAGACCTAAACCAAATGCAATAGAGAATATTTCACACCGCTCAAAATAAAGGTTGCGCACACTGGTGTGATGCAGAGTTGAATGCAATTCAGGAGCTTGGACCAGCCCCGTTTCACAGCCGTCTGATTAACCACGGGGATCAGAAGCTGCAGGAAGAACATCGGCACTGCTCGAATGATTAGGTAAATTCGGGTCGGTCCACGAGCCTCGGACCAGTCGTCCATGTTCATGGGCGAAATGTCGAAGAGAAATTCACGGTAGAGGCCGCTGGGCCGGCTCGATGCAGCATCGGCGAGGTTCGGATCCTCCATCATCCCGTTGTTTGTCATGGTGTTTTTTCGCTCCACGTCCAACGCGATGTCTATAGAAGACGGGCAGAGCTTAAATTTGGGTAAAAAAGCGGAAGGCGGACGTACCGGCTCTTTGGATTTTACCGAAGTCTACTCAACTAAAGCGACAAGCTTTGCGGATGAGCCTTACCAAGTTTTGTTCGTAATCCGACAGCTCGAGAGCGTATGGGGAGTTTTGGGATGACAGTTTCCTCCCGGTTAACTAAGTAAGTTTTCAGAACGGTCCGGTCGTGGAGACTCGGTACCCTGTCTGTATGGAGAATTAAACGTTGAGCAAAGTTCGACAAAGGTATACCACATTCAACATGGCATCGTCGAATCAGATCCCGGTGTGTACTTTAATCTCGCGACAAATTTTCGGGACTGGAATTTAGTTCGGAATTTTCAAAGTTACTGAACGGTGAAAAATGTCCCGATTTCGGAGTGAGACAAGGTTCTACTCGCCTTCCATGAGGTTTTTCCTGTTGTCAATCATCTGCCCGATAACAACGACCACGATGAAGGCGACGTAGATTAAAATCAGACCTAAAAACGCGCAAGAAACATGAAACGAATTGGAAAGTCTAACCATACGTCGTCTACGACTTACTACAGGCTTCCCACAAGTGGACCTCCTCGTTGTTGACGAGATATGCTATCCAGCATACAGCACCGATATAAAACACCGTGTCGCGTACATAAGGGCGAAATTTCACGCGAAACGGTTTAACGACTGTTATTGAACCGGCTATGACAGTAGTGACGAAAACCCCGGCCCCGATCAGCTCGTTGAACATGACAACGGTGCGGTTGGCGGGGGCGACAATCGCCGTGAAGATATCTGGGGCACCGTTTCCAAACGCGAGAATCGTCACGCCGGCAATATTGTCTGAGAGATGCATTATCTCCGCGATGATACTCAGCGCGGGGCAAAAGCTGGGCAAGACTCAAGGTTGGAATTATTTATTATATTTGTAAAAAAATTCATGAATCTTTTTTCATTCTTCAGATCAATTGATTATCACTCACAAGTTATCGGCGGTGATTCCTAGGATAAGAAACAAGTAGCAGAGCCATAATATGTAGAGGATTATTCCAAGTACGAAAAGCGGCGGATTATCGGTT
Organism: Rhogogaster chlorosoma; assembly: GCA_944452935.1. Classification (NCBI taxonomy): domain Eukaryota; kingdom Metazoa; phylum Arthropoda; class Insecta; order Hymenoptera; family Tenthredinidae; genus Rhogogaster; species Rhogogaster chlorosoma. The sequence continues at coordinate 21,881,241 of OX101804.1, forward strand.
GGAAAAGTGCAGAATAATCCGGGTATGTATTGCACGGGAGCGTCGGTCCGGCAATCGGGAGTTTTCAAAACCCATTCGCATCGTTCAGAAGGTGGAAGTTTCCAGACGTATGAACAATCGTCCTAAAATTAGTTCATTGACATCGATTCGATGCCGGCGAATGATTTTAATCTCATCTGTAGAGCGTTATCGTTTTCGGATGCTATCTCACCTTACTCAGCTCGATAACACCGTGGCGAGCCACTCGATTCGACAACTCCTCGGGCATCTCGGTTAAATATTTACCTCAAATTTGACGATAAAATTCACAACCTATAAATTCACGGTGTAACCTGCCCTCGATCATCGCTTTAGAGGCCATAATAATATTCATACCATTGAAACAAGACACGATGATCGTGCCAAAGGCCACTCTGTCCCTCAAACTCATATTTTTCACCCAATTTTTGTTTCATTCCTCGTTTTTTTCTTCAAATTTATTTTTTTTACAAAGAGCTGTATCTCCGAAGTCACGACAACGGTGGACCAGTAATAAAGCTGGAGTCGAGCGCCCCGATTAATTGAAAGCTTAACAAGTTTTATTGAATGAATTTTTACAGGAAATGATGAAATATGTATACATACTGAATTGTATCTATGAAATGGCGAGGTTTTTCTTTTCGCCATACCTCGTGCATAGGACGGGCTTATTCTACTCTAGAGAATAGTGGTTCGGTGCAAGCACAGCGATGTATAAGGACGGAAGAGTGAACTTCCGGTTCCTGTTTTCCCGTTGCATTATAGTAGCGCATTTATGATAGGGCGGTGGAGATATAAGGCTGAAATATGCAAAACCTTATTCTCCTAACAACGCGGTGATCCCGTTAATTAAAGAAAATTATTACCTCCTCGGAAATCCTTGCGCTCATTTACTCAGCTGGTAGTTAGTCTCGTAATTTGAAATTAACGTCCCTATAGGGACGTTAATACTTATATAGCTCATATCGCTCTCGGTATCTGATCATGTCCTTCAATCCTTTTTTCCCTTTACATTTTCCACTCGGTGTTTCTGCCCGGGGAATATCGCGGCTGACAATCTCCTCAGAATCGAGAACACGACGAGGAGGAGAATGAGTATACCGGCTACCACGTCCAAGAGTAGATACTGGTACCATGCAAGCTCGGATGCTGCTGCTCTGAGGGCCTCCGGACCGTGGCGAAGAACGTACTCGACCCAGAAGACAGCCTCTTCCAAGGGAGCCTGCGGCCGGTCGCGAAATCTCCTTGAAGTTTCCTTGGCGCGTTCGGAGTAGCTGAAATATGATGAGAAGACTCTAGTAGAGTCTTGAATATTGTCGGAATATAAGAAATCTCGAGGAATTAAGGAGCCATTGAAATCCAGACTCACTCACTGCGTCATATTCCCTACCTGGAGTTCGTCAGCAGTTGTCTCAGCTTATCGGAAAACTCCTCGTACGATGGATCGTGGTATTCTGTCCTTAAAGCGAAGCCCCGATCCTCGCAGTTGGCTATGTTCAAGAATTGGTCCCCGAAAATCGGCATTCCGAGTATCGGAACTCCGCAATAGACTGCCTCTTGCGTGCCCAGAAGTCCGCCGTGGCTGATGTAGACTCGAACATTTGGATGGCCTACGGATAGAAGATAAGAGTAGAACTTTTTCAGGACTAATCATTCGACAGAGATAGAACCTCGCGGCGATTTCAGTTCTCTCGGTGGATTTGATAGCCACGTGAGATCAAAGTTTGCAGATTTCTCAAAGGGTTTCTAAATCGATTTTGTTATTCGGTTGAAGCGGAGCTTACACAAAACGGAGAGCTGCGGAATCCAATCGAGGCATTTCACGTTCTCCGGTAATTGCGGCATCTTTCTTTCGTCGCATCTCCATAATACGCGTTGTGGAAGTTCGGCGAAAGCTTTTTGAAAAACGGCCATATTTTTGCCCGGAAAGGTGGCAGAATCCAGCTGCGATCCCATGCTGAAATACACCACGCCTTGGCTGGCCGAATCCAGATACTCTTTCAGGTCTCTTGGGAGCTCGGGTGGACCGGAAACCGGGATGTGTATACCTCCGACCTCCTTGACCCCAGGTGCCAAAGCTCGTGGGGTAGTCACTGTATGATGACTGTTGACGAGAACCAGACTAACCTTCGACCGCAGATTGTCGAGGCTCGGAAGATCGGGGCCGAAGAAATCATTGGCGACCTCATAGCTGGCCGTATCCGAGTAGATTTTGTACCCGATTTTCAACGCCAGGAGATAATACGCGTTGGAAAACCTCTCCAGGTAATTCATGCGGACAGGAGATCGGCTGAAGAAGTGCGGGATGTAGCTTGGATTGTCGGGATTAGCCAGAGCTTCCGGTAACCAAGGCATCAGCACGCTAGTAGTGACCCCGATGTACGAGGATTCGAATTTGTGAGTAAAACCGAGAAAACAATCGGTGATGAACACTTCGGAGATGATAATATCGAACTTTGCGTCAGCCTCGAAGACCTGCTTGATCCCAGGGTGGCTTAAAACGGCTCTGCAAACATCGGGCCCGACGTCTTTCCACAAATATTTAGCATTGCCGAGAATGGTGATGTCGTTGACGACCGGTAGCGGCATGCTGGCCCCTAGCATATTGGGCAGGCTGGCCGAGACGTCGACGTCAACGAAGTTCGGGACCTTTACATTCTGCGGGAAATGCGATATCACTGTAAGCTCGTGTCCGTTTTCCGACAATCTTTTTAACAGAGGCTCGAACGGATAGTAGTGACTCTTTGCCGGGAACGGGAGTATCGCCAGGATCTTCGAGGCGTTTGAATAAAATTGGAATGAACTTAACGCGCACAACACAATGACCGCGAGTTTCATGCTTGAAATTGACAAGAGCAGTCAGCCGTTGCATACGTTGCTGTGCACTGCGCCTTATCGAATAATTATCACTGCCGCCAGACTGTAATCCAAATCTCAAGAGGCCTGACCTCGGACTACCTACAATGCATTGCGTAAACATTGCTAAGAATACTGGCGTCATGAGACACAGTGCATGTCTCAGGAACGTGGAACTCCCAGCGAATCACGTACCACCGTTAGTTGTTGCATAATGCGTATCAGTCGCAGGAATGGTCGCTCGGACTGTATCTTAATCATACTGATGACCTAAGTACACATTGACTCGCGGTAAGTAGTAAGCGATAAGGAAACGCTAATACGTTGGCAATTATTTAGGTACAGAGCGAGGCTCGTATCTTTCGAAATTTTCTCATTTTATTCTACTCCGATTCGAAAGATGATGTATTCTCTGTATTCTTCATTCCGTAACTAAACATCTAGAGAGAACGGGGCTCGTGTAACGCGATGAAAAATTCCCCTTCACTTTTCTTCGAGGTGTTATGCAATACGCTCAAGTATTCCAATCAAGATTCATGACTCGAGGCAACTCACAGATACTGAACATTCTGGAAAGGCGTTTATATTCCTGACTTTGCAAAGTCGAAAATTAAGTTGTTTTTGGTCCTCGGGTTAGCGCCGAAAATCTAAGGGGCTACATCCGTTTTGAAACGTGTCAGAAATCAGAAAAGTACATTTAATGCTGTAGACTTGTAACATTTAGTGACAGCGTTGGTTCACCCTAAGCGAAATTCTGCAAGTCCCCTCATCCTTAGCCTCGCCAGCCCCTGCCTTGTAACTGTCTGGAGGAAAAACAACCTTCCCTACAAGTATTATTGGCGGGAACTACAACCCTTAGAGCTAGTGGTACGAAGCTGAGTGAAGTGACAGCTACTTATCCCAGAATTTACGCCGTGCACACCAATCGATATATTAATAAGAGGATGTCGGCGGGAAGACCTGATCCCGAGGCTATTGCCACAAGATGTTTTGCGATTCGGGAAAACTTTCTTAGCTCGATGAGAACTCGGTGAAATTATTTCGCCCCACGATTCACCCTCCCGTTAATTCCCCGCCTACCCTTATCCCGATTCGAGACCATGCGGAGAAAAACTTTAGTTTGACGCAGATTTTCTCTACACACGTATCCAAGCCTGCGGTTTTTGTATACCATTGTTATTTTGGCTTCGCCTTTTTTGCTTTTGTACGCACGAATGGCTGCCTGAAATTTTTTCCCCATACCCATCCTCCCGGCGAATAAAGCAGATCTAAGAATCAGCCGAATACGATTTTCAGAAATAAGAGATATTATGAAGCCTCGATTTTTCTCTCACGATTAATTTTCATTTCTTAAACTCGACTAGCCCGCTCTCTCCCTCGTATAGGAGGATAATTTTCATCGAGTGATTCCGCCGGCGTTTAAACTCCCACCCGCAACCAGCGCCGCTTAACCCAGGCCTTCGGCGTGAATATCCACGGCGGGTAATTAATCGTCAGGATTCATCCTCCGCGAGGTCCGGGATGATACTAAAATACTAATTCGGTGGGCGAGGTCTTGCGCTAACACGTATACCGTGTAGGTACCTAACCGCGGTGAAAGGATGCAATTAAGCGTCGATCGTATGAAAAGGTAATCGAACTACCCTGATAAGGTATGCCCAGGTCGAAATACCGAGCACAGCTCCGTACTAAATCCAGCTAATTGGCTTGGCGAACGATATCGGTATAGGCAACAACCGTTAATCCTGCACGCACTCTCGTAGCTTGTCGGCGACGATTCAACCCCCTAACACATGGGGATTCGTTGCCCGCACTCTATGGAGATTTTATCTTTATGTTTATTATACCTAGTTCGCAAATTTTTCTAAGGGAGATATTTCTAATCGGGGGAACTAACATCCACGTAGTCTTCGACCTCGTACGACTCTGGGGGAGATATACACTCGTTTCACTTCGTGCTGTGTGCGTACGTGCACCAGCTGCAAGGGTCGGCCGGGAGACCCTCTTGTACCAGGCTTCCAGGCTTCCACCCCGGCATATATCAAGATTTCTAACAACTTTTACTCCGAATCTTTTTCCACGGGGGACCGGCTCGTAACTAGATTCTCTCTGTAATCATGTTGTGAAAATAAAAGAGAAGCCTTGATTGGTTTCCTCGCGAAGTAGGTACCCATCCACCGGCGACTTTCGACCTCCTTTTTCTTCTCCTTGTCCTCCTTCTTGCTCCTCTTCCTCTTTTTCTTCTTCTTCTTCTTCTTCTTCTTCTTCTTGTTATTTTTACTTGCAATTTCTCGTCAACGCTCGCGGTCAGAGTGAAGATAAGGGAGCTCATCTTTTCTTTCCTTTTCATTCCCCTCCGTATACAGGGTGATTCGTTTTAATTGACTCTAAGATTTACTCCTGAGATAACAGTAACGCCGGGAAGATTCTCGGAGCAAAGTTGCGGCTCCTCGATAAAGCGGACATTCGACGATTTATAGGAAAAGAAATCTTTGATACGCACCTTACACCATACATATATACTATACAGTATACACATACATAGGTATATTACTTTGTTTCCTTGACGAGTATACTTTACCCTACCTTACCCAATTACCAGAAAGTAATGACATTCAGCTCCTATAGCTATCGCTGTTATTCCAGTAGCTAATCACCCGCAGCTATAAGAGAATTGAAACTGTTCTCCCTGTATGTTATTCTATTCCAAGGCATATCGACAACCGACTCCTTTTGTCGCTTGTAATTTATCTTCCATTTCGAAAGAAACCCCGCGGCTCGACAGACCCAGGATCCAGACTGAAGACTCGAGTTTCGAGACTCTGGTATCTCCAGGGAGTTGATCTTGAGCGCCACTCCAGTCTCCACTCCGTTCCACTCCGGACAGGAATTGTTAAATGAAAGTGAAACAATGAAAAGCAAAGCCTCCCTCAAATTACCGGCCCCCGTCGCTCGGTCTTTGACGTGAAAGAAGAACAAAGGCTCAGTTTCGCACAATCTACGGTTCTCTATTGAGTTTAGAGCTATAGATTCGGCTCGGGCGGGTGAAAAAATCGCCTCGCTTGTTGGTGGGAAAATTTATCGGATATCTAACGCCTCTTTCTCTTCCTCTTATTCTTAGGGGCACCAGGGGGGTATTATTTTTCATCAGACGTCCCACCCCGACAACAATGGCGTTTTCTTTCCACAGAGAGGGGAAAAAAGTAGCATTTTAACTGAAATTCCAGTCTCCGAGCGGAGTCAGGGAAATTAGAGAACGGAGGGGAATTAAAAAGGACAAGATCTCTTGTCTCATGTCTGTCCGTAATGCTTTGGCGGTCGTTTAATTTACTTTGTTTCTCTTTCTCTCTCTCTCTCTCTCTCTTTTTTACGGTTCACCGGTGCAGTTCAGTGGGGCCAACCAGGCCTATGAAAAAGAAAGCGGGTGTAATTAAAAGAAAATTAAAACTGTCCCCAGGCCGCGTTCCACATAGTCGTAAACCGTTAAAGAGTCATAAAACAAAGTCAAGTTAAGCTCCGATGTTGGAGGTCGGAGGTCGGAGGTCGGAGGCTGGAGGTTTGAACCTCGTGTAATAAATCTACGCAAGGGGGTAAGGTGAGCTAATTTTCCGCGAGAATCTCACCGAACAAAGCTAGCAAAGTGGCCAAAGATGGTTTTATCAACATTTTCCAAGACCCCCGTCTCACCTTAACGAGTCTTATAAAACAAGCGCCGCAGCCCGTCGGAGTAGAAGGCAGAAGAAGAAAAAAATGAAAAAATCAAAACCGCGAGAAGCAAGGAAGCACAATATTTTCCTCGTTACGCTACGGACCGTACCATTCGCAAAACCATTTATATCATTCTCGCCGTTCTAGATTCCAAAGTGCTCGTCGCCCCTCCGAAATCCATTAACTCCAACTCCCTCCCGCAGGACGAGGGCGAGAAAGACAGGTGGCAGGGAAGCACAGGGACCGACGCAGCATCCCTCGTTCATGGACCGGTGCAAACAGAAACTTATCTGTTGTTTCAGCGTCAGAAGGGTTTGTCCATCATTAGCATTGCTTATGTATAGTGGTCGGCTATGTTGTCTCAGAAGAGGGCAAGTCTCTTGCGAAACCACAGCCCTGATCCTGCACTTTAGTTCCTCGAGTATCCCAGCTGCAGAATATTGGCAGGAACTACGGCTCTGGGAATGAAGAGTTTTAAGTATTCGGATTGCTAATTTCATCGCGGGTTTTCCTCGAGGAGATTCTCTCCCGACTCTAGTCTCCGCGAGAGCTTATACTCTTCCTGATATATACAGGCGTGTATCGTAAACCCGGATAGACTTCGGGTTGCAACGCGCGAGTTTCAACGGACTCTGGTCAGCCCAACTCAAACTCAGATATGCGAACTTTGCTCGTTTGCCTGTTTGTTCGTGGCTTTAGCGAACACCGCAAACACCGATAATAACAGAGATATATCCACACGCGTGCAGACAGCGTTGCGGCTCTTGCCTTTGTTCGACGTTTCAGAAACTCGGAATATTACTTGGCTCGTAGAAATTTCACGAATTATATCCTTCGATTGATAATTACCCTGCCTCGCGTAATTAGGGGGATAGCCGGGGGCCCCCGCGTGTACGTACATGCGCGAGACGCGGTGCCAGAGTACGGGAATTAGTCAAATTTGTAGAGCTTCAGGAAACTGTACAAATTTGAACTTGGTGGATGTTTAATTTGGTAAATAAAGCTTAAATGCAAATGTCGGTGGAATGGATGAAGTACTTAACGAGATAGAGCCTCGGAATACGCAGAGCACAGGTTTGGCCCGAGCGGAAGACGCCGTAGAATTGAGAGAGGAGACGTTTAAAACGTAAACTTAACTCGGAATTTTGCAAAGAGTAGAAACCGCGCCGCGACCAAGCCCAAGGCGGAGCTGTTGCTAAGATAAAACTGAAAGTATTTCGCTTGGAAAATAATTCCAACTTCCGCGTTACTGCTGCCTTTGTTGTCTCTCCGTCCCAGGCCGAACTTTTCCATTGAATTTCTTGCATTATATTATTTCTCATTTTTTCGCTACCTTGCCTGTAAGATCCTGTCATATTTGAAATAATAAAGAAGATATGATACCCGCGGAATGACTGCTTGCGCTTATAATTGATTCGAGGAAAACTATTCAATCAATTTCACTCGCGACATTAAAGCGCGAAGGTTTTACCCCATTCCTTTCATCCGCGGGGAGTGGTGAGAACTTTGCCTGATATTTATTCACCCTTAGAATCGTAAAGTTTTATCCAATCCACCGTGAGGTGCAGCTGGTTATTCGACGGATTTATCAAAGACTCGCTCGAATTAGGACGAAAATTGGGCGAAAATTAACAGGCAATAAAACAGCGTCGATCAACCCCCGTGAGTATCTTCGATTCTTTGTCGAGTCAATTCTCATTAACGCGGGCGAAGAAATTTGGCAGAACCCCGTTCATCCCCAAGATGCAGTAAGATATTCGAGGCACGCACGCGTGCAGCCGCTCCGGTTTGGGTCGCGTCGTGACGCCCTCGTGAATCCTGGGGGACTTTAAAGTGGGCGTATTTGTAGTTCTGACAAAGCATCGGGCGCCTCTTAAAATACCGCATTTGCGGTAAATCGCGTGCCCTAGGCATCGCCGGATCGGCGCTAGGAGGTAGGTAACGGCTTAGAGGTATAGGGCTGCAGGCGCTCGTCGTCGCGAATGGTTCGCTATAAACGTGGTCCACATACGAAATACGTGATTCCAACAAACCGAGGAGTCGGTATATACCGCGGCGGGATCCTTTCCTTGCGAGTTACTATTTCTCAGGTCCACAGCCCGCGAGACACTTACCACCGAAGAGAAAGGCTCCATTTCGGGGATGGCAGCCCTTTTCAATTTGAATATTTCACCGATAATTTATCCAACGACGAAAATCCTCGAGACAATGTTCAAAAAATTGGGACAAAAGATAAAATAAAAATCAAACTCGTCGCTGCAGCACCAGTCAAACTTATAGTGCGGGTATTTTATTATCTATGCCCGAAGCTCGTTCGAGCGAGACGACTTTCTGTTAGAATAATTACATCCAGGAGCTGTAGAGTCTGTTTTTACACCGTGGATAGTTCATATTTTTTATTTTATAGTTGCCGAAGGCGAAACGGAACGAAAAGATCGGTTTTATCCCGAGGGAATGCGAGCTGGAAGACACTCGACTCTAATTTGCGTAGAAAATAGAACGAAGATAATTGGCAGCGACAACTAAAACTACGGGAAACTAGACGGAAGATGCAGAGGCGCACGACAAAGTTGTGGAACGAGTCTGAGAGAAACAATTAAACACTCCAGCTGCGGATGCTCTTTGCTCTTTAATTCGCAGAGAACTTCCACTGTAATCCATCAGCTTCTGAAACTGCTTCTCGGATATTACGGCCGAAAATCAAGCAGCAAATACCCTGATGATCGTTTCGTAACATACGTTGAGCAACGATCGATCGGAGAGTCGAATGGCGGAAATAAAACGAGGAAGGAGATCATATTTTCAAGGAATGGCGGGGCACTTCCTTTGTCCAGTGCAGGTAATGAGCACTGGGTATAGGTGCGGGCATGGGCATCGCCGATACTCGAGACGGACGAGAAAATCGGATAGGATCGGAGTGGGAGATGGGAGATGGGCTCGATGGGAAGTAGCTAGGGGCAACGAGGAAACGAGGAAACGAGGAAACGGGGAAACGGGAGCAGAGAGTAGAGCCGTTTAACGAGCAGTCGGCGAAACTCTAATGGGACGTGGGGATGGACGGCGTCGTTTTGCCCTGAACGCTGTTTCCCAGAGATACCAAATGAAAAGAACATTATCGGCCTCTTAATTCGCGCCAGCCACCCTTAGGTGTTGGGAACAAGGCCGGAGAGGTCATCGTCGGCTTTCTTCAACTTATTTTCGATCGTCTCGCCAGGGTTTAGCGAGGGACAATGATCGCTGCGTAAATTAAAACCCGGTTCGATATTCTCGATCAGCTGTTTTCGACGAGATGGATTACGAAGAGGAACAAAGCGCCTGCACCGATCCAAAAGTAATCCCCGATCCTCCGGCTGTCTCGCATCCGTTTTACCAATTAACACTGATCTAATATTCATTTCCAGCCTACTCTCGTATAATTCATGATTACAGGTACAGGAGTGAGCCTCGCAAACGCTATGCCGCACGGCTCACATCGTAATGCGATTACTCAACCATGAAAGTCTTGTTTGCTTAGGCCTCGCCCTGGGCTCACTCCTGCTGAGCAATGCTTTTAATTTAGCCGTGTCCTGAATATTTCACAAACAAATAAGCTCGAGGATTTGTACACACCTGGATATACAGAGGCGATGTTTACCTCAGCCTATACAGCTCGAGTGATCCTTGATATCTTCGAGCTCGTGGTCCACCCGATAAAATTATAACGAGCCATGAACGGCGATTATATGCAAAATTCCACGATTCCGAAAATCTACATACAATCTAGTATTGTAATCATAAGGTCGTCTCGTCACGCGGCTTGGTTAACGTCATTTCGTATCTTGTTTCCAACTGCAGTTCGGCGCATTTGGTGCAGCAGTAGAATTTTTAAGTCGACCAGTAGGTACGCGATAGCGGTGCAGTCTTGAAGGAACGCGGAACTCTGGAACTACCCCATGCTAATTAATGCCTGGAATAAGAGCCCGCAATTACCATGGTCTCATTTAATTTTGGCCCCAAGTTAAGTTTAGTTAAGGGAAATGGGTCATCGCGGTATTACCCATTAGCATAGGAACGTGTACCCATACTCGAGTATTCGTCCGACATAGGTACACCCATAGGTGAGTATAATAGGGAGAAAAAAGCAAACGCATATCTGCGGGATGTAAGTTCGGAATTTATCCGTTCGCGGTTTTATTCCGCGCTCGAAATAACCCCGCGATAAGTTTGGGAGTAAGAATTACAATTGTAACTTTTTAACGCTCTTATACACGGAATGGGAGAATAATGAGAGGCGATTCGATATTCTCTCAGGTTTTAATACCTCCGCGAGGATTAATGGTTCCTTCTTCGGCAAAAATTGCAATCGTAGATTAAACTCTGTTCTCGTGAGATTAAAGTGGTTTGTTATTAAGGAATGCACGAGGGAATACCGAGGGAAGAAAAGAACGAGGACAGGAGGCAGGTATAACCATATTTGCCCAGGTAGGTACTCCTAATTTTCCTTACAACCTTTGTTCTTTCATCAGCTGCGCATATCTCAGTGCCTATACCTTATGCCAGTGAAATTTTCTTCTACATGTTACGAATTTCTTGTCCCCGGTAGCTCGGCAGCTCGAATCATACCGAACACCGGATACAGAACTAGGCAAGACGTTTTCTCATAGCAAAAACGAACTGCGGACTGGTGAGTGTTTCGGACGTATTAGGGTGTCCCGGACGTCAGGGATGAAAAACGAGCTTGGGTAGTTGCTGATGACATTGTATGACGGATTCTTTGCATGCGACTCGAATCCCCGAGTCGAGAGAAGAAAGGGTAAAAAAGAAAAGGAAAAGGGGAAAAAGCTGCAAGTCCTCGCGCAGTCCGTGGCCAACAGGGCAAACATGTCGTTCCCAAGAGCCTTGCGAATACGAAAAACGGTTCAATCTTCGTCGTGACTTGCTTATTTATTTTCATTTTTTTTTCATCGCTTTTTATCTTTTTTCTGTTCTTCTCTTGGCTCTTGGTCCGCTTGACTTTCTTCCACAACCGCTCAGCCGATCTATCTATCAACTAGAGTATAAGAGATACGTTCGAGGAACGGCGTCAAGTCGGACAATTTATTCCAACCTTTCATTAATTTTATTCACTTTCAGACGTTCGGGTATGGGAATGATGCAAAATGATCTTGACCCCGTGAAACTAGTGGCGGAATTCGTTGAAACTTGACAAAAGACCGATGGTCAAATTGATTCTGGGCTCAAACCACTCGCCGAAAGTTTGAAATTAAACTAGAAGCATACAGGTAGAGCCGGGCTTCCATGAACTTCCAATTTGAAATGTTAATATTTTAATTTCATCCTGTGATAAGCCAGCTAACCAAACTTCCCGGTGCAAGCTACTAAAGTGCAAACTCTGCGACCTAGTCTTACCGCTGCAAAATCCTGCAGCAGGTATGGGTACGACACGAATTGTAAAAAAGTTGTGAAAAATCTCGGAGGACCTAGCTCCATGATGGTTATCTTAAAGACGCTTTTATCCCCGTTCTTAGTAAAATCTCTGCTTCGCGTCTCCGCCCCGAAAGTATAAATTTCACAGCGGAGTTGATCCCCCCGCGGCTGGGCGTAGAAAGTACAATGCAGACACGGCTAGCTATAGCGTCTAACAAAGCCTCGGACTTTCATTTTGGCGGTAGATTAGACGGTAGGAAAAATCATACCGGGTTTTCGCTCCCGGCTGGCATTCGTCCAGAAGTTGTAAACAAGTCCTGTTTCCTTCGCAAGGTTAGAATCGTTGTTTCCCGCTGCAGTGTGGCGAATAAGTCTCGGTGCGTTTCCGGCTCTCCTCTCAGCTGCGATAAGCAGCTCAAGTTTTCCCATGGCGTTCGGCGTTCCCATACCGTGAAACTCTTCATGTCTTGAATAGAAATCTTACGCTCGGGTGTAATATGTATATCGGTAAAACCTGGGATATAATCTCGCGCTATATCCCGTAGCGGGCGATTCTCTCGAAGTAAACTTTCGCCCTAAGCCAAGTCGTCATCCCGGTTCTCATTGTGCTATCGGCATCCAGCTGGGGTTGGGAAATTAAACTTTTGCGGAGACAATGCTCCCCTTCCCACCCCCACCCGCCACCCTTGGCACACGCACGCTCAAAGGGCGGGCTGAACAATGCCTCGCGAATATCTGGGGAGAACCTCACGTTAATACCACTGTCTGTTCTCATATTTCTGCATTCTCTCTCTCCCCCTCTTCGTCCACCCTTAATACACACACCTATAGACTTTGGACGCACGCCATAAGATAGCCATAGCTATATCTACGGTACACGCTTTCTGGCTCGCCTCTGCATTTCTCCGCCCCTATAGTTCCTTGGGCGAAAATCATGGCTAGGGAGCCGGATAAGGGAGGAAACAATGAGACGCTGCAGTCAAAGTTTGTCTCGCCGATGAGATAATTTACTCTGAATATATTATAGGCTTCTCTCTGTGCATATTTACCAGCCGGTGGGCTTTGTTTCTTGCACCGGTGTGTATGTACATACGCATGCTGGGCCTGCTTGCGTTTCAACCCTTAGAAACGAGCCGGACTAATTGACACTCGGAAAAAGAGACGGGGATAAGGGACGAGTCCTTTACATCAAGCGATAAATAATGCATGCGATAAATAAGGACCCTGTGGGACTGAAACGAAGACGGAAATACACCGTGAATAAAACACGAGTAAAACTATAGCGGTCGTTGGGCAGAGCCAGACGCCAACCAACCCTGCAGTACCAGTAGACCGACAAACCGACAGACCGACAAACTACCCCCTTCGCAACCACTTCGTGGATATTGGAATAAACATTGGAGCGAGCAAATGGTGGTTTTCGACGATGAGCTGGCCGATTTTACCAGAGCATGAAAACAACCCCCGAGCTCGCACCCTGCCGCGGTTATTTCTTCGAGTCGTACGGCATTTGCAATTTCAATATTCGCGAGGGGCTCTTCCACTGCCACCATTATTCTTATCCAACAATTAATTGATTGACCTTTTTCTTCGAATCGTTATCATCGATCGACTTCGGGACATCTTCGTTAAGAAGACTCGAAAAGTTTCTATACTTTGGTTTAAAGACCTTACACAGATCTTTCCAATTATTCGGAGTATAAAAAACTTTCGAATAAAAGTATCATATATCTCGAAGTAGTAATCGGGATCGCATTTACGTCGTTGAATTTGCATAATTTTCATCCTGAATATATCGCGCAAACAGCCATAAGAAAGAGCTCTTAGATTCTGAAGCGTAACCGTCTGGAAGACAGATTCGCGTAATACGAGATCGCGGATTCGGTCGTAACTATTTTCGTTATTTTCGACACTATAGCGTCTATATACATACCTATACCTAATATGAGCTGAGATATAGACGCTTTAACGTGTGCTATCCAAGTTCTAAGAACTCGTGTGTGTTTTTCGACGACAGCTATCGTGTCGCTTCGTTACGCGACGATTCAACGACCGCGTCCTTCTGGATCTGGCCATGGCCCTGGGGCTGGGGCTAGGGCTGGGGTCGAGGGTCGGGGGTTTCGCGCGATCGTTGGTGTAATGCCTCGAACCGTCGCGACGTCACGTAGAACAGTTTGTCTATCTCGTCGTCGGGCAGGACCCGGGATATATTTCGGAACTAACGTAAGATCCGGGGCAGCTGAGGTACGTGAAAATATCTCGCAGGGATTTATCAAGTAAATCCTGCAGCCACGTGGGTATATCTGGCTGCCAGTGAGTCCCTGGGGGTGTCACGGATTCGGAAATGAGAATCTACGCGAAGAAGATGTAGATACAGCGATGAATTAGTCCTGCGCAGAATTGGAGAAAAAAGAGAATATAAAGAGCGTGAAAAACGGGCTTTTAATCTTTTCCGAAAGGCAGCGGCGTTTGAAAGGCTTTTTTCTCTCTCGCCAGGGGCTACAGGGCGGCCTGCTTTGCCGGAGTTTATACAACGTGAAAAATCCGGTTTCGCGTAGAACGAACACGCGATTATATTACCAGTGCGTGAAATCGTGTAACACGATTTGTATGGCTGAGAGCCTCCGTCCCAAAGCTTCCGGACGCCCAGAGGTCCCCCTGCAGAATACGAGTCGACGGGGATGGACCAGATTTAGTCAAGCCGGACTCGCCGAGCTTAACGAGAGCAGGACCAGCGAGGCTTTATTACATCCCAGCACCGTCGATTATCATTTCGGTGATACGCGATACGTACGCCGAAGCCACCGAAATCTATAATCCCGTCCGCATCGCTGCGATTAACATACTCCGATCGAATATGGAGAGGAGTAAACCGCGGATCCTCGACCGACTGTTATATTGATTAGCGTGAAATTTTCGTGACGTGAAACGTCACAGTGTATCCAGGTCTGTACTACGTATGTACGTACATACATACGTATGAGCCGAATGGAAATTGGACTCGCGTAGCGTTAAAACAATCTCACGAGCAAACGCGTTGACAAGAGGACTGAGGGGACCCGGACGGAGTAAAACGTGGGCGAACGAAATGCCTCGGTGGAATTTCAATAGGTGGCAAGTTAATTCGAACGTGTAAGGGGTTCCCTTATATCTGCTTAATTAGGTTGGGCGCCCGGGCGCCGCCCTTGTCAGGGTGTTTCCTGAACGGGATAGGAATTGCGGCTTCGGTTGGCGTGGACGTATTATCTACGATATGTTGTGGTTGTTTCAATTTCACCGGAAGCCCTTAACTCGGCCGAAAGCCCCCGCGGAGACTTGGCGATTAATCGCTTTGGACGCTTTTCAAAAGCCGCTAAATTCAGATCTGCGGATACCTCAGAGGTGCGCCTTTCACCTTTTCCCATTTCCACGAATCACAAATCCAAGTTTCAAAGACAGCCTCCAATAACTCAATTAACTGAATACCTTATACGATCGAAATTCGACCGGCTGACCTACCATGCTCAGCTTTATTGCCACGGCATGATTTCTACGACAGGCTTCTACGACCGGCAGTTAATTTCGAGTCTAGTTGTTAAATTTGTCACCGGCAGTTGCCCTCTGTCAGTGACACTGCTCTCAAAGCAATAAAACGCCTCGAGTCTGTAAAATTCTTCCGTCCGATGATCGGCGATCCGGAAACTCCGCGTTACTATATGTATATCTTCTCGTCGTCAAATTCCCGCCCGCATTTTCATCTATGGTTAATAATAAAGTGGAATCATAAAGCTCCAAGTTCCGAAGCCTAGAGCGATAAAAATTCCAAATTTGAATATTACTAACTCAGTTTTTTTAGAATCGGTAGTTTCTCCAAGATCCAAGACCAAGAAGAAGATATTAGAATGATTTTTGTCTTAGAACGCATTCGAAATTTTCACCGTCTAGAAGTTGAAAAATTCTGGACTTCCGTGAAGTTTTCCGTCACGAGTGAACTGCAGACACGACGCGCAGACGTCCCTTAACTTGGCCAAGTTGAACCCTCGACCCCCAGTCTCGTTACAACTCTAGACGCATAAATTAGAAAAGTACGAAAGTATGGCGAAAGGAATCGGCCGCCTCCAGCCTCCGACTCCATTCGCGTCGGCTGGCTGGAGCCCAGGACCGTGTCTCTGTCCCAGTCTAGTCTCCACTCTCCGGTGCAGAGGCTGATGCACACTTTGGAACATTCATTAGATAGAAGCGTGGGCGGCATCGTATCGCAAGGAAGTAAGTACCTTGGCTCCATGAAAGAGGAAAGTTGTGTAGCTATTAATGAGCTTTTCGCCCTCAAAGTAGCCAGAGTAGCGCGGCGGTACCTATCACGTATTTTTTCAGTCTCAAACCGACCTTTGAAGGGCCGATCCTTACGTTCTCGGTCTTCCGCGACGTCTCCTTTTTCTCCGCGAAATGGTTCTGAGAATAAGTCCCGGTACTTAGACAGTCAGAAGCCAAAAGCGGCGGTTTAATTAGCCGCTTAATCCTGTATGAAAAAGACCCAGGGATTATAAAACGGCCCGAGTAGACTCTGGCGCGAAATTAATATCTGGGGATATACCGCGTGTATACAATCTCCAATATTCATCTGATATATAGATAATATCGCCCGGAGCCCCCGCGAGTGTCGACAATGCGATATTGTTTGCAGATTCGATCATGCGACGTGGTAGCGACGTAGAGTAGGCTTAATTACTGAATTATGTGACACGGGGTGTCGAGGTCGGCTAGACCAGATAGTGGTGAGTCTAGATAGCGGAGGACATAACCAATATTTAACGGTAATTAGTGTCAAATTGAATTTATCTCATGTTCTGGGCGTGCCGAACCTTTCTCGAACCGGAGCCGTACCGGTAGGTATACATAATCTATAGCCCGCGTCAATTTCGGACCGAATAAACGTCCGAGGATTTCCGTCGGGCTGTAATACACCTCGTCAAAGCAATGCCGTGCCTGGCTCTTTTCATGGCTAATTAATCGACGTCTGGAAAATCTATACGACAATTAGTCTCTCTCTCTCTCTCTCTCCCCCCCTCTCTCTCTCTCTCTCTCTTGGTGCAGGGATGTATAAATAACGAGGTCTCAGCAACGCCTCAATGACGCAACGTTCTGGCCCGTCAATTCGCGTTCCGTTAACTCCGATCTCCGAGGGCGTCGGACACGGTAGCTATACTACCCTCCCACGCAATTGCCTCCTACAGGATAAAAAAGATCAATTTATCGAATCGCGAGTGATTAACGGGGAATATTACACCGCGTGGAGAGGGAGGAATTTTTCAATGATCAAGGACCTTGTTTGTAATCTCTAATTAATTATATCTTCGGGAGGCAAACTTCGGCGATATTTTTTTTCTCCGCCGTAAACGATCGACATTTCTAAATGTTTTTGAATCTTCTAATTTTCGTATACTGCAACAGTGAAGGGTATAAGGTAAGGGAAGATAACTATACCGAGTGAGTCAAGGAAGGGCTGCTAATCAAGAGAAACGATGGTTGATTACTAAATGGACGGCGGGCTAATTCCGAGGGGTAGAAGAGCGGCGGGGAGGCAGGGTGGCTCGACGGCGTATAAGGGACGGAAAAGGGCCGTTCGGGGCGAGAGGGTAAAGGCTGAGAGGACTTACTTTCGAGAGAAACGAGATCTGATAACAAGACTGATTATCAGGAAAATTCCCTCCAGCGATCCGCCACTTTTTACGTCGTTAACTGAAATCCCTAATTCAGGTACGCCGCGCCGCGCCGCGCGCCTCGCCTCTCCTATCTTACAACCGGCTACAGGCTGGAGACTTAAACTCTGAGTTACTCCTTCTTTTAAGGGAGGTTTAGAAGAATAATCTCGGATTATACCCGCGGAGAGTGAAGGAGAAGATCGGGAGCTGAAAAATGGGGAAGCAGTAGCGAGATGAAAATTCTACGACCCGTTAAATCGTTCGGCGATTGTTAGAGCCGGCAATAATTCGGCGAAAAGTTTGTAAAATTTAAACGTACAGCAAGGGTTTTGCCGGAGTTTTGAGAGGTCCGAGGGTTACGTTACGGGGGTGAAACGGTGTACGAAAGTTTCACCACTTTGCCTACAACTAGTTCGCACAACCGACGGGGACGCGGACGCGAAAGCGTCGACGGATGGACGGGCCGACGTGAAACGGTCACCGCAATGTCACGCACCGGAACTCAGGATCGATGGTCCCACCGCGTCACCAAGCAGCCACCGAGCCAGGGAGGTAACCAGCGAACCAGGCGGCAGCCCTTCCGACGTGACTTGAATTAACGATCACAATTAACATTGCGTTCGTTCGTTTGTTCGTTCGTTCGTTCGTTCGTTCGTTCGTTACCCTAGGACAACCTACAGTTTTCCCTTCATAACATCACCAACGGCGAGAAATCCCAGTCCGCAGTCTTTCCGAGGCACCAGTTTCAAAACTCCCTCGAATCCCACCCTCCGAGGCTTCCAGATGTTACGCAATGTTACAAATTTTAACACCGTTAAATATGGAACTCACGCCACGGGCTGTGAGATCCCCTCGACAAATTCAGCTCACACTACCGTCATAAATCAACACCATGGAACGAACCGGAAGTGTCTCGGAAAATACCATCCATCCAATTCCTACTCTAAACAATTATCCACTCCTCACTGTCACCCAGATATTCCTTTCTTTCCCTTTTTCCTTTCCTTTTTGCTTTTTTCTTTCTTCTTTTTTCTTTTTTCTTTTGCCAAACGCCGTACTATGTAACGCGTAAACGAAGGACCCGAGACTGGAAGGCAATGAGGGATTGCGAGAGTCGAAATGATTTTATTTTTTCCTCCCTGGCGAAATCCCTCTGCAGACTTTATACAAGCGAAATAGTATATCCAGCTTCTAATTAAAACAATGAATAATGAAACTCTTTGTTCCAAACTGAGTCCTGTCATTTACTGGTCTAATTACAAAGAGGACTGATAACTATTAATACCGGAGGTGGGAAAGTCGTAGGTAACGGTATTCAGTACGCTAATTGCTAACTTCCCGAGCTAATCTCCGGTGAATTGGGATTTATTAACGCCTACAAATTTTGGCAAAGGTTTTGGCACGATGGTCGAATATAGTAAACGTGATTGCAAATAAACTGCTCGTTACAGTCTCCATTGTTGTTTGTTTAAAACGACCAGTGATGAAGAACCATTCGTCGCACTTTGTCATTGACCGCTCTTTAATTGGGAGTCGAATTAACGAGTTCAAATATAAACGAGGCATTTTCAAACCGTACGGATCGGGGAGCTACAACGACAACCTCAATGCAATATTCATACATCATTTCGAGCACGTTGTATTAAATAATTGGTAAAATTGATGAGTTATAAACATATATATGTATATGTATGATTGTGTATGTAAAGATATGGAAAACGTACATAACATAATAGCCTGCGAATTTTAACGGGCTGGGATTTATTGTCTTTAAATATTCAAAGAATAAGAATGACGATGTATTTCATATATTTGTAAAATATTTCAAACTATTGATATATCAAGGGAGCTCAGAATACCCAGGCATACGTCGTAAAAGGAATAAAATCGCTTTCCACTCGGCTTGAACTCCCTCAAAGTTTCGGTGAGCTAGCAAGCATTAAAGATGCATTTCCTCGCGAGGTGCAGCAGGAGAACAAAGCTCGCACGAATCGATTGAAGTGTTTCAAAAGAGTCGAGCTTTTGAAATACTATTTCAAATATACGTAGACGTATTGCTTTAAGAACAAGAATATTGCTGTGAGGCCAGGCCCTTTGATGATTACTATTATTATCATTATTATTATTTCCCTGCGCCGTGAATCCCTGCACGAAAGTTTCATTCGCATACTTGTCAGGAGCTCGCGCACCCGGGTGAAGATATTTTCCGGTAAAATGGTTTTTAATCAACCGCTCAAAGCTGGTGCGGAATCGTATCGTTCCGCGCTGAACCGGGGTGGAAATTTCCCTGCATCCTTTGAACGTGGCGCGGAATTCACGCGGTTCCACGACGCCGATTAATATTCCTATTCATTGCACTGAATGGCCTGCACCAGGACGCATATTGATGTACCGGGCAGCCTCGAAGTACGGTGCAATATACCTTCCTTCGTAGAATAGATGCAAATGGCATACCGAGATCTTGCTTGCACAGGACAACCCACGCGTGCAAGCCCCTAGCCCAGGGGTGAACGCGGAGCTTCGTTGCCCTTGCGGTCGTGTAGTGCGCCGCGGTGCATACCGGGAAGTCACTTAGTATGCTAATTTAGTAATTTGTACCCCATTGTGCTCGCATGACATCCTATAGTTGATCAATATCTGACCGATAACAAGCGCCACGTCATTGATCCGCTCTTGCAGAGTCACAACCGACGAGAAGCTTAGAATCAATTTATCTCAACCCTCGGGGTAGAGATTTTCACTTTATTAGATCGGATTGAGTCCAGAGAAAATTCCGAATTTTAATATCAACGATTCGCAGTTTTTAATGCAGGTTTTTCATTTCCCCGAAAGTCTACAACGTTCTGAACTTCAGGGGTTCTGAAAATCTCGAAATCGTCTTAAAAGAGTGGAGAATTTTCACCGTTGAGTTCGGGAGTTTGAAAGTTCGAAACTTCCACCCGGCCTCTGGTGAAGATATTGTAGAATTTGTGAAAGCCTCGCGGTTACAGGTGTCAGTTTCGCTGACGAGGTATGATACAGTGCGGCAGGTTTCGCGGCTGGTTCATTAAGCGTAAATTATTATTTGCTATGTAACTGGGTGCAGATAGGATGAACGTGATGATATAAGGTTATTGCCTCTGTTTCACAATCAGTATTCTCGTCGCTTGGAATTTAATTTACATAAAACAGGTGCCGGGAGTTTTAAGGGAGGCAAATATTGGAAACCCAATTCGTGACCTGAAAACATAAAAAGTGAATAGCGTATCGGTGTAATATCTTGAGCAGAACGGGAAGGTAATAAGAGCGTGAGAAAAATCGAGCGAGGGTAACAATGCGAGATTCGACTATATTCCACGGCACATGTAGTATTTCTGCGTAGATATTTCCTACCTTTATGCTTATGCTGAATATTCTCCGCGTTCGAATAAAACCACGTCTGCAATCCTTATGGATAGATATTTCATTCAATTTATTCCTTATGCGCAATTTCATTTTATTCCTTCAACCCGTTTCCGACAAAGCTACGCGTAGATGCCCACCTACATACTGGTAAAATAAAGAATGCAAAAGATTTCATCTCTTCCGTATTACTCGACAAAATAAGTAAATAAATAAATCTGACTATCTGACTATTGTCGTGTGAGTTCGACACTCGGCTCAAACATGTTGTATGTTTACCAGGGCTCAATTTAATAATGAAGGGAGAGAAAAAAAATTTTTTGGAAACTTCAAATATCGTGATTTTCCACTCCCGCAGAGTTACATCATATTAATGGTAAGGGATATAGGATACTGAAGTTTATTACGAGATTGCACGTGTATGGGCCTCCATGCCTATACGTGGTAAACTGTAAGGGAAAAGTCCGATTGTGAGAATCCGAAGAAGCTGAAATTGATTTCCGGGCGACACAGGTGAATAGGAAATCTCATTATCCGCGAAATACAAGAAAGATCGGAGCTCTTGAAAATTTCATGACGCGCGTACGACTTATGTCACGTAAAACACCCCTTGTTTGTATAAACCTCGTCTTGTATAAAGCCGGAGGCAGAGCTATGGCTGTATTTCACAGACGACAGACGACTGATAGAAAAAATAAAAATTCTTAAGCCCCACTGGCCCAGATAGACATATAATTATTCAATTGCTTCATTATCTTTCACATTTTCATCCCTCAATCTCCTAATTTCAGGGACCAAATGAGCGAGGGAAGACAAGATATAGGAGAGGTAAGAAATCAGAATGAATGGATTTTCGGGTATGTGAATGTAGGCAAGCATATAGGTTCGTTATCATTCCTCCTATCGTTTCGAAATATATAGAAACCGATTACCACCTGACCAATTCCCAGATGCCCAAATCTCAGTTACCCAAGTCTCAGTCAGTTCCCTAAATCTCATTTGCCCAATTCTCAGTTCCCCAATCTGAGCGCCATCCCATCTGGCCGGAAGTAAAAGTGGGAATTGACGAAAAAGAATTCGACTGGGAAAGTGGGAATTTTTCCGAACTGAGCAGATGGGAATTGGTGGAAACAAGCCGACTGGCCCTCCGGACCCTGTTGGGAAACGGAGCGGCGCGCCTTATCACACGCAACTCGCAGATCACCGCAGTAACCATCAACAAGTACAGAAGGTGGCGTCGTCTAGCGACGATTGAACGAACTACTTTTGCCGCAAATCACGGGGCGGGTTATTATGGATTCCCCGTAACGCGGAATCGATAACTATTTATTGCTGTAGAATAGGAAACTTTGATTCACAGAGGCGATCAGAAGACCGTGATAGAATCGCGAGAGTAGAATCAAGTTCTATGTACTCCGAAGTGCCGAATATCGGCGAGAAGTGGATTCCGTTTGAATTATTATTGTTGGAAAGAACTAGTAGGCGAGTCGAGAATGTCGAATAGAGATGTTAGAAAACCGGTAGAGGGTTGCGGATGTGCATTGCATTTGAATAAATGTATATTGTGTACGATGTAACTTGATATTTTAATGTTTTATTAACTTATTTTCACATACAATAGTATTATGCGTGAATGATCAAACATTGTATAAACAAAATTTACAAAATAAAGTATAAGTCTTTACGACTAAAAGCTACTAATAGATCACATAGCTTCATATTTTTTATTTTATTTTATTTTAATTTTAATTTTTTTTTTTTTTTTTAATTTTTACTTTTATTTATCTTTAAACGGAGTACTTTCCTTTACCCTCGTCTATATTTTAGTGTATTTCATCTCATTTTTACTTTATGCTCTATATATCCTCTTATATATGTATAAATATTATGCCAAATATTAAATAAGATAGCTTTACTACTAATTCACCTAGTACAGGTAGTTCCATAGTACAGTAGTATATTTATTATACACTCATAGATTTAAAGTTCTATATGTAAATATAAAATTATCATCTTTTATTTCATTATACCACTGATAGTTGATATTATATAATATATGTATATATATATATAATGGGTTCTTTTTTTTTTTTGTTTTACTTTTTATCTCTTTTTATTCCTCTTCTTCTTCGTCTTCAATTTTATTTATGTCTTTACACTAGAGCGCGCTCGTTACAATAATAATAATTCTATAAAGCGATCGTGGAGAGTACGAGTACACCGGGCGCTATTGATTAATTAAATTCCGTTCGAATTGTTACCGGTTACCAAAGCAGGTATTCCTTTAATCATATAATAATATAATATATTGTTTCATTATAATATATTCTATTTACGACAGCACCTCCCGAAAGTTGGGCCAAAATTACGATATAAATCGCATTTATATTATACTTTAATTTTTATTTCTTCGTTAAATTTTTACTTCTTCACTTAATTATTTTTTTTTTTTATTCATTTATTTATTCATTTATTCATTTATTTTTATTTATTTCTCATCTTTCCTTCATATCTTTCGTTAAAGTTTAATTCATTAAGTAAATTACTTTATCTCCATTGCTCGCCTATAATCTCTAAAAATTTACTATTAAATCGCTCTCATCAATTCTCTTTCAATACAAACTGAAGTCTGATGACCGATAACAACACTGATTCTTTCTCTGTCCAAGGAAACTAGCTTTTTCGTTTTCTTATTTTTTTCGTTCTTTTTTTTTTAATTTTCTTTTCCTTTTTGTCAATATAATAATAACATATACTCTGATTCTACCAAATGCATGCGCTTCTCCTTACACGTCGAATACAAATTTTATTTTTATTTTATATACAACTGCAGTCATTTTCGGCCGACTATCTCTTATCTGAGTATATAATATACCTATATGTATATGTATAATCTCTGCGCGTCTATTCAGTTAATGTATTCACGTATAAACACTACAGTTATACGTTTATAATATATAGTTTTAGGTATATTATTATATATAGTACAGTCATTAAAATAATAATTGTTATGTATAATTATATACAATAAATAACATTTACATTAACCACGAGAGTATATAATACAATATTATGTTTATATATATATGTTATGTATGTATGTATATTATATACTTGAAATAGATGTTTGATTTGTGTAGCTGTCACTGAGGTAAGTGTTAATGCTTCTTTTCATTTCATATACATACTTATACCGGTACGATACTTCAAACATATTTATTCAATTACGTTTTGCTGTCTTGGTATTACACATTTTTTTTTTTTTTTTTGTTTCTTTTTTTCTTCAATTTATTTATTTTCTTTTCATTGAGAAAGAATTATTATTTCACTAATTTCTTATTACCCGCGACGTGAACTTCGTTTTTAAAATCAAATAATTCATACAGTCAGACGTACAATATAAATATGATTTAGGATATATTTTATCATATCTACGTAGGGTTTCAGGGAAGAATATATAATAGAAAGTGAGGGAGTAGCCTTTTTCAAATACAATCAAAACGTTCCTTTTTTTTTTTTCTTTGTTTATCTAATTAAATTTTTCAACCGATCCGAAGTCCAGTAGAAGTCAAGTTATAGTGAAATTGAAAACTAAACGAAGAAAATATAGGAGCGAAGATACCGTGAATGTGTCCCGCCTCGAAAATGCATTGGAACGATTAAACGTGAGTTAAGGCTGTCCCAGGGTATCTTGTGAACATTGTTTAGAATATTTTTGCGAATAATACAAATGTTGGACCACTTTTTTCTTTTTCACAAGACATCATTCGTTAATTATATACTTAATTGATTAATCACTAAATAATCGTATGAATTTTTACAAACATTTGTCGCCTGCGGTCGGGAACCAAATGATAAATATCCTTTCTCGGTATTATTATTTATTAATAAAATTGTTTCAAACTGTTCCGGTTTGATATGTCAACGCGTTATTATGCCACGTGTGCGCAGAGGCTGCAACTATTGCATAAACGAAAATCAACATTATACTCATTGATAGTCTATCGATATTATATTTATTTTTTATTTATTTTGAATTTCGCTTAATTTTTGATTCTCTAAGGCAATTACGAATAAAATTTTACGAAATATTCTTACTAAAATCAATAGCTGATTCATACTAATCGAGAAATTCGCTTTAGACGTTTTAAAATGTGTTTTTCTTTTTTCTTTACATCTTTTTTTCTTTTTACAATCATAAACACCCCTGTATACATTCTACTGATCACATCTATTGATAATAGGATCTTCGCGTTTTATTCTCAATAAAATCTCGACACATTCGTGCTCACTCTCTCATAATAATCGAATTAAATGAAATTGGTTCACCAGCAAATAGACGAGAAATCTAATGTATGTATAATCTTACGGAGAAGCTTACATAAGTTATATATACTATAAATGGCTGTGAAGTAGTCTTGTTAAATTAACAAGACAGCAAACAAAAATCTATGGCTACTAGTTTAATTAATTTGTTGAAAACAAAAAGCTTATATGTCGTTGTTTACTTTCTTATTACAATACTGTGTTTCTTCTAAAATATATTGGTCGATAATGTTAAACAGACACGAGTCAAATATCGGGCTCTATGATCGTTTGAATTTGATTTAAATCAATTTTCGCTGACGCTGTAATAAACTAGGCGGCTCGGAGGTCATAGGATTAATGAAATTATTTGATGAATTTTTTCTCAGGTGGTAATGGAATAGATCAGATAATTGCCTCGCGTCATTTGATACCTAACAGCCCTAGCTTAAAAAGTGTACTGTAAATTCTAAGAACATATTATAAGATTTTTATCGTTTTAAAAATCCATCTAATTGGCGTTAGTGCGCTATAAGTAGAAATCTTCAAATAGCTCGTCTGCGATCGACTGCCAAGAAATCTCTACAAGACTATTGTATAATAAATGGTCTGCACATCTGTTCGAATCATCTAACTGGTTATAAATTAGTCAGAAGGCTACTCTTCTCATATTTTTTTTTATTTATATTAGGTTTATTTATGGCTTTTGATTTATATTAGGCTAACACAATTCTCAATATACTAACGCTAGCGCACGAATAACGATCGAACGTAACTCGTCTCGCTTGATACATTTATAACAATCTGTTATAGGTATACCCTATACTGTTCGAAAATATATATTGAAACTGATTATTTTATAATAATGAAAATTACGAAACTGTTAATTCGTTGTTACGTAACATATTCTGTTCTATTGGTGCCCTTTGTAGTACCTATTTATATATGTATAATATATTATGTAATCGTTTAATTTAATCATCGTTATTAGGTACGTACAATATGATATAATATAGCGATGCAGATGTTTTATCCCACATCAAAAATAATACGAAGTTACATACTTTGATACTTGCGTTTCATTATTTATTGTCTGCCAGTGTTGATATAAGCAAATATAGATTTTCGAATAAAAGGAAATGAAAAATTTGTTAGTCAATTAATTATAATTATCAGCGTTGATATGACAGGTTCGTTAAACGCAACTGGTGTATTTTTTATTCACAAATTAATTTCAAGAATTCATCTTTGGATTGCTAAAAGGAAAGAAACCAGAAAGGGTATCTTTGTCCTACTTGTTTTGTGCCTCAATGACGAGTGTTTCAGGAATGAATTGATAAGTTCAGAAATCATCGTCACGATAAATTCTTCAAGATAAAAAACAATCATAATCCACATTTCACTCAAATATACATATTTGAAAATGTTCAATTGGTCAGCTTGATGAATATGTTAATTCTAGATACTAAACTTCCCTCACTCGAGCACGAGCTGTAATATTATTATACAAGTAAATTAGAGTGAATTTAGATGAGGCAGGGTTCTTGTGTAACAAAAAAAGAAAGATTATGATTTGAAAGGTGCAGAACAATTGATATCAGTCAATGCGTAATACGGCACTTTGTATGCTGCATTCAATATTGATTTTCGTTACTTTCGTCAGCGTCTAATGGTATCTACTCTTTTGGAAATGAGAAAAAATAAAATAAAATAAAAATACAGTGGTCAATTATAATAAATGTATTATATCACTACCATATTTCAGCAACATAGTAGTAGTATCATGTGTTTCATGTATAATAACTTAAGCTACCGCATTAAATGACAGTAATTAACTGATTTGCATAAAAATATTGTGTTTCATATAATGTTATTATGTGTGTGTAATTGAATATAATAATAACGTTAAAATACGATTAAGTAAATACACTATATATATACTCAATTGAAACTAAGTAAAATGTACATATGTATAATTACAAAGAATTTTCTCAGGTTTTCTTCTTTTCTTTTCTTTTCACAGGCATAATATAATATTATTATTTATAATATGAACTTAGGTCTCTACATATTACATATTATATATATATATATATATGTATATAGGTATTATATATATATATATATATATATAAACAATGTACAAATTAAAGCGCAATCGAAGATAGCTAATTTATGGTAGTTATAATAAAATGTTAAAATTAACAAAAAATAAATCATAACGATAAAAGAAAATAGAGAAAGAAAAAATAATTTTACCAGAGACAAATATTTGCAGAAATCTAAATGATTCCGAGATACTAATATCACTGTGTTTTGACACTCATATTAATTATTTATTAATATATATATTTTCATGAGCATTCTTCCTATTATGCAATCAGAATTCTCTCTATATTAGGCAAGTATATATACAATTCTAATTATTCCTTGATGCTGCGTATTAATTACATTCATATAAATAATAATTATTATTATTATTATTAATATTATTATAGATACACTATGTACCACCCACTTTGTTTTTGGAAAGTAACATTATTATTATTATTATTACCAACAGTCTCCGTGCATCACCGGTTGTGTTGTTTCGCCTTAGCGATCTCTGTTGACTTTGTATCTTTAGTTTTCTGCAGCTTTTTAGTATCAGACTTGAGCGATGCCGCCGCCTTTGATGTTGCGCTTTGTCTGTTGCACTTCTTCGTCGTACTTTTCGCAGTTGACTGAGATTCACTCATTCTATCCAACTCTGCCATTGCTTCCTGAATAGCATTTTCCAGTTGCATATTTAATTTACGACTTCTAGAAGAAAATGAAACCTCTAATTAGCCATCTTTTTACATTCACTTGTTCCATTCTAACAAGGGGAAAACAATTTTCAAATGTTTACATTAGTATTATCATCAATGCCATTCAATTTTTACTTTAATCCTGGCAACTCATTTCTGCCCAAGTATAGGTACTGGCGATTGATAATTGTATTTGTAATCGCCAATGTCAATCTAAGGTACAAGTTATCGACTTGCAAGCAGTAATTGGCTGTTGGTTTGCTAATAAATGCTATACATCTTTTTATATCAATTATAGAACTTCATATACAGTACCTAGGTAGTAAATATGCCTTCATACATTCAACTATGTTACATTAATTGCATTATGGTAAACTATATTGCGTTATTTGTTTGATTTACACACGCTTCTTATCTGCAAGGTTTCTTCTATTGTCCAAACATACTTCTTCCGCGTGTAGTTTTCCTACCTGTAACGTCACACTGTCACCTGCCAGGCGTAAATAGATTGGGTTCTCTAATTCTCGAACTATTTATACTCAACAAACTGAACCTACATAGAAATAATTTAATCATTTAATTTAAAAATGAATGGATTTTAACCCTCGCAAATTGCTCCAAATAATATGATAATTGTTATTTTGTATAACGGGGATAAGGGACTGCACATAAAGAAAGAACTAATCAATGTATTGGAGAAGCGCTAGTAATAAGGGTATAGCATTTATTATGACTGTATACTGATGAGGTGAAATTTGATGTTTCTTCCCTAGCAGGTAGCGACTCACTTCCTAAACTTTTTTCTGGCACGGTGGTGTGCTTCGAGGCCATCGGAGAGAGATTTGAGGGAAGTAGCGTCAACCTGGGTGAGCGTTCCGCTGCCCCCGTACCAACGCACCCAAACGCGCAAGCTGCCCGGGGGTCCCAGGGACTCGACTTTTCCAGGCCAAGCTGGACTCCCCCGAGCTGCGCCCCATACTAGCTCACCGACCTCAAGTTTCCATGATTTTCCAGGTTCCCTCTGATCCTCGGTTACTAAGAGCCCAAAGAAGTAATATGTCATAATTGTCTGGCAACGAAGAATCGTGTGCCATTGTCACATTCTCCGGTGAGAAACAAAACGAAAGAAAAACATTTTTGATCCTTTTTCATTTCCACCCTTAATAATCCCAGAAGCTAATTCATTTCCTATCCGTTAATTCCCACCTCCAATTTAGGTTTATATTATACAATAATAAAGTGATCCCATCACCCAGATCTCAGAACAATTAACAGAGTATGGAAACTTGAAAATGACTGAATTTAACAATAATTAGAAAAACGGACGACATACTCTGCAACACTAAGAATTTCATCGACATTTCAACACATAGGGGCCTCCCACCAACCCCCATGAAATATTCATCTACCACAATCGAATAGGCAAAGTGAGTGCATGGGTTTTTAATGTTAAGTACTGGTGCTTGCTGCGTGATCGTTGCTGTTACTAAGGCATAGTCGCTAATAACTTTTGACGGTGATACGAACACTTTGTACACGACTATAAAATGCTGTTGCCAAATTTAACCAGTCATTGTATGCAAGGGAGAATCTCATGGGCAGATAATTATACGCATTTTATATTCCGATATCAAAGTGTCTTAGCCCTCTGCCGTCGTAACACTTCGTTAATGCTGATGAGCGATTGTCATTTCTTATGAGATTGTTTGGGGTATGCACATGCGGGTCGAGGTGAGGCGTGTGGCATTATATATGTACAAAAATTGTGTGCCACACGATCTCTGGTATGAACAAATGAGATTTAAGCGATCGCTGACCGCTGGCGACGAATTTTATGGAGTGAATTATTATGTGGTATTAACAAACCTAACAGCCAATTAGTAAACACAATAAAATATCCTGATTTATTATTTACAACTGTGATTGTTATGCGAGTTGTTACTGTTGGACAAGCAACGATAATTTGACAAAATAGACGATATTCAATAAAACAAACTTGAATACTGGATTACTTACCTGCGTGATTTCGATAATAATGGATTAGGCGAACATGAGAAATAATAATCGCGGACATATCAAGGTCAATAATATAGTGTCAAAGTACTCAGATATTGTTTTATATTTGAATGAAATTAACGCATAGATGCGATATAAAAATCAACTGAAAAATCTGAATACTTTAGCACATGTGCAGGTAATGCGTGACGATATTATACTCAATAACAGCCGCTGATGATGTTGCGTATGAATAATAATATGGGCCATTACCAAAGCAATTATGTTAGAAATGTGTGAGGATGAACCATGCTAATGAAGCCATCACCATGGCCCTCTTTCACTCGTCTCTCCTAAACAGAATCCTTCTTCAATCATTCTTTATCCTCCTTACCCTCAGACACACACTATGATTTATCACAACACATGATGTCGAATCTTGCAACTTGATTTTTCAAACAATTTGGAAAACTTATGTAATGCTTATTACCATGCAACAACAGCCGTATATCTAAGGCAGAATTTATTCACAAGTTATAGAGTAGTATAGTATAGGTGTCTGGAAATACAGTACAATACTGACCATCCTGGTCTTCATGCAGAGTGGAGTGCATGGAGTGGACAGAGTCCAGCTTTCTTTTGATCCCACGGCCGAGGGCATGATCCGCGCCCTCGCACCTTGCGGAGCTCACCACACCTTCGGCCTGCTTCAACGTCTCTGACGCATAGATCTGTCAAACACAACTCAATCAACTCAGGCACAAACCTACCGCATGCTATCAATTGATTGGAAGACTTTAGTTAATAAATGTTTGTGTATTATCAGATTCCGGCTATACCATTTTATCAAGAACCCGGTTCACTTTTCGAAACTTTTATACCAAGTAGTCAGAAAGTAGTTGGTTAATTTTACTTCACATGCAGCGAAAGAGTTACCAATTTCCCTTCAAATTTGTAATCGATATTATCATACCTACAATTTATGTATTTTCAAGCCCTTTCACATGCTTCATAATTCCTTTGTACTTAGGTTTTGAATATTTTATTGTATCATATTCAATGCGATGATTGATCGAAACTCATTCTTCTGAACATGCATTTTTAGAAAAACGAAATGACTATAAGATCAAACTTAAGATTTTTTAAATACGCATGCTTATTGCAGGTTTGTTTGTTAAGAATTAGTTTTAGAATATATTCTTGATTAAGAATTTATTTCGTCATATAAATTGGTAGGTATTTATCTAAAATTCCGTTATCACTGAATAATAGTACAATTACATATTGTAGTTTACGTTAAATAATAATTCTACGATTAATAATATTTAATGCTCGTATTAAAAAAGAGAAAAAAAAGAGAAAAAAAAATACTTTTTTAAAATAATGTTTTTAAATACAAACTAATTACAAACTTAATGTTATTATAAATTCAACCCGTTCCCTTGTTATATAAATTCAACCAACAGCAGAGATATTACGATTATTTAAAATGTTAATGTACAAATCGATAATAAACAATTAGAATATAATCATCTCTGTGTTAATCCTCCTCCGAGGAGTCGCTATCTTCGCAATCGTTGCCTTGATCTTGGTATGCGAATTGATTGTAAATGTAAGGATCAACGTATGCCTGTTTGTTCTGATAATAATTAGCAATAGCAACGTCATTAACATCAGACCTATAGTTGTACAAATGAGGATACAGCCCCGGTGTAGGTGAACCAGAGACGTTCATAATTTTCTGATTAACTAAACTCTGCTGATAATATGCAGGCATGCCACCGGCATTAGGTTCTAAGAATTTTTCACCCGAATAGGAATGTGCCATTGCGTGACTGTCGACGCTTTCACAAATCTCAGGATCTACCTGATCGCAGTCTGCATCCTCTTCATAAACTCGCGAAGTTACCCTCTGCGAATAGAGATTTGGGTCCGACGGAATCATAGTGTAGTGCGCGTGGTCTGGTACTAATGTCTGTTGCCTGTACATGTTAGCGCCAGGAATGAAATGGGGATTATGATAGAGGATCGGGTAATGATTTTGGTCAATGATCTGAGATGAATTGTCAGTATCCGATAAAGAATTATTTTTAACATCTCTACTAGCGTCTAGCTGTTTCGCCGATGGTGAATTGTCCATAATGTCTGAGTAAATGGAATGATTTGGTGAAGATATGTCCATACGCTCCCATGAATCTGCCCGAGTGTTTTCTGGGTGTGTCGTATCGGCTGGCTGGTGGGTGTCTGTTTTAGTGAGATGATGGGTGCCCTGTTCTATGTGGTTACCAACCTGGATCCCCGTTGTAACCGTAGACTCAACATAAGTTTTCCCATGATGTCCCGGCTGTCCAATCATCACTTCTTTGCTCGCTATACCATGGACTCTCCAATCCTCCGCTATAATCTGCGTATCACCCGAGTCAGGTTCGCTACTGGATACGCAGTGTACCATTGGCTGAAAATTGTTTATAAAAGAATGTTGAAATTTCATTGAAAATAACTTCCGTTTCATTCAAACCACTTCTCTATCTATTCTTTACACCAAAATTCTTATAGAATACAAAAATCAACATTACCGTCGAAGAGGAGTGGTGCCTGGTCGCCATTGACGGTGCAGGAGATGCTGCACCATGAGTAGTGGTATCTACCGCAGGACTACTAGACCGTTGACTATTTCCAGGGCTGTGCGTTGTCGTATCTGGTGGTGATCCTTGTCTCATCAGGGTAGATTGGGCAACATTGCTCGCTTGATTGCCTGCCGTTTGTGTAGACACAGAATGTCTTGCTGTCAAAGGACTATGTTGACTATTTTGTTGAGCAGTTTTTTCAACAACAGTGGTGCTACTACTTGTTAAAACGTATTGTTGCTGTTGCTGTTGTTGCTGCTGCTGCTGCTGTTGTTGTTGTTGCTGTTGTTGATGATGCTGTTGTTGTTGCTGCTGCTGCTGCTGTTGTTGTTGTTGTTGCTGCTGCTGCTGTTGCTGGTGATGTTGCTGTTGTTGTTGTTGCAATAATTGTTGTTGTTGTTGATGATGCTGCTGTTGCTGTTGATGATGGTGCTGCTGCTCTATATTTTGCTCTGACCTTGGTGAACTGACTGTACTCTTTGGTGAGGATGGAGACTTTCCCTGAACCAGTCCACTGCTCAGAATGTAGGATTGATTGTGGTCTAAATTCATCGACTGATCGATACCATTCCCATTGTTATTAGATGCGGTTTGAAAATTGGGGATCTGATTGTTTGATACCATGGTGGTCTGTTGCTGCACAATTGTCGTGTTCTGCTGTACAAAAGTTGTGTTTTGCTGATTGGGAGCAGAAGAGACAGCAATATTAGATGTAGGTGCACAAGGAACCATCAATGTTTGACCATTCATTTGTATAAATTCCTGTTGACCTTGTACATTCGATGGACGAACTTGCGAAGTATTAAAAGTCACTTGTTGGTTTGGACTAACATTAGCTACTATCGGGCTCAACTGGTTTCCAAACGAAGTGGTCCCATTAACGAGAAACTGGCCGCTGTTAGGCGAGAGAAATTGAGCCCCCGGACTGTGCTGTTGAATAATTTTACCGCCTGTTGCTTGCGGAGCTCTAATTACCATCCCCGCTGGTCCAGCAGCCAGAATACTTTGCCCGGGACTAAATATGCCGCTGTGACTTTGGACTGGAGTAAGAACATTCTGTCCATTTACATTCTGTATCTGTAACTGCATTCCTATGTTATTATCCTGCAAAAGTGTCGCTGTACCATCAGCGGACATTACCATACTGCCAATTCCCGGTACAATAAATTGTTGAATAGTAGGAAAATTCTGCATCATTCCCGTAGCCCCGTTCAACAGATTTACTGGCTGTAATAAATTAATCTGCTGAGTCGGCTGAGGATTTGTTATTATTTGTTGGGTATTGAATTGAGCCGAAGCCGTTCCAGCCTGACCATTCATAACGAGCTGAGCCGGAGCACCCCCTTTGCCAGGAACAATGGTAAGAGCCTGTAACATAGGACCGCCAATGCTTTGGGTCTGAAAATTTTGCTGGGCAAAATTAGACTGCGATTGCATAAGCATTCCTGTATTTTGTTGGGATGATGCGATGTGCAGCATAGAAGCAACCGTTTGCGAATTTCCCTTCCTCTTTTTATACGCCTTCTTCTTATTCATCCCAGACTCGGGAGACAGTAGTGACGGCTGTCGGTTAACCATGCCTGAATTGGCGTTAACATTTCTCGCAACTTCTTGATTCGCCTCTAAAATCGACTGCGCATTTTGTAGAACATTACCAGTGGCAACGGTGAGATGTGGAATTTGCACATTCTGCCCCATACCATCCATTGTCATAACGCTAGGCTGAATAAGCAGCGGAGTCTGAATAGTATTCACAAGTACAGTAGGCTGTCCAAGTACTTGCTGAGCTACGCCAACAGCCGGAATCACCTGACTCACTGCACCAGTCACATTCGTCACCATCGGTGATACTGACATCGGTGGCATTGAGCTAGCATTCGACATAAGTTTCGGTGGTGGAGGAGCCATGACTCCGCTAATCCCAGACCCGGTACTAGCCATAATAAGCTGCCCACCACTGGAGACTAAGATGTGACCAGGAGGCAAGCCGTTACCAGAAGAATGCTTCAGCACTCCAGCCGAGGTGTGGATAACATTATGAACTTGGACGTTTGACTGAGGGTGACTTTGCTGATGTGATTGTTGCTGCGGCTGCTGAGCTTGCGAACAAGAGGTGGCCTGAGGTACCTGAATACTGCTCACCACACTCTGGACCATTTCTAAAGGAGATTTCGACACGCTAACGGTCGGCGATTGACTATACGCGATCGGACCAGAGCTCGAGTGATGCAACGTCGCGGAAGATACCGTAACGTTCGCGGGTATTGCATTAGACTGTTGACTCTTGCTCGCAACAAGCATGTTCGGTATAGCTGAATTCGGCATGACGGACGGCGCGTTGATGGAAACTGTGGCAGTATTTGCTCGTCCAGCGAGTACGGAAGTTATAGTATTGCTACTGGCCGTATGGCCACTAGCCATGGTTGTTATTACGGACGAGGCGCCGCTGTACGGAGTCAAGGATCCCCGCGGCACGTTAATCGTATGAGGATGCGGCTGGTATCCGTCGATGGCAGATTGTCGGAGATTTGCTACTTGCCGTTTAATTGAATGAGACGAATTCTGCGTCAAAGTATCGGACATTTGAATAGCTACTTCGATTTGCGGCGAAGTGCTAGGTGGGACCGTGCTCGACGGTGCCATAGTCGAGCAAGGCGGCGTCGGCGATCTTTGCTCCTGCGATCCGGACGAGGACGAGGACGAGGACGAAGAGGATGACTGGGTAGGCTGTTGACCCTGAGGTGTCGACGGCTGAGAAGAAATATGCCCGGGCGTTTGATGAGAATGAGGCGTCGGCGGTTGCGAGTAACTGTGCGGCGTCGAAGGTTGCGAGGATATTAAACTCTGGGGTGTAGTCGGCTGCGATATACCGGACGTCGAGGACGCGGGATTCTCGGAATTGGCAGGGCTGTGATTGCCTATAGGAGATCCATGGCTGGTGCTGACAGTCCCTCCCTGAATCGGCCTGGAATCGATTTGTTGACTGGTGGGTAATCTGTCCCCGTAAGTGGACGAAGTAACAGGATCGTCTCGTTGATCAGACTGCACGATGTACTGTCGATGAAATTGGTGTTTGTACTGATCCTGAACGTAGGATTGCGTATCGGCGCTGGAAACGCAACCTTGACAAGGACTGTGCTCGGGAACTGTGACGTTATTTATCGGTGTAGGAGTCATGCTGCTGTGAACAACTACCGGAGAAGTAGCGTGATTCTTAACGGAATTACAGACGGAAGAGGTTGTGGGACTTGGTAAGGAGGAAGGCTTTGGTTGTGGAAGATAAGCGTTACTAGGCACACTCGCGCCGTGCGTGGTCTGAGATACTTTCGAACTGTTCAATATCGTAACGTGAGAGCTACTGACGCCCGTTTGCCTGGATATTGTGCTGTTCAAAAGTGCCGTTTGCTGGGCAAGATATCCGCTAGGATCGTCAAGGAAGGAAGGACCGCTGCTCGGAACCGTAGAACCGATTTGATTACTGGACTGTCCCCCCTTATCGGCGTAATCATCACCCGGACTGAGATTTGATTGATCAACAATGTTGTTCTTAATCTCGACGGAATGGTGTTGTCGTTTTTTACCGAACGTTCGACTAGCCTTAGCCTTTTTCCGCGCGAGTTCATCGGTCCACGGCGAAGTAGGTGGGATATGATGATGCAAAGGTGGAACCCGGTCGAACGTATTGCAGACTAAATTATTCTGTACAGAAACAGGTGGTGACTGATGAGCCGCGGCTATGGTCCGATTTTGTTGCCACGGCGGAGCTCTTGGATTAAATTGAACGCCACTTGTCTGTCCGTTTGGTCCTCCGATGCCGGGTTGAGCCTCGGCGGAATGATTGCTATTAGGACTTCTACCGGGATGATTAACGGTCTGAAATTGTTGGTGTCCAAGTTTCGGATCCATACTGACACCTTTAGTCGGATCAAAGTGCCTCACCGGATAAGGTACCTGATGCTGTGGGTAAATTCGTTGCATATTTTCACCCGGCGTACCGTTAGATATTAAATTACAATTTTGTAAAACGTGATGTCTCTGCAATACGTGGCTATGCAGCTGGTGATGTTGATGTTGAATTTGTTTCGCGTTCATATCTTCCTCGTTAATTGCAGCCGGTCTATTCTGCCGGCTCTGAGAATCTCCGTTATTAATTCCGTTCACTACGGGGCCAACATTCGATTGCTGCATCACGTTCATAATCTGTCCATTGAGCTGGTTCGTAGATTGCGAAACTTGATTCGGATACTGAGACTGCGCGCACGCCTGTGATATCTGTTGCTGTTGTTGCTGCTGTTGTTGCTGCTGGTGAATTTGCATTTGAAAATGTTCAGGCGTCTGGGATTGTATCAAATGCTGCGGTGGCTGTTGATGTTGATGTTGCTGCAGCTGTTGCATTTGGTGTTGATGAAGCTGCTGCAATTGGGGATGAATCGAGGGCTGTCCCGTAGTTTGCGATGGCGTAACATGATGCAAAAACGCATCCCCCTGATGCTGAGCCCCGTAATTATTCGCGGCTTGCGCCTGCTCCGGGTCTTGACTAATATGTTGTTGTTGTTGTTGCTGTTGTTGTTGTTGTTGCATACTCATATTATGCTTCTGCAATTGTTGCAAGTGAAGTTGTTGCTGAAGCTGCTGTTGCTGTTGCTGCTGCTGATTAATATGCTGTTGTTGCATCACATGTAACGATTGTTGATTCAATTGATTTATGTACGTAGGCACCTGTTGTGTCATTTGATTATTGACGACACCCTGTTGTTGTTGCTGTTGTTGCTGATGCTGCTGCTGCTGCTGTTGTTGGTGAAGTATTTGCATGTGTTGCATTTGCTGGTGATGATGCAGTATTTGTTGCTGTTGTTGTTGCTGCTGCTGTTGTTGCTGTTGTTGCTGAGATATGTGCTGTTGCATAAGCTGTTGTTGCTGTTGTTGCAGTATCAACTGCTGTTGATGCTGCTGTTGAAGAAGCTGTTGCTGCTGCTGCGTCATATTCTTCAAATTATTTGTCTGCTGATTCATTACCAAAGGATTGCCCATCACCATTCCGGCCATACCGTGTTGAGCCAATCTCTGCTGGGGCGTACGAGTCGCGACAGCGCCGTTTATGTCGTGACTTTGCGACGGGGAATTCAATGGCTGGTGACTTATCGATTGGTTATTATTCGGCTGAATTTGCAGATTTGGTATCGCGATCGGCGGCCATAACTATGGAGAACAGAATAACGAAGGATGCCAATCAGAAAACCATTTCCTAAGTATAGATCGACGTTCGAAATAATTAGTGTCCGCCTAGTATCGGAGACGGAAAACTTTACCTGTGGACTGTTAGAAACCGGAGAGCCTTGTACCCCGGTTGGTGTAGAAGCGGCCAGGGCACGTTCCCGTTGTGCCAGCAACTGAGACACCGAGACACCCGAATATAAGCCTCCTGCGCTTGCCAACTTCCGCTTTTTCCTCTTACTAAGGCCGTCTGAAAAATTGTGAGATTAAAAACCGATATTGATAAAAAAAAAAAACCGGATGAATTATTACAGAAGTGCAGGTAAAAGGAAGAAAGGAACTACTCGGATAATTGACGGTTTGAAAAAGCAATTTAATCGCCGAACAAGAACGTAATCACGATTGTTTAATTATATCCGAGAGGTGAGAGAGGGTCGGTACAAGGGTGGGTGAAGATTTTCCTGAAAGAGAATAAAAGAACGAGTATGGTCGTCGTGGAAGCGGAGAAAAGGCAACATAAATTCAATTCATATTCCAACTCGACAACTCGCAATTATAAAGTTATACGGGAGAAGGGAGAGAGAGAGAGGGAGAAGGAGAAGGAGAATCTGCGGAGTGGTGAGAAAATGGAATAACATTTTCCGCTACATCCCCCGCATTTCCCACCCTCTATCTGCATTTCAACGGGCCACTATATTCAAACAAAAGGTGTATACATATACCCCGTCCTTAAGCCGGGGCGATATCCAGGCCGAGATATGCCCCCGGTATAGAAGACGGAGTTTTGTTTCGCGTGACGACAACTCCTTCGACCATTTTAACCTCGCTGACTCGACCCCGCAACTCTATGCGGTTCCTGCGGTCAGTTTAACGATTTTAGCCACCAAGCCCACCCAAGGTGGGTGCCTCAACCCTACCGCCTCCTGTCCTCCTCTTTCTCCTCCCCCTCCTTCACCTCCTTCGAGACTGAGTAGTCATGTGCGTGTTTAAGCCTTTCGTTTGCCCAGCAAAGTATTCGACCGCGTCTAAGCGGCTTACATTGATTGGACCATACGCCTCCCGTCTTAATTCGCGGCTACTCAACTTCTTGGTAGATATATGTATACTATCAGGTATAAACGTGACGACAGGTCTCGATTTCCAATCAGCGTTTTTCCCATCTGGTAAATGACATTTGTTTCTATCTGATCGATTTGTAAACGGCGTGAAGATCCCTCGTTAGAGGTAAACCACGAGAACGGTTGAACAAAGGCTCGAGATACTGAAAAGCGGGGGGTACGAGAGGGATCCCGCTCTTCGAAAGAGCCCGAAACAACCCTCCGTTCAACGTGAATTTCCAACTTCCTGCAGGGCAGAGAGGAGAGGATGCCGACGTTTGAAGATCGTAATATTGCGATAACAACCGTCAACGCTCGCTGAAATTGGCGTGATTCGAGAGAGGGTTGGCCCGCCGTGCTTTCTCTCATGTTATATATCCTTGTCTCCTTGTCTACTTGTCTATAGGTACGGAAGGGACACGAATTTAGCCCCGCGGTGTTTCTTAGTGTTGAAGGATACAGAGAGCGATAGAAGGACGAGGAGAGGAGCGGCGAAGGGGGAAGGGGGGAAGGGTCTTTTATCTCTAAGCCTTCAGAGGATAATTATACCCTGACGTGTGGCAAGGGAATTGAGTGGCGTAGGGCAGCGAGGAAGGAAAGATAACTGGAGGGTAGTAACGAGTCCTTCTCCTTCTCAGCTCCTTCATTATGGATAGGGCGATGATTTTGCTGCGACCGCGATTCGAAAGGATAAGTGATCGTTGACTTCGTTCGCGGTTGACGTGCCATCTTTGAAATCTTTCAATGGACACGATCATCGATATAGAAGAAGAAAAAGAAGAGGAGGCAAAAATGGAAGTGGAAATGGAAGTGGAAGTGGGAATAGAAGGCAAAGAAGATCCTTTATCTTCGCACGGTTGCGAGCTCTTACGCCCAGCGGCTTTCTTTGAACCCTGGAGAGATTATATTATACCGGGAAAAGGACGAGGGCTTTTCCGAAATCTGTTTTACAGATAAAGACAACCTTTCCTTGTACTTCCCGAGCGTGGCTCAAGCATTTACCGCCTGAAGTGGCCGTACCTGATCTTGGGAAGATGAAAATGATACAGGGACTTGTAAACCTCGTGTAAACCATACGAGCGAGTTACGAGTTTAGAATTTTCGAACCTCTAATCAAGGGGATAAGAAAAAAGCAAACTTCTTCTCGATGACTCGATGCGCGCTCAAGCGATGGATTTAAGTAGCCGTGAAATTGTGTTTACGCGATCGTTAACGGTTCTCTCTGTTATAAATTGTAGCCTCTTTTCCTTTTTCCTTTTTCTTCGAAGTTGAATGAATCGGTAGATTGAAAGTGATTCTTATCCTAGCTCTCCCTCGTTTCCCTAGTATTTTCTTATACGTATTTATGTACACCGAGATTTTCGACGAAATCTACGCTGACCATTCGTTTTTTACTAAAAAAAAAAAAAAGAAAAGAAAAAAAGAAAAAATCGGATAAATCGTAATCAATAACCTCTACACCGATCGGGATGTAGAAAAAGTTTAATCCATTAAACACGGAGACCAGCGATTCTCAACCTGAACTATATAATATGTTATGTTCGAAAAA
Source organism: Rhogogaster chlorosoma (assembly GCA_944452935.1). Taxonomy (NCBI): domain Eukaryota; kingdom Metazoa; phylum Arthropoda; class Insecta; order Hymenoptera; family Tenthredinidae; genus Rhogogaster; species Rhogogaster chlorosoma. The sequence continues at coordinate 21,921,867 of OX101804.1, forward strand.
GATCTAAATCGCATACCATATTATCGATAAAAGTATACATACTGTTTTTCAAGTATTCGGCTGAACTGAAAATCGTTGAAAATCGACGTTAATATATAATTACGGAACGTGAGAATGGTACGAAATGCGACTCCGACGCAAGTGAACCTCGATAAGTCTGCGATAATAATGATGTGTTAATTTCTTGGGAATTATCAGCGGAGTCTCGATCATGTTAAAATCGGTGCTACTTCGAGTAAGTCGCAGCTCTAACTGAACGTTGAATAACTGAATGCGCATGAGCGTCTAGGGGCGCAAAGTCGAGTGGAAACGATGCGCGGTCCGGTACTGCAGCGGGAGGTTTGTCCTTCCCTAACTTCCCTCCTCTACCTTCTCGTTCTTCTCATATACCTTACCCCTCTATCTCCGTAAGGTTCAGGACTGCTTATATTCTCGTATGAAATTAACCCTTATCAACGCGTGTCTACTAGCTTCTTCTCTCCACCTGCGTCAAAACCCACCCCCCATCCCCATCCCCATCCCCATCCCCATCCCCATCCCCCGGCGTCAGGGACGACGAGCCGGTCGATCCCAACGGAAACAGCAACGACGACGTGTATGTGTGTGTGCAAAGCATAGGTATGTAGGTACATCGCAGACGACCACGACGACTACGACGACTACGACGAACTGCTAACACCCGCGGACTCCACCTCAGCCATTCCACTGTTGGACTTTTTCTCTCTCCCGGGACTTATTGATCGCGCTACTACCGACAAGAAGACACGGCTTCGGCTGATTGGCCTCTTTCAAAGGTGGCGAGCAAGAGCGACTGACTCCCACCCTTCACCCACGCCTTGTGGCCCGGACACACCGTAATCCGCAGCCAGTTTATAAAATACAATATGACCAAGGAGGGAGGGAGGGTGGCAGGGATGGGATGGGAAGATTAATTCCCCTTTACACGGACAGACGCCCGGCTAGCGGAGAGCGCCGAGGTGAAGTTATAGAATTTAGGAATCAATTCCTGTCTGGAAGTTAAATCTCGCTGATTCTACCATGAAATTTTTACCAAACTACCCTACGAGGAGGATATTTCTTTCGCCCCATTTTTCAATTCCCCGAAGTACGTATGTAGCAGGTATGTAGTACGTACGGTCGAAGTGAATTAATGAACAAAAAGCACACTAGGGATTTTTCAAGCTGGGGTGAAAAGCTCACTCTCCTTGTCCACCGGGCGCGGGCGGTGTGCGAATGGATGAACGAGAAAGGAAGAGGAGAAACGCTATAAAAACTAAAATAAAATAAAGTTTTCATTGATTGTAGAACTCGCTCGACCACCGACGATAAACTATGCTTAACCTCGGGTTTATTTGATCCCGGGCTCGAAAGCTCCCTATGCCCGGCACCCCGCCGGTGCTTGCTGCGCTGCTACCACATTCGGGTGGGGGATGCGCTCCTCTCCCTCTCTGACGTTCCCTCAACGATCCGCGACTCTCCTCCTCTTCCTCCTCTTCCTCCTTCTATCCCCTTTGTCCCCCTTCTGGCATCCCCCAACGCGTCAGAGGGATGCCTGGCGAAGCAGTCTCTCCGCTTGTCGCTTTATATCACCGGAAAATTGGAATTGAAGCGCCGGTAGAAGCGAGCTTTCAAGTTTAAAACGACCCCATAAACCTCCGCGCAAAGCCCCGGTTAAACGTGAAAACGCGAAAACATGCTGGTTAACGTTACGTTAACTTTACACCGAGGATTCAATTTCTATACCAATTATTGCTTTTTCCCCGTCCTTCTCTTTTTTCTTCTCCCCTTTTTCTTCTCCGCTGACATCTACGATAATCAATAAGTATAGCCAACTAATCCGAAACTGTTTTTGAAACCCTTGAATTTTTCAATTCGTTACTCACATTACAAAGCTCTGCTAATCCGCTTGACTCCGTAATCATTTGCGACGCGGAGTGAAATATAGCTTATACCGTATATAGCACGTAGAATATAGAATACAGAATATAGAATATAGACCCTAGACTCTAGGCTGTAGACTCTAGAGAAATGAGAATCGAAGTAGCAGCTCAGACGACGGTAATGCGCGTGTGCAAATTGTAATTGGCGTGAAAGTAGCACAGAGTTAATTTCATTAGCTGTATTGTTACTTCCTTATCTTCTTATTCTTCAGAATAGCTATACCGCATAATAATCGATTTGTAAATTGACATGTAAATTACGTACGACGTAATATGGTATTGACAGAGTTGAACAGGGCCGGGTTGGAGTTCTGAACGGTCAAACTTCTGCGAATTCGTTTCAGAGGATTTAGAATTTTCAGAAAATTTGAAGTTCAGGTCATCAAGATTCCGAGAGGTCGCAATGCAGACGGATCACAACTCTGAAAATCCAGACCTACGAAAGCCCAAGCATCCGAAACCTTTGTCTATTTCTCTGGATCGGAAGACAAAGAATAGCTCGTTCTAATCGAGACCCATTTTACTGACTTGAACCGATAATTTCTATGCTATTATTAATTGACAGGATTTTGAAACTTTAGTTCAAAAAAGTAAATCTCAAGACGATTCATTCGACATCTTATCGGTTTTATTATCCTTTCAAAGTTTCCGAAATCGGCTATTTAGACTTTCGGGGGAAACTTTTTAAAAACTGTGAACCGGTGATATACAAATTCGGAATTTTCACCGATCAGGACTCTTGAAATTCTGAGCATCAACCCTGCCCCGGTTGAACACAGCTTTTATAAGCACGAATACGGAAGAATGAAATTCAATTATACCTTCAATGAACCAGGAAAAAAAAGAAAGAAGAGTATATGAATAAAAAGTGTTTCGCTTACTGCTGGCACAGGGATCGGTGGCTCGGAAATTCGGAGCGGCATCCTACTTCCGTTTACTATAGGGTCATTACCGTGTCTCGACTAAGGACAGGCGATTCAATCTGCAGTTATCACAGGCGCGAGCCGGCACCGGGAAAGGAAAAGGAAGATCTGGCAAGGGCGGTGCAGGATCGTCGATTTAATCCCTCTCTCTCTCTCCCAGCTTTCCCTTGCTCTTTCTCTTTCTATTTCCCTTTTCTCTTTTCTCTTTCCCACCTCACGCCTACGCCCAGCAGCTTCTCTTTCCCTCGACTTCCAAGTTGCCAGAGATTCGCTCAGTTTCTCGTAATAACCTTACCTACCTACCTACCTACGCGAAGCGATGAAAGTTTAATACCAACCAACCTACCGGAAATTTAATATCCTTTTGTTCGTTGATTTTTTCTTTTTTTTTTCGGTTATAGCTCGAATCGAATTACTGAACTATATTATAGCAGAAGTGGAAGGCGGTTTTGATTAGGCGAATAAATTTTACTGCGGTATTTAAAATAATTGAAAGTACTCCATACGGACTTAGAGAGTCAGACTCGCGATTATTATTAACTAATCGTGATAGAATAATCCGCAGATAATTCTAAGCCTGAATGAAATGAATCTATAAGCGAGGTACGTCGTGATTCTTCGGCGTGTAATCCTCAGCCCCGGCAATTCCGAGCGAAGGATCGAGGCCCGAATTGGTCCAGTTCGAAGTGGTTTAGGTAAGGTTTAAGGAAAAGAAGCGAAGTAGAAAGGGAGAGTTTTATCTTTCGAACTTGCAGGATTATTGAGGTTTTCGAATTCGTATCCGGAGCGCCTGGAGCACGCGGGGCCGCATGATATATTGATAAATGTGGTTATACCTCGTCGCTTGCGGGGAAAAAAGACGTGGGTAGCTTTTAAATCGGAATAGGGAGGGTAGGAATCCGATCGAGCAAAAGCTTTTTTCGACTGCCGCGGTGCCTACCACAATCCGGAGAGAAAGCGTCGGCGTATATTCGCTCTTTGGTTCGGGGGGGTGTAGAGCGATGAGTTATACATACAGCGCGGAAATCTAGTCGAGGGAAGATCCGGGACGGAGCTGAAGCTGTCGATAATAATTCAGGCCATAATATAAGCAGCGATAAAAAATAAAACTAAAGAAACACTTCGGCTTGATTATCTCCCATTTCTCAAAGCCCCGTAATAAACTATAGGACGAATTGATTTCCCCCGATCTATACGTCTATTAACTCCACACTGTACCCCGACGAATCTCGGCGGTGGTTAGCTTTGTTGATTGCAATTACGATTACAATTGCAATTAGAACGCGTCGAGTTAAGCGAGGGTATTGTCGCAGCTCGCCCGCGGGTAACTCGATCATCGATATAAACCTGGCTAGGTATACCCTCGTATGTACGATCGAGAATTACCTCGTCGAATTCTCAAGAGGGAGAGAGGTCGGATGTATAATAGAATCTAGAACTGACCGGCATTATTGCAGGGGGAAATTAATCCGCGAATTCGTCAGGAATGAAAGTCTGATTTGGAAATCTTTCGTTACATGGCTAGTTTGATATCGCATGGGACGCGTTTAATCCTCAGATTTTTCATCCTCTAACCTCTTCATAAAATCCTTCTACTTACTTTCCCGACTTGTTTTCGCAGAAACGGGATTGTCTGGGTTATTATTGGAGAGTAAAGTATAGAGGTGCGGGCGGTTGCAGCGAACGATGCGGGGAAGAGAAGAGGAGAGGAGAGGAGAGGAGGGCTATATATCATTCGTGGTTTAATACCACCAGGGAGATCGGAATTGAAGAGGGGGAAAGAGGGAATAGCCGAGGGTTGGGGGTTGGAAAAAGAGTCGAGGGCGACGCCGACGCCGCAGCGGCTCCACTAATGCCACAATTTCATCGTTTTTCTTCACCGCGACTTTTTCCTAATGATTACGAGGGCGCGGTGCGGTGGCTGCGGCGGATGGAATCGCGCGTTTTCTCAACGAAGTGAAACTTTTGGTCCTCTTCCAATAAAAGTTGGCACGTGCTACGTAGTTCGTTCCTCGTCGATTATATCGCCACGGTATAGATATACCCACCTAAGTTATATACATACGCCGTCGCGACGTCTGGAATTTCGTATATCTCGCAGTTTCGAGTTCGTCGTTGCGCCTCTTCTCTCGCGGGGACTGAGCTATACCGGACAAACTTTCCTAATATACGTTTCACCCGTGTTGAACCACACACAACGCGACAAATCAATCCGAAAGTAAACTTTCCACAAATTAAACATATATCTAGTTTTATACGACGATTTTATTTTACTTTTCATCATTCCTCGTTGATTTCGAACTATAAATCGCAAAAATTTTATCATTTCATCATTTTATAACAAAATGAGATAATTTGTATACTTACGGAAAAAAAGGAATCTCTTTGCCGAATATGGTACATAAAACGGATTCGAATACGTAGAATTGTGTCTGATATAGAACGTGTGTATATACATAATTTCCGAGCAATTATCCGCTCAAATAATCTACTCAAACTATACTTATGCCTCTTTCGTTTTTAAACAACTTTTTTCCCGGTGAAATCTGCAACGCGATCAAAGGAAAGGCAAAGAAGAAAAGAAAACGCGCGGGGGATACGTATAGGGGCGAGGGTTTACCTAATCTTCAAAGATTTTTTTTCTCCGTCCCTAAAAATTATCCCTTGCCTTGCTAGGGGTGGAGCTTTTCGTTGGAATAAAATAAAAAGAGAAGAAAGCAAAAAAACGTCATATTTTCCAGATTATATTATCGGGCATCTAGTTATACGAAACTTTCACGTCTGCTACCGAGGTGCTTGCGGTACTATAAATGATTCAAGCTGTGTCTCACCTTTTTTGGACTTGTCCGATGAGGTAGGCGACGGCGAGGCTCGAGGCGCCGGTACACAAGAGACGGTCGAAGAGGCGACGGGACTCGCCGCAGCTACGGGTAGCAACAATTTCCTCTTATGGTTGCAGAGCTTCGTCATCTCTCTGGTTTTGCCCTGGTCCGGGCACCAAGGTCGTGTAGCAACCTGAAGCGAAAGAAGAAAAAAGAAAGGGTCAAATTTTCGTTTTTTCTTAATTTTTATTCCTCCTATTTTACTTTCCAATTAATTATGAACGATCAAATTTCATTCCAACTCTACGCCACTTAGCTATATACAATGCGCGTTGTAAATTCTGACCTCGAATACGAAATTCAATCGATATTTCATTGAATGAATAAGAAATCGTGTTAAACGAAGGTGAAATCAATTAGAATTATGAGAAATCGCAGTCGTCGGTTGTCGATTAGAACTCGAGTAGATAGCTGTCGTTTAATAAATAATGAGCAAACGAATAACGAAAGGGAGACGGTCTACGGAGTATACGCGTTACGTATATCGTTCGACGTACGGAACGATTGGCTTTGAATCATTTAGAGCTTTGGTTCTAGTTTTGTAGTTGAATAACTAATAGCTCGGAGCGTTGTTTTCAACGTTTCAAGAAATCTGTGCCACGGTGGGTTACGATTAGGGAATAATAAAGATCGATATCGAAGGAGGGATGGGAAATAAAGAAATTCTACGGTATACGTCGCGCGTATACGTTGCTACTTGTACAGACAATCTGTACGATCTTTATGATCGGCTTGCCCTCGTTTCCATAATTACAACAGAAGTCAGAACCGCTGCGATCTCTGATGTTCCGAGTCTCGCGGTAGGTAACTCTCGGACCGGAGTGGCCTTAATTTTTATTGCAAAAATCGCCGACGACAAGTTAATGAATCCATCAATTGGGCCAATTATACGAGGAGTAGCTCTGCGCCTGGATAAATTCGATCGATAATTATCGCGAGACTGAGACTTTAAATAATGTATGAAAACGAAGGCCGTAGTCATGTAGCCAGGGTCTTGATTAATTGAGAGTGAAAGTTGTCCCCGTATTTGGAATATCGTCGAACGAACGAACGAGAAGACGAGATGAGACGGGACGAAACTTTCGGGTCGTTAAAAATCAGATCATGCCAGCGCGCGCTTGTATCCCGGGTGTGTCTTGAGAGGAGCGAGTTTGTAAATTATGATCACGAATACGAGCGATGGGTCCTTTGCAAGTAAAATTAGGAGTAAGGATGAATAAATCTTCGTAGGTGTAGATATGGGGGATGGATGTACGTTATAGGCGAACGAGCCTGAGCGATTGGTTCGTTAACTCTAATTGTATAAGGGAGATCAATACCTAGCTATATCTGCCTAATTTCGTAGGAGATATTCAGTTCAGCCTTCCAATTAGCCCTGAGGAACTGCGAAGAGTGATTCTCAAATCAGAATGGGATAATAGGTAAATAAATGAACGGTATACTTGATTATTAATTACGTCTATCTATATTTGACATCGAAATTGAAACGTAGCTACGAGTCGTAACCGTATGAACGACCCGTTCATCCAACGGGAAAGAAGAGGGACCAGTCTGCGCTAACTCGACGTAGGTATGTACGTATAAGAGTAGAAAACGACTTCAGAATTCAACGAGCTACGATAGACTCTAATATCCTCGTAATTCTTGATAAGCTGTAAGTCGGATGGAGGTTAGCGGTAATGGGTTTAATTAATCATATAAATTAACAATGGCCTGAATACGATGATAGGATTATTGATTTAACCTTGAAGTAATTCCTCGCTTGACTATAAATTATCGCTAATAGCTTCAGACGTCCCTGACTAATTAGCCGAGATCTTCTATGTATTTATTTCTCTTCACTCTTCCCTCTCTCTATCGCCCACGAAGTAGACGTGCGTATCTAGTCAATTTGTAATAATTACATATTTGATCAATATCGACCAACCCTTGTATGCGATAAAAAAAAGGAAGGGTTAATAAGTGATTTTTCCGTTTTAGAATTAGGATATAATATGTTGGAATAGAACGAAGAATCGAAATAAAATAAATTCCCTGACATTTCCAGGTTTTCCATTTCTCCCGAGATTTAACAGCCACCTTGATTAATGAACAGCTAACGTCGCGTCGTGTCGCGACGCGACGTCGTGAACCGTGGAACTCCATAAATACTTCTTGCCCAAGTTCTGATTGGACGAGGGGGGGTTAAAGTCAGACGGAAGCATGTCACAGCCCACAATCCTAATTACCGTCGAAGCGCGAGTTCGCTTCGCTATCGCACCAACAATTACCAACCACTCGAATTCCTCGAAGGCATACCTACACTCGAGGTACAGGTACAGGCACAGGCTCACAGACATACACACGGGACTCGAACCAAACCAAACCAAAAGTAAAGTAAAGTCAAGTAAAGTTTAAACGTGAAACAAACCCGCGGCGATTTCCGAATCGTGGATTTTCAAATAGCTGTCAAATTTACGGAAAGATTAGAAATTCCGTAGGTACGGGTTTATGCGCGAAGATTCGTGACGTCAAATTTATACTCTCTCGCATCTGTACAGCGCTCGAATTACCGCGAGCTGCAGACTACATATTCCGTATCTTCCTGTTCTTTTCCCCCGGGTTTTCGTTTTTTTTTTTTTTTTTTTTTTGTTTTTCCCCGTTTTTTTTTTTACCGCAGTATACCCAGTCGTAGGATTTATGAGGCTATAACTTTTCGATGCATTCACCAGTCGACCGACGACGACTGGTGCACCAGCGACGATCACCCGTTTCAACGGGAAGTGATGCGGTCTCTCTGCGTTTTATTAGCGAGAACTGCTCTTCCACGGATCGTCGCATTGTCCCCGATTACGCCGATTACCGCATCTCTATCCTTACTCCACTTCAAACTTTTACGGTTCTGCTCCCCTTCACATACCTATATACCTGTCTCACTATATATACATACATACGTTCGCTTTTAATACTCCTCGCTTTTATACGACTATACGACTTCGTTTTCGCATTGTTTTCGCGAAAGGACTTACAACGCAATGTGCGATCGTGTGAATGGGAAACAACATTGGCGTATGTATGACGCGACGTTGTAAAAATCAAACGTAACGAATAACAACTGACTTCATTTACTCGTACACATATATAGGGATAAGGAGTAACTCTTACAAGGCAAAGACTCGCGAGTCATAAAACGAAATTTATGCCAAGGGCTATGCTAAGAACAGCTCGCCTGTGTGGGCAAGTGCATGCAGAAGGGGCTGATCTTTACTGTTCGAAATGATGCACTGAATCCGGGTATCAGGTATTGTGGTACAACAGCGATATTAATTGGCGAATTACCTCGCGGTCTTCGATTTTAACGATTTTCATTCCCAGAGTCGTCAGTCACGCGATATTCTTCGACCTTTAATTTTCAAGGGTGAAACATGAGGATAAAGCGAATATGTAGATACTAGAACTTTACGATTCTCATTCGTTGAAACCGACTTTAGGTCACAAATAGAGCCTTACAATCCAAAGCCTGTTTAAAGGCACTCTGCAAACTCGTCCCTTGTCGTATACCTACCTACATACGCCCTGGGGATGTTAAATTATGCAATTATATCGTACAGTGAACGAGAACGCATGCAGTTCTGAATCCCCGTCGATCATCGTCCATATAGAATCGCAGCCTAGCTGCGAGGCGTTTTTCTTTTTCCTTTTTCCCATTTTTTATTTTCATTCTTTTTCAGTTTTCTCGTCCCCTCTCCTTCTCTCCACACGCCGTTTCTCTCCCTGTACAAATACCGAGGAGTAGAAACGCGCTCCTCTCGGTCGAAAAAAACCAACGTTTATTACTCCTGATCGCCTCCGCGTGTAATACACAGCGGATATTCCCTCTCCGAGGTATACGTACTCGTCCGTACCCACTCTATTCACGAACGGGATAATTCAGTCGGATTTACTACACGGCACGTGTGCTAGGTACACATACCTTCGTAATGCCTCGCACACTCACCGTCGTATGGCATAAATAAGTTATAGAACCGATGTGAGCTATGCAGACCGATAGACGACGGTCGGGTCGTCTGGTATAATGAGGTAGGTAGGCACCAGCTACGAACTGCATAGTATGAACGCAGGCAATTGCATAGCCGTTCTCAGTTCGAGCATGACTTACGACTTACGAGTCGTATTATCGCTGCCATCATTCTCCTCGGACAAAGTGCCCATCGTCAGCCGGACGCGGAGAGGGAAGAGATTTCTGCATCGCCAATTGGCGTCACGAAATCTACCCGAATTAAACTGAAATGCGGATTTCTGTCCGGCTGCAGTGACGTTGGCGGTTTGATATCAGGACAGGGAAATTCGGAAGGCGAATAAAACGAGATGAAATAAAATTGGGCAGGGGGCACGTATGACCGCCTCATAGTACAATAATTGAACGTCAAACCGGCGTAATACTGTGGGGAGTTCAGCCGCCCTGGGATAATACAATTAAATCCTTTAGTGGTCAAAATAGCGTATTAAGTTAACCGATGAAAACCACGCGGGACGACGGGGTGGAGAACTGAAGGAGGGTTTTACGGACGGAGAAAAGGGGTTAACCACCACATATAACACAGGAGTTAATCCCCTTTTCTCATTTCTTCTTTCCCGGACGAATGAAGCCTGCAGCCCATTCCCCGATCAACTTTCTTTCGAAAAAAAAGGCAGAAAATCACACGCCAGGTTCTATATATACGCCTTGGAAAATTGCTTTTCTTCTTCTGTCGGACCGAAAGGAAAGACGGAGTTCCTGATTCCTGATTCCTGATCTCTAAGACCGCATATTATGCTCGTGAGCTTTACTCTCTCCCGATGTATCGCGTTCCTCGTGTCTCGACGCTGGATACGAAAATCCACTTAATTTAATTTCTGTATGCTTAATTATACGCGATCTAGCGATGATCAGTGCGTCGCAGTTCATTCGGTCAGATATATACTTGTGTTGGTATAGCATCGCTCGGTTTTCTACTTTCCCATAGATCTGCGGCGGCAGTTCGACTTTCTCGTTATTTACTCAACTCGACAATCGGTTAGACTTGCCGCAACGATTCCTATGTACCAATGCCATACGAGATAAGGCCACGGGGTACGGGTTATTGACTCATTTCCTCGTACGCGTATGTATATCAAACCTCTAGACCTACTCTAGGTATGCGTACATGAAATCTTCTGAATCTGACAAAAAGTTCACTTGAATTAAGAAAATATTTAGGAAGATTTAAAATTGTCTTGGATAAGAAGTGAAAATTTTCCTTGAACTTCGAATCTTTCTAGATATTTTCTCGATGATTGAAGTTAACTTTTTTTCTCTTTCTTCTGTGTATGAATATATATACGGTGCAGTTCTTGAAATTGAAAAGAAACGATGAGAACGAGTCCGTCCCCGATATTCGGATAAGTATAAATTATAGCAGTAAATGTGGTAATTGGTGGTAAAATGGAAGCCATGATATAATCGTCGATTGTATAGTTATAGATATACGTATATCCGTACATGGATATTGGCAACGGTGGTTAAGAAGAAGGTACAACCATTATTCCGAGCGTTATTTAAGTTAATTGTCGTTATGTAGTCGTAGTTAGTGTCAGGGACATAAAATTATCGGAAGGGTTTCTCCCGCGAAGAATAAGCGCAGTGGGTATGAAGTGGAGAAGAAATCTCGCGCAGAAGGTTGGCGCGCTGTAAGGTAATTGGCGAGGATGACGGAGGAAATTGGCCCGGTCGCTGGTCGACCTCGCGCGCGAAAGAGTAAATTGGATCTTTTACACGTATATAAATCCACACAGGTATGGGTATCGAAGGTGAGAATGTATGGGGCCTATACACTGCAGGCGCATAATGGGGATACGGATAAGTTTAATACCAGCTCGGACGATGTTCACCGCGCAAACATAACTCCCTGCGTACATCGTTCGGCCAACCGACCACCAGCCACCGTTCTCCTTTTTTTTTTTTTTTTTTCTTTCATTTTATTCAATTTTATTTTTTTTCGTCTTCTTTTTTACGTTTTGCTTTTCGCTTTTCGCTTTTTGTATCGCGCGGGGAACGAGTCAACGTGGATTTTTAGATTCGGCACGCGATTACACCGTAATAAGAAAACGAAGGAGGTAGGGACTGCAGCCTATACCTATGTAGGTGTATAATATGCTTGTGCTATAAAAACACGATGGATGATGTTATTACCTGAATAATGAATTAATTCAAACTCTCGGCGGTCGCAGGATATGAGAAGCGAAAGTAATAGACGTGCGAGTACGATAAATATTAGCGGAAAACATGGCGAAGGAGATATGAACGGCAGGGAGGAAAGAGGGAAGAATAATTTTCTTTTTTTTTTTTTTTTTCTTTTTTTATGTACACTTTATCACTTGCACGTCATGATTTAGCCCTGCGAATTTCGGTGTACCAAATTGGCGAAGTATGAGTCGTATGAAATTATTAGCATCGAATGAAGAACTTCAATCAAATCGAAAACGAAATGAAATAAAAATCAAATCAAATCGAATCGAATTGAACTGATTGAAATGGAAGGGAATCCCTGGCGCTGTGAGACAGAGAGCGAAAGGGAGAGAGAGAGAGAAAGGGAGCCCGAAAAATCGTCGAAAAGTGGCTATAAGATTAGAAAATATAAAAACGTGATCGAGGGTAGAAATTTGGCGAACGAATGAGGAAAGAAAGGACGGAAGGAAGGAAGGAAGGATTACATAAGCCAAGGGTTGAATATATGTTACACTTCCTGGCCAGGGATAAAATCGATTAGCCTAGCGTTTAGAACACGGATTTAAGCCGCGACCTCAATAATTTCCATCTTTTCTATATTTTCTCTTCTTTTACGTTCCCCGTTTCTATAGGGTGAAAATCACGGTAGATGTATATAAAGGCAATTCGCACATGTTACACTATATTACGAGTCAAATACACAGCGAAACAAAACAAAAGAGAAATAGGAAGAGAAAGGGACGAGGAAAGGGAAGAGGGGGCTAAAAGCTTATCGCGAGGACCTGATCTGCCTGGAAAACGATGAGTTTGCGAATGCGGTAGGAAAGCACGACGCCCTCTTCCCTCGGCAATAAATATCTCGGTCCGGGTGCGCGCCTGTCTCTATTCAACTTCTCTCGTTTACTCGTTCTCTCGTTCTCTCGTTCTCTCGTTCTCTCGTTCTCTCGTTCTCTCACCGCGAAATATCCGCACGTATGTATGTATAGGCGTGCGTCCATGTGTGCAGATTCATACATACCTATATTATATACTCGGATATAGGTGTGTTATAGGAGGAGAGGCGGGCGGGCGGGCTCGTGTCGAGAAATACGCAACGTTGAATTTCAGTTATGCGGACGTGCTAATAACAAACGGATTCTATTCCGTCGTGAATTCCATCCTTCTATTACGTGGCTGGTGGGGCCTCGCGAGATTTATAGACCGATAAAACATTCCGATATACCTACTCCGCGCACCTATATACACATGTATACATGTATGTGCGTATATACACGCATTAGGTAGTACATCTAGTAGTTTGTATTTACGGACATTTTATATACACGGCGATATCTTCGAAGAACGATTTTCACTCCGACTCCCTCTACTCATCTCCCACAATTCGCGCCAATCATTTTTACGATATTTATTGATCATTCGGAACGAACCGGCATCGACTACTTTGGTAGATGATTTAAGATTCTCCTTTTCTTTTTAATTAACATTCGCATTAGACCGGCGATGCCGATTTTTTATGCGCTGGCAAAAAAACAGTATGTGAAACCAAAGTCCCGGAACGATAAAAAAAAATTCAGAATTTTATTATCGATGAATCACCGTTTTCGAAAACCGTATTTACCCGAAAATCTACGTAATATAGCCGAAAATTTCTGATTTTTAATATTCTAAACCACAACGGTTCTGAAAATTGTAAATCTTGTTAAACAAATTCGTGACTTTTACCGTTTAGGAGTTTTAAAATTCCGAACTTGAACCTGGCCCCCTAGCCTAACTCGTATACAAATACGTTGCGATTTTATCTCACGATGCGATAAATTTAAACGAAGTTTAGCGCTGGCCTATATCCGGCTTTCTCCATGCTCTCCACCTTCATTAGCAATTCGTCCTCATTAGAGCTGGGCGGAAGGGTATTAGCCCTTGGCATACCTACGCCTTTTCCTACCCCCTTTACGCGGACGGACTTCGCGCCAGGAGATGAGAGAAGGGAAGGAAAGGGAAGGAGAGGGAAGGAAAGGGAAGGAGGTGCCTAATCTGAATCAGCAAAGATAAGGCCGACAACCTAGCCGTCGAATCGTCGTCTCCGCTTCTATCCGCTTGATCAGGGACTAAATCCCGGCTAAACCTTTGATCCTAACGAAATTACACTCACCGAATTACTGCAGCTAGGTATAATCCTGAATTCATTGAATAAACGTTCTATACCTATGCCCTCGTGTATATTAATACGTCGAACATGGGTATAAACGTGTAATCGATCACCGTTTTAATTAATATCGTCGTGAAGCGAAAGCGGAATAAATCTACTGGGCGATAACCGTATAAAGTTTCCAGCTGTTCGTTTAAAAAAATCGATGATTTATTCGACGACTAATTAGAAACGAAAAAAATAAAGAAACAAATCCATAGAACGAAAGATTTCGAGTTATAAAAACTGCTGCTGGTGGTGCTGCAGGTCGTTAAGTCGAAAATTCTTTCGGTATAATCTGAACCGGTCGTTTTAACCGCCCCATGGTTTTTAGGTGTAAAAATCCACCTACCCCGTTAACTTTTACGACTTAAATAGCGAGCCATTCGTATAGGGTAGTAATTAAAAGCAAACAAGACGGCAACTACGAGGACGACCTCGTCGTATAGATAGGACGCCCTAATTTCGCTCGGGTTCTTTGGGCAAACAAGTTTTCACGCCAGTTAGTTACAGGTACCTACACCTACCTCCATATGCATGAAGGAAAGAAAAAGGGGCAAAAAAGAAATTATCAATTTTCTGTCGCGTTACCAATTTTACCGGACGATCTTATTTCCCAAAAACCAGAAATTCGTAAGGAATAAAAAAAGAGAAGAACCTCGTGGATGTTCGGGGTCAGCGAAAAATTGAACGTCGCTTAATCGCGAAACCGCGAATCAGGTAAAAACGAAGTGCAGGTCAGTTTCGACGTAAAACAAAGTTGTCTTTGCGGTTATGGGAGGCTCGGCTCAAGGGAGGTCCGAAAGGTCTTCATTGTCCCGGATAGGCGGGATGTCATTCTCGGAGAATCGTTCGCTCAGGAACACTGGCTAATAAAAACTGGAAATTCTGGTTCCCCGGGAGAGGTGAGCACCAGCAGCGGGGTTCGAAACGGGTGCGCATTACGCGCCCGGCTGTAGGTAGTACCTACATACTTGAAAGATGCCGAGCGTCGCGTCGCTTCTTCGGCGAACTGACTGGCTATGAGAAAGGAGGAAACGAATTAACGGATGATCCGAACTCTGAATTCGATTATTCGCCACGCGACGAAGTCTGAACTTTGGACGAATTTTTCCCCAGAATTATGATCGAAATTCGGAACTTTAACCCGGCGTCAAATTATAATCAACTGACACCAGCTGCAGTCATATTAATTATCAGATAAAGCGAAGCGTACGTACGTAGAATATCCGGATGCGATAGTAAATAGAATTATAATTACTTTGTCAATTCGATTATCGTATGTTTGAGGAAAAATCTATGTACATCCGTATTCCGAGTGTTTGTCGAATTATAGATGAGCTGACGGGAATTAATTGAATAATTAAAAACGGAGTCGAATAAAGTGAACTGTATTCACTCTATACGATTTTATTGATGCCGTATATCCCGGCGTCATATCCGGGATAAATAATACGAAATGAAAATTATTATCTTCAAATAACAAGAGATTAACGAGCGTTTTAATCACGAAGAACCCCGCCACTCGTGAACGGGATACGTGAATGATCCAGTGCACGGATTGGGTCGACCCGTGTACGTGTAGGTATAAGCCATTAATGTAATATTCAATATTAACGGCTTACGTCAATCCGACTGCACACGTACGTTCGGCAAATAAATAACATTTCGGTTGTCCGACCGAAGCGTGTATAACGAATCGGGTATAGCAATCCAATTCCCCGATTCGGAATAGCGATAAATATAATTGGAGTAAAAGAGGGAAAAAGCGAAAACTAGGGGGAAGGAAAATTTGACCCGAAATAATTGAGTGAAAGGAGAAAATGAAATGGAATCACGTGTATTTCCCCGTCTGAATTCTGATCGGGGATAAGAATACGTTGGCAATTAATCCCGTCTATCAGTTCTGTACGCGGGTATGTAGGCACACGTATTATTCTTCGTCCAGGATATTGAGGTAGCGAAGTTATCCTAGCGAGTTAAAAATTGACAAATGCCTTATTTCATTCTCCAGTCCTGCTGCTGCTGCTGCTGCAGCACTGCAGTTCTGTATAAATTTGCCATAGCGGGGGTGATTTACGCAGGCACTTTGTAAGTAATGGTAACTCTATAACGTTGGAAACTGCTGCAGTTCGGAAAGATCTCTGCAAGACTTGAGTAGGAGAAGGAGGCATTCGTTATTTACCGCATATGTGCCATAGGTATACGTACGTACGTTGAACGTAAACCATTACAGGAGACAGTGACGCGATTTACTCGCGCGGGGATTCATCCTCCTTATTATTTCCTCCGGCTTCATTTCGCTCCTTATACTTTGGATTGAAATTTTTCCTTCATTCTCTCTTATCATTCCTCCGTCTAGATATATCTCCGATTCGCTTATGGGCGAGGCGAAAACGCTTTTTAATACGTCGACGCGCGGGTTACTCGATAAACAAGAACATGAACATGAACAAGAACAAGAATACGAAGAGTAAGAAGGAGCTTCGCTGGTTTATAGACGATCGGTGTCTGGCCGAACGTCCAACGCCGAGAAGTCCCGCGCGTGGACCACTAGGTAGGGAAGAAGCTGGGATACGATGCGATGCAGGTCTCGGACACGGGCGGACTACAGGCTCGTGGAATGCCGTCGTAGAGGCTCTCAACTCGACCCAGTAAAATCTGAATAGAGCGTATTATCAGCTCTGATATAAAGCGCTTTTATTATTTCCTTTTATATACCCTAACGTCGTGAATCGATCTCTCATTCTGATCTCACGCATCGCCCGTCCCTCGCCTACCTCGACCTGCGCCTATAGTACAGTCAACTTCCCGGGTCTTGGATATTAACAACGTCTTCGTCACGCCTAGGAGGGTTTCTGGGTCTTCTTGTATGTATACCAGACGAAAAAAAAAAAAAAAAATGAGAATAAAAAGCACAGGAAGAATAAGGTCCGTGCGAGTTTTCAAGACGTCGAAAATACGTCACCGGAAACATACCACTTAAATGGTAAATAGAGTTTCCGGTCTTCCCCTCGATTTGCATAGTAGTGCGGATTCTCTACTATAACCGAGCAGAAAAGGCTTCACTCTTTCTCTCTCTCTCTCTCTCTCCCTGTTCGATGATATTTCAATCTATACGACGACCCAATTTTATCATAAACATCACTCGATCCGCGTATAACCTGCAAGCCCGCACACTGCGATAGAAGAAATTTATTCATTCCACTTAACAAGGGGCAATATACCTCTACCTCATAGAGATGGAAAAATGGAGCAACAGCGAATAGGTATCAATTCCAGGTCGTAATTTCCCATCGGCTTTCTCTTTACTATACATCGTATACACATTCGACGGTAAATTTGTGATACCTACGTGCGTGTAGGTGCAGTACCAGCGAAACGATGTCTGGCTCAATTACATTTACGAGTAGAAAAAGAGTGGAAAAAATGAAATGAAACGAAACAAAAAAAAAAACAAGAAGAAGAAGAGGAAGAGGAAGAGGGGAAAAGAAGGGGGAAAAAAAAAACTGCAACTAGCGCGGCTGCATACATCCATAGATGCAGGAAAAAAAAAAGCAAAGCGATGATGCACCAGCGATAGAGAAATATGAGGTACTCTAAATGCACGTGGCACGGTATCAACGCGATCAGCCGTCTGACGCAGCAGTAGTGATTTATTTGAACGCGAAATGTTTTACACTGCAGTAGACAGGCGGGAGGAAATAAGGGAATGTATATCCCGTCGACAGGCGAAGTTGTTTATGCCCCGTTCCCAAGCTATAGGAAACTCTGGCCAAAAGATTGGCATCGAGTTCTGTCGCATAAATAGATAAAGAAGCGATACATTATTCCCCGAGGTACGTACCGAGGGGTCGAGGAAGCAGGGAAACAAGAAAGCAGCGACTTAAAAGCCGCAAATATATTCAGCATCCGAACCAATCGACTTTCGAACTGATCAGTTCCGTCCATTCCCTCATCTCTCTCATTCTCTTAAATTGATCGATCCATTAATCGACTTCGCTAATTCCGTTGGAACGGAAAGACCGGGGCAAACACAGAGACCGTAAGAACCCTGGTTCTAGTTTCGAGTCGACCAGTGGAAATGCAATTATCCAACAAACGGGTCGAACGGGACAATTCAGTCTCCATTCTCCAAGGGCGTCCCTCGACTGCGGTAACAGCCAGTGTAGGACAACGCGCTGACACGATTGTAACACCGCCGGTTCTCTGCATTGTGTCCCTATTTGACTGGCATTAGCCGACCACCAGACGCGATCTGGTGCAGAGAGCCAGAGTCCGTTTACCGATTACGTAGGTGGGACGATATCACACTAGCGATTTTCGTATAACGAGATTTCCGGGCTTCGGGGTGGAAGCAAACGCGAAATACGTCTGTACACGGCTTCCCGTCGACTTCGGACGCCTAGCAGGCCAATAACCGATCCTTTCATCCCTTATTTTATTTTTCTCCGTCTTCCTCTCGCCGTCTTCGCGACTCGATATACCAAAAACGAATTACTTATAAGTTTCCGGTGTTTCCTTCGCTCGGCAAAAGCATATCGTCGAGTTATTTCCGGGCGCGGAAATACTTCCGCTCTTATAACCGCAGCTGTCTGCGGCGATAAAGTCGGTTGAATATCAGCCGAGTGCTAATAAAATCGGGGAAATTAATCAATTAATTGAAAAGTTTCGATCGAAGTATAATGCGACGATCGAATCTGCGTCAACATATTCAGTCATAATAGGTATAGGTATACGAAACGGAGCGCGATGCGATAAAATACATAGAACGTCGGAGTTTGAGTCGGAGTGAAGTTTAGTCGAGAATGGAGAACTAGCCAGTCGCAGGCATACAGAAAATGATAATTTATTGGCCTTACGTTGTTATTGTAGCTGCATCCGAACAAGGTACGGCAAACAGGGTATTCTGCATCGTTCTATAGACGTAATATAATGGGTGGTACGCAGTTTGAGAGAATGGCCATTACACCGAGACAGATAGGTTATACCTACCCAGTCTATTCAGTCTGGATGCTGCGCCTACTGGTACCCATCGGATCTCGGTGCATCAGCGTGTTATGACGCAGGCTGTTGCACCGAGAACCCTGAGCATGGGCATGAGCATGCACGTGAGCATGAAGAGAACCACGGCTGAAGCTGATGCTTCGAGCCTGAGCCCGAACTGACAAGCTGAACTGAATACGATATTAGTAGGGAAGAACGAGGATGCGCCAAGTTGCATATATATATATACGCCTGTACGCAATACGCCTGTACTTGCCACGTACGCATACAATGATGCAGATCCGTGGTTTCAGTCCAACGGGACGTCAGCCTGTCTGAACAGCGACTGACATCTGGTTCGCGAGCGTGGGAGTGCGGTCTCGTCTTCTCTTTCCTTATTATATTCTTCTCTCTCTCTCTCTTTCTCTCTTGCCCTATACATTACATATGGTAGAATAGTGAAGAATAATGAGAAGGGTGTTAGAGGCAAGGACCAGCTTGTCAATTTTCTCTTGCTTTATTGTGTGGGCGAGATATCTGGAGGAGAGGAGAAGAGGAGGTGAAGTCTGAGCGATTCCTTGTTTTCGGAAAATGAAGGAAAGTAAGATTGAAAGGTATTCGCGTAGTATTTGTTTATTTAAACGAAGTTCGCGGGGTAGGCGGGCGGATAGGTACGGGTGTCTGGATTCTGGAGGGTCGCCAAAGTCGACTGACTTTGTCTCTGGTTGTCTCCGGTTGTTCCGGATGTCCCTACAGAAAAGCGCTTTGACTCGAAAACGTGAGTGGAATTTATACTACACGAGGGGGAAGAATTCCCCGATTCTTTGCTCTCGACAGGCCGGCGACAAAGAGACGTACCTATATAGAGAAGGAGAGAAAAAGACGCGAATCAAGAAGAGGTCAGAGAGGATGAGACGGAGGCAGCAGCAGTCAACCAGCCGCATTCACCGCTGAAGAGAAGGGAAAAAAAACGGGAGAAGAAGAGCTCACCGAATTTAAAAGAGGAGGTTAAAAAAAAGAAAAAAAAAAGGGAAAAATGAACGAGAGGAGAAAAAAAAAGAGGTGGGAGAAGGAGAATTCACACAATATAAGAAAGAAAGAAAGTAAAAAAAAGGAATGCGGAAAAAGGTCAGAATCTCAATTCATTCGTAGCGTGAAAAGAGAAACAATGCGAAACACTTTGGCACCCGGGGCGTAAAGTGTGTATAGTAGGAGTGAGAAAATCGTGAGGAGCACGCTGGTATATTGAAGTAAGGGAAATATGAAAACAAGTGTAAAATCTCGTCAGCATAAGAGACGGAGACTGAGACGGGGAACTCGTGAGTTTGGTAAGGGTTCGTGGGAATTACTGTAGACGTGTCAGCACGTCTCGCTATACCTATATGCGTGCTGCAGAATAAGCGAGGGTAAGTTGAAGTTGCCAGGATAGAATTGTGCACCCCCGTTGGTAGCAGAATCGCGTGGCTAATAACCTTCCTTTTGAAACAAACCAGCTAAACTTCTTCTCTCAATCTGGGATCTACACCCTCCTTATACCTGCCTTTCTGCAGCCCTCTCGCGCCCCATTTAATCTCCCTCGTTCTTCTCTCTTTCATCGCTTATTTCACAGGATTTAGACGTTTAACCATTTATCCCAACGTGTTTGACCCTGCGTCGATAAGTCACACTTGCCGAGCTGTTCACTGAGGCTTTGCAAAACTCACAAAGACCGTCAATTACGTACATACACCTGTCTGTACAAATAGGATGCTAATTTCAATATTCCACAAGAAAAGAAAAAAAAAAAGAAGGGAAAAAAACTTCTCCAATTTAAAGGTAATACGTAATCGCGTTGTTGTTCTACTCCTTTGTTTTCGCGTATAATCGTGTCCGCGTATAATTACATGACCCCTGAGTCATCGCGCCAATTAATGTCGTAACTATATATGTGTGTATGTATGTATTATTATAAAAGCCAAGTATGGAACGGAAGCGGAAATCACGTTCCAATATCTGCGCAATTTTTATCTCGTCATAATAATGATACTTATCGCAGATTATTATTATTGTTATCACTGCCATTATATTCATATTCCTTTTTTCTTTTTTCTTTTTTCTTTTTTCTTTTTATATATATATCATTGTCCTGTTTTATTATCTGTTCGATCGAGCGTGAAGTCTACTGAACTTTGTAACAATCATGAATAGATATAATATACATGATTATATGTATCGTGTAGATTTTTTCAGGAAAGAGAGAAAGAGAGAGAGAAAAGGAGAAAAAAAAAGTGGAGATCTTCTTGGTAATCGCGGTTAAGAATGCTGTTGTATATTTTTGAGGCACAAATTTCTGTGACTAGGTAAATTGTGGCATAAAGGAATATATACTTTATACTTGTTGGGACGCAAGGAGGTAGTCGGGTAACGCCTGCGGAGCAGAAGCACTCCGCGTAATTTCCGCATTTGTATATAAATATAAAACGTGGAAATCTCTCTTGAGCGATTTAACTGCCATTAGAAACGAAAGTGACGGTGAAATGTAAGTGGATAATAATTATGTAGCCTCCAGATGTAGAAATGCTACGAGCTACTGCAGGGAATAAGAGAAGGAACGGAAAACTCCTTAGCTTGTGGAATTAAGGCGGTGTTAATATCAACTTTCCGAGAGAGGGTCGAGCCAGTAAAAGCATACAGAAGCCAGCGAGGGGTCGCTTTGGTACGTAAGGAAAAATAAGGGAAGGAAAGGGAAAGGGAAAAGGAAAAAGAAGCGGAAAGGGTCCCCCTGAAAAATAATTACGTCAGAGTTAAGAATCGCTCTTTCCGAGTGAAAAAAAAAAAGAAAAAGAAAAAAGAAGAAGAAAAAAAAACTCTAAACCTGAAGTCAACCGAGGGAATTTTTAACGCTAGTTTAACAGCCCCAGTTACCAAGTCTTTATTAAAGATAGCGTATCTCGTTCTACAATAAATGAACTCAACACTTCTCCGAGTTTAAAAGAAGATGAAAAGGACAAATTCATTAATCATTAAATTCCTTTCAGCTTCATTATCAAGCTCGTTGATTCTTTTCTCCTCTCTGACAATAAAATGAGATCTGCGATTCGCGCGAGAAGAGGGAATACCCTCGGCGCATGTATACATAAAGCCGAAAAAATCGATCTGTATGTAAAAAAAAAAAAAAAAAAACTGAGTTCAAATGGCGGGACAAAGGGGGTCGCAGACACTTCCATTATACCTACATTAAAATTAGAGAGCAGTTAGTGACTTTTTTTTTCATTTTCAGACACAGCACAGCTTTACCGCGGCTCGGAGGGAACTAAAGGGAAGTGAAGTAAAGGGGAGCCTGTCACGAGCGAAAATGAAAGAACGCAATTATTATTGTAACAACGAATGGCTCGCCCCGCTTTTCGGCGTCTATATAGGTATAAAGTTTGTTTTTTTATTATTTTTATTCTTTTGTTCCACCGTTGAAATCGCGTCTCAATTTACGCGGATATAAAGCGACAGTGTAAAATCGTAATTCCACATCAAGCCAGCGGGTAGATTGTACAGTGATAAATTGTTTCTGTCAAATGTTTCTCTCTCAATTATATTCACGTGTACACTGTACGTATATACGCCAGCGTGATCGTTGATTTTTAGATTATTTCAGACTGACACAGAGAGGATTCGTATTAAGGGATTCAGGTTACACAAAATTTCCATCTATTTCACAGGGTTTTAAATCAAAAACCAATTTCGGAACATTTTTTCCGCAAAGTTAATCTCAAGACGATGAATTTGACTATAACATAGACTTTCGGGGAAAAACGATTTCCAAAAATTCGGAATTCGGAATTCTGACCCGCGGTCCCGCTCGAGGGAACCTATTCGCGCGTGAAATTTTGCGACAATCTTCGCTTACCCCTCGCCTAATTAATCTTCAGATAATTGCGTGGTTAATAAACGACGTTAACCGTAAAGGATTTCCGTTCCCTTGGCCCCTGCCACTTGACTTACTGCCTTGAGACTTAAGAATCATTTCTGCAACGGGTATATTAACTTGTCAACAAATAATTCGACTTCCACGGGAAAGTATCGCGACGAAATTCTAACGTAATATCGAGTTCTAATCGTACTTTTTGACAAAAGAAAGTAAAATAAAAAAGATGAATTAGCGGATTCGCATTACTCCCGATTTTCCAACAAAGAATTGAAATCTAATCAAAAATACAAAAATTCATTATTACCAATAACCCTCGACTTGCAAATTTGCAATCTGATTTTATTCCCTGGGTAAACGAGTCGGCGTGTTTAACAGAACCACTCGTTCGATCGGGCGGCTAAAATCCGGCTCAATTTATCTCCCGATCGAGTATAAACGTCAGTACGTAGTCGGATAGCTACACAGGTTGAATCCCATCGTAATACCTACCGACGAAGGTACAATTAAGCTCGTACAGATACGTTTAATCGACTGGATGTAAATTTCGTCCGTCCCTGACCGAGGCACCTAATCGATTTAAAATCGCGAGGGCAGAGCTAGCCCTGCGCTGTTTGTGATCACTGGTAAATCGCGCGGGGTGTAATTCGCGAGAAGAAATCGTCGGTCTGGTTACTTCGAAAATTCATAACCCGCGATAAAAATTGACCGAGTCACGTTTACCCCTCTCTCGTTTCTTTTTCAGACTCAAATAAGCGCAGCAGCTCGGTTTAACGCTGTTTATGTAATACGCTCGATTAGACAAGGCAGGTGGGTACAAGGCTGTATAGTAGGAAATAGCGCTCGGTTATTCCCCTCTACTTCTATAATATAATGCGCAATTTCAGCGCAGAACTTATAGCCGCGTGGCATGAATCCTGCGGGTTCGCCCACACACAGCCCGTATATTGATGCTTTGTTTCATACACATGCACATATACCTGCGGGGTTTTTATCTATCCAAAGCTTCTCGGCCTCGAGGGAAATCCGCCTCAGGGACGTCCGGTTCTTCGTATTATTTTTATTTGTTTATAGCTTACATACGACGTATGATTTTCAAGGTGCTATACCTACTGCTTCGAGTCGAGTTCTTTCGTCTTATTGTTCCCTTCCATATTCGTAATTCGCAAACTATTGAATAGTGCGGATATTTCACAGTAGATTCGGAATGGACAAGACCCGATGTGTAGAAACGCGGGTCTCAGCATTCGACTCGATGTATTCAAATCGATTTTGTCTGAGGCGCGTGCCTCGGCGCAGGTAAGAGAGGGAAAAGACTTTATAAATCGCCCTTAAAAATGGATTTTCTATCCATATATTTCCCCCCTTTTTTACCCATACACGATGATAAAAAAACCCTGACTTTTATACCATCCGGCAACTCCTCTCCTGTGCGCGATAAAATATCATACACAGATATGATAAACCCGGGATTTTTCGGGGCCGGGTTGAAGCTCCGAATTTTCTAGATCCCGAACGGTAAGAATTTCGAATTTGAATATTCCAAATCTTATCAATTATTTATGACATCGAAGTCATCGATTGAAGTAGATGAAATGGATCTCGATTATTTTTGTCTTCACTTCGTGCGACATAAACCGAAATTTTCTGACTTTTGAGCTGTCCCCATTCCGACCTATCCGAATTTCAAACATTTCTCAAAATTCTATATCGTCCGAAAATTCTTCTAATTCGTAACTTCAACCCAGCTCCGATTTTTCCGTTTAAATCGAATTCAAGGTATATATTTTATAGAGTGTATATCCGTAAGATATCGTCCGATTAAACTCTCTTTCGAGAAGTGAATCTAACCGGTTAAATATGTACGTTAATAATTATAGTAGGTATAATGTTTACGACGGAGGGAATTATGTAGGTTAAGAGTATTCCGTAAGTCAAGGTACTGATCGTCTCGGTCATTTAATTTAAGGGCAAGGCGATTCGGCGTGCGGAGGCATTTCGAATCGGCGTTATTCTCAAAACGGTGAAACGTGAAACGTGAAACGGAAGCGGGACTAATTATTTTCATTACTCACATCCGTTCCGTGACTGATTACCGTCGGCAGGTGTCCGAGGTAGGTGGTGCAGTATAATCTACGATAATAGTTGCAAGCTCTCCGCGCGGTCCTATAATATGCATATGCCTAGTATACCGGCCCCACCTTCCTTATTAGAAACGAAATTGTTAACTTATAAGTGTCTAAGAACGGCGCAGGTTCTTGTAAATTAAAATATATAACATCAGGTTCATAATTCTGTTCAAAAAAATTCCCATCTAGCTAGCTTACGCGAGGTCAGAGATCCGACCGGAAGTATCTTTTCCCTGAAACAAGTCTAAATAAAACTTCTTTAAAAACTCTCCAACCGAATTCGACAGCCGAAGAAAAATCACTGAGCGAATAAAAGAAGCAGATATTCTTTATCCAAATCCTGAAGGACTCGAAAGTTTGACAGGTTGAAAGCTCGCTTCTCTCCCAACTTTTCCCGGGCGTTTATACCCCCCCCCACGAATCTATAGGTGCATGAGTGTATACGTGACACAGACACGTGGGACGTTCTTGGAAAGTACGAAGCCACGTGTTGTCTCTCATTTCTTCGTTCATCGTATAAAAGAAAGTGAATATGTTCATTGACCTTTACGACACGGTAATATATACCATGTTTAAGTAACAAAGCTCGCGAGAGAGAAGGACTCGCGAAAGGGAACGCGAGGATCGGTGATTTCGAGACAAAGCTTGGCGCTGGGCGAGGCGAGGGCAAAAACGTTAATTAAGTGCGGTGGTACAGCGGTGAAAATATGCCGGGAGAATGAAGGTGAAGGTTTGTCGGGATAAAGGATAAAGGATCCAGTATTGATCGACAAACTCTCTTTCTCTCCGTCTCCGCAGACCACGCTCATCTCTCTCTCGTCGTAAAACCGAAACTCCCACGACTGCGGGGACCCCGCTCCTCGCGTTATCATCAGCCCCACAGTTTTCGTTCGAAATCAGTTTCGCGTGGCGCACTTCATCCGCGGACATAATTGGCGCGTTTCAACATGGGCCGGACATTTTCGTTTCGGAATATAGAAGAAATAATCGTCGAATAAATCTTGGGTAAATCGAATGTAGAAAAAATTGGAGAAACGTTGGAGCGCGGAGAATCTAGAATAGCCGACGAACTTCCTCTTCTCGTCTCTTCTCTTCTCTTCTCTTCTCCCGCTGAGGTAGTGATAAATTTCCTCCAAGCTGTTTGCGGGCTTTTTCACCTTTCGCAAGGCCAGAGATGATTTATTTGTCTAAAGACTGCCGTGGCTATGGCTGTGGCTTTGGCTGTTCCAGCTCCTCGACTCGGACGAGAACCAAAAGGATAAAAACATATCTCTCAAGCGTTCTCCAACGATAAATCATTAGGAATTGTAAGAAGAGTTGAAATCAAGCTCGCTCGTCGTTTAATATACGCTTTCAAATTGGCCGTGGTTTAATTTTTAATTCGTGTCTTCGGACCCGGGTTCAAGTCCCGAATTTTATAACCTCAGGTGTTCTCCGCGTTTCAGAGTTTTTTCAAATATATATACCTTTCCTCAAAACGTGTGACGACGCCGATGTTGTTGTTAGATAAAAGGAATCCGTTGTAGCGAATTCGAAACGAGTTGTCATGCCGCATAACAGATTCCATACCTCGTTAATTATTCTCAACGACAAACCGACACGATATATAATGATTTTGATTGACGGTTCGGTATAATACATAAGCGGCATTAGAACCCGACTATTTACGACGCGTATCACGTAACAGCCTCACTATATCCAAGGTCAAGACTCCTCGTCCTCCTTTCTTCTCCTTCTATCCCTATCCGGTTACAATTACCTACTAAGATTACAATATTATATACCTTTATCCGGCGTGATTCCCGCTCCTTCATGTCGAGCTGTACACACGGAATGGTAATCACTAATTATTGCCTGAGCTTTGGATTTCATTCGAGGTTCCATCCCACCCACACAAAAACCCGTAGGTATTCAACTATTCAACGTGTAGGTTACGAGCCGTACCTATGTGCCGTCAAATGACTAGAGAATGATAATTTCTATCAATTATTTCTCAACCATCGATATTATGTAGAATAAAAGATGATTGAGGATAATAAAGGGAGATTAAAAGGAACTAGGGCGCGATGGGTGGATGGATGGCAAAAGAGGTGAAAAATGTTTTAGAAAATGGGGTAAAAATAGCCAAGGTGTATAAACCGAGCGGCGCAAATATCGTGTAACGTAATTTAAAAATGTAATTGCTCTTGTCATCCTTCACGTTGAAGTGGTGCAGCGTACGGTAAAGCGAAGTTGGGTTTCCCCGCGCGAGTATGGGTGTAGGTGAGCGGTACATACGCGAGGATGATAAAAGTACGGGGGATGAGAGGAGAGGAGAGGAGAGGAGAAGGGTGCAACAATGGGTGGTCGGGAGCGGAGGAGGCAGACTCCCGCTTCTGTAATAAGTTTTCACGTAAAACGAAACGGGAATTATCCGAGCGTGAATGTGCCGGGGAATTGTATTTCACGGTAACCGGGATGAAGGCAAAATATTCCCTGGCCGCTCGGCTTGTCTCTCTATTCCCATACTTGGCGGGTGGCTACACGTCAAGCAGAGTATAAAAGCCCGGGCAAGGTATATGTACGCACCTATACACCCGCACGGAAAAAGCCTCGGAATAAAGATAAAGGATTTCATTATACGGCGATAACAAGTATTATCATATTTTCAACGCGTGAATCAGCTCCCGATCTCCTCCGTCTAAATAATCGATATAAAGGATCGATCAGGATCCAGGATCGAGTCTGGGCGACGTGAGTTTTACCTCGGTTAAAAAAAATGCGTTCATTTTGTCCGAGTATCGCGAGTCTCGAATTGATTAAATTTCGACAAACTCACTGGGAGTATAGATTTCCGCGAGCGAACAATGGGAACCCCCTGTGATAATAGCCTTTTGTGTCTCGGCGAAACGTTTTAGTGGGTGGAAAAACGTTCGTTATGCTTTTCCACCAATTATTCATCCTTTATTTAGCGGGCCTGTATGGCAGGTTTAATAATCTAAAACTGGAACTGTCCTCCGTCGACGACAATAACTGGTACGTTTAGATCGAGGGTGGCGGAGGAGCTGGTTCGTACTTATTTATTCAACAGTACTACGCGTCTCTTTCTTTCTTTCTTTCTCTTTCTCTCTCCGTCTCTCTCGTCACATTAAATTATCGGTGAGTAGGCTCGCGTAATTACTGCGAACCGCGAGTTCATAAAAGCTGCGTTACAGATCT
The DNA here is from genome assembly GCA_944452935.1 of Rhogogaster chlorosoma. Lineage (NCBI taxonomy): Eukaryota > Metazoa > Arthropoda > Insecta > Hymenoptera > Tenthredinidae > Rhogogaster > Rhogogaster chlorosoma. The sequence goes on from OX101804.1 coordinate 21,950,234, forward strand.
GATAAGAAGGCCAGCAATTACGACAATACTTATATGTATAGTGATGCATTATAGTTTGTTGCACGATATCCCCCTCGTCATATTCACTTATTAAACGGTCTGAACACACAAGAATTATACGTGTGCTGGGGAGTAGTGCGTATATGAGGACTCGCACGATTGTTCAACGATTACAAACACGTCCGCGAGGATCAATATCTGTAACAAGGAGTCACGTAAGAGAATAAAAGAGTGAGAGAGAAGAAAAAAAGTGTGAAAATTTTAATAAGGCGGATTGAAACGAGCCTTTGAACTCTTTAGTGCAGAGAGAGAGTCGCGGGACGGAAGAGAAAGAAAAAGGTTTGTGTCTGGTGTAGGTACTGATATCGTACATATATCCTACCTCGCTCGCTAACTCTGGGTTATATACGAATCCATATTGTTCGAGACACTGCCGTTGCAGATAGTGGAATGGCAGGAACGTGGAATGAGGGGGAGGAGAAGAAGAAGCAGAAGATATGTACGAGGGGAAGAAATCGCCCGGGGCTGCTACGAGACGGAAAGAGAAATGGGAATGGGAATGGGAATGGGAATGGGGAGGAAGATGGGGATGAGAATTGGAATGGGAGGTAAGAGTGAGTTGGCCGTCGAGACGACGAGGTGAGAGAAGACGTATGAAACGAACGTGAACTCTGAGCGCCGCGGCGCTTTGCTGTCTCGTTGCTGCTGCTGCTGCTGCAGAGGATAGGAGAAAGAAAGAAGGATACATAGCGAGGCGAAGGCGAAGGCGAAAGGCTAAGGCAATGGCAAAAGCAAGGCGAAGGCGAAGGCGAAGGCGACTCCAGACTGGAGAGTCAGGTCGATATCCACCGCGGGCAAGCAAGCAAGGAGACCAAGTAAGCCAGACATCCGAAAGTACCGACCATCCGCAAAACATTTACCTAGACTCTATGGAAAATCCTTATAGTACAAAAGGGTTCTCGCTCGGTGTTCTGCAGCTTTGAGTTTTCCACCGAATACAGACTGAATCAACGACTTCAAAGGACAAGTAAGATTATTATTCTCTTTATAGATCTCGAGGCAATATAGACCGACTGTAGAACTTATCAAGCATATAATCTCACGACATTGATATATAAATAGGGATTATTCGATAAATTCCTGCGAAGATTATACATATGAAATTGCGATAAAACAAATATAATCACGTGTAGAAGAAATACAACGGATCAACGTCGCGGTTAGCCAAGTTAACTTTACCGGTTAGTTGATCGGGGGATTCACCCCGCGTTTCTACTGCACGAGACTACGAGGACGAGGACGAGGACGAGGACGTAACTCTGAACGGGGAACCCCCGGCCGGTTCTGATTAGCCTTTACAACGGCGCGGCGCAGAGCATCGGATATAGGTGCAAGGTATACCTATACCCCACACTATACGAATGCCTATTGCCGTAACCGTAAAAAGACGGTATAAAGAAGCCACGAATGGCGCAAACCTTTTCCAACTGCAGGAGGGATGAAGAGCGAGAGAGTAAGAGAGGGAGGAAATCTCTCTGGGAGCTGAGAATCTGCTGTTATAACCCCTGAATTGAAGGAGAAGGAAAATTGCCAACGCTTTTATGTCCGTACTTATCTAGCTAGATATTGCGGGTTTATTTTTTTCTTATTTTTCTTATTCTCCTTTATACCTTATACAGTAAATTTTTACGAAGCTCTCTTCTTCCCTGGCAATCGGGCGCACCACTTCACTCGATTCATACTCACCGTAGCAAGGTTTCCAATTTGATAAACTGCGGATGGAATTGAGTGTAAACTGAGAAAACCTAGTGGTAATGCAGCAGAAGAAGCACGCAGCTTCGCCAGGATATTACCACTGAATTAAAATCGACTTTTCACGAAGGCAAGTTCGAGGGGACAAAGGAGTTATAGACATGGGTATGGGGCTAGGTAAAAGAGCGACAAAAGAACGAGAATGATAAATTGGCAAACTTTCTATAAGCTCGTGGTTGGCACTTGGCAGAGACGAGCGATCTCGACGCGAGGTACATGGCGAGTCAAATTTCCCTCGACGGTGCGATGCGATGCTTGGTTGGTTGGTTGAAGAAAAGGCAAAAGCACTCTGACTGAGACGAGCTGCTCTCGGAAGCGTCGCAAAAGAGAAGAGATTTCTCAACGGTTAACAACGCGGACCCGAACAACGCTCAGCTTGGCTCGCCGGCTTCAGAACAAGACGAATAAGGTGACGCGCACGTCCTGCTCTTCTTCCTCTTCCACTTCCACTTCCTCTTCCTCTTCCTCTTCCCATTCTTATTCTCCGCGAAACTTTTCCTCTCCCGCGAATATCACGGAACGATGGCTTTCAATTCCCTCCGCCTCCGACTCCTCGTCGTCTTCTTCTTCCTTCGCCTCGTTCTCTCGCATTATTCACGAAACCCTTTGCCCTAGACACAAAGACCTTTCTCCTCGCTATATATGTACGCCATTTCTTTTATTATCATGATCATTATCGGTGGCCGACTTCTTACCTTTTTTTTTTTCTTCCTCGTTATTATATCCTCACATAATTTAGCCTGCGCTTCGCATACCGATACAATTATACATATATACCCTCGAAGAGATATTTACTACAGTAAAATTCTTTGGTAATATATATTTTTTCATCAATTTCTGATCAGCTCGTATATAACTGCTGTTAGTCAATTAAAAGAGATTGCAAGAGGAAGAGAACGGAGAAGAAGAAGAAGAAGAAGAAGCAGTTCCCGGCGTGTTTAATTGCCTTTCCGATCGGTAGGTAAAATAATAACAAGATCGAAGTGGACTTGACGGTCCCGAAAGGCAGGCGGTCCCAATTAGGCGTCGGGCCCGGTAATTCTAGCAGGTGATCGGTGGGTAATTGTTGACTGGGAGATAATTGAGGGAAACGCGCAATGGCCAGGGGAGCCTCAAGGGAGGCTGAACGAGGAGTCTAAGACGAAGACGCTCAACGTCCAAGCGAGCTGAACCGCGTCGCTATAATTGTTGCGACATGCGCGACGCTCAAAACCTGCAGAGTACCCCGAGGCGTCCCGTTTAATAATTCCAAGCTCAGTTGGCCCTCTAATCTACCGAGGTAGGTATAATGGTTAATATTTGTAGCGGTTTGTAACGAAGCCCTAAACGAGACCTAATCCCATTGTACCTACGACCTGCAGGGGGAAGAAGACCCGCTGCTTCCGCACCTTCCTCGCCGCTTCGTTCATTAAAATTCATACTTCCCTTCGCTTATATATTCGAACAATTATTAGACGCGGAATCAAAGGTGTTTTGCACTTTCCGTTCATCCCCGGAGAGAAAAGAATCGGAATATATTCGTAGGTGGGAGATAATAGATGATATAGAATTTTCGTTATTTAATCGAAAGAGTTTCGTCCCCCTGCCGTACGGCGGTTCTATAGCTATGCACACCCATCCTAGATCGCGGATATAGGTATTATAAAAGCCGTCTGCAATTAGAGTCTTCCTAGTTTCTTGCGTCCATTCTATTCCGTATAGCTATAATATAGCTGGCGTGTATCAAGCCCGCAATTTCTTCTTTCCTGTCCACATCTCTTGCCCCGGGGTGTACTGAGCCCGTGAAAATTACGATTTACCACGGTAAATAAATAAGCGGCATATACACACATCTGCATCGCCCTAACTGGCGCTAGGGATCATTTAACCAACAAAACGGACTGAGTTATTATTTAAAGGAAGTAAAACGCGAGGGTGATTCATGACCGAGTTCAAACTCGCCCGACATTTCAAACGGCTTGAATTTCGACGGGATTTCTTGCCGCGACAGAATCCATTCCTGACTACATAAATAATCCGTTGATTATCAAGAATGAAGGAAATCAAAGAAAAACTCACCTTGGGGTCGAAGTTGAAAATTAGCTCCGGCCTGAGCGGACACTCCAAACCGCACTTACAGGTTCCCGCGGTTGTCAGGTACTCTTTCAGCTGGTCCAGCGAACCCAGCGCCGTACTGCTTGGACTGAAACAAGATGTGAAAATCTCTCGATTAGTATGAAAAAGTTTGTGAGTACGGTCGCGGGGGCTGGATCGAAATCAGAGTGGATTATTCCTTCGTTTTATTCGGAATTTATCGCCTATTACTCGACCCCCCTAGAATATGATGGGAACGTCCGTCTTCCTTCCCGAATACAAACAAACGGCTAACCCCTCCGAAAAAAAATTGACAATGCCAAAAATCCATCCGTGCATAAAAATATCGGGTTCATATCGTACCCTCCGCGTTAGGGTCGCGCCCGTGTATGGTGGTCGCGATAACTTGGGCAGAAGTTATTTTTCCCATCGGTTTCATCTCCCGCGCGATGATGATAGCCGCGAGCGAACTGCGGGGAGAAATTTATGGAAAAAAGAGTGGCTCTTTTTTTTTGTGTAAGTATTTCGTGTAAAAACGCGACGCGTGATTAATACGGTGTAGTAAATCAATACCTGTAACAATATCAAGATGTAAGACCATCTTGGATCGGGTAGAAAAAAGGAGAATAAAAAGAAGAAGAGGTCGGAGAACGGAAGTAATTGATTAGCCAAACAGCACCGCGATGATAATGAAGAGTGGTGAAGGTATGTGTATAGTCGGAGCCAATAAATGAACGGAAAGAAAACAAGTTGTAGTACAAGTGAACACGAAACAGCTGGATGTAAAAAGTTAACAAGATACACATAACGTTGAATGATGCCCCTTCCGTATCCGTTCAACTTATACAAAGCTGTTTAAGCATCTGTGTACGTGGAACGGTGAGAGATAATGAAGGAAGAAACTAAATAGAAGCAGAAGGAAATAGAATCCGGGAGCGAGGGTTGAATATCGTGTTCTTCTACTCCGGGGTAGGGTAGAATCCATTGGATAAAAGGAAAGAGGTGATGGCGCGGGAATGAGCCAGCAGCCGAGTCTGAGAACAGCTGTGATTCCATAAATAAAGCTGGTCTAAGGTTGCCGCGTTGTAACCTGGTAACCAACCACCAAGAGACTGCGGGACTACCACTTTCGGTGGAATGGATGTCAGAGTAAGAGGCTGAACGGGATGAATTATTATATTTAGGGAAGTGGAGTACCTAAGCCGCTCGCTTACAGCCGGCATGAACCATAGTCGTCCCGGGATCCGAGGACGAGGAGGAAGAAGAACCCTTCCGCAAAATTACGTAATCATCCGCGTTTAAACAGACGCATACCGCGTCCTCGCCTCAAAAGTCATCCTTCTAAACTCCAGAGGATATCTCCGGTCGGGATCGGAGCAGGTTTAGGAATCTGAAGAAGATCCGAGCCTTCCCGCTCTCTGCGCACGATCGGCAATCATATACCGTGCCCGATACTCGTTCGAATTGAACTCCATCGATCGATCGATCGGTTGCAAATAATTTATCATTTACGTAAAGGCACAGAGTTCTAACAACCGTGTAAAGCCAGAGTATGGATATTGAGACAACGGTATTATACCCGATGGGAGGAAAGAGAACCTGATTCTCGGGTATCGGTAGTTCAGCGCAGTGCAGTGGCTTGTATATATTATATAGTATATTGGATGGATTTCGTACCCATACTCGCATAGATAGATATGCACGTATAAACGCGGGGAGCGGTGTATAATCGGGGCTGTAAATCGTTCACGACATTTCAAAGCGTGCATAGAATATATCGGAGGCAATCGGTTCGAATAACCAAGGCAGACATACGTGCGATATAGATATAGCAATAGGCGTGCGATAGCCATATGCTTTGGCGAACTGACATTCTATGGAGAAACCGGCGTGCCGTGTTCCCATAACCTCTCCTGCGCAGGCTAAACCTTCGCATCAGGTTTACGACGGACAATAACTGTACGTAAAGACTCGCGGATGAAAGCTGCGACGCTGTTCGCACGTGGCCTGTACTTATCCCCGATCTATCCATCAGACTAATCACACCTTTTGCGCGTATATACGAGAGTCTCGAACACGTCTGACATTTAAAATATATATTACTCATTCTTCACCTTATTCGAAAGAGATATCGAGAGATGACTTTAAATTACATATATGAGAGCGACGTCGATGTGTTTTTCTACCGAGGTTGAGATCGGGCGAGAGAATGATTACTACTGATCGCTGCCGAGTTTGGTAGAGCAAACTCTTGCCGGAGCTTCGATAATGTACGCTGGCTAACGATCTTGATAATTGACTGTAAAGGCTGGGAGGCTTGGTGTATTTACGACTTTAGTACAATTTTGCATTTCGCTCTATTCGCGCGCCTTTGACTTTATTCGCGATTCACGATCGGGATGGAATAAAACGTCGAGGTGAATCACGATCGCCGGTTTCTACCCCGGAGGAGAAGAGTAAGTTAAGGCTCGCGTGTTCGCGGTATAAGGTTGTACTCGGTCCGCGCCGTCAACCGTGGGAATATACAACCGATATGAACGAAGAAACCGAGCTCCGTTTACTTTTCGTTTATACGTATACCTACACCCAATACGTAAACCGCGAGGAACCGATTTCACGAGGAAATATACTCTGCCTCGCCGCGCGCCGTTCACAAATTATAGATCACAGATCCATAGATCGTAGATCATTGATTATAGATCACAGATATCCCGCTCACATACACATAATTGCCCGGAATGATCGAGGAAGCGACTATATTTCTGCCGCGTAAGAGAATATACGATTTCTTATTTACTTCAGCGAGTAAATTAACCGCATCTTTATTACTCGTTAATTAACAGTCTCGAAAATTGTATATCTGCAATTTACTCCAGTGAATTAACAAGTGGGCGGACGTATGTCGAAAAGTTATTAAATCAAACGCGACCATATAGATACACACAAGACGTATATTAAACATATTCAAAGACGCAGGCGCGTTGAACCAGAGAAGGTGAGCATACATATAAATATGTGTGTATATATGTATACATGCATTTATTATTAAACGGTATTATTGATTTATCGTAGCAAAGTACGAGGAGTTCGATAGCGCGTTTTCCGATTCGTGTTGGTTCATTAATCGAGGTTAACTTCTTACTCGTTCGAGAATTGCTGCGAGCAAGGAGGCGAAACGAGGCGGACTACTTCCAGAGTTTGACGTCTCGTCCACAGTACAGAGTATAACACAGGGTCTGTACAGACTGCAGTGAAATAACGCGGCTGGTTATACATATACTCGGATATGTATACGTGAGATAGATTGACAAGGTGAAGCGGGTTAACACGCCCGTCGACCATTCAAGAGCGTGTAAAACCGCGAGATACGCAAGTGCACCATATCCAGCCGTGAATAAAATCAATTCGTTGAACCGCGGATAGGTTGAATCGATCGTGTGTGACTCGAGTCTCTCGTCGCTTATCGGATAATCCCGAAAATACGACCAATCCGAAACTCGCGAATCGCGAATTATATTTTTGCGGGTCAAAGATCGACCCGAGTGTACAAGGGTCACGGGATAGCCGAAACGAGACGGAATTCGTACCGGTATCGGCATAGGCAGCATGCAGTACCTTCTGCCCACCTATATACACGGCGACGAAAGTTAATTGAGATCAAAGTCCAAGGCAATTTATCTTGGTAACGGTGCGCGGGAGGGGGAGGACCCAGGGAAGTTCAGTTGATAGCCAACACGAATGTAAGGTCGAGTAACGAACAAAGGGAGTAGGTATATAACGCGGTGGATATTAACAACGAATCAGTGTCGGACCTATTGGGTTAATTAACACGCGATAGGTAATAAATGATTAATTGAGAGAGGAGAGTTGTTTGCTCTTCTCTTCCTAGTCGGAGATAGGCTATTATACCTGGAGGTATATAAAACCCGGCGATAAATGAATCAATAAATTATATAAAACGAATCAATTCTCAAGATATCCTTCAGTCTGTGTATACAAATATAATTTTAATTCAACCCGGATCAACGAAACGAGTCAAATTTGCCGAACGACATATCGTAATCGAGCGGGACTCGCGATATCGTTGATTATTGTCACGTGTATTTATATATGTATGCCCATGGTTATGAATAAATTATTTTAACCGACTGTGGAGTATAAATGAGAAATTTTATATGCGGTACAACATACAATGTTCTTGCCGTGTAGGCCATAGCACAGGACATATCGAGTATGACACGGAATTGACTTTCTCCTTTAACAAGAGAAAACACACGAGTATTTATATACTCGAGGAGAAATCTACAGAGCCTCTTGTTTCCTTCCTCTTTACCTTCGCCGACGAATTGCTTTTTCGTATGTATACGGAATTCTTTGAGAACGATCTTCGAACTGGATCGTTAAATTTGTATCCCCTTTTCCTCTACTTTTATTATACCTATATGTACCGGTATGAGTAATCACGCGGGGTATATAGACTGCAAAGCGTGCTCAGTGCGCGGCTTTGTGTCAGAATGAGTTATGTCACGGAGATTTAAATCAGGTGGTTTAGACGGTGGATGAGTAATGAGAAAAATGTGAAGCAATCAAAACGAAACGATTCGAACACGATAGATACGTAGGTCTAATATAGGATCAGTCGGTTCTAAGAAATTAATTTTTGGTGGGCGGCGACGAAGATTGAGTAATCCACCTCCTCGCGGGTCGACGATGCGGTCTTTTTCCTCTTTCTTTGTTCGACTTATTTTCGTCTCGTTGCTATACTCTCTTCTCTCAAGCGTCGTTAGAATTCTGAGAAACAACGATAAAATGAGAAAAGTAAAAGTGAACATGAAATTGATTTAGCAATTCATCAAAGCCGTATAACTGGTCGAACAGCCACTGTGCATAGTCAGCCACGTCTCGAGTTTCAATTCCGATCAAATCATATCCGAGAAATCTCGAAGTAAGAAATTATCTCTTTCCCATCCTTTTATGCTCGCGGTTGAACCGAGATCGGTGAAAACCGGTTTACATCTCGCGCTGCCACAGGGTCAAAACACGGACGAACATTTTTCCACCAACTTACTTGACCCAGCCGATAGCAATATGACTGGACCTGTAGACCCGTAGGAAAAGAAGAATTCGAACTAGAGAATCTACCACATATATTACACGTCATTATTCTCCAATCGTTCGACCACCATGTGCCTTTCTTTACTCAACTGGCAAGTTGTATCCTTGTAAGCAAAAAGAATAGAAAGTCAGTTGAAAAGAAGAAAAAGAAATTTCGGATACTCGAACAAACTGCACGTTGTAAAGCGAACCAATAGCAACCCTGACTTATTTCCCTGTCGACTGGTGCCCCTTGGTGCCCCTTGGTGCCCCTTGGTGCCCGTTGCTCTCTGGCAACTGGGCTGTTCGCTCGTCACTTTAACGGGTACCGGATCTCTTTAGTGGTTTGGCAAGTTAGCTCTGCATCCCATCGGTTGAGCATGCATGTACGGATGAAGAGGATACGGGTGTGTGTGGGATCCTTTTGAAAGGGACGAAAGGGGAGGAGGATCAAATCGATAAATTATATCTCCAAGTTTCTTGTGTGTACTTATATACTCGTCGTATGGTTATAATAACATTTTAACGGTCGGTTTTATCAGTTTGATTAATTCTCCGCGTCGGTTTATGCCATTCCGGGTTCTTAAATATTCATACATTCTGCAGATGTGATCATGTTCTATACGCGTATGGAAATATACGATCTAACAATAAAACCGAGGGTATCGCGATAACCTTCACTCCTACTAGGGTCAAGGTTGAACCCAGGACGAAAAGTAAGAAGGAGAAGGAGAATACGAGCTTCGCCCCGTCTTTGAATATAAATTTCGAATCTTTAGCTACAAATTACTTCAACCAAATGGTATGGAATAATTTACACTACATACAGTAGTTCAAGGACTGAAGTAAAGACACGGGGCGGGGAAGGGAAGGGAAGGGAAGGGAAGGGAAGGGCAGGGAGGGAGGGAATTCGCCTGTGCAAAGACAATGGTGGAGGGAGAAGCGAAGGGAGAGTCTGGCCGAGGAGTAAGCGCGGTCATAATAACAATTTGTCGGGCTTGGATGTCGTGAAAATTACATAAAATGGCTGTCAAGCCGTCTGACCTTGAATACCCTACAATTACGAGTCTGCTGCGAATATGCTATACCCGGGACTGTGAATACGTGTCTGCGAATAAAGTGGGCGCCTGCGTGCGTCGAGATTCGTGCGAATGCTTGCTACCTCCCTTCTTCTACCTCGTCAATTTTCAATTTTAATTCAACACTTTAGTCATCGTTTCACTCCGCGGTATTCTCATCACCGTCGATACATTATATATATATAATATCTACCAATTCCTGGTTAGAAATGAAGCTATATAAAATCAAAGAACTAGCGCAGGGTTCCTTTATTCATGAAAAAGAAAAAAATCATTGATTATAATAAAGGAATCGATAGTCCCGGTCTCGGTCACGGCCAAGGCGAAGGCTATGTATGCTACAAGCCTAGCCCTGACGTATTACGGCAGAAGTTTCTATCGCGGTAATCGCAGCGAGTAATGTAATATTCTAACATGAAGTAAGTGTAGCGACTTTGACGAGGGTGAAAAGAATGGAGGGTGACTGGTGATCTTTGTAGTTGAATATAACAGAATCCAGAATTTTTTTTCCGTGACTACAGCACGACGTATAAACATACCTATACGTATAAGGTAAAACGTGAAGCGCGGAACGAATGGTTTGCGCGAATAAAAAAAAGAAAAGAAAAGAGAAGAAAAGAAAAAAGGAGAAAGAAGAAAATGCATTCTAATTACTGTTCGCAGTGAGAACAGAACAAACTAGGGGTAATAATTCACACGGCTGCATCAGGTACTGGGCGTACGCGTACGGCGCGAAAGCGACGTTTGTAGGGTAACATACCTACATACGTTGGAACGTCGAGCAGCGAGAAGTCGTCAAACACGAAGACGACCAAAGCAGCAAAACGTTGGGAGGAATGCGGTAACGCAGTAATTAAAACGGCTAATTATTAAATATTATCACTGCTAAGGTATATATGTATAGCGATGTGCTTTTTGACGACATTTGACGATTCTTTTTTTCCCTCCCCGACTCGCAAAGTCATTCCTCTCATTCTTCTTCGGATTTTCTTTTTATTCCTATATATATATATATAGCCAATTACCGGAGCGTAAAGCAAACAGTAAAAATTTCCGCAAACTCATTCCGTATCGTATCTCTCGACCTTCGCGTCGTAGTATACGTACGTAGGTATGGGTATGAAGTACCTATAGCCGACCACCACCGACCACCTGGGCAAAAAAGAGAACTTTTGCTTATAACTTCCGAGTGCTACTGGTCTTTGAGGCGTGTAACCTCGTTTCGTGTCTTAAATAATTACGTAACCTTTTATCAAAGGGAGACGGGCTGGACGCAGCTTGCCTTGCGTGCCAACGCGATCGGAGATTATGTATGGTAATGTTATTCATGTGCGGTAGAAATAAACATATATTTCACAACGTAACAATCTCGAATCGTTGGGCACGATAATTGAGATAAATCACCTCGTCTCTCTCTCTCCCTCTCTTTATCTCATCTCCAGTTCTATATCTTCCTTCGACACCGCCTCGGCTCTTCAATTAGCTAGAAAATTGTGTGAAATTCATCGAATCGAAACTTTATAGCGGATCAAATTGTCCGGAGAAGAAAAAAAAAAGGAGCGAATTCTCTCCAGTATTAAACGGAGCAAGATACACGATATAACAGTATGGGGAATGTAAACGTCGGGTTACCGCTAGACGCGGTCATATAGCCTCGTTACAAACACCTTTGACGGACGAAAGACAAAGGGTCCTGCGGGCGCTGGGATAGGGTGAATGAGGAAGGATCTGGCGAGCAGGCGGCTGAGTTTCTGTGACGACGGTCCATGCATATGGATTAAGACGCGCACATCGCGTACCTACATAAACTGACGAACGAGCTAACGGCGAAGCATCATCAGCATCAACGCCGGCGGAACGGAAGGAGCATGTTTATTCAAGAACTTGGTTCCATGCATAGAGGCTCGAAATCTGTTGCATAGGTAAGTGCATGCAGTACGTCTCGCCGCAGGTCCAGCCGAAAATATATTTCTATTTTCCATATGCTTCGCTCGGTGTATGAGATCCGCCCTGCTACCTTACACTCCCTTTCTTTCTTCCTTCCTTTCTTTCTCTCGCTCTCCGTCATCATTGACGTTCCTTGTTCGGAGCTGGTGGTTCGAGGATTGGCAGGTGAATAGGAACCGTCGTCACTTCTCTCCGAGCTACCTGTCTTGTTTTCGAAATTAGATTCATCTCATTAAATGCCTTTTTTTTCCATTCGTCACACGCGTAAGCGCCGCGCCACGCCACGCTATGACCGGCTGGTGCTTTAACGAAGAACGCATTTCACTCTCCGAGCATGACCAGATGATTGATCTTTCTTTCTCTTTCTCAGTCCCTTTTCTCGTCTCCTCATTCACCCCGTTCTCTCGCTTCATCTCTTTCGGGAGTAAAAAGCGACAAGTAGAATCGCACGCAACTAGTAGGAGCAAAACAGTTTCCGAACGTTCTTTCTGGTACTGCGGCATCGGATACGAAGCAGATTGTCCCGTTTTGCGGACTTCAAGATTCCTGGAATAATCCTACGGAAGAGTGGCGTAGAAATCAAGTGCGGCAGGGTGCGGCGTGACTTTCCCAGCTACTCCTAACGCGCTGAAAGATTCCTTAGGAATCGTTGGCTGGAGTGACTCGCGAAAGAAGTCGTCGCAAGGTGTAAATTGCAATAGTCCGCAAGGATCGAGTCGAGAGATAAGTGACAGCCTGAGGGGCTCACTGCACTCGAGGGGTAATCGAACCCCATTATTACCAAGGTAAAAGGATAATAGTCCTCGTTGTCGAGGTTGAGCGACCTGAGCGACAGCCAGGGAGACTCGGACGAGTAGAAATTAAAAGAAATAAATAAATGAATAAATAAATAAATAAATAAATAGACGATGAGGATGAAAGAGCCAGCGATCATTCGTATACGAAAAGAGAAGAGAAGAAAAGAGAACGAAGGAGAGACGGAGTTAAAATACCTAAAGCAAGAATACGATCGAAACGAATTGCTCGATCACGACGAAGAGAAATACGAAGGTAATGCTATAGCTGTGCCGGCATGGGAGAGAATTTATCATAGAATGTTGGCTCGCGACCTCTTGTTGGATCTTGAACGTCAACCTCGAGGTCATGGAGGCAGAGAGGGCAGAGTTATTTGTATCTGAGAGGCAGAGGAAGGATTTCGACTCTGTTATTGAATCCGATGGAGGGTACGAGGAGAGAGATTTCTTCTCACTGGCGACTATGAAATCGCGTAATATGGGTAATAAATAATAAGCCACGTGGAGATGAGAATCAAAGGAGAGACTGGTACTAGGCGTGCATGCGTCGTCGCGCTGTCAACGTTAATATGTCAATTCCGTTGGGTTTGAATGCATAAACATCTGCCAAAGCTGACGTATGAGTGAGGACTCCGGCCTCTCCACGATATTGTGGAGTAAGAATCGAGCTTTTGACTCGATCGGAATGAAGCCGACTATGGTAATGCAATACGTGACGGGTTGGTGTATCTATAATTTTGATCGAGATACACGTATAGGTATATCGCGTGGTTTCCGTTCCACGTATAAACCCTGCTGATGTTTACAGGGCTCGGGGCGCAACTTGCTTCCACATATAGGTACCTACGTGTATATTTCATACCGAAACGTGGTTGTTAAATATTCACTTGCGGTGCTGACATACGGTGAGGTGACGACGTCGAGGTAGAAACTAAAGCGACAGCTGCCTTCCCTTCTCCTTCTACGCATATACCCACTATACTTCTTTTTCTTTTCCTCTTCCTCTTCCTCCTCGTCACTCGATCACTCAGTCGCTGAGTTTGTCGCAAAGGCAGGAAGCGCTTGCAACGCGAGTACGTTGATAATCATTTCTGAGCCAATTAAAAGCGACAGGAAACTAGTCGCCCCAAACTCCATACGTGCCCAGGTACACGAGTCTATTTCGCACCCTTCATACTCCGAACCGCAGCTCGGGGACACTCGGATCTAATTCGGTATTCTAATCATTAAATCAAACTTCCCGATCTGAAGATCATTCGTTAAAAAATTATTGAAAATCTGCGATTCCGTTTAGATGCGATCGATCTATAAAATATTCTCCATCGTTTCGGTATACTTGACTCACGTTCACGGATTTCGAAGCTATTTTCGAATTGATTTACTTCTAAACTTTTATCGCTTCGTGTCTCTCTTCGTCTTCATCTTCATCTTCTTCGTCCTCATATCTTTTTCTCTTTTGCGCGAAGCTCGAAAAAGCCATTATGTAATGGTTGATGGGTTGTTTACGCGGATTAGTAATAGTTTGGCCCCGGCATGAGAATTTTGTCTAAAAATATAATCCGTTTCCTTGAGTCAGTATATTAATCCGCGTTTAGCTCAAAGACGATTTCTAGACTCTTAGACTTCAAAAGATGTATCACATCAGTTCTTGAAATCTGGATCTTAATAATAAACGATTCGACCAAACGCATGCATGGCCATTAATTTCGCGACTGCAGATCATTTTCCTCAAATTTTGAGAACAGCGAAAATTATTGTAAACTACAGTGAAATTCTCAGTCTAATGATAATGAGAATGATAAGAAAAAATGATTAGCAGAGGCCGTAAATCCACCGTCCGAACTCATAATTCTTAATAAAGCTCAAATTTCGCTCCATGCATGTTACGATCCCATAGATATCACCTCTGAATGTAGGCGTGTTCGTGGTTATCAAGTTAGATTAACAAGCCGAGCTACCAAACCTTCTCTAGCTCTATACCTATAACCTGCCAAGACGGAGAGGCGTTCGCGTGCGCCCTACCCTCATTCTCTCAGTTCCCATACCCTCCACCGACCTGCACCCTTAGCCTAAGAATATACCTATAATCAAAGGTCACGTGACCATAACTGGGGCTGGGGCTGGGGCTGAAATTCCGAATCTCAATATTAATTACCGACTCGACTCGATTTTGAGAAAAGGGATTTCCCCGGAAGTCTGCGTATAGCCGATTACGAAAACTTTGAAACGAAGAAATAAATTTCCAATTTCTGTGTATAATTTTGACGGAGAATGATGTTATTGAAAAATTGCAAATA
The DNA here is from genome assembly GCA_944452935.1 of Rhogogaster chlorosoma. Taxonomy (NCBI): domain Eukaryota; kingdom Metazoa; phylum Arthropoda; class Insecta; order Hymenoptera; family Tenthredinidae; genus Rhogogaster; species Rhogogaster chlorosoma. Next base: position 21,965,330 of record OX101804.1, read on the forward strand.
AAAAAAAAACAATTCAACAGAACGTATTTGATTATAAGATAGCGTTGTTTAACAATGTAATAAACTGAGGGGAACACCATCCGGCGTTGTTAAATTTGAATAAATTAAATACTGTCACATCAGGGGGTCTAGTTTTCAAATAAATTAAACTAGTAAAAGAATAGTTGACGGAGTAGCTGGAAAGCATATTGGTAGGGTTGCAGCTATACGTGCTATACGTGCCAACGTGTGCCGTACCTACGCCGGGGCGATCCTGTGCGTTGATAAAATGGGAAATAAATACGTAATATTCGTAAATAAAAATGCAAAACAGCTGTATATGTACATATAACATTTAAACGCGTATATCCACCTATATACACACAGCTAGAAGTTGAGTCCAGCGGTTTGATCGCGTGCCGAGATACACACCCATGGCCCGATCACCTCTATCCCTACCTACCTGCCTGCTTACTTACTTCCTTCCTTCCTTCCTTCGTCACCGCGATTACACTATGTAATAAGCATGCAGGTATGTATATGTGACTCACGAATCGCTATATATCCACGATTATGATAGAAATCGACAGAGTATAACCCTGATGTGGAATAATGAGAAAGAAAAGGTCTGAAAATAGAAGAATCGACGTTTTTCCTCCTCCATATCCCGTAGAATCGAATCTACGTTTTATTGTCCGTAAGAAAGATATCCCTGTGGACAAATCGCCGTCCACTTTGTCGAATAACAGTCGCTAGGAAGAAGGTCACCGACCACTACGTCCGGGTTGGTCGTTGATTCGAGGGATTTGAATCCGTGAAATCTATCTATCGAACCTCGGCCCCGAGGCCAAGCGGTTAAAAGGAGGAAAAGGAGGAGGAAGAGGAGGAGGAGAGCCGATCAGATCCTATCTCTAATCTACGCCGAGCTACAGAGAAGGAAGAGAAGGCAATGAACAGTCCCGAGGCACAATGACTCGATTTTATAAATCAATTTATCATTATTCGTTGACTTGCGCGAGCTGGTTAGGGAGATGAAAGATTTTTGGGTAAAACAAGCGAGAAGAATTTCGTCAATTTATTAGCTGAAGTAAACCATTTCCTCCTGCACGTCTTCCCTATATACCTAAGTTAATGAATGATGATAAACGTAGTGAACGTCACGATACTACGCGGTGTATATACTGTAATAAATGAAATATAGACATCGCGAACCGGTTTATAAATCTTGCATAGCTATATATACGCATAGTTGCGTAATTAACCATCGCGACGCCCGCTGAGACGCGAATTAAACGATTGGTAACACGCGGCGTCGTTCAAAGATACGCGTATACTGCAAAGATAACGTATGGGCTCGGGTTCTGTATGGAATAATATTAAATATACGTGAACTTGTAACGATCTCTGAGAAAAGAAATGAGCCTTTTATTCGCCTTTAAGTATATGAAATTATGTGAGGCTTAAGAAAAGCGTATGAAATAAGAGAGAGAGAGAGAGAGGGAGAGTAAAAAAAAGGAGCTGCTACTTGTTAGGAGCGAAGTAGTTGCGCGGATGAGGATTTATGCGAGTCAGGAACGCCGGGGAGACAGTGACGAGCGTCTGAAAACGACAAAGGATATAAAAAAGGAAATACAAGGCGACGGAAAGACGCGGGTGAAAGAGATGCAGCGGAGAAATAAATAAAAAAAAGAAAGAAAAGAAGAAGAAAAAAAAAAAAGAGTTGCACTTGATGTCCCTGAGAAAATGACGCGGACTTGTTTCTTGAAGGGTAAAGGTATATTCTACACGTGCCGGAGGACAGAGGGCAAATAGATATAGCGAAAACACGCGAGATGAGAAGATAAAGAGATGAAAAGATGAAAAGATGAAAAGACGAAGTGATTCTTCTTTCAGAACATTTTCGAGGATACTAAGACCCTAGCTAATTTATCAACAGCTCGATAGACACGCGTCTCCGCTTATAGTAGTTAGTCGCAAAAAGGGAAAAAACGACAGGCGGAATGAAGACACGTTTAGTCGTTTAGCCGTTCGGTTGTTTGGTCATTGAGCAGCTGAGCATTCGTGTAATGCCATTTAATTCTAATTTAAAATCGTCTTGAAGAGCCGAAGAGGAGCGCAGAGGACAATAAGGACGTCGAATCGGCGCCAAGACGAGGCTGACGCGATGATTCGCGGAATATCGAATCTACCGAAATAAAGAATTTCGAAAGAGTGAAAAAAAGCCGAAGAAAATAAGCGGGGAAAAAGTAAAGAGTGAAAATCCTCGAGACAAATTAGCGTCGAGCAACTCGACTCGCGTAGGTACTCAACCGCCAAACTCGTCGATCAAGGAGTTAAGAATTCGCACGTCGAGTGCCGGACTGCGTGTCTTCTGTCCATCGCATCTTTCGCATCGTCGTCGTCGTTGCTGAGGCAAACTGACGCGATAGTTTCGTTCGTAACAAATCACTCGACGGTTGACTCGCACTCGGAACGCAAAATCCCTTCTTTCTAAAACTTTTCGCCATGAATCAATCCCCGAGATTTCACGATTCGCCTGTCAAATTCGTCCTGTTTTATTTTTTGCCCTTCTAACACGACGCGGATTTAAGCCTGGAGATTACGGGCGATTTTTCCCGCTCGTGGTAGACGTCTGGTATTGATGAGCAGGTTAGGGTAAATTCCTAAATAAGTTTGGTATTTCAATTTCCATTCATTGCCGCGTTTTTATTAATAAATGGTGTAAGGCAAGATGGGAATTATATGGAAGGAATTATGATGATAATGTAATGTAAAATAGGGACTATTTATATTCATCTGAAAATAAAAGTAAGGTGAAGAAACGCGTACGTGAACATCGTCGTCACCGATTCCCATGATAATTGGAGATTCGTCACGTCGCGGCCACATCCCACATCCCACATCCCACATCCAACATCCAACATCCAACATCCAACATCCCGCAGCTCCTATCCTCGATACAGCTATAAAGACCGTCGGTTAATTTCACCTCCGCGAAGCTGCACACGAAGCATTACACTATTACTTGCATCATGCATGTAGGTATATATATATCCGAGGAATTTCTCGTTGAACGAGCTGTTATTATCCAGTCGGTGAATTCTCGTCGCGTCTGGATCCTGCAGGCGCGAACCGCGGTCTTGTAAAAAAAAAATCGAAAAAGTAATTCGCACACGTTCAGCGTCAGGGAATAGCGAGTTTATGACTAAGGCGTGAGTCAAGGCTGCAGGGCAAGGCATGGCAGGGCAGGGCAGAGCAGCTAGAACGTTTTATGAATAATCATTCCTCTCTAGACTTCGATGACTTCGATGGTTTCGAATTTCCAACAAAATCAGAAGAATTATTAAACCTCTTCTCTTTCTGTATAATAAAATACGTATCTTGAAAAGTACGTCACGTACGGTTATATACACGTCGTGTTTGCTGCAGTGCGATTAATTATATTAAATAGAAACGTCACGGGAGTTGACGAGTGCCTCGTGCGAGATAATTACCATTTGAAATGATTGCGTGTAACCCCGGTCGCGGGTCTGCCGACTCGTAATTAAAAGTGTCACGTTAATGTGCACGTAGGTGTATATATATTCGTGTAGATATTGTATATTGCGCGGGGTCCGCGCTCACGGCTCGTTGGAAAATACGAAATACAGACGCGTTTCACTCTCCTCCTCATATATCCCGTTTAATTTTCATTTTCCCATGAAATAGGCGCTGTCAATTATCATTATACGCATATATATACCTGAAAAGTCTCGTTACCCACGTGCAACCACTTCCGCGCTCTTCCTCGATGCAATTTCTCCTGCATATTTAACATGTATTCATACATATGTATATATGTGATAATATAAAATTCACGATGATTAAGAAATCTAAAATATATTCTCTACGATTGAATTTCGCATGTGAAACGTGACGAGCTAGAAAGGCAGGGTAGTATTATGTATAAGGAGTGATAAATCTGAAAGGATGTTAAAACGAAGCGTTTCGCTTTAATGAGACGTTCGTAATAGGAGAGCCTGGAAGATACTGCGGCAGGAATTTCTCGAGCTCTGTGTACCTCCGCGTAGGATTGATACATACCTAAACAGAGGCTGTATACGTACGTTAAGTCTGTATGTGTGTACCTATAGTACGTATAGATGTAAGAGATCTCTCGGTGCTCCGTGCTCCGCGAGAAGATGATATCGCGTCGAATCGGAACGAACGAATGAACAGAGAGTGACGAAGACGAAGACGGAGACGGAGACGAAGACGAAGACGAGCCGCGTTGCGTTGCGTTCAGGCCGCACCGCGCACGGAACGAAGGACAACTCTGCTATTATTCACTGTCCAAAGACGAACGCGCGGGCCGAGGAAGAAGAGGAGATAGAAGAGAGAAAATAGAAACGATAAAAGAGATAAAAGGATAAAAGGATAAAAGTACAGAGGGAAAGGAACAAATAGGAGGAAGCAGCTCGACGTACGATTAATGACGAGTACAGAGAGAGGATCAGGGCTCTGTTTGTCGGCGTAACGATATGGGATTAAATTTATAGTACAAACTACGTATCTCTGTGCAACTGCGACGAGAAATTGAACGTTTTCTCTTGAGGCCGGGTCGAAGACTAGTTTTGAATTTTTCTAGTCTACACAGCCGATTGAAAAAACTTCTATACAGGAAAATTCCGAAAGTCCAGAACTCCAGAATTTGAGATCCTTCTATTCGTCCATGTTCAATAACTCGAGCTGTATCGATCGTATCAGATCTAATAAGTGGTCAAATCAACCTTCTAGAGATTTACTTTTCGCAAATAAGAGTTTCAAAATCTTATTCATTATTTATGACATCGAAGTTTCCGATTAAAGTAGATAAAATCGGCCTCGATTAGAATGAACAATTTTTTGTCTTCATTTGATCCTGAGCTACTTTAGCGCAGGTATATAATGATCGAAGACAAGACACAGACATAGAGCAACGAATTCGCACATTGAGTCAAGTTTCGCCAGCTGCAGGGCAAAGTCAACTCATATATACATAATATATCGTCGGTGCATAATAGTCATTTAGAAATTATTACACCGCTTTGAACAAAAGGTAAAAACTTCCGCCTCTGTACAGGTAATTACGGCATACCTTAGCACACCACCTTCAGTCTTGAGAGGAGGGTTGCACCGAGCTACTCGGATCGAGGAGAGCGAAGGCTGACTTATATTACGTAAGGGTAACACGTCGCGTCGTCTGGCCAATTTACGAGGCAAATTTTCGCTGTATAATCACTCTAGCATGTCTCTTATAGTTACTTTGGTCAATGAATGAAAATATGTAATAAAAAAGACAGAGTTTAGCTGTTCCTAAGTCTGATCAGAACTGGCGATGAGGCAGAACACAGGTAGGTATATGAAAGGAGGAAAGGTTCGGGCTGGCAGCATTCCATCTCAATCATAGCTATAAGGGGAAAAGAAGAAGGGTCAGAATCGGAGCCCGGTAAATCTTTCATTTGCGATAATACGGAGGAGACGATAGCTGCGGGATATTGGGATATAATATAAATAACTGCGGGGATTCTAGCCTGACGTTTTACAAGTATAGATTAATTCCCTAACGCGGAGGCACGTAATCGATTCATTAGTATTCGCCGCTACGCCGTTTTGCGTCCCGGTCCCAGCCCCGAACCTCTCGTTGAAGGAGCGAACGGAGTATAAACCCAAGGAGAAGAAGAAGAAGAGGAGGAGGAGGATGAGAAGCGAACGCGAGTCTTGAATTAACCAAAGATTTATACCCAAAGGTTTTAATTCATGCGTATCCCGGGGAAGAGAGTGATCGAGGTCCAATTATCGTTAATAAAAAACTCCCCCTTCCCTTCTCCCCGTCTTCGTTGCTTCTAGTTAATTCCTAAGCATCGATATCGCCGTTATTATCATCACCGCGATGATCTATTTTAAATGTCTGAAGAAATTTTCGTGCGATGACTTCATATGCGCTTAATCCTCGCCTTTCCTTCTCCAGGCGGGAAAAAAAGTAGCGAAAAACGAAAAAGAAAAAAATTGGCGCAGACGTGAGAATGACAAACGTGTTTCTCCGACGGCTGCTGCCAGTCCGGCTAGCCTTGCGCCGAAGTCTCGAACGAGAACTAACAATAAAACGAAAGGCGAGACACGCACGAGTATAGGTACGAGTCCTTCCGTCTGTCCGGTTGACCATTCGCCCCTTATGGCGTGCTGATTACATCTCTATATTGTCGGGGGCTCCCTACCTGACCAGCTACCTACCCAACTCCCAGTTCCTTATCGTTATCGCGGGCACGTTAGAGTACGGCGTGGTGCAGGGGCATAAACGCGTGGTTGAAAAGTTTTTTTTTTTACATCTAAACACGCGACCGGACGGGCCACCCGTACGTTTGCTTCGGGGGCGAGGATAAAGCGGAGGGTGAGAGATGAAAACAAAGCTTGTCCCTATCTCGGCGAGATCGGTAAGGTAAGGGGGCCTATTTCCACCCTAATAAATTAGAGATTATAAAATACAGGATGTAGACGACGAGCCCGGTGGCGCCGCTTGCCTCATTTCGTGACACAGCCGAGCTTTTTTTCATCCAGATATCTGTACGGGATAAATACATTCGGATAAGGGAATTAGGCGGGTATATTAACGAATCGGGATAATCGAGGCGGAGAGGCGAGACAGACTTGTAGAAAATTTGTCTGAGTTGTGTAAAGACTCGGTGTATATTCTTAGGCGGCTTATATAGTCTGATTCCCTTCGGAATAATGGAGAAAATAAGGAAAATAAAAGCGCTGGATTTGCGGAGGCAAAAAGTCGAGATATGGTTGTAACGAGTGACAGGATATAGGAGTGCGTGATGCAAATGTGTGTTTGGGCGACTAGCGATTTCAAACCCCCTTTCGGTACGCGGGACTAAAGTTTTTTTTACCACTCGCTTAACTGGAGGGAAAAAAAGCGACGATGTAAAGATGAGGCGAAATCAGCGTGAGAAGAAATTAAGAGTAAAAATAGAGTAGATATTATAAAGAGACACCCCAGACTCGGGAGATTCTGATTCGGACTGAAAAAATTCAGGGACTAAATTTTCTCTACCAAAAATTCAAGGACCGAGATGCTTGTGGAAATCGAGCGAGGCCCTGACTAGATCTTCCGTATCTCGAAAGCTTTGAATTCCCTTGAATTTTCGGTGAAGGAAATTTATTCTGAGATTTTTGCCGGTTTATTTATTTTGGAAATATGTATCACCCTGTATAGTTAGGCCACGACACATACGAGAGTGTGGACGAGAAACGACCGCGACACAAGGGAGACGGGGAAGTCCCCTGTGACTCATTAACTTTGCCGAGTTCACAAGGCCACCGTCGAATGACACGACATTCAGCGAACCGCGGCGACAGGGGCGGAACGATGCTCGACCTCTAGCTAGGCTTCTGGCTCTTGCTGCGCGCTTACTCATCCGCGATCCTACGCCGGGGTGCGACGCCAAAGCCGACGCTGACGCATACGGAATGAAAATTTATTCATGCGTGTGCGTCTGCGCGTTTGAATAATGTCTATAAATATGAAAAAGAAGAAGGAGAAGAAGAAAAAGAAGAAGAAAATCGGTATTTTTTTTCATTTTTACTTCTTTTGATAACTCGGAAAAAAACAGAAGATCATTTTCATCGTTAATCAAGTTCGGAATGAGAAAGTCTTTGAAATTCTTGAGGGATAGGTATATATATATCACCTTTCCTCGGTTGACTAGTCCTTGACGGGGTCTGGTAACCCTCGTTGAGTAATGGGCAAAGCGGCACAGTACCGACGTGAGTTAAGCGTGCAATTTGTAGCCGAAACGACACGAGGTAGGTACTTATACCGTATACCTATACAGAGGAAGCGGAGCAAAGCGTAACAGCGTCAGAACGTCGAGTCGTGTCGCCCTTACGGTAAGCCTGGAAAATCCAGTTTCTCTGCCGCATCGAGTTACGCCCGGGCACGTGAACCGCGATACGTGCAAATCCCGCGCGTTTCGTTATCGATACACAAATCGTACGAAAATCTCTAGATAAACGGATAGAGAGAGAGCTGCACCGAGTTGATGTCGGGGAGAGCGATAAAGGAGATATCCGAAGGAATGGGGAATCGGGGGAGAAAAATTTGCCAAATTTCTTATCAAATATCAAAGAGAATACGGAGATTCGAATCTCTGCTGTATGATTCATGTATATTGTAGGAAAATGAAGAAGGAAGTGTCACAGTCGCGAGAAAGATGGAGAATAATCGTCTGTTCAAACTAATTTGTACACGGATTTAGGTGCGCGTGATTTCCTCCCCTTTTTCATACCTATCCCCGCTAGTGATAAAACTTATCCCATGAAGCACCTGGGCGAATTAAATTACCTCGTCCAATAAAAGAAAATGAGAAATGAGAAACGAGAGACGAGAAATGAGAAATGGGAAATGAGAAATGAGAGCCGCAGCCGCAACGGGGTGTATACTCCACTCTGTGTAAACGTGGCTAATGCAATTAGCAAAGCGGTATGACTATACGCTGCCCAGACCGGGGGAGAGTTTTACAATTTCCCCCCCCCCCCCCCCCCAAAAAAAAACAAAAAAATCTTAATTTATTATTCACTTCTCCTCGCAATGTCGCGTGTAAATACGTGGCTAATAATCACGGCGATAATGAGAAGCGAGAAGAGGATAAGGACAAAGAAAGAAAAGTGGTGACCGCAAGTCGCATTGTACTCGGACATGCGTCTGTATAAAATCGATGACTTGACCGCGGATAAGAATATATATCTATAGAGCCGGTCGCGAGAAGAATCAGACATTTTTTACCTCGACGTTTTTCCTCTCTGATATATATCTCCTCCAACTTTTTCCTCCTGTTCTATCCCTGTGTTGTTTACGATCGGACTGTCCGGCCCGGTCCGGTCGTCGCGGTCAGAGTGTGACGTAACACCCGGTTTTATACCCTTTAACCAAGAGACAGACTAAGCTAAACCCTAAGCCCAGTAAAGGCCGTAAAAGTGTGCGAATCCACTTCCGGGTGGATTATCATTCGTTTATCAATTCGTTGAATTATTTACTATGTAAAAAACAAGAGAAATACATGGCTTGTCGATGCAATGAAATTAGAACCGCGTGTCTGCAATAGATTCGTTTATATATATATATTTCACGAGATTTAAATGGCAGCTGGCCAGTTTTTAGCTATAAATATTACAGCGTCTGATCTCCGTGTGGGTATAGATACCTATCCGATACCTGGGGAGAATAAACGTGTATATCAATCCTTGACAGGAAGGATTTTCGACTTTGAACTAAAGGCCTGAAAGAAACGATCGTTAGGGGCCATGAGGAGGGTCAATAAACCGATTATAACCGTTAGATTATCAATTTTCAAAGCCTACGTCAAGTTATCGGGTAAATATTTATCGGAAATATTCAGCCATGGTATAAAATCGGCTAATTTAAAGATTCGAACACGTGTAGACGCGTGTATTTAAACGGACGACTCGCCATTGTCAATGTCAACGCGCTCGTGACTTGGGACTCTACCAGTCGTGGGAGTCGTTTGATCAATAGAGGATAACAAACGAAGTAAATATACGTACGCCGCATAGTGCAGGGTGAGCACATAACGCGAAACATTGTTATGTGAACAGGAAACAGGCGTATGGAAATTGTTACCCCGTTACTTGGATATGTCCTGAAAGATGTATAATAAATAATAATGTAAGGAAAGGAAAGAGAAGAGAAGGAAAGGGAAGGTAAGGTACCTGTGTTCTTAGTTTTTGTTCATTTTTTTCTCAAATCTTACGCCTCGAGGGACTGAAGAATGAAATGGAATGTTATAAAATGAAATGAAATGATAGGGCAATAAAATCCGAGTCGCATTTGCGGAGTAGGATTTAGCCGAGTTATTAATTGAGTTGAATATAGACAGTAAAGATTTGAGATATATAATAAGTGGGATGGTTTTATTATACCGTAAAGATATTGTCCGTAACGTAGCGTCGCGCGCGGGTGAGACACGTGTGCTGCAGCGAAGAAGAAGAAGAAGAAGAAGAAGAAGAAGAAGAAGAAGAAAAAGAAGATGGGAGTAGAAGAAGTAGAAGAAGCGACCTTGGCGTTGAACGACTGCCAAATTGAATATGAAATTTGAATAATATACGCAGTATGATGAAGAAGAATAAAGAAAAAATGTCGAAAAATTCAAATCACGTTTGAGAATCTCCTCCACCTCCACCTTCTCATACCATTCTGGCATGATGATGAATAATCATTTAAGAAACATCATTTGAAACGAGGAACAAAATTACCCAGACAACTTTACACGCGTATAAATGTATATAGATATAGATACCTATATACGTATTGCGCAACGATTTATTCATTCCCATTCCCATTCCCATTCCCATTCCCATTATCCATTCCAGTTCCCGCGGTGCGGTTGCCTGCTGCGTGAGAATCTGCCTAAACGGTAGTAAGTAAGTTGTATAATTTTTGAGCTAATCGCGTATTCGACCTTCGAAACATCTGGGACGACTTGGTATAAGCTTATATACGAAGATTTTTATAATAATAATAATAAGAATAAGAATAAGAACGGCAAGACAAAAAACTACACATGTTTTATATACGAGCTCTGTAATTAAGATAATGAAAAACAAGTTCTTTAGATTTGACTAGATTTGCAGACGTGAGTATAAATACGGTATAATTATTAGTAAGACAGGATTTCGCGATAACGCGAGACAAACTGAGCAACTCGCTTGATAATTGATAAAATTATTCTTTTTCCGTCAATTTTTTTTTTTTCTTGTTTTACTCAACTTTTCGAGTTGAAATAAAATAGAAAAAAAAAGTTTCATCAATTTTCAAAGCAAACTTAGAACGGTTTGAGCAGTCGATCAAAATAGCTATACGTGGGTGGGACACGCGCTGAAAACAGCTTCCAAGTACATATGTACATTACATATATGTATTCAGTATTCGTATTGCTGATCAACCGAGCGTAAAAAAAATCAACAGCTTACATACCTATACCTATATGAATGTATATACGGTTAGATATGCCACGCTTTGAGAGGAGGAAATAAAAAGAGAATAACAGCCTTTCTATGTGATCTTATCTAAACATTTGCTCATGTGGTGTATTCAAAGATGAGTAACAAGAATTATATAAAAAGTATAATTAAACATTACAGAATCTATAACGCGGCTCGAGTAAATATTATTTATTATATTTTATATATATTGATCTAGATGATAATGACGATGACGATTCTATAATCTGTATAAACCTCCTATACGGAGATGGTAGTAAACATGTGTTATATGCATATTATATCGGATAATTCCTCTACCAACGATACGCATGTCAATATCTTTCCAAAGCCAATACAGATTGGGTAAATTGACGTCAAGCCCGAAGTACTTACTCGGTTTCTATCGCGTAGCCTTGACCACTCACACGGGATCTGGTGTTAGAGTTAAAGGGTCAAAAGAAGGGTAGATCGATATGTAAATCGAATGAATAACGCAAGAGGGAAAAGAGGGAGAAGATGAATAAGATGAATAAAAAAAAGAGAGAAAGGATTGATCAAAATGTCCCATTCGATTATTTGAAATTGAAGAAAACTCGAAGAAAAGTATAGAGAAGGAAAAGCCCCTGTCTGACAATAAGTATAGAATCGGTCGCGCCGAAGATCTATACTAGTGGAAAAATCCGAGAGAAACCCGACAGAAAAGTACTGCTGTGGCTGCAGCAGCAGTAGCGTCAGGGTAGAAGTAAGGTAGGTACGTTGGAAGCTGGCCAAATGCACTTAACGTTCTATCAGCAGCCCCTTCCGCAAATAACTATAGATATACAATATATACTTATGTCTATGTATACACACCCCGTATAGGTAGGTACGTGCCGGGGATTCCCCGCTGCGAGGAGATAAACCCTTAAGTATTTACCACTGTACCATTATACCGGGGGAGCAGGCGCGCTGTGCATATGTACTCACGATCAGATACGCCAGGTCTGAAAATTGCATAGCACACACATTGCACTCTTGTTCTATAATGCATGTATACATGTGGGTATAGAGGCGATAAGACAACGAATCGGTATGATATGGATGGTTTTATTAACGAGGATAATCGTCCCGCGATTATTGTAAAGAATATGAGAAGAGGGAGAAGAAAAAAAGAGATTTAGGTAAAAACATGATCGTTTTCTCGTTTTCTGTAGTATGTGGAGGTTTATATGTGTATTTTGTACGTATATAGAGAACAATGGGCGATTGGCGTGGCGTGGAGTGTTTCGCTCCTGCAGATTCTAACTGAATTCAATTTATTTCACGACAATGACGCGGGTTAAGGCTTAAAAAGGCTTAAAAAGGCTCAAGAGCTTAAGAGCTTGCTAAACAACTTTTGGATTGGTGGTTTTCGCTCGTTCGCAAAACGTGCACCGTGCGATCGTATACATTGTGGAAGTCGCTGTATTCGCGGGTGTTGATTGAAAATAATAATGAATCGTAAAAAATATAGAATAACATGAAAACAACGGAAGTTCCACTTTTAATTATCAATTTTATTATCAATCAACAGAATATTAACGGGTCGTTAAGTTGTCGAGTAAAAACGGAATTATTTCTACTAACTTCGTATACATACGTAGGATATATAAAAATGTATATATAAATGAATGATACATATATTTCGAGACTTTGAGAATAAAGAATGAGAAACTGGCGCAGGCGAGTCGTTTCCTGCTGTCCAAAGCCGCTGAGATACGCCCTGTAGGAAATTTCGGGATCTTAAATAGAATATATGCTAATTGGTAAATTCTGGGCATAGTTGTACAGAATTTCTGCTATGCCTAAACCAAGATCGTTATTAGCTCGGGACTGGAGGTGGGGGAGGGAGGTATTCTAATTGTATTCAGAGATTGGGGTAAAGGCCGAGAAATTAGAGGCAGATAAAAAAAAAAGAAGAAGAAGAAGAAGAAGAAAAATAAGTAATTAATTATAGAAACATGTAAAATAGGATAGATAAAAATCATCAACTTTATCCAACATTTAGAAAGATTCTTTGTAAATTAATAATAAAAAATAGAAAAAATAAAAAAAAATACTACAGCAGATAATTAATTAGCTGGGTAATGAAATATTGCGAGATTCTTGTAATTCCTTCGCGAATTAAGTAACTGATTTTATTTTCTTTTCTTTTTTCTAGCATAATAAGTAATTCAGGGGATCTCGCATAGTCCTATGCGCGGCACTGTGGCTAATTGAATCATATTGCGTTTGAGCCGAATGAAGAAAGGGAGAATAGAAGTACGATGAGACGTACGGGGATAGACGACGTCGCGCCGGGCTGACTCGGTCAATTTAATTAAACGGATGAAAACATATTTCCACTCGCTGGTCGTAAGAGGTAAAAGAACTCCGCGCTAGGGATGGGAAACTTTACAGTCAGCGATTCGTTTCGTTAAAGAGATCAAAGCATGTGCTGCAGAAAAGAAGAGGAATAATAAGAGAAGGAGAAAAAATCTCTACGCGATTATATTATACAGACGATGATATATACGAATATTTGAATAAAACTGTAATTCGGAAGAAAAAAAGAAAAAAAGCAAGTTCGCCTTTATAGTTCATGCATTGATCTTTCAATCACGTATCTCGGTATCTCTTTGCCATGTGTGTACGTCACTCACGCGTGTGTGCTCAGCTTATTTATATGTACGCGGGTACGGCGTGATTACGTCGTAAAGAGAGGCAGGCGAACTGCGGTTAAGGAAGGCAAAAAGAAAGATAAAAAGAAAGAAAGAAAGAGAAACTGCGAATTCAGCAGGTCTCGGTTCGCTAGTTTCATCCTGCAGGGTTGGTTAAGCACCGCAAAGCTCCTCCTCCCTTAAATTATCGACAAACAACTACGAGGTATATACCCGCTACTATTCTGCTCTATCTTTTGTCACGGTATAGTGACAGAGTTAGGTAGGATAGGTAGAGGCTGAAATGACGATCGGGAGTGAGTAAAATGCGAGAAAGGACTTTAATGAGAAAACTGAAGATAATAAAGGTATGTACGTACGTATATAAGATTGAGAAAAAGTCTCTTTGAGATTGCGAGTAACGAGGCAAACTCGCTCACTCCAAGATTAATTAAAACCGAGGCGTGCCGCGGCTCCTCCGGCTTAATTAAAACATCAAAGTTCATTTCTCTGTCCACAAAACTCCCGCGCTCTAAGGGATCAGTATAGCGTCGATATCAGTACAGGGCGATTCAGCTTAAACGAGACGTATATTATCAGGGTGGATTCCCCGCGAAAATCTGAGACCAAATTTCCTTCATTGAAAATTCTCAGGGGCCCATAATTCTCGTATGAATTGCGCAGCCAAGATTCCTGCCTCTCAACGTGGCCCGCTCAATCTGAATCGCTCTGTATACGAGTACGTATCTTTTTTGAATAATTATAAATGAGAAAAGAATGAGATGATGAAAGGTGAAAAAAGAGCGGCCCACTTTGTTCGAGTGTTGCTAATTGGTTCGGAGATATTAATATTCCCGTGTTCTGGTTTTCTGGATTTCTGCAACCGCTATACCGCGGCGGCGTCCTACCGCGGATTTACGTAAAAGGTTCGATTCGCCGAGCGATCGCAACCCAGTAAGAGCAACTTGCGGCGAATGCGGTCGGCCGAGTTTTGACGGCGACTCACTTCTTCGTGGCCCACGTGAAAGTATAAATAAATCACGACGCGGTCGCTTCAGCCTCGACGTGTCTGCGGAATATCTTACGCGTGTATTATATCGCGAGACGTGGATACGTTTAACGGGGGACTGCAATAGCGATGAATTGATTAATTCATAAATTAATGAGTAAAATTCCCGGGAAAAGGAAGAAAGAAGAAAACTTTTCAATGAAATGAAATTAGCGCGGAATGAAGAGATCCAGACGCCTTCTTCGTAGCCTATATACATATACATATATATTATATAGCTAAGGCATAAGAATTAACCGAGGCGTGTCGAAATCACGTCCAGCGAGATAATTAGTTCTCTGGTTTTGGTTAAGTGGGAGATCAAAGGCTCGCGACGTTGTGCCCGGGATTTTGATTAAGCAATCTACCACCGCAGGTGGGTACGGTACGCTCCGATGCGTCGTCGTCGTCGGCGACGGTTGAGCCTTGAATTTAGCGACATTGCCCTTTTACCCCTTCCTTCTATCCCCCTTTCTTCACTTTCATCCCTCTCATTTAGAGCTGAATATCGCAAGGCGGAGAGGAAGACGTTTTTCTCGAAAATAATTCGATTATGATTTCGAATGAAGAAGGAAAAGAAGAAGAAGAAGAAGAAGAAGAGAAAAGAAAAAGCTGGGACTAGAGTTTGTGTATTATACGCGTCGTGTCGCGTGGCAAGAGATCCGGTAAACAAGATCTCGGACACGCGAACCGCCCGTGAATATTCAATTAATTAACAAAGTAGATTCGTATACGGCCGTTGTATCTCGGCACCGGCACCATTCGAATTAGCATATAGTAGCGGTGCACCGTTCGAGTTTTAGTTAGAGTCGGAGTCGGAGTTAGAGTTAGAGTTCGAATTCAAATTGGAGGCGGTGAAATTAAGGTCTGCCAGAAGCTCTTGACAGGCTGCGTCGTCTAAACCGTGTGCATGTCTGTTGTCAGTATGACTAATACCTACTCGGTGAAAATTACCAGGAGCTAGAGTCGCGAGTGCCTTATAGTCGCCGTGGTAGGTATACATGTATAGGTATGTACGTAGCGTACATGGGATAGTTCTCTGGAAATTAAAAAAAAATGAGAAGAAATGGAAAAAAGTCAGGATAGTATAAGAAAGAGGATGAAAAAGAGAAGAACTAGATACCGGAAACTCGCTTACACATACAAATCGCCGATAAGATATGAGGCTGGGATTTTCTATCGGAACCTGATCGACACGACGAAGAGAAATAATTAACAAGCTATATAACTCCTAGGCAATCAAAATTCATTAAGCGTTGATACGAGGCCGGATGATTAGCATTTTAATTAGGAATCATCACTAAAGTCTCGAGTAAACTACCCAACATCTACCTAGCATACAACCAAAGACGTCTGTTCAGCCCGCAGCTATTTCAAAGAAACTTTACTTCGTTATGATTCTAGTCCTTTTTTCATTTTTACATTTATTCCCATAGATATACGTATAGGTATAAGTATAATGGGTAAATGGGGAAGAATGTCTGTCCGCAGTCTTTTAGAATTGCTGTTCAATTTCATGGTATTTTAATAGCCGCTATATGCAGCCAGTATATGCGTAATAATTGTCACTAGATAGCCTAGATTATACGAGGACATAATTTACTGGTTATGCAAGACTGGATCATATGCTGTTGGCATAATCATACATGCGGTCAAATTCACTTCAGTGATACTGTAATCGAGAAGCTGCAATTACACCGTAATTATTTCTAATTTCTCAATCGATTTCAATTCGCAATATACGTGGATCGAGTAGAACTGACATATGACGCGTATGTAAAATGAATCGATATCGATCTATACTATTGATCTACACGTCGACCCTGGCTGGAACTTTTAATCGGCTTTGCTATACAGATATCAATTCCTGAGGGGAAGATAGAGTTTTGGAGAAAAATGAATACAGGGAGGAGAATGCAGAGGGGAGGCTGGGCTCGAATCTCGATGCCACTTGCACCCGGCATCATCCCGATTTGAGAGACGAGGAAGAAGAGGAGAAGAAGAGAAGAAGAGAAAAGAAAAATGAAAAAAAGAAAAAGACGACGCCACTCCGACAGATGTTCGGTTGTTCGAAAGCTGTTCCAAACCTTCTCTTCTCCCGCTGCACAGCCACGGCTACGGCCAAACCTCGACGGACGCGACGCGGAGGTACGGAGAGGCAGCAACTCTCAACGGTAATAAAGAGTTTCCAAACGGACGCTGCAGCGCTAATCACGAAACTGCCGAAATTAAAACTCGGAACATAAAAGAGGACGGTGTATACATAAAGGTGGGTATAATAATAAATTTTAGAAAGTCGTACGCGAATTATGTGAACAAAACGTTATTATTGCGCCATTATACCCGCCGTGCGTATCTTACATACTTATACAAGCCGTAGGTATAATTATATTCTACGTTGCCTATAAAACTAGGCCCTCCAGCTCCGGCACGACAGAAACAGGAATAACTCTTATCCATTTCTTGACATTATTATAATTAACCGTGGGATAGAAATTCGAGCGAATTTTTATTCCATGGGAATCAAGATTTCGACGACTTTAAATAAATTCAACGTTCGTCGAATGAACTATCCAGATTTTTCTCTCACGCACGCATAGATTCCCCGGGAAAATGATTCGAAAGGTAGGTACAGGATAATAAAACGAGGGAGAAATATCTGCAGCTGAAATATAGTCATATATATCTAGCGAACCGCGCGAAACAAGGCCGAGATCAAAGCGGAGACAAATTTGGGGTGAAAATGAAATCCTATCCTTTGAAATCTGAATAAATTCTGGTTGAGTTCACTGGGTTCATACGGACGAGGGAGAACTCGGCACATGCCAACGGGTAGTCGATGGGTACTCGATGGGCAGTCGAACGAACGAATGAACGAATGAACGTAGGTATATACGAACGAAAGACCTGTTATTAAGGTCAATGGGTTTAAAATGTTTTCTACCGTCATGCTTTCCCATTGTATGTGAAAACTAGTAGTGGCTCTCCCATCCATCCATCCAGCATCCAGCATCCCTGGTACATAAAATCTCACCGCTGGTTATTCGAGCGTTGATCACGTGTTCGTGTAAAGAGAGGGAATGCGTGTCTCGGTTGCTTTGTTTTTAAAGGCGCGCAATCATCGATTTTGCGTGGCCTGTAATTGCAGGTAATTTTCACTGCGGAGTACTTATTCTTCTCTTTCCTATTCTCATTTTTATATCTTCTTCTTATATACCTGTAGCCTCAGTGCCTGACTGCAGACGCGAGAAGAAAAAGCGAAAGAGAGAAGCATCGCAGCGCTGCAGCGGCAGATGGGATGATTCGTTTTGTTTTCTCATACCGTAGTGCAAGAAAAGGTTTGTTTAACGACAAGTTAAATTCGTTGAGTCAGAAAAAAGGCTGAGCTGCTGCAGGAGCGAATCATTTTTTCTCTTTTCTTCCTCTTCTTCTTCTTCTTCTTTCTTTTCTTTCTTCACGATTCTAGAAAATCACGAGGCTTTACCTAAAAATTGATGGATTTTCTGACCCGTTGAAATCCGCACGGAGTTCCATAACTTCCCGTTTTATTGCCGTTTAGGTTTATTCAACGATTTGTTCGCCGTAAATACGACGCGCATAAACTTCGCGGCTTATGATTGGACATGTATAAACGCGAGGGGGAGAGCATAAACGTATATACGAATGTATTAACCAGCTCGCTCCAGTTGTTGATACAAAGGTTTTACTGCTTTTGAACGTGAGGAGGCGAGGAGACGACCCGAACGAACGAACGAGTCAAAGAGAAAAGTGGGCACGCGTTGGCGTCGCCCTGACCTAAATACCCATGACCCGGGCCTTCCTTCTCCAAGGCTCGCGCTTAGTTTCTCCAATACGATAATACAAACTCGATCGTTTTCCCGGTCTCTCCTGGACCGAACCTCGTCTCCTTACCACACATTCTCATCTTATTTTTCTTCATCCTTTTCTCCTTCGCCTACCTCGTATAAACTGAGATGAAATTCCAAGACTAAATTTTCCTCTATCAAAAATTCGAGGACAAAATATAGTTTCCGAGATACGGATAAGATCTCAGTTATTACCGATCACAAAACTTATCAGTGACACAGACAATGCTGGCCACGAATGGAAGCTGAGCACTGCCCCTAGACGCTCCGCGATTGATCAACCAAGATCTTTAATTTTCTAGCCTGGAAACTGTCGGTTCTTTAAATTTTCGGCAAACGAATTTTAGTCTCAGATTTTTGGGGGAATCTATACCCTCAAAATATGACCTGTTTAAACTTAATCATCCTGTATGTATACATAATCACGTATAAGTAGCTGGGCAGCCGTTCATATATTCTTCAGTATCTACCTATACCTATGCCTGCCTACCTGCCTGCCTGCCTGCCTGCCTACCTACACGCTGCAAGTAGGGACGTAAAAGAAATTAGTCACGGAAGCAGATGGAAGTTTGACGCGATAGAGATAAGATCTCGTATAGTGTAGTAAATATAATTAGGTAATCAAGTAAAAAAATTGGTTAGGTTGTACAGGTGCAGAGTGAGAGAGAGAGAGAGAGGGGTAGAGAGGGAGAGAGATGAGGGCTGGCTGGATATAAATTGAGATTAAATTAGTAACCTTTGAAGATATAATTGCCAGTCACGTGACTCGATTTTAATCTTTTTTTTCGTTTTTTTTTTCAAGGTATTGCCGTACCTGTCTTATACACTCGTGTTTTTCCATCGAATTGGAAAATCATGCCACGATTTATACAGGATCAAGAATATTCCTAGGAACGAATTTGTAGGATTTTACTTGAAATTTCTTGTCATTTATTCTTCGTTTTGTATTTACATTCAAATTCAGTACGATTTACCCGAAAAGATATTCGTTCTTTAAAGAAATTCTTCACCCTGTACTACCAATTCAATACGAAAAAGTACGAGAGAGTAAATAAATATCGTTGGAACGGTGATATAGGCTGTAAGATTTTTTTTATACGACGTACTCTGGGTGAAAAATGAACCGTCAAATATCAAAGTTAATAAATAATTGACTGTTGAAACGGTCGGTCGGTCGCTACGTGATGGAAATATACTCTTCAAAATTAGGACGAAAGGGAAAGAAAGAGAGAAAAAAAAGAAGAAGAAGAAGAAGAAAGAAAGAAGATAATAATAATGATGATACCTGTACACGTGCCAAAATTTGTGATCAAAGATTATAGAAAGAGATGGAAAAAGAAGAAAAGGCTAAGAAAACGAAGAAAAAGAAAAAATCTCAAAGGTCATGAGTTAAAAATATACTTTTTAAGCCTCGACGTATGTACGTGGTACGAAAAAATTAGTTAGTACGTGCATACATGCATACATTTAAATCACAAATAGGCGTGACGTGGTATAATAAAACAAGAGTTACACTTGTACACTATACGGGCATGGTCATTTGTTACAGGTTGTAATATAATCCGAGCTTATATACCTAGTATATGGGTATATGATAAGAGCAGGATTCTAATTGTGATTTTAATTACGTAAGACGATAGGCATATAATCCATCGCCTCTATATGGAATATTAAGATCAAAGATCGTAATATATATTATGTATTGTAGTATTATACGTATATAGGATATAGTTTTCCTATCTTTCGATTTCTTTCCGCGACTATATACAGAGCCGTTAATTAGTTGGGTATATATACTTGAAATTAATCGATCATTGTAAATCACGCGTGCTGCACGTATACCAGCTGCAGCACATGAATTAAATTAAATCAATGAATACTGCGAACACGCGAGAAACTCCATCGTCACATCGACAAAATTTCCATATAATAAAGTCAAATTATCATCACCGATGGAAAGAAAGAATAATTATATTTACCGCGACGAGGTGGAAAAATAAATAATTAAAATAAACGAAAGGACGAGGTTATTCGATCCTTTTCAAACGTTTAATTACACGACGTGGTATAAGACACACATATAGACGCACACGTGAGCTGGATGACATTTTTATTCATTTATATACTTGTATTTCTTCTTTCTCTTTGGTCGATTATTATTGTTTCGTGAAGAGTAGTTGCGAAAAGATCGCGGAGGGCCTGCGAAGGACTTGAAATCGGGCCACGGTCGAGGTATATACTGCAGGTTTATTTTCTTCTCCTTCTTTTCTTTTTTTTTTTCGTTACCCTTTTTATTCGGTTTGCATTATTTTTCTCAATTAATCTCGACGAGGAGAGATTAATTACGTTGTAGCTGCCGAGCTCGAGATTAATATGCATATGCATACATGCAATCTGTCGCGGGTATAGCAGTGGCGGTAGCTAATGCTGAAGCGACAAACGTTAATCTTCTCATACTATATAGTCGAAAGAAAAAAGAAAGGAAAAAGTATAAAACTAAAGTTAACATAATCGTAGAACTGCGGCGGGAACGAGGTATAATTTTATTTGTTTTACAAACTGACTGACGTTTCTATACGTAAATACGTACACATACTTATATACAGACGTCGAAAAGTTCTATAAGGATGTAGAGGAAAAACAGAAAAATAGAAAAATAGAAAAATCGAAAAACAGAAAAACAAAAAAGAACAAAGCCTTGAGTGGTGCCTATAATAATTGTCACGAGAGGAAAAGTTAATATGTTATTATACGCGTAGGTAGCTAGGTATACGTATGGATATATGTGACTAGGTATATATGTATAATATACACATGTATGTATAGCAAAGCGATTTATACAAATCAGTGAAGCATGAATAGTAGCTTAGCCAGCGAACTATAGCCAGAGCTCTCGCATACTCATGAATTGATGGTATATATAATGCGCCTAAGAATTTATGAAGTCGTGAGGAATTTACTTGGTGAGTTAATTTTCTCGAAGGTGTAAAACCTCGACGACTGCAACGATGACTGGAAAGTAAAAAAAAAAAAAAAAAAATAAGAAAAGATAACGACATATGGAAGCGATGTATTATATATATTTTTATGTATGTATATATTTATATGTACGTATATGATACAATAAAAGAGACTAGATTTAACACTGCCGAGTTAAAGATCGAGTCGCCCATCCCAACCTCCGAGCGTAGCTTCTTATTCGTATTGCTATCAAAGAGATGCTTGTTCGAGAAATAGAACGAGCCTCAGTCTGCTGCAGTCTGTCCCGATCCCAATGTAGACGGGCTGTGACTACTCCGTGCAGAACGAGAGAGGAAGACCCGGCGTTGTATTGCGCGACTCGACGTATACGTAAAAAAATAGAAAAAATAGAAAAAATAGAAAAAAAAAAATAACAATTGTTGAAAAAAGAAAAAAAACAAATGCGCATCGAACACCGACGCGTGTTAAACTATACGTTTCAACCGGTTATCGATCTCTTCTTTTTCGAATGACTAGCTCGGCGATCATTATCAAAGCCAATGGTCAGTTGGCTTGGCGAAGAGTAAAGAAAGAAATAAAGAGAAAAATCCGTTCCGCAACGTTTCCCGGGAAAAATGATTGACGAAAAAGCTTAACAACTCAAGTGGAAATATGTACATTATTGGTAAAAAATCTGTGTAGGTTCCGTGTATACATTTATTCGTTATAATCTAGGATCCGAGAATCGGGGATGTTTCACAGCTATCGCGTCGCAGTTTTATACCATTGTGATCTCGCGCTATAGGGTATACAAGATAGGTATGTAGTTATACACGGATCGTCGAGAAAGGGACAGAAATGAATAAGGAATGGTATATAGCGTATAGGTTATAGTGGAGCAGAATTCACCTTGGGGAGCGAGTAAGTGGACGAGAGAACGAGAGAAGAATGAGAGAGGAGAGAGGCGAGAGCAGAGAGAAACGACGAAATAAACGAGTTGGCTGGGTTGTTGGCCTCGGGTGAACCCAGCCCCGGTGCAAAACACCACGCGAGCATCGAGAGCACGAGAAATCGGGGAGAGAGAGAAATAGAGAGAGAGAGAAAGAGAGGGGATGAAAGGGAGAGATCAATGCTTAGAGGGCTGTGAAATGGTTTCAAATCTGAACCGTTGCTTCCTATCCGCACATCTTCCTCCCTTATTTTAACCTCGATTCCTATAGTCGACTCTCTTTCTTTTCTTTTCACTTTTCTAATTCAGATTTCACGACTAAAAGAAGAGGACTTCGTCTACCATCTCCGAAAGGATTAGCGGATAACTAATTTGCGTATTATACATATACATTAATACATACATACACGCGATAGCACATTAGTCAGTTAAACTGGCCGCAACAGCTCCGACCGGTATACTATACACATATATACATGTATATATCCAGTACATAAATATATATTTAATATACATATAGCACAACGGACGGTATTCATTTCTTGAATGATCCCCTTCATAGACGAGTGGAGATTATGGGTTTTCAAACGGTGGTTGGTCTCGGATAATATTCTAGCTGGTTAATCTCTGGGTAATCGTATACTCCGGCGACACTATACCTACGTGTGCGGGAGATCTAGTTTAACGCTTATATAGATATACATGGGTATATTATAAGCGAAACGGATTGAAACGCATGCATCTGAAACTCTGATCCCACTGCAGTCGAACTATAATAATGTCACAGATATATATATCTATACAGAATTATAGTTATAATGTATATATTTATAATAAAGAAAAAGAAAAGAAAAAAAGAAAAGAAAAAAACTAGAAAACGATCGGAAAATAAATATTTGTCAATCGCCCAGAAGTTACACCTGATACTATAACCTGCGGCTTATCCTGTCTCCCTGAATCGGTGAGCAGGCTTTTTCCATTTCACGACACGACGCAAAAGGAGGCCAACTAAGGCCAGGTAAGGCCGGGGGGAGACGAGGCTATGAGGTGTGATCGAACGGACTAACAATGGCCTCATTCTTGTTTCCCGATTTCGTTAAAGTGATTTTATATGTATATATTTAACGCGAAGTTTTCTGCCCGACGGGGGCTAATCTAATCATTGCCTATTTGCGTTTGACTAGACGTTTGAGCGAGCCAAATAATCGTATTTGAAACGGATTCTCCCATACCTGCGGGTATACGTGGATGTAGAAAAAGAAAAGAAAACAAAAAAACAAATAGAAGTCTTCCATCGATTTTGAAAATATTACCGACTTGATAATATCGCCTTGAGATTTACTCTTTGGAAAAAGAAAAATAAAGTTTCAAAATCCTGTCAATTTTCGAAAATTCGTAAATTCGAAATCGTCTGCATTTGAATGATTCGGAACTTCAATCCGGTCCCGAAAATCATTCGACGGAATGGTATATACGTCCGTAGGTACGTGAAATGATTTCGTCAATTGGTTGCTTAAATTTTTCCAGTTACAAGTATGCCAATCAGTGGCTAATATTCACCGATTCAAATCCAGAGAGTATATAAGTTTATCAATTATATTTCGTAACTGGGCCGTGGTTTCCTCGTAAAGTATATAAAAAGTTTGGAATCCGCGTGGCGAAGGCCACAACCCGTGGATCGGATGCCGGTGAGACCTTGGCCGATTTCTCAAAGCTGTCGAGTGGACTGTCGAACTGCACTACAGGCAAGGATAATAATATCACAAGGAAGAAAGAAATCGAAAGTAACTGAAGAGAGATCCCGTTTCGTTTAGGTCGCTATAGTAATATTCGCGGCAAATTACTCGATTTTAAAAAGAAGAAGAACAAAAAAAGACACAGAAGTCTATACGCGAATACTTTCGATAATAGGCATAACTACAGAGTCATGTGTTATAATAAATCATCCGAATGGTCAGGATATTACCGAATACAGCGAGATCGTCTAGGTATATGTATATATGTATAAAACGATAAACAGTTATATTATCGTAGGATGATTACCAGTTGACAACGAGCCAAGGATCGCCCCAGGATCACAGCGTATTATAACGACCCACGTAACTTTACCAAGAACGATTTATCAAGTTTGTGCTGCAAGCTGCAGGGACGTACATACCTACGCCTACTCGTGTCTTCGTTAATACGTCTCGTGTCAAGCTAAAACCGATGCTGTCGCACAGATACTATAATGAGAGATGCGAAATGGAATGAATTCATCGATATATTCCGAAGGTTCAATTTAAAAGGGACAAAAAATTCTAATACATGAAGGATTTGTTATAGGGTATATATATTAATTATGGATAGTTCGATTCACGCAGGTATATAAATGTTCCGAATAATTAATTTCCGGTGTACTAAATACCACCAGCAACATAGTAACTAATTATTCCTTCTCCCTTCGAAAGATGTACGACGTGACAGATACGGGGATAATTCGTCGCCAAGTTGTTATATTCTTGCGACCTAAATAACCATCTCGTGCGCAAGTCCAGGGTGCAAATTCGTGTATCTTCGTTGACCAACTCTCCGCGGGTCTCCATATCACTCTGCGCATATGTACGGGCAGGTAGGCAGATATACACGTATAGGTCTACGTACGTCCATACGTTGGTTAGTTAGGTTACCGTACGTAACCGCCTAACGAAGAGGAAAGAGAAGGAGAAATAGGGACGAGAGAAGCGAGCTTGCGGCATTGGCTTCGTGCGCGTATTACTCACGTAGCGTAGAGTCAGTCAGGTAAGCCGGACGGCGCGGCGGCCGACTTGGGAAGTAGATACCAGCTACTAGATACTCTCAGCTCCGGCTACAGTTAATGGGCTTCGGCGCGGAGGTGGTTTTAAGGCCTGTGTGACTCTTCGATTCTCCTCTCGCCCGCTGCCCTGCACGATTACAACGAGGACGCGATGTCGTATATCCATATGTATTATGTACAATACATGCACAAATATGCGCAGAAAAGCTCAGAATACACCTGTATAATAATGTTTCGCTTCTCATCCATTTAAATAATAATTATCGGACGAGTTTATTTTCATAATTGTTTATGCATTCAATATTATTATTGTCATCGTCGTATTCTTGTTGATATTTATTCAAATAAGACTGCGTATATCCGGAGGCAACAATAATAGTTATATTATTAAATAATAACATTAATAGAATAAATAATATATATATATAGGTATATGTTTAAAAGCATACGCATAAATATGCTGGTCGTTTTTTTTTTTTTTTTTTTTCGAAATTCTTTGAAAAAATTTCTATCTTTTTTATTCATAATATTTCGCGATATATAAACTGCGTTTGTTTTTATTTAGAATTTTCTTATTTTTATTTGTCAATTTTATGTATTTCTTTTTCTTGGTTCTTCCAAGATTTTTAAAATACGCACCACGTCGCAAAAGTCGCCTTGCCTCGTGGCCTTGCGGTATAATAGCACCGCCGTTCGTTGGCTACCGTTAGGTTTTAAGAAACGATGTGTAACGTGTACGTGGGTGTAAACATCCGTTTGAATGACGTTCATTTCAGCATAAGTATATAAGTGTTTGATTTACCGATTTACGCGATCGTTTTATTAATCTGTGTATACATGAATGTGAAATATTCTTTATTTCCTTTTTCCCTTTTTTCAACCAAATAAAAGAAAAAAAAATAACGCGGCTACCTACCTAGAAAATACTTCGAAATACCGCAATTACAATTTTATCTAAACGGGGGAAAATATGATGAAAATTAATATTTCTATCTTGTCTGTGTCCAGCTATAGCTTACGGCATGTCCATCTCTCGTAGAGTTACGAAAGAAAGTATAGAAAAAAGAAAAGAAAAGAAAAGAAAGAAAGTAAAGAAAGATTACGAAGTAGATATAAACCGCCCACTTCGTAGAGGTGAGAATATGGTGAAACGAATCGTTGAAATCTCACGAAATTGTTATCTCCGTAGGATGTATATATAGATATATACGTGTATATACCCCGCGCGGGTAGATTTACGTTTTATGCATGTATGCATGTATACTGCATAAGCGCATGCAGCGTCGGAGCTAATATCTATACGACCGTCGGACGCTGCGCGTATATAATATATACGACATGCAAGGGTATTACGTATAGGGTACGAGGAAAGGAACGACGACGAGGTCCGTACTCCGTAGATTCGTCCGTGAGACACGCCCTCGCGCATCTAATGCGTTCCGACCACCCATAAAATACTTTCACAATATTTCCGAGCCGCATCTTTAACGGACACGAGGCCCCGGACCATATCGCGATAATATACCTACTTATTTTTCCATTTCCCATTTCCCATCCATGAATATGCATATACAATTATTATACTCACGCCCCGACTATATATACCTACTAGATTATTCAAAGTGGATTAATGCCGCTGAGAGATTGGCGCGTATATAGCAACAATTACGATGATTAATACCTACATCGGCGTGTAAATGTAGCCTTTAGTCAGCCTGGCTGAATGCTGCACCGGCTCCGTCAAACTGGTACGAAGTTCTGCTACGACATACACAAACCAACGACCTGTAGTCGTCTATAGCTGTACTATTCCGCAGCTTCTCTTGACTCGAGAGAGTTTAGACTCTGAGGGGATCGCGTAAGAGATTCTAAGCCCAGCTATGCATGTACATGACTGAGGCTGCAGCGGCAACTCCACCAGCGAAGACCTTATTCCTACCTTCTCTTATATACTCGGATTATATTCCGTCTAGCTGGTCGTCAGCTGCGGTAATCACTGCCCTGCGCTGCACTCGCTTATACATCTATATACTTACGTCACAGTTATTTAATTATCTAGTTATCAAATTATTATTTTTTATTTTTAATTAACCGCTACGTCATTCAAATTCTCGATAAATGTTTCTTTAATTTTATATCCGACTGATTAACGTGAATAGTTACATATCTCAAAGTCGCGGAGAGAAGACCAACGTCATTGGTTATAATCTGAGAGATGAAGGGTATAGATATAGATATATAGGAATAGGGTAGGTACGTGGTGTTGTCGGACGTTTGCGGTGATTTCACTCGGCACCTACATCCAAGTATGAGTATAGGAAATGTAGGAAAACACAACTACTTTGGGGTAGGATATAAGGCGGGGTGAACCGTGAAGCGGGGGGAAAACGGATGTTATATTGATCAGTCGGATGAAACTGGGTTAACACCCGACACGGACTTTGCGCGATTCCTCTCGAACGATTTTCTCGCTTGAATTCGCAGAGATTTAACCGAACCTAACCCGACGGCTAACCCTCGGTAAAGATTAATAAAAAGCTAAAAGAATTACTTATAAATTGTGTATTTCGTTCAAAGGTTAATCATTCGTGAATTTTATTCATTTCTTTAATTTATTTCTTTTTCTTTTTTCTTTCTTTCGATAATTTCCGATCCCAATACGATATAAAGCATCGGAATTTATTATCCCGTGGTCTGAAATTGCCGGTACACGGGGTATCGATGACCACTTCAAAGCCTCGTCCTTTTTGAACCCTTGAAAGGTCAGCGATTGTATGAAAGTGGCGTACGACGACGACGTCGACGGAGACGTTGGGAGGAGGGAGGAGGGAGGGAGGAGGGAGGAGAGACGAGAGACGAGGCGATACGACCGCGACGGTTAGCGGCGGTAGCCGACTCGAGACGCCTGACTTGAGAGGAGAGAGGAGAGAGGAGAGAGGAGAGAGGAGAGAGGAGAGAGGAGAGAGGAGAGACGAAAGACGGGGACGAACAGAAGTAGAGGTTATTGATTCTGGCTTGCCAGTTGGCGAGCGAGCGAGCAACCAACTCCCGAAGCGTTATACGTACAGTTTTTCTTTCGGCATAGCTATATTATGCCGTCGACGTCTGCGAAGTGAATTCCAATAAACCGCGTTATAAATATAAGATACCATCAGCAGAGAGTTATGTATGAAAGGCCCTGCAGGGAGCAGAGCGCGACGATATAACAAGAAAATATCTATATAAATATATATATATATCTGTTATTATACACGTCAGATTTTTCTTTCAGTTTCAAACGAGCGAAAAAAGTAAAAAAAAAAAAAAAAAATGATTAGGTATCTAGGTAATATAAGAATTGACAAAAAATGATCATAACAAGTTTAAAAAATAAGGCATCGATCGATTATATACTTTGATCGTTGATCCTTATATATGGAGTATATATATACCTATATGTATAGGTATATAATAATTCCGTTCAAGTTAATCTCTACTTTCTCACGGGTGAGTTAATACCGCGTTAGGTTATTACAGGCACGAAGAATTCCTTCGAACGAACGCGTTTTTATTACGTTATGCCCTTTGCACTAACAGCAACAGCAACAGCAAGAGCAGTAGTAACGGGACGACGAGCGACGATCGTCAAAAGGGAAGATTTAAGAGGGCGATTAAGTAGCGAGGGCTGTGTCGAAATTTTTATCGGTTTAGCGGAGCGCGAAATTGCCTACAAAATGTTTATCCGAGTCGTAAAATGGAATGTTTCGATTTGCGACGGTCGATTGAAAATTGTGCGGGTTTTTATACACAACCCCATATACATATACATAAAACTCTATACGTAGAGAAAATAAATGTCGCCAGCTCTGCCCACATCCCCCGAAAAAAGAGTATAAAAAATTGACTAAATACCTAAATTTCTTACTTATATTTCCTTACCTAGACATTTGTTTGCATACCGAATAAAAAGAAATAATACATAGAGATAGCGAAAGAAGAAGAGGAAACGAATTCTCGACGTTTCAAGATTTTCTTCAACCCCCACCCCCCACATACGTAATCTCTGATATTAGTGTTTCACTTCTGACAATGAGTAATAGGCGGTGAACAATACGGAAGCAGAAGAAGAAGGGAGAAGTTAGGTGAGTCGGAAGTCGAGCAGTTCATTGTGGGGGATGCTCGAGGGCTGCAGGTAGGTATAATACATCGAGGCATAGGCATATGTATGCGAAGTATAACGTCCCGACAACATTAACCTGAGTGGGTTTAGATTTGAGAGTTTTCCACCCTCCCGCGGCCCGTCTATATAAGGAAAGTGGAGAGAGAGAGAG
Source organism: Rhogogaster chlorosoma (assembly GCA_944452935.1). Taxonomy (NCBI): domain Eukaryota; kingdom Metazoa; phylum Arthropoda; class Insecta; order Hymenoptera; family Tenthredinidae; genus Rhogogaster; species Rhogogaster chlorosoma. The sequence continues at coordinate 21,994,919 of OX101804.1, forward strand.
AGAATAGAGAGGGAGAGAGAGAATGCCGCGGTACATATTTATGTTGAGCGAAATTAATCTTCTACAACAATTTGGGTCAATAAAATCCAAGCCTCGACTCGTCGTCGTCGTCGTCGTTGGTTGTAGAAACGCGGTGGGATCCCCCGCTGTTTACTTTATCCCTTTTTCCACCCCCGCTCATCCCCCGCTTCCGCTGCCATTCCGCCTTCCGATCCACTCGAAATCCGTTACTAACCCTAATGCTGTTACCACGTTTTCTCGTCCCGGTCCCCCGTCTCTCTAAGACACACCCCGCGACATCCCACCGTCGCGACGTTAGTCTAGCACTTCCGACGGATATCTTATACACTCGAGATTCTCTGATCAATTTTCGGGGAAATTCATCGCCGATCGCAATACCAAATAACGATACGAGCCCAGGAATAGGGAGACGACAATCAAAGATCTGAATCTTCCCCCGTAAACAACATTTCTCATAATGATATTGTCATCGTTGTTATACGAGTGAAATATTAAATTCAATTCACATTATTGAAGACGGAATTAATTCTTCAACGGAGCGTAAACGCCGTTATGATTTACTGTACCTGTACACGTATTTATGAATACAATAAATCGCGATATATATATATAAATATATTACGTAGCTTTATAATACATTGATCAGTGGAGTGGGTGAGAGTTTTCCCTCAGTTCCTGCACCGGGTTCGGGGTTTATCCTCGAGTTTGTCGCATCGGTTCATTATTTAATGCAATTATCCTCAATTCTGTAACCCAGCGGAGCTTTTCAAGCCCCTCGTAGCTCGTTCGCTAGCTCGGCTACACTGTATTGATTCTAACCACCACTTTAACTTGACTCCAACCAGCTCCACGCTCGACTGTGTAGGTATATATACACTTTACTTTCAACGCTCTGGAGTACTTACACATTCTATGCCTCGAGCTTTTCCCTACCATTCTCTCTTTCTCTTATACTTATCAATGCTCCTCTCTCACGCCGTAATGAATAATTCTGTTTAAACAGACAGCGCAAACATTCGTTTCAATTAGATGATTCCGCACCGATTCCGACGATATGCAGTTCGGAAAGGGCTCATAGTAGGCAAATTCATTTCAGGTATATCAGACTTGAAATTACAGACTCGAGTGAATCTCCTTTCCAACAGATAGACGAAATAAAATCGTACACGTAAGTATTTCCATTGTTCGATTACATATACGAGTTACAAAAACTGATTATTATGTATAATAAATGTGTGTAGAAATTTTACCTTCAAATACTATAGACGCGTGATAATGATACCTGGTAGTTTCGAAGAAGATTCCTACCTGAAAATAGAAAAAGTAATGAAAATTAGAAAGAAAAACCGATCCAAACGTCTTCTGGGATGTCGATCTTGTATACTCGATCGTTTCTGAAAATTGGCAATCGTCTGAAAACGAATTGCGGAACTTAAATCCGGCTTGAAAAGTCACTGAATAGGGTAGAGCGTAAGAAATGTTTGAGGAAGTGACCTGAAGCGGGTGGAGCACGTGCCTCAAGCAGCTCGTTTCTCATTTCTGGTTTCTGGTTTCTGGTTTCCGGCACCGCTCGCGTTTACGAGTCCCTCGACATCAATACTACACGAGCTTCTGACGCTATAGTTATACGATAACACCCGACTACACGACGCGATGCGATACGAATGTACAGCTGTTACATAGGCGTGAATGAATATCAAATATGCATAGGACTGCGAAAGAGCCGAGGTGGAAATAAAGAGAGAAACTATAACGAACGGGATGGAAAAAAAAAAGTATAAAACGAAAAAGTAAAGAAAAGGATGACAAAGACAAAGGGGTATCTCGAGAGAATCTCGAGTGATGCGGACTGATTGTGAGAAGGGAAAATCTCCCCGTCCATCGAAAAGATAAAGAAGAAACGTCGCTGCGTTTTTCAGTAAAAACTTTCGCCCTCAATTCTCTGACGGAGGTAAATTTGACATGGGAGAACAAATTTCACGACAAAACTCTTTCCGCGATCATCCCAAAGAAACTACGATGAAAATTTTGTATTAATATTATACGTTATATGGGTTATAATTATTACTGATACCAAAGTCGGTCGGTACCAATCTTCCAAGTTACTTGATTATTTCTATAATTATATTATGTATATATAACCCGATGCAGATATCGTCGAATGAATGAATGAATGAATGAATGAACGAGTCATAGGTATTATGATTATTATTAATTCGAGGACAGATTTGTATGAATTATATATTAAGATGAATCAGAAATCGGAATAACTCGCGTTAATTCGAGCGAGTCGCCCGCGCCAGCTCGCTTCTCTTCAATTTCTGAACGCGAACGAAATTACGGTATATTGAAAGACACCGCTCGACGCCAGACACGCAAATTCAATAAGATGGGGCGCCTGCCAACTCTCCTTTCCGAGACGCAAAAGCGAGAAGAAGATATGAAAAAAGGGTGGTATAAGAAGAAAAGAAAAAAAATATCGCCACTCAAAAAGTAAAGCAGATATTATTCGTTTACTTAATTCGTATTTACTCATCCATAGCTGAATATCAAAGTAAACGGTGCTGGCATATGAAATGAGGAAAACTACAGCATAACATGTCGATAAAGTATAAAATAAACGCTCTTCGCGGATCCCTTGAATAATTAAAAAAAAAGTAAAAAATAAAAAGAAAAGAAAAAAGGCAGATCTTTTTTTCTCGCTGATCAATCCGCTTCAATCCTTGTACGCGCGTTGTATGTAGGTACCTACTTCTCTTCAATTATGCACAGACTGTTTTCAGCGCGGAGATAGTTTTGTCGCCTTTAGCCGTTCGCCTCGCCTCACCTCGCAACTCGTATAGGATCAATAAAGAATGATCGCACGCGTGTATGTAAAACATGTATGCACGTGCGTATAGGTATACGTGTAGATATATAGGTGCGAGTATAATATGTTCAAAGTTTAAACCTTCTGGATTCCATATACGGCGAGGTGGGTATAAGGTACACGCACACATACGTATAGATACACTAGATACATGCAACCCGCCACAATTGAACCACGGGGCTCTTTTATTTCGACGCGGGCGGTTCGCGATATCGAGTAGGTATATATACGACGACGCGACGGCGTACTACCTATAATATACGCTTTCCATACTAGGCAGCAGTATTGCAGCTATACACCCTCAAGCTACCCGCCGTATTCAGTGATGGGAATTTACCTTTTTTTTTCTCTACAAACAACAAACACTCTACGTATTTTATTTATCCCTTCAATTTATCATAGCCTTATACCCTCGACGTTGACCGTTTCCATGTGATATGTTTATGTATATATATACCTATACCTATGCCACATCGATATACATAAAGATTAGAGGAACTAATTAATTATTATCTTAAAGGGATTTATTTTAGCGGATGAAAAACAAGATGAAATTTTTTAATTTTAATTTTTTTTTGAAACGTATTTAAAAATGTACCCAGTCATTTAATTCTTCGAGGATATTATAAGGTTCGTTGGTGTTAGTGCTGGTGCTGGTGCAGTGCCGTAAAAGGCTGCCGCCGTCGAGGACACGAAGAAAGGTCAGCGACGCGGCACTGACCCCAGAGCAAACGCGAGGAGAGTCTCGAGAGATCAGGCAAGGCGGGAAAAAGGGAGAGAGGATAACAAAGCGAATAAGCGTTCGGTAAGTGACATTAATTTCGCGGCAAACGCGACAGAAGAAGAAGAAGAAGAAGAATAAGACAAGGCGATCGAAAAAAAGATTTGCATAAAGAATATATACATGTATGCATACGTTTCTTAGCAAAAGTTGATTATTATACTGGATATAGATGATAGAACCATAGTCGAGGTATTCCTGGACATTCCACGATAAATATCTCCCTCGTATAATTATATAATTTCGTTGTAGATAAGCGCCAACTAATTTTCCACATCTAACAGCGATAAGTAGCTGCATAACTCCCGTATTAAAGTACGAGAGCAATAATATCGTGTATAACTGTACAGCGAGGCATAAAAACATGCAACGGACGTTCAAGATCGTAGAAGACCTATAGGCTAGGCGAGGCTAGGCAAGGCTGGGTTGAGCTAAGCTGCGAGCTGAGCCGAGAGCTACCGTAGCGCAGCAGAACGAGAGTCGTAAACAAGCACGATAATACGGAGTTAATGATGTTTAGTTGGGGGATTTACGAGGGCAGTGCTTTCGCAGGCTCCGCGTACGTATACGCCGCGCGCATGAACGTTGCAACTGCACCGGAGGCTGCGGCAACTCCAGCTATTGGATCGGATTAACTCGCGCTTAGGCATTTCCGGTGAAGTACGATAATCCCGATGACTAGGTATACCCAAGCCTAAGCATTCCATACGTTGTTTGTTCGTTTTTGCTTTTTAGTATGATACCCTTCATCGTTTCGGACAATAAGATTGGAGCTCATAGATATTGCGGTCATTCCGCATAGAGCTTCTTGGAGAACGGAGTAAGAATACGAGGTTCGAGCGGGTCTATAATTAAATCGGTTAAATTAACGGAGTCATAACAACGCTAAGATGTATATCATGTTTGCTCAAGATACGCACAGAGTGAAAGATAGAGAGAGGGGATGCTTTCTGTTCTCGTTCTCTGATCAAGCGCGCTACTGTACCTACCGTAAAGAGAGAAATACTAGAATAGATGCGCGGTAAACGTTCTATTATGTCGTCGAGGATTGAAACGCACGCATAGACCGCGACAGAGAGCTTAGACTGCAAGCTACGAGAGAAAGAGAGTAGAGTTGGGTTGCGTCGCGTTGCGCGCGTGCCTTGAATAGTTGAGGCAAAGTTAAACGTTGATTACGGTAGACCGAGCGACACGCTCACGTGTGCGCCCAAAGTGCAGCATTCAAGGAATTAGAATTTGCCACGTCGACGAGTAGAACTTAACCGATAACGCAACCCGGACGTTAACTTGTTTTATACATACATATAAGTATTTACGCTAATTGAGCACACAGCGAATGAGAGGGAATATATATATTTTTTTCCTTATTCAGTTTTACTCAATTAAACTAATCGACTGTACTCGCATTATTCATTATCATTATAAACGCGCCTCTGATATAATTACTTGTAAGAATAAAGAGCCATCGTATTATAATTGGCAATAGTTTTGATTAAAACTTGCACCCGAATATTCCCGGCTCAGCCATAACGCTTCTTATTAACTTTCCAACCCCGCAGGCTTTCGGGGTAGCTGGTATAACAATTAGGTGAGACAGGTATATTAGGAGAGAAAATTGGGTGATATTTAATTAACTGATTCAGGTATTTAATATTTAAACAAATTACTGTAACGAAAGAATAATCATATTTCCAAATTTTCGCGGGTAATAAGTATCTATCTGTATATACATATGTCTGTACATAGGTATATCTACCAAAGCCGGCAAGGTTTAATCATTTCCTGTTAGAATTACGTCAATATTTATCCGCACATACACCAAGAGGCATTCAAACACGCGAGAACGACGCCCTGATAACAGCGTATAAACATTCTTTTATATTTGCATTACCATCATTCCGAATTTGCATATACGCGCGGAGCCCCGGCCCCGGCCGGCTGTTCTCTGTTTAGTTGGCTTCCCTTCGACGTGGCTCGAATCACACGTGAACATTCGGTGTTATAACACGCCGGCGATTCATGATATCGTATACCGCGGTGTTCCCATTCGCCTTAATATCATACATCGCCTCGTCTCGCGGCATACGTGTACATATTCAACACTGTGGAGGTACGCCTAAATGCCTTCTGTGTAGACACGTACCTATACGGAAATACACGGATTTGGTATAGCTGGATTATTGGAAACGGGCTTTCTCCGAACTTCCAAAGCGAAATATCATATAAAATGCATAGGAGAAATAAAACACGATTATTAAAACTTCAGTGTGAATAAAATCCTCCCTTCTAAGAAGTACGGCTAATCAAGCGTTTCGTTTCCTCGAATTTATAGATCTGTAATTGGCTGTCTCTGCGAGTCGAAACGAGAGAGAGATAGAGAGAGAATGAGAAAAAAAAGAGGGAAGCTGGGGGAAACGAGTATAAACGAAAGAGTGTATAAAGTATATCGAGAATCGACTACCCACATACCTATACAGCTATCTATACTTTCGTAATAACGTTCGTGAATTGATGCGCGTGACGTTTTAAATCCGGATTTATATCCCGATATCGTAAATCCATCATTCATTCTGTTTACCTAAAACTCGTATACCTACCCCGGCCGTGGATGGGTTCTCCTGTTTCCGTCGCTATATACAAGCCTATGTATACATGATAGAAGTACCCGCGTTACATACATAGCCGCATAAGGGTATTTCTGTAAGTAGTGGTCTGGCGACGCGATTAGCATATAGGTAGGTCTTTGGGTCGCCGGAGAAAGGAAGAAAGGAAGAAAGGAAGAAAGGAAGGAAGGAAGGATAAGGTATACGTGTAGCTGTACGTTGGAAGGAGCGCGGGCGCCTTATGCCTCTGATGCACAGGTCGAGCCAAGGCAGAGCGAACGTCGGAGGGTCGCCACGTGGGTCCCAAGTGGCACATGTTTTTATAATAACGTAACGTATAACGTAACCAAACCCGGAGGGGCTGCTGCTCCTGCTACAAAGCCCAAGGACGTGGAGTAGAAACAGGAGCAGGGATAAGGGATAGGGACAAGGGACAGAGACAAGAGCAGTACTTGAGAATATTGACATTTCGCATATCTGCTACAGAACTTCCCAAATTTTTACCAGAAAGGAAAAATAAGCCTCAACGAAAAATTGATTTTAAGAATACGTATATGCTGCAAAAACTGTGCTTTTTCATCCGTTCCACGAATTTTTATTCAGGAATTAATTAACAAAGAATATGAGAAAAAAAATAAAAATCTCGTCTTTTTTTTTTGTTAAATTGCTATTTTTTTTTTTTAAATCAAAACGATTTTTTCAAGTAATAAGTAATGAGCCTGAGTTTCCTGCAACGGTATTTTTTACTACGACGAGGACACTATGTAGCTCTTGAGAGGTATAAAGGTATGAGAGAGAAGAAAAGAAAGAAGATAAGAAAAGTACACATAGGGTGGTCCATTTGCGCACCGACCCGTTCAAAAATTCACCGCCTATACCTACCACGACCGTCGCACTTGAATATATATAAAAGAAGAAAAAGAAGAGAGAAAAAGTTTGAAGCTTGTAAAACGCGGAGGGTATAACGTCTTACACAGTTTTGCATAGTTATTTCGGGTTATTAAATAAGGAAGACCCCTGCGCGCTGCAGGGGCGATCGAGAACCCGCGGGGATCCCTTATGGCTCGGGATATATATTCCTCAGCGAAGAGTATAAAAAAAAAAAGAAAAAAGAGACCCCTGGTAACAAAGCGCACCCCAGTGATCGACTTATACATACTTCTTCCCTTTTCCCATACCTATATACATACATATAGGAATTATATCACTAGATTTTTAATACAGGAGTAGATTTGAGAATCTTTGAATGAAATATACGTATATATAAGTAGATATATGTAATAGCCTGTTCAATCTGAATCACCCTGTAAAATATATTGATCTGTGCTCTAGGGTGTATATATGTAAACCTGTATAATATAAAAGTCTAATTATTGCCTGTCGTATAAATTAATTAGTTAATTTTGACATGATTATATAGAGAGCTGAAATGATCGTATATTTATAATTGCGACGGATATAATATATAGGTTCTTGCTTTCTGAAAGTGTGGAATTATATAGAGGTTTACATTAAACTAAAGAATAGTTGATTGAACCTGTTTCTTGTGATATATTATAGATTTTATTATGAGATTTGTTTTACGATAGGTATATAGATTCGCTTTATATGATAGTTCTGCCTCGTATTCTTCCGCGAGGTTTTCGTTTTCATCAATCGTATAGCGAAATTGAATTTTCCCCGTAAGGGGGAAGGGAAGAGGATGAAATAGAGCGAGGAAAGAACAACAAGAAACCAATAACGCTGTCTGGGACGAGAGCTGGCGGTGTGAGTATGAGGATGAGGATGAGGATGAGGATGAGGATCGAGGTCGATTTAAAAGAATCGGGATCGGAGTGGAGCCGTTTGTTTTATTCCATGCGGACTGATTTAGTTCCTAAGGATTCGGCTGTGAAACAGAAGACGAAAAAAGGAAGGGAAACGAGATTTCGAGAAGCGCACGGGCCAGGCTATTTACATTTCAGACAAGATATTAATCCGCGAGCTTCTAAAGAAACGAGATAAAAATTCCCTCCTTCTTATACTGCAGAGTCGAATTTTACCTACCTTCTTTGTAATACGAGGGAGAAGAAGAACATAAAAATCCAAAGAAGAAGAAGAAGAAGAAGAAGAAGAAGAAACGTAGAAACGTCGGATAAGGGAGACGCAACGAGGCGAGAACGTGAGCGGAAAGAAATCCATTCAAGATCCCTTTGGGTTGAAGTATAAAAAAAAAAAAACAAATCAAAGAAAAGAGGGAACGTTTCATTATCTCGAACATTCGGGGTATTTCATTCCATTTTATTCCATTTTATTTCATTTTATTTCATTTCATTTTATTCTTTAGCTTATAGGGATATATTCCCATTGTCTTCCTATCTTCCTTCCATCGCACTTCGCAGTAATCCTACAGGTATTATTTAAATATTCTCTTTCGTCTTTTTATTTTTTTTTTTTCGGAATCTTCTATCCCCGCAAAATATACAATTCGGCGCCAATACCTGGCTAATTCCACGAGCTGTGAAAAATCCCGTAATGTAGAGAGAAGAGAAAAGAAAAGTAAAGGAAAGATAAATCAGTCTATAATAAGTACAACGATCCAAAGAAACAATAATTACAGTTATTCGCTGCACAGCTTACAGATCCGGGACGCATATATTACGGCAAACACTTGCCAGGTGTACATATAGTACAGGGATCAACGAACAAACGGCGGTAACCGATGCCAGCAACAACCCAGCAACAACCCAGCTCGTCGACCCCCGCGTTATGGTTTCCAGTCACCCCTGCAGGACGCAAAAACGCCAGATGCCACGCGCTGGGTTATACTTACGGTCTAAAGGTCTGTGCATTATCCAAAAACATTTGATAAAAGTGTAATATAGAATTTGAAAATGAAATACATAAATAAATAAGTAAATAAGTAAAAGAAGAAGAATGTCGACAAGGCGAAAGATGGGACGGAGTATTTTTCGTTTAATATTTAGATGTAATCGGGGTCTGTATTTCATGAAAATTTAATATACCTATACACGTATCTGTATCTATGTTGTATAAAGTTTTATCAATATCCGTTTCCGAAGAGACGCGTAGGTAGATATATCCTGTTATTAATATTAGTGGAGCGTAGAATGAAATGAAACGTGAGGGTTCGAATATATGGATCGATATTAAAAGGCCGAGACGTTTCGCGAAACGTGGCTGTAGGAGTTGGTTATAATAGAAATCCGGATAGATCGTATTCGAAGTGAAAACGAGATGAATCAAAATACAAAAAAAAAACTAAAATAAAATTTAAAAAAAAAATGAAAAATATTTCCGAAAGCAGATTTTTCAAAGTCCGATCCCCTTCCGCTGCTCGAGCGTTAAAACTTACAGGCTCCGAAATGAAACGACGGCACCGTAAATGGCAACAACAAGATCGTATTACGCTTACGACTCGCTCAACAGATTCTAACTCAATCAAACAACGCCGCCGCGCCACGTCGGGCGTCTCGACGTGCCGGGGTTGGCGCCTCGTTAAAATGAGAATTTCTTTTTATTATATATATACATATATATATATATTTTTTCAAAACCACACCTTTACGCATCGTATATTATATTTGGAGAAAAATTCCGAAGGGGGAAAAAAAAAAAAAAAATCTCAGAGACTTTTACGAATGCTACGAATACGATCTGTTCCAATTCTTTTTTGTTCCACGTATATAATCTCCGGCTCGTATACCGGGAGAAAATATATACCGTGTAAAAAAGTTTATGACAGAAAGAAAAGAGAAGCAAAGAAAAGAAAAGAAAAGAAAAGAAAAAAGAAGAAAAGGGAAGCTATAAAAATTACGCTCGAATAAATCAAAGAATGTAATACGGTTAGAAGAAAATCGATAAAATAATGCTGCGCGCGTTTATAATGTGTATAATGTAAAATAGAACGACCCTGAATGAAGAGCAAAGAAGAGAAGTGAAGAGTAGCAGCGGAGGCGAGGATCGATCATTCGATAGCCAGCTAACCGTACATTGTATGTATGCGCGGTACCCGCGCTTTTATCGGCTCGAATAATCGGGACGCCCACGCGATTAATTTCATCGATAGACGTGCGGGCTCGTTACCAAACCAACGGCCGAGGGCAGGACGAGAGAAGGCAGAAAAAAAAAAAAAATTAATTAACTGAAAATAGAAGAGAAAAAAAAATAAAAAATAAAAATGAAAAATGTCAACTCTGATCGAAGTGATATTAAGAAATTATTCAACGAATATGCATGGTATCCCCTCCCACGTGATAGAGAGAAAGAAAGAGTGAGAAAAAGCAGATTATAACGCGAATCGGCTAATAGTATAAGCTGTTCAAACGTCAAAGTATTCTTATCGTCGTTTTGTTTGCATTATGTCATTGTTTAATCAGAAATGTTTATGCACTTGCGCCCGTGCCGCACGCGTGTAGAAATTCCAACCGACGATGCTATCTCCAGTTCAAACATGGATATAACCCACGGTGAAATGGATAAAGAACAGGTACACCTACGACATAATAATACAATCTCTTCGGGACACATAATAACGCACGCGTTGCAAGCCGAGTATAAATACAAGTACCCGAACCTCTACGGTATAGACTATAGCGTACACACAGGCGACAATCAACTCGATGTATTATTACTGTATGAAATTTGCAGATGCCCGCTTCGTCGTAGAGCCTGTACATGCGTGTGTGTACCTCGACCGAGCGCTAGTTGTAAAGTATACAATTATTCCGAGCCAGATTAAATCAATCTGGTTTATTAGGTCCACCACCGTTGATGAAACTTTACGAGTCACGCGAATCCCGCCGCCGCACGGAACGGTTTAATGTCCCATACACATATGGGTATACCAATGCAGAGCGTATTATGTAAAAATATGAACATCGGGTTGTGTAATTTATTCGTTTGTTTTCAAATATAAAAACTTCTATCCTGATCATCGATTATTTATTACGTATTTATATATTATATATGTATATAAATATCCCGTGTAATCTCGCCACACGTTATTCTGGTCGTTAAACGAAAAGCTGCGAACGCGTGAGGCCAGCGGCTACTAAAATCGCGATAGCTTGCCGTGTGTGAGAGCCGCAACCGATACGTGCCATATGTTTACGTTTGTAACCGTTACCTACCTTATGCCGTTAGATGACAAAACTAGATAACCTAGGGAACAACAGCAGTTTGACGGTTTCCTTCAACAACACTAAATTCTCGAGGCCAACGCCGGCTGACTTACTCGCCTGTTAATTTAATACCTACGAAAGAGAGACAGAGAGAATACGACGACGACTATGACTACACGAGGACGGGGCAGACGAAGTAATGATAATTACGCTAACTAATTACATACTCCATGTTTGTTAGCTCGTCGAGTTAGTCGACGACGTTAAAAGCATGTAACAGCTCGCTCGGCGGAATCTTTACGAGATAATAACTAAGTGTGTCCGTGTATGCCCGCGCGCGTCTGTATACCAGTGCATACCTATATTTGATGGACCAGTTCCCGAAATTTGAAGCAACAATTATCACAGAACTCGAGTCCGATCATTGGCCATAGAAATAAAAATGAAAATAATAAAGATAAAAAAGCCCTCAGAGGCATTCGTCGTTATGGGCCAGAGACAGATTAGTCTGAATTGAGTTCCCCGGTTTAACCCTGGGCTCGCAGATTGTACTAAAATCGCTAGTCACAGGGGTAAATTCCACCGGCATAGGGGGCGAGACCTCGGCGCCGTCCCCCAGATCACGGGTCTGGACGCTTCCCAGGCTAAGCTTACGCGTTCGCCCCCGCCGCTGTTTCTGGTTCCCCCGCACCCCGACTAAGGGGTCGCCCTGCTAGAGCGTTTAACGACCTTGTCTCAGACCTTCCCGAGGCGAACAGCGGTAACTAGGTACCCAGCTTGTGCGCCCCTACTGCTAGATTGTCTCTGGCCACAAACACGACGAAGCTGCCTTTTCATTTATCCATCATCGGGCGTATATTTATCGTATACACGATTATACGTTATTATAACTGATTCCGAGCGAAAGAACAATGCTGCTGTTTTTTTTCCACGTTATGATTACCGAATCTTTTTATCAACTTTATTTATTAAGCAAAGATACGAGAGTTCAGGATTATAATGGAAAAAACCAACGTTCATTTGTTTCGCGAATTTTATACTTTTTTTTTCTCCTCTTCTCTCTCAAGTACGGGATTCGAACCCGCGATCATCAGTCTGGCAAGCCAGTAGGCTGCCGCATGCGCCAACCGATGGCGTTGCGAACCACTAGCAGTTCTTTCAATAAAAATTACAATTGACTGTTACAACTTTATTTCATATCTGACAAGAATGAATCTATATTATTATTCAATGTATTGAGTACATATTGGATCAGTTGTTACCATCTACTAATACGTCGGTAAAATATGAAAAGAAGATGGAAAAAAATCAATCGATATCTCTGAATAATTTACCTATAGTTCAACAAATTATCTTGCGATCGATAGAATATAATAATAATAATAATAATAATCTGACACATGAAGAATGAAAAATGTTATAAATGTATGAATATAAATGGCAAGATCGGAGTGGAGATTGAAAAGGTGAATAATATAATGAGATGAAACTTTGAAAATCTGTGTCTGTCAAACGACAAGAAGGGTGATAGGGTAGCGAGAGATCGCGCGAGCAGCGTTGATTTATATGAAAATTCAGAGAACGATTAACCCCGCTAAATATAGGAATTCCCAGTCTCCGGCTCTTTTGTCAGTTTTAAATAACCCGGGAGTGAGACATGAATAAATTGAGACAGCTGAGTGAGTGAAAAGGGATATTTGACAAGCCCCTGGGCGCCGCGTGGTCCGTTGCCCCGCGAGCGAGCTTCGCGCGTATAATATAAGCCAAACTCTGCAGCAGCAGCGAATTGACGACGCAAAAAACAATATAGCTACAAACGATAGAGGGAAGAGTACCTCGTATACTATATAATACATATCTCATTGTCGGTTGGAGATCTTTTTCTACTTTATGTAACGCGCAAGAAGAAAAAATGAATAAATAAAAAATAAAAAAAATAACAATCGACGACATTATGTATACAATTTCTCAATGTGTACATGGATAACATACACTACATATTATAATGATAAGTAACTATATTTAGCGCTCTCTGTATTATTGCGCGGCATTATATCGCCGATAACGTTCATGTATGACGGTAAGTATAGGCATAGCAGAAACACTTGTGAGAGTTTACAGAGTGTTATTTTTCCACCACGTTAGCAAATCGGGCGTATAGACTTTTCGACTGCTATATATGTAGGTGTGTACATATCTGGTGCAGTATACTGTATACAAGAGACACGCGACGACTGTAACTGTATGTACTAATATAATGTGATAGTATCATCTACGTACGTGGGTACATTACGTCGAGTGAGAGATCGTGACTGTGTACACTCATTTTTCGCATGTTAAGCGAATTATTAAGCTCGGGGCCTAGGAACGAAACACTAGTAATTAATTATCACATTTGCGTAATCGCGACACGACCGGCTGCCCGTCGCTCTTACGTAACTCAACAAGCGAGCACACACGCGCGGATACGTGCTCTCGCACTCTCTCGCTCTCTTTATTTCTCTCTAACGCTCGTTTTTTGGGTCGGTTTGCTGCTTCACGTCGTTCGCCGTCATTTGATAATAAGCTGCGTACGCCAATATATGCATGGTCAAAACTTGAAGCTCGTAATTAATTCACGCACGCAAGCACGTGTGCTTGTTAATCATATTCCTTATTCTGTTCGAATTTTTCCTACTCTCCTATATACATTAGAACCGCATATACGTATATGAACTATCAAAGCCTTACACGACGGTCTATAACCGAGTTGCGTAATGTATCAGCAACGAAGTTACGTCATGTAACGCGCGTATGTGTCAAAATAGTATAATAAAAATATAATGGAAAGAAATCAAACGCACTATACGCCTCCGCCGACGCACTGGCTAATAGGAATTATAGTAAAGCCTAATTCCCAAGGTTTGAGCGCGATCGAAGAATTGAAAAAAAAAATCGCTCAATAATTTCGGAAATAATTTAAACTTATCAGTAGAAAATAATTTTTATTTTACTTTTTTTTTTTATCCAAACTCTCATCCTCTATATATTTCTTTATCGAAAACATTAAAGGAAGTGGTTTAAAATTTGGACAAAAATATTCAGATTTCAGATTTTTGATGAATAAGATTACGTATTTTTGAAGTTCTTGAATGATTTTTCAAATGCTGAGAACTACGAAATTCAGGGGTGAGAGCGAAAATTGGGAATTCGAGGTAAATAATTTATCAACCTAATATATTTATTATTTATAGTTGTGAAGAATCATAACGACGATATGACCGGCGACAAAAATAATAATTACAATAAAACTAATAAGCAGCGTATATACCGCAAATCTTTTCAAGAATCGGTGATAAACAGCGTACAAGATGCGGGTAGCTGGTTTTGTTGTACACCTACCTACGTGCCTATTACCGACACACTCGTTCAGAAATAAACAAAGAGTCAAACTAATATAATGAGAAAGAAACGAGCGGAGGGAAAAAAAAAGAAGTTTAAGTCGCGTGTGGCATATGTGGTGTGTTACGGTCTGCGTGGCATTGCGAGAGTCAAAGGTGCGGTCCTCGTGGTCGTACGTCATTGCAGCGAGTAGGTATATATACCTAAAAAGAAGAGGCAAGAGGAGTACTAGCTTCTCGAGTCGCTGTAAATCAATGATCGCGTCGCGTAGTCGGCGGAAGGACGGAAGAGCGACAAGCTGCCGGTAAGAAGTAAGAAAGTAAAAAAGTAAGAAAAGGGACTTGGGAACGGAGCGAGTTTCAAAACGAAAAGTATAAGGAGAGAATATGGTCAAAGTCACCGCGAATACTTCGAGTTCCAGAGACCTCTGACAGCGAGGACCGTGCCGTGTCAAACTCACTGCAGTAGAAGTAGAAGTAGAAGTAGAAGAAGAAGAAGAAGCTGCGGGGGACAGGGGGCCCGCGTGTATCTGTGTGAATGTATGAATGTACGAATACGTCGTAAGGCTATATGTACCAACGAGCCACCTACCTACCTACTATACTACTACCCATATTTCTATGGGCAAAGAGCCGAGATATTCTCACTACAGGATTGTAATTTACGAAGGTCAGCTGTGCGCGAGGACCTCGTAGCCTTTTCTCCCGTCTCCCGTCTCCCGTCTCCCATCTCACGTCTCACGTCTCTCGTCTCCCCCGGGTCGCAGCCGCCCTTTGTAAGCATGTATATCCCTAGCGTTGCAGAGACGAAGACCATCTCCGTTTATGTCCCGAGTGCGTCGACCGCTCGGAGGGAAAGCGCGAGGGACTTTCAGAGAGGGTGGATGGGGGGGAATCCCCGGATTGTTTGACTGCGGGTCTTTAAACCCTGCCGTAGCCTTTTAAAGCGTGACTTCTTTGACGAGGGAGGATCATCCCGTTTCGCTTAAATGCGATACCTACCCGGATGCAATGACGTGGCGGGTGAAACCAGACAAAATCTTTTCTTTGTTTTCAATTCAACGATTCAGAGGATTTGCGTTTCTCAAAGATTTTTCGTGCTAAAAATTTCCTCAAGTAAATATAATAACGAGTCTATAATATGGATATATATACTAATACGAGAAAATTTTCACGTCTTAGATTTTATAATGAGAAAAATAAAAGAAATTCTTTCAAGATCTTCGCGACGAGAGAATTTATCTCATATATTGCGATGGTTTGTTCTGGACTGGTGCAGGTATAGTCAACTGAGGTAAACGCGGGTTGCGTGTCGAAGTAAAGGAAGAAAAAATGCCCCAGGATTACCGAACGAAAGGTAGTATAACTTGTCCCGAAATAACCGGTGAACTAGGGGATGGTTATATGTGTTGGAAAAATTTTAAGGGCGCAAAAAGAAGTCGTAAATGAAAGAATGGGGCGTGGAAGTGACGCGTTTGACCGTGGGAGGATCGTGAAAGGTTTGAAAAAGGTGCGGGGGATTTGACTTTTTGAGAGGGCGAAACTTTTCCAAGGATTTCAGTATCGCCCGAAAGATAGAGAGAGAGAGAGAGAAAAAAATAATACATCCGTGACGTAATGTTACAGGCGCCGCCGCTGCACCCGTATCCACATTGTAGAAGACAGAAGACAGAAGGCAGTGCGACAAGATATAGATATACCTATATATATTTTAAGGGGGGGGGGGAAGAAATCCTCGCAAATTTCCCGCGCGGTATAACCGAATAGAATAAAAACGAGGGTATAGGGTGGTGTAAAAATGTAGCGGAGTGACAAGAGAACCGGAGAGCCGGAGAGTGAGTAGAAAGAGGATCAGAACGGTTGAAGCTGAAGGATGAATCCCTCCCTGCCTCTCTTAGCCGAGAGTTGCGTCGAGCGTTTATTTTTCCAATCTCTTCCCTTTCATACCCTAACGCGTAGGGTCGTACTTACGCGTAAGTAAATTCGTCGTCGTTGTCGAACGGAAGGAAAAAAAAGAAAGAAAAAAAAATGATTTGTCAAGGTTTGGAAGAAACAGCGTATATAGGCATATAATATAACGTGCATTGCCGTTATACAGAAAAGCATGTGCTACGAAAGCAGGAATTAATGTGAAAATAGAAATGGAAGATGTGGGGAAAAAAAAAGGGGAATAAATCGTGGCGAATCAATTTGAACGTTGAATCGAACGATACGATACAGCGCAGATATCCTCGCAGCCAAAATAATCGAGTAATTAAGGCAGGCGGCTGCAGGGACACGACCGAAAACCCGGAAATCCCAATTAAGGCTCCCCCAGCACCTAATCCAATCGGTTGCTCGCCACATGTGCGCGCCGCCACTGCCACCACCGCCGCCGCGACAGCGTTTTCAAATATCCATCCACTACTACTCTCCGATAAAACGAAGCCGGTAAGCAAATGAACGAAATCGAGTATCGCGTCAAACGGGCTTCGGCGGAGCTGACCATTAAACAGACTCCGTCTTCTTCTTCTTCGAAATCTCATCATCGTAGCTGACCGAGTTTCGGAGTAAATAAACAGCCTTGTTCAAAGCTAACAATCGCCTTCGGGGAAATCTAATTCCAAAAATTTCATACCACCAAACGAATCGGACCTCCTAAATTCACCCCAATTATCTTTATCCCAAACTTTTCTAGGAATAAACAGATTTCTTTCACCTTCGTCCTCGATGAAGATGAATGGTATATATATTACATAACATTCCTTAAGAATGAGAGAAACGTGAAATGAAAAGAGTTATTTCTGACTCACCTGATGTATATGATGACTCCGTTAGTACATATCCTCTTCCACCCCTGCGGCACGGTAACTGATGTTTGTTGCTGGTGATTAACGGCACTACTGTTCATATTTAACGCAACATGATGCTGCCCGTTGTTTTGCACCAAAGATCTCACAGCCTGCTGTGGACAAGGATTAACCGTAACCGACTCCTGGGATTGACCGTGGCTTTCGGGGCTGCTTAAACTGCTGTAAGTCGATTCAGCGGTGTCAGATCTGACCGAATCGCACCTCCCTATACTCCCGGAGTTTGTCTGATTTTCGCAAGACTCCAACGTCTGGTTTAGGTTCAAATTACAATTTGTATTTAAATTAACGTTCAAATTAGTCTCGCACTTGACACCTCCACCGGCTCCATGTTCATCGACAGAATTACTAGAGTACAAATCATTAGCAGTCTGCTGCTGCTGCTGCTGCTGCGCCTCACTTTGTTGCTGCTGCTGCTGAACGAAACTGATCTGCGCAGTCTCGTTACCGATACCAGAAACCGTCTCTCTACCGGGAGTCAAGTATCCATCGGGCAGTTGAGCCACGGGATAAGCAGCGTTGCATGCCTCACCGCTGACCCTGTGGGGCGCCCTCATAGGAAAAGCTTTCCCCTGTTCATCAGAGCCCGTCTTCCCCGTAGCTTCGATACCTCCTAGCACGGGACTCTTGCTGCAATTAGTATCCGGCGAATTCCCGACTCCCCCTCCGTTCCCATGGCTCGTAACACGCTGACCGTTGGTCAGGGTGGGCTGGTCGTAAGCGGTCCCATTTGTCCCGAGTGAAACGGATGTCCTGGAGATATTGTCCTCGCATCTTTCTTCCCCTGCGCTATAGGACTGAGATCTGACCTCATTGCTATTTGCGCTTTGAAAATTTATAGACTTCTGTACGTTTTTGCCGGGGTAAGTTTTGGCCGGATATATTTGTCCGGGTATATTTGATTGAGCCAAGGGATTGTGGTAAGCTCCCTGCTGCTGATGTTGGTGATGATGGTGATGATGCTGATTGTGATGATTGTGATGGTGGCTTTGGTATCCAGCGATAGCATTCTGTTGTTGATTAGCGAGGGGTGCAGCGTAGGCAAAATTCTCACCCGATACGTATACTAGAACGCTATTCTGCTGCTGGATGTTATTTGTCGTTGTAGAAGAAGAAGAAGAGGAGGAGGAGGAAGAAGACGACGAAGAAGAAGAAGAAGAAGAAGATTGTTGTTGCTGTTGTTGTTGTTGTTGTTGTTGTTGGAGACGATTGTTGCGATGGGAGGGAACAGGGTGAGACGGGATCTGCTCAGGCTTGCCGGCCATGGTCCAGGTCCAGCAGTGAAGGGCGCCGCGCGACCAACATTACTGGTATACACAGCGCACGCCTCCGACACTCCTCTAGTCCCTGCGGCATCCTCTAGCAACACAAAAATTATATGTAAACTTCCCCTCTTCTTCGTTTCAACCAATTCCGTGATTTTTTTTTCACACGTTAATGATAAACATTCGTTCAATTATTATACGAGGAAGATGGATATATATATGACTGGTGATACGAAGTTTATCTTTCTTTCGTCGTTGTAATAATTTTACGACATTATCCCGTTCCTAGAAATAATCTCTAACTTGGTTTAGTTTTATTTATTTTTTATTTTTTATTTTTTTTTCTTTTCTACTGATTCAAACGGAAAAATGACGGAATAGAGGAGGAGAGAAAAAAAGAAATAATAAGCTAAACAATTGCGTAAAATGAGAAACTGCAGTCTCGACTGTGGCGTAGAATATCTGTGTCAAACGTCAGTTGTCACGCTAGTGATGTTCAAGGTCATCGTATGAAAAAACCTGAGTGACAGCGAGTCGTCGTTGTCGAGTTTGCGACACGACCGTCGAAAAGTAGTCGTAGGTACGGTGTGGATGAAATTAGAGCGTAGTAAAAGTTGTGGATGAATTATTCTGGTGTCGGTCGTAGTATGTGTATATATCATGTACGTTGTAGCAGACGAGTATAGCAAAGGTGTGTAATAAAGGTGTAGAGTAAAAAAAAAAAAGAAAAAACAGAAAAAAAGAAGAGGGGAAAAAGAGAACAGAAAAAGAAAAAGAAAAAGAAGATTGCGTAGTAACCTGAATTGCGCATTTGATGCATATGTACGAACTAGACAAGGACTAAATCCAGTTGACATCACACACGAAAATAATCCAATAAGCTGCACTGGCACTCGATTAATCCCTGACCAGCAGGCGCACGCACTCGGACACTGTGTGAATTTTTACTTATTTTTTACGTTGTCGATTTCTGATAGTGATGATAAAAAATATGAATTTTATGTTAAAGAAAAGAAAAAAAAATGAAAAAAAAACATTGATTATTATCAATAAATGTTGTTATGACTTTGATGTCATCACATAACGTTGCCACTTTTTAGAAACACGGTTAAGTTTAACCCCGTAGTATTAGAACGAACTTTTTTCCAACACCTGCGCGCGGGCCCCGCACAACTGTTTTCACTAAAAAACTTCACTTCAATAGATGGACAAAACACTAATGTAATAATAGTAAACACTTGCGCGTTTGTTAATCTGAGACCCCCCCGTAAGACCTTAAAACGCGCACGACAATAAACACCGTAAAATCACTTTATTTCGTTAATACAAATAGATAATTCCATCCCGCAGATGCTTTCCCTCCGCTGTATTTTCACGTAACTGATATTGGAAAAATATGGCTCCCTCTGCATACCCAGAAACCTTTGCGGCATCTCGAGTCTCGGCGGCGGACCACGGCTTTCATGGATCCATGATGCATTTCACAAAAACAATCGGGGAGGGGGGGGCTACGCCCGTGCCATCTGACGACGGTTTACCTACGCGTCGTCCATCCCCACCCCGTCCTATTCAGATGCGACAAGACGCAATTACGTATATAGGAGGCCGATTCACACAGCGACAAGGATTAACTATCTCGCGACGAGATTGCCGCGAAATTTGATTCGACCATCAAATTAAATATCAATGGAGGTTCGGGTATTATTTATTTGAAGAAAACAATTTCGGGTTTTTTCATCAATTTATTTAGCAGCGTTTTTTTTCTTCTTTTTTAATTTTTTTTTTTCATTAGTGTAGGAATTTTGCTTAATTTATCTACGATAAACTAGGGGGTGAATGTGTAGTAGAATGTGTGTTTCACCTGTGAAATATGCACAGGTATAGGGATCGCGTTCGGAACATAATGGACAGGCATAGTAGACTTTCCGTCACGGTATATAGAGGTCAACTTGAAATTCAAGTCCAACCGAACATCGTCGAAATATCAATTATTTTGACATTGAAATTTATTGGAGCGTGATTTAATCGATTTAATTATACACATTCATTTTGCAACATTACCTTACGCATTCCTATTCAATCCTATAGGCTCGAATAATGATGGAATAGCGGAATAACGGGGGGAAAAAAGAGAAAGTGAAAGAAGGGCTTACAGTTATAATAACTCGTCTTTAATTTGCCTAGGACTCCTTTATATTCATCACTATTGTTATTATTATTATTGTTAATATTATCATTATCTAATCAAAACATGATTTTTACGAAGGACAATCATTATCACCTAAAACTATAGTGAAGAAATTACAGGAAAAAAATAAAAAAAAAATAAAAAAAAATAAAATAAACTGAGATGAATTTAAGCCAATTTGATCTATGACATAGAGATCTCGCTAAAGTTTATTTATTTATTTATTTATTTTTAAGCGTAAACGATCCAAGGTGGATTTATCATCTCAGCTACATGTACATTATATTGAATTTTAGTGATTGCGAAAGAAAAAAAAAAAAAAGAAAAGGGAATATTATTGGCACGGTTTCTACTTGTAAGAAAGATCCTCAAACACACAGAAAATATTTCGTAAACATAGGTAATTAAAGTAGCTATAATATCGAGATAAGTCAAGAATTTAGTGAAACGTTTCAAATGCGTTGTTCGTTCTGTTGTTTTCCAACCGTCACATAACGTAAGTTGGAAATAAACCGCAAAATGAAATTTCCTCCGTCATATCTAATCGCTGAGATGTCGCAAAAGCGTTTAAAACGATTAGCTCGTCAATTGAATTACTCCCTAGATAAATTGTGCAAACCAGCCAACCAACCCCTATATTAATAAATTTTAGTTTTTCCAAAATAGTCTGATCGTTCGAATGAGAGACACGGAAACAATGAAATATCATATCCTACATGCAATGTGTCGAGAATTGTATTTTAATAAACCTGTCGAATAATCTCGAGACTCTTGTTCCCAAAGAATTCGAAAAGTCTTTAAAAAAAGAAAATAATAATAATAATAATATATATAATTAAAAAAATTTGGCATGACGCGTCAATTGGAATCGGTGGCCTCGGAAGAAAAAAAAAACAAAAAAAAAAAAAAAGGGAAGAAAAGGAGAAGAAAAAAGGAAAGAAATAGGAAAAGAAAAAGAGAAAAAAAAAAGAAAAATACCGCCTACCCTCGTCCCTACAAGTCAAGAATAATAAATAATTGTCGTAAAATAACAGCCCAGTGAAATAACGGGCGAAAAAATCAGCCTGTTTATTACAGTCGGCGGTTTTTCTTTTTTTCTTTTTCTTTTCTTTTAGAAGGGAAGCGAGACACGCCATGCCACGTTGAAATTCTGGTCTATTAACACGGTGCTGAACCCGCGCCCCCTCGAAGAAAAGGAAAAATACGAAATCAACTCGCTCTCCACGTTGCCGGTTCTTACGAGTCGTGATTAACGTGCTTAAATTGTAAACGAGGAAAACTAGTATGATAAAATGGAAAGGTCTTCAGTAGGTATTAACGCTAATATTAGGTTAGTGCGTGGCGCATTGTACGCGGGATGGTCCGCCCTCGTCCTCCTCGTAAGCCTGTCGCATGTTCCGCCGTCTCGATTCCTGTTCAGGGTCAAGATCCGTCAATAAACATTCCTCGGCGCCGTCGGGAATGATTATTTCTTCTCTCGGCGGTAGGCATTGTTCAAGATTTGGAATAAGCACGGGGTCAACGGTCTTTGGGAAATTAACAACGAATTGGATGATCAGACGACCCCGCGTGAACGGATCTTTGTATACCGGCATCCCCTCGTTCAACACGCACTTAACATCTCCGTGCTTGGTTACTTCGCCCGGGATACAGGTCACGACTAAATCGCGGTCGTCGAGGGTGCGAATTACTTTCTGAAAGCCGCACAGCGCCTCCACCAATTCCAACTGCATTCTCATTATCAGATCGTTTCCCGTTCGTCTGGAATCGAAAAGATGCAAGATTAGATTACGAAAGAAAAAGTTAAAAATCAGGCAAATGTGATATCGCGCGACTAATGCCAAAACGTCGTCTTCTTTTTCTTTTTCCTTCTGTATTTATGCAGAAAACATCAAAATACGTTCAGAAACATTGAAATTCGATAATTGATGAGTTGAAGGCAGATACGACCGTCTGGCTTTAATTTACGTGAAATTTACATTTCTCAACGCCAAAAGATCGTATCTGTATTTTGTATCTGCAGATACGACCTCTTGAGTTTAAAACATGTAAATTTCACGAAAGTTAAAGCCAGAAGGTCGTATCTACCGACATTTACGACCTTGTGCTTTTACGTTTTCAATTTTTCAATTTTCGTTTAATTTTGTGTTTTCATTAATTTCGGAGTGAATGAGAATAAAATAAAATTCTACGACCTTTTGGCATTAGTCACGCGATATATTTGACCATCATTTGTTCCCTATTCCAAGATTCAAGTCTGAAATTCAAGTTTCAGGAGCTTTTCTTCCAAGAACTAGAATCCAAGACTGGAAACATACTTAAAAACTTCGTGCTCTTTCTCGTCGAGGAGGATAACGATATCGCCAGGTTCAAGTTCAGGTTCTTGATCACCCTCTCCACTGAATACAATTTTCTGCCCATCTACCATTCCCTTGTCGACATGAACTTCTAGTATTTTTCTATCCCTCACAGTCTTGCGTCCGTTGCATTGCTTGCACCGATCACGAGGGTTTATGCGCTCCCCTTGACCTTTGCAGTCCGTACACATTGACTGCAGTTGTTGAATCATTCCCGGTGCGAGCTGCTGAATTTGTACCTGCATTCCCGTTCCGTGGCAAGTCGGGCATTGTTCTACTGAGCCTTTCTTGCCACCAATTCCTAGCGAATAAAGAATCCGTTGTATAATCAAGGTCGATGTTGTTTCGACAAGCTTTGAAACGTGATAAATAAAAAAGGAAGAACAACTTCGACAATATTTGATACTAATTTTCGATGAAATCAGAAGAGAAATGCATGAAGTCTTTGATCAGGTGAAGAAATAAGCTCGACTCACGGTCTTGCAGACCTCTAACTGTGGGATTAGAAGCCTGTGTAATAATGACACTGAAAATATTTGCTTTGACTACTGTTACGTGGTCGTTAGTGAGCTTTCAGATCCGACCTTTGGAAAAGTCATGCAGCTAATATTCAGGCCTATGGATACGACGATGTCCAGAATATTTGACAAACACATGAAGTAAAATGTTGAAAACGAGAGTGGTTATTAATCAGCGGAGATTATCTCACCTTCGCATTTGTCGCAAATAACGTTCTTCTGTAAAGCCAGTTTTCTCACTGTACCCTTGTACAATTCTTCCAGAGTTACGCATAGCTGATGAATTACGTCCTGTCCTTTGCGTTCTCTTCGTCTGCCTCCTCTACCACCGCCGCCGAAACCGCCTCCGAAGAACATATCAAATATGTCCATGGGGGAAGAGAAGTTTCCACCACTCATTCCCCCTTCTTTTAAGGCCTGCTCACCGCCTTGGTCATAGATACGCTTTTTTTCGGGGTTCGACAACACTTCGTAAGCCTGAGAAATCTGCTTGAACTGCAAATAGATGGAAATTATTATCCAGGGCCTCGGGCATCGATTTATTGAATGAAGAGCGGAACCAATGACTTTGCAAGATGCTAATCTGCCCGGATTCAAAAACTTTCATAGCTGAATCATGAATTGTAATAATTTTTCGTCAATTTGGAGTAAAATGAAGTGGAGAGTTAAATCCTTGCACCAGATTTGTTCCTCTTTCAAGTTCAAACAATCAAATGACGGATAAAATCAATGAATGTAAATTGGTAAAGAAAGGAATAAAGATTTCCGACCCGCTCGCCTTCGTTGGGATTTTTGTCCGGATGATATTTCAGGGCGAGTTTCCTGTACGCTTTCTTAAGGTCATCCTGATTGCAGCCAGGTTTCACCCCGAGGACGTCGTAGAACGTTGTTTCCTTCACCATGATTCCTTAGGCTTAATTTCTTCTTCTTCTGCTTCTTTCTCTGCTTTCGGCTTTGGGCTCCGGATAAAATTTCGTTTGTATCTGGCTACTGTGATTACCTGCTGTAAGCAAACGGGGGGAAAGAATATTCTAGATCATTCTGACAACTGCATGGATTTAGGCAGCAGTGTTTAACTGGTTTCATAATTCACTCCAAAGTCGTAAAATCACGATAATTAGACGCGTGGAATTCTCTCGAAATAACCGAGACTTTCGATTCTCGCGTATCCGGAAGAGAGGTGCAATCCAAGTGACATGACAGCGCGATCGGAAATTGGCGAAACTTCACAACGCCATGATCACGCCATCAGCTGAGTTTATAAATTGTATATAAAACCTAGTCGATGCCTCGTGTGCGAAAATTAATATCGCGTGAAATTTTGATGCTTAGATAAATTTGAAACAGCGGAACGGTTTGATAGGTACTAAAGTGTAGTTGGATAGCGTGTAATAGTTGATGCGTTATTAAAGGGGGATTAATAGTTGAAGGAAAAAAAATAATTTTATTGATCCCATGGCTACGACGAGATATTTCTATTTCTAATTAAAATGATAGGTATTTTCGTCCGATGTGTGTGAGGCGCTTACCCGTTACGGCAATAGCGATTATCGCTGGTTATTGAACGTTGTGGAAAGCCTTGTCGTCAGTAATGGTGGTGCAAAACTGAGGGTACTCGCGATAGTTTAACAAGAATATTCCCGTTGTCACGTTCTCGAAATTTCTTGAGTCAGCAATGGACGTCACGAGTGGTTGACCAATCGGAAACGGGAAGGAAGACGTGCGATACCACCGACACCGTGTGGCCACTTTTCAAACTAAAATGCGAAATGCGAATCCAGCCGTCGATATATTCGGTATCGAATTTCGAACAGCTCGAAGTTCGAGATTGGAGAATCGACAGATTCGAACGACGCAGATTTGAATTTCAATTAGTAACAAACGCGCCTAATTTCTGCTTTCGGAAAATATAATTCACACCGAATGTTGATCCGATTAAGTATCTTATTTTCATTAGGATTAAAACTACGTTTATTATTGAATACGTGATACAATAAAAATGATAATACTCTAATATAATAAAATATACATACAAAGGTATACGCATATCTAGCTGTAATTTTCGTCGGAACAATCTAGAACAGCAATTGCTACTTTATTTTCAATTATGTAAGGAAATTTCGAGCAGCGATCAGGGACCCTTGGGCCTTCGGGAAATCGTACAACACTTTCCGTCGAGCTGGTTTTTTGCGAGAAATGGAAATGTCACGAAAGATTTACCCTCATCAAAACTTTGAACATGTATATTTTAGCGGGAGAATAAGATTTCCCAAACTATTATATCTCTACTTCTGTCTTAGCCCCGTTCGAATTGTACATCGACTTATATTTACTTGAGAATGGTTGGCTTTCCTATTTCAACTCGGAAAATTAATAAGCACTTCAACCCCGCGACTAGTAAATAAAAATGATGATTGTTGAGAATTTTCTTTTTCCTTCCCTTCCTCGAATTATCTTGCAATTAAGATCGTGCCGTTGAAGGTAACTAATTGGCAAAAAAAAAAAAGGAAACAACGGTATACGTATGTTACCGGCGAAGAAAATAACAAGGATTGGTTCTAGAATGGCGATAATTATTCACAGCTATTTAGATAAT
The DNA here is from genome assembly GCA_944452935.1 of Rhogogaster chlorosoma. Taxonomy (NCBI): domain Eukaryota; kingdom Metazoa; phylum Arthropoda; class Insecta; order Hymenoptera; family Tenthredinidae; genus Rhogogaster; species Rhogogaster chlorosoma. The sequence continues at coordinate 22,021,469 of OX101804.1, forward strand.
GGCTGTACCGGCTAGATTTACGCCGACAGCTCAGCTTAGCTAGAACAGAATATAATAGAACGGAATATAATAGAGAATGATAGAATAGAATAGAATAGAATAGAATAGAATAGAATAGAGTAGAATAGAATAGAACTCATGCTACTCTGGTACAAGTGTTGCCTGAAGACATCCATCGGTAGCATACAAGTGCCGGCATGAATCCCTCAACATACACATCATGTACCCAATCATGTAGCAAAAAGAACGTGAAACTCGGAACAGAACGATTTCGGTATCTGTCGATGAAAAGAGCTCGGAATTCGAGGAATCTAAAAGCAATATCGGGGTGACAGCTCTCGCTGCAATGTATGTAGGTATGTATACATTAGGGTGGTTCTTATCCGCCCGATGTTCGAATTTCAATTGTACCGCCCCCTCATTTGTTTCTAAATGAAAAAAAAAAAAATTTTGACCAATATGAATGTCCTAACTTGACTTTACGACGCGAAGTTTCCCTATAATGAATATTACCTACACGTCATCTTTATCTTCTAATGTTATTATTTTACTGAAATCTCAAATCTTTGACGAAAAAAATTAATTTCATAATGCGTTGACGCGGAGATCGATATTACATTCAAGGGGTCAACAAGAAAAAATGTATTGGCTATTCTAAGAAATTTTCACCCTGCTTATTTGAATATTTTTCTTTCTTTTCCCTCGAAGGTGAGTAATATCGATCCCCGTACAATTTTATATAAAATGAATTTTTTTCCACAAATAGAACATCAGGAGATAAAAATCACGTGTAATTTGATAGAAAAACTTCGCGTCGTTACATCGGATAGTAAAATCAAGTTAGGACATTCACATTGGGTCGAAATTTTTTATTTTTTACTTTTTGTTTATTTAGAAACAAACGAGGGGGCGGCACAATTGAAATTCGAACATCGGGCAAATAAGAAGCACCGTAATGTACATACGCAGTAATATTGGGGACCAATAATGGTCCGAAAAGTGCGACCACAGATAACTGTAGTTAGGTGAAACGCGTGGGACGTCAACGGGGGCGTAGATATGCACAACGTGCAGCGCTATACGTGTATAATCGATCGGTACCTACTCTCGAACGAGGTTGGCGGAGGGCACCTCGTTTTCTGTCCGTTGAAACTCTGCCGTTTGTAAGGGTGTAGGGGTTGGTTAAGGGTGGTGGGCCGAGAAGGGTAGGGTGCGGGGGTTTAGGAAGGGGCGTCGATCGATCGCGACGGCGCATAAGGACGACGTGGTCGAGGACGGTTCGCGCCAACCGTCTATTCGACAGTCTGACGAGACCCGTCGCGACATTTTCACCTCAAGTTACACCTGGTTATTGACTCGCATAATTTACATCCGAGACCTACGTCGCCCTTGATTATCCGCAAGCCCATCTCTCTCGCGATAAAACCGAGACATACGACGAGCTTGGAGTTCGCAGAGAGGCAAACGCGAAGCGTCGACTTTCACCGTAAGTAGAATTTCATCACATCCTCAATCTCCAGCTTGGAGATTAAACATTCACTCGAAGGGGTTGAAAGTCCAGCAGTTTTTCAAATTCCTTCGTTTCGTTCGCGAAAAATTCGCAAATCTGCTTGCCGCTATATTCGACTGAGTAATCAAGAGCAAGAGAATAACTCCGATACCTAGATGCCTTTGGGATCGATAATTATAAGGCAGACATGAAGTGTGAATGAAAATCGGTGCGTACGACGAAGACGTGCATACGCATATCAGTCCCGAACTTAAAGAGATACATGTGCTCTCGCGTGGCTCGGTTAGCAGCTTTTTAAATTCTGCAATTCTGCCTAATGCGAAATCCTAGCCTTTCCTAATCGCAATCATACCTATTACTAAAAATAAGTTATTTTTCTCTCCACACATATCGAGGTATGCGGCAGTATACCGCAGCAGAGTTAAAAAGTAGAGCTACCTATATATTTTTCGGGCACGTTTTATTGGCCTTTCAGTATTTTGAAATGTGGAACGGGCAGCTAAACTTTGTGCTTCTAGTTTTAAAGTTTCGCTTCGTGTCACCAAGTTTCTTACCGAAACTCATTGAAAATAATAATGCCATTCGCGAAGTCGTTTAGTCGGTTCGGCTCCGTTTCTCAACTACGAAACATTTTTTAAATGGAACTAGTAGTACGTTTACAGGCATGAGAGAAAATTATAATGAAATGAGATTAGAAGAAAAAAAAAAGAGAACGATAAAGGCGAAATGTTTCGCTCGATTCCAGTCGATTTCTCATCTAATCCTGAGCGAAATCTTTGAAAGTTCCCTAGAGAAATCGCATCTCTACGTCGAAAGATGCGTGTATACCTATGTATAGGTAGGTACAGCATGGTCGATCTCCGAGGACGATTCCCTTCAACTCTCACATCACTGTTCTATTGAATATTAAAATCCCGACGTTTGTCTTGTGAAACATAACCCGAAGGCGGGCCACATATCCATTCGTATATTTCATGTATGTATACGCACAGATGCTGATCGAAGCTACAAACTTCCCACGCCTTGAATTCGCGAAAAACCGACGCGTGGATTTGCTGATAAATTCTTGAACGAAAAAAGGTTGAATAAATTTAAAGAACGTTATAGGCTGTAGTAATGAAGCCGAGGAATGGCTGGCCGAGCTTGGAAGTCCTGTCAGGTTCAAAAATTCTAATCGACTTAAGAAATGCGACCGTTCCAACACAATCAATCTTCGTATACGGCTTCTAATCGGATTTACCTAACGATTGGCAGAGGATTATTACATGACGTTCAGGAATATGACCTTGAGTTAGTTTCACGACGCGTGAATTATTCTCCCATAGGTATATATGAATATATTGTATATATATCTAGAAAAAAAAAAAATTTCCCCGAAGAAATGCGTCCCTTCGAAGAAGATCTGTTAGAAGCGGAGACGGACGACGAAAAGCGAGTACAGAGAGAGAGAGAGTTCAAAGAAACGCCACGTCTTTATTGAATGGATAAATAAAAGACCTGTACCGAATCAAATTTGGCCCCGAGAATTTGTTCGATTTTGAAAAATCAATGCATATTTTCGCAAGAAATAACTTTCGCACTATTGCCTCCGCGATAGCAATGAATTATTCATTCTTCATGTATATATGCGTATATACTAGCCGAACGGGGAGAGTCGGCACACAAACTATTCTTGCGAATGAAATAATATTTTTTCTAAACATAGATATACACTCCGAATGATTTTTTGTTCTTTCCCAAATCCTAGCCGCGGATAAAATTCCGGATTTTCTTTTTATTACTTTTCTCGTCAGCTAGGCGGAGAGGCTGTACGTTCAGATTCTGAACGGATAAACCTTGCTTTATTGTCATCGTGAAGTCCGGGACGCTGTGCCGCTGTTTTGTGCCAAGACACAATGTCGCGGTGAAGGACGGGGTGATAATCTGTAAATAAATTCTTCTCGGATGACAGTCTTGGTTGAAAGTAACTCGATATCTACTCGGATGAGGATAAAGCTGAGATCAAAGCGGGGCCTAGTCATTGAGTTAGCGATTTCGGGCTCGAGGTTCCAGAGTCAAGGAAGGGCTGTATTGAAAGATAACACGCGAAGAAAGAAAGGGAAGAAGATCTTGCTCCAATCAACCTTTTCCCAATTCCCAACGTTCTTACAATACATAACTCGGCGGGTATTTCAGCCAGCTAAATTTAGCTCTTAGGTACAGAGCTTAGGAAAAGCTCGATAAAATCCTCTGACGAATTCGCGGACAAATTGTCGCCGGATCTCTACTACAGACGCATCATTTCCTCGGAGTAAAGCTCAGAGAGCGAAGCTTCCCGAACCGAAGACCACCCACGCACTCGCCTGGCTGCTGCCGGGCATTCATATCTTTAGCGAAAGGTTAAAGGTCGAGGAAAATTCCATCCAGAGACTTGGGTCACGTGGGAGGATAGGGCGTGAGGTTTTGTCGTTAATTTTCGCGAGCCTTAAGCCCGGAAACTTTTCCCGTATCGCCTAATATCCCAGCTGTCATTTTAACCCGCGTTAGGTATATAGAATATAGACACGTCGAGAGAGTGGCCGAAATAATTGATTAGATAATTATCTCTGACGGATGAACGACTCTCTTGATTACCCGATCACCTATCGCTCGTCAAATCGAAAATAATTGGTTACGTTCACTGACGAGTTCTGACGGACGTGGAGGCAGGTAGACTCAAGGTATTAAACAAAATTGAATAGAATAGAGCTGTACCAGCTTTCGATATTGATATTGATACATCAATGTATCTAAAAACCTAAAAAGAAAAGAAGAAACGGAGGGTATAGCGAGTATGAGGAAAACGCCTCGATTTCCTGCTCGAAATATCGACTACTCCGTACGGATCCTTATTGGACGCAATCAATTACCACATTGGCTAGCTCGGTGAGTAATAAATATTCCATAAACCGTGGGATCTCGTTTTTTCTCTGTCTCTGCATGGTTTCAGAGTTCGGTTCCGTTCAAACTATCGTACTGATCCGCGTATGCATGCGGTAGATACGAGCTGGTCGCAGGCGTCGACGTTTTCGGAAAATCCGCAAACTAGGGCAACCCTTATCTCTCCCTCGCTCTCTCTATCTTCCCCAATTTTTTCCCTTATTAACTGTATGTCCGTATTTATTATGCATAAATCAGGATCAGAGTTTCGATGATATACGCAGCACCGGAAGTGCGATAAGTAGATACATGTATCATGTAAAATTATACCTAAATTTATAATAGGAACGGAGCTCGAGTCAGTTTGCGAAATAACGAAAACAAGCGAAGGCACTCGCTAATTAAAACGCCCGTTACAAAAAGCACATCCATTAAAGCCGACGATTCAGGAACTTGCACATAATGCGTATACACTTATATTGTAGCCGTACCTACAATTTTCCCGAGCAATTCTCTCGCGATTCTGTCGTAAGAGATTATTTCAGGGTGTAGAAAATTTCCAAGTTTATTATCAGCGCGTAGAACGTATAGACACATCACCTGGTTTGGATTTGAATTATAATCAAGGAAAAATCGATCCAATAATAGGATAGGTTTCATTCTTTTTATTAAAATACTCAGATTGAAGCCCGGGCTTGCGAACCAAGTTCCAATTTCCATCCCCATTTCCGTTTCCCCGCAAGTATAGACGTAGTCATGTATAGCTGGTAGTTCGTCAAAGTATAGTACCCTAGGTCTGCGTGAATCTTGGCTAGAGTCAAGTCTCTCTGTCTCCCTGTCGCCGTGTTTCCATGCTCCCATGTTCCCGTATTCCGTGGCGCAACTTTGTTCCCTCGACTGTAATTACAAGCGCTGTGAGTTAATCTTCGAGTAACTCGGTGAGCACGAAACTGCGACGAGGTGAGCTTTGAGGCAAAGAACCTCGCCCCGTGCTTGTTGGCGGTTCCCCGCACGATTTTGGCCCATATGCTGGGGGCTTTCCACTCTGAAAGGCACACGATGGCTGTAGGTGGGTACGATAAGCACATAGAGGTAAAGCTAATGGGAAAAGGAACAGTCGTGCATTCGCCAACGTTCCAACGAAGATTTCTTCTTCCTTTTTTTCTCCATACTTTATTACCGCGAAATGAAAAACTCTGGAACACGATAAGCTAGCGATAGGTATTCAAGTTATTCAAGTTTCCTCGCTCGTAGATTTTTTCATCAATTTTCACGAACCTAGAAAGAAACCCTTTAATTCGCATGGCTAATCGTCGTCGGTATCTTAAACAGCGGGACGAGGGTGAAACGCGATATAAACCAGATACCCGAAAGGGGCGTGTATTCCGTATACATATGGTATATAATTATAAGCTGCAGTGGTAGCAGAGACGTAAGCAGGAACCTAAAGGGTATAAGAAAAATAATGTAATTGCACGATAGGCGTAGGTATAATAATCCTTGCCTGCGGTTATAAGAGAGAGACTAAATAATTCGTCAAAGTATTCCGTTATCCTTGAGATAAAATTTGCCAAGTGAAATTTCGCTAGTAGTTAACATTTTTGCGAGTACCTGCGGAGCAATTATCTTGAGATTAGCAAAAAGCTAATATCCCATTAAAAATTTAAGCTTTACTTATCCCACGGATCCTCGCGGGTCATTAAGCACCGCGAGTAATTAACACCTTGATTAAAAGATTGCTACCAGAAAGTGTAACACCTGGGTATACAGGTACACGTTATACGCAGGAATCAATTCGCGTGTTATCCCTTCAGGGCTGTAGAAGAACAAGAAGATCAACTGTTGTTTAGAATGTATTAAGTAGCTCGTTAGTCATTTACCCCGAAATATATATGTATGCATAAATATATACTTTGGTCAAAATTTCGTAAGCCAGAAAACGGTAAACGAATAACTACTCTCTGATTAACGGCACGAAGTTTATAATTAAGCCTGGGAACGATACAGCTGTATAGAAATATACCGCACAGCATCAAGTCAAACAAACTTTATGCTATGATTAAATATGTGCCTCATGATTATGATAATAATGATAATAATAATAATAATAATAATAACGACAGGACTTGTACACCGCATGATGAGACATGCTGACGAGATCCTCGAAAGCTCTTGAACGAAGCGTTGGGGATCTCGTTGTCGGAATAGGCTGGGTATAGGTATAGTTTATTCTTCCTTTTCCTCGCTCAAAGCATAATTTTCAGATTATATTTTCTCTTTCCATTTCAATTTGTCGATTTTTTCTATGAGTTATTTTCTGTTCTTATATCGATATAACAATCACAATCACAGGTGTGAAATTAAGCGCAAGTATTATACTCGAGCGAAAATTGATCTCCTCTTCGGTCGATCGGAGATCGGAGAAGGGAGAAAATGTAGCAGCGTGCGAATGACTGGAATTAAACGAAGGGCTTAGCCTGAGGCGAGCGCATTGCATTGATGGTAATTAGGAAGCGAGACATGAACCGAATACCAAATAGTTCGGCTACGGCTGATCATTATACTCGACCTACTTGTATCCGATGATTTTCAAGCTCGATGCAAATGCACTTATATATAGCTAATATTATCAAAATATTTAACCCTCGTTTCAGGAAGAACTCGAATTAAATAATCGACAGGATGCGCCTGGAAGCGCTGAGGAGGACGGGGCTGGCGTTCTGTCTGATGTTTACCCTTTCGCCAAGTTTCGTCGATCCAGCATCACTCGGGGGTACCGCAGGTGAGATTACATGTTGATTCATTTCACTCTACTCAGGATAATAAATTGATGTATTTATACCTCGGGGAACTGTTACGCCGTGTTGCATGTACTTCCATATTGATTTATAAAAATGTAAAACGCCGGGGGAAAATAATGAAAAATGATAACATTCGTAATAATAATAATAATAATTGATGTAGGCCACGATTCGAGGGCGTGAACGCTCGATTGGTAAATTAAATCAATTCCTAATGCCTTTTGAATATTATTAATTTTCGAGTACCTACTCGCGCGGGTTTGATCGATTCGTACCTCCCTTTAAAACGCGATTTTTTCTCCTTTAAATTGAGCCATTTTACGGCAGCGTTTGTCTGCTCGCGCTCCCGCGGCTCTCACTGATTGTAGCAGAAAAGGAAACGTAGAGAGGTATAAGAGGATCAATTTACGCGGATTTTGAACCATCAGTCAAGCGATTCCCAACAGATTTGAAAAAAAAATCTCAAAGTTATAAAAGCGCGGGTGAGTAGTACGATATACCGATGCTTCGTTTATTGCATACTACGTTATCTCATATTTCTATAAAATACGCGTTAGTATCCAGTAGATAAAAATTCCCATTTTTTTGTGTTTTTCTTTTCTTTTTTTTTCACCAGACGAAGTCAGCTGTTTCCCGAAAAGTCGGAAAAGCTCAGGATATTCGGTCATGTATCTTTGGAAATACGAAACGGCCGAATAGCGTTTTCGAATTCAGTTAGTCGAGTTTGGACGCTCAACCCGAGGGACGCGACGCCTGCCGTCGAATTCGATCCCTGTAACCTTTTTTTGAGTTAGGATGAAAGGGGGAATTGCTCAGGCTGAAAGTTTCGCCTCTTCGACGAGCCTCGCGTATGCGGATGAAATTCAGCCCCTCCGCGAAGGATTCATATCGCGATATCGTAGCTGAATTTTGGATAACCGCCATCGAAAGGCTTGACTGCAAGCCGTAAAGAACCCGATTCGCTCTATTCCAGGATTTATATGAATGATTATTATACACGTGTACAAATTGCGAGGGAAAGAGGAATAACAATCTTGTTCGATGTTTGCGCGCAAAGTCTAAACGAAATTCATTATTCAGAAAGAATAAGAATGAGCATGAAGATGAGAAATTTTTTTTTGAATACATTTAATTCCTTTTAATTCCGCAAAGTAACCGCCAAAGCTCGCATTCTTCGTTCAGAAATTTATCTTACCGGATGAAATTTTCTTTGCGGTATCTCAACCGTAAGGGAAAGTTATCTCGAGTGAAAGATCACAAAGTAAAGAGAAAAAAAAAATAGATGGAAAGGTAAGAGAGAAAATTCGACTCTCTACAACGAGAGGAAGAACTCACGCCGGATATCGTTAGAGAAATAACATACTCTGCCCTTCGGCGAAGAAAGGCAAATAACTAGACGAATATTATAACTCAACGCTTTTTGTTATCCACGAATTCGATTAATATTCTAGATACGTTTCTGGCCGACGTGCGATAGCCCGGACACCATAACCTGATACAATTTATACTACAGTCAACCCTCGCGCGGGGTGATCGATACGATATCACATCACCGGGCAGCCAGATGGTGTAAAGAGAGTTTAACTACGATCGAGGTATCGCCACCCCGAATTTGACCTTCCCTTTGACCCTAAGGGCGAAAAATCAAGAGAGACTCGATCTCGCGATTTTAAATATAGAACTCGGACGGGGAGGAGAAGTCGATCAACCGGCGCGATAAGTCGATCAGAGATAAATGCGATTAGATGAAGATTAGATAGCACAGGATGATTACGCAGGTGGGTGGCTTCGAGGACGAAGTCTACGCTGCAGGGTTGCGAAACTAAGGGTCGCGAGCGGTCGCGAATGACCTTGAGGGCAGCAACGTAGGGCTTGATCTCGTTAGCGGAACACCTCGGCGACAAATTAACTTCCATTTGTGTCTCGCAATACATATAAGTATACAAGCCGCCTTGGTATAGGGAAATCGAGGGGATGATGAATAGCCGCGGTTGATAACAGATCGAATTCCGATATTACGAAAGACGAGGAGGAAAAATTCAATATTTCATCTTTGAGGCGGCGAAAGTTGATAGCTAAGAAATTAATTGAAGAAAAAGAAGAGCGAAAGCGAGGCGGAATGAATGATCGTCGCGATGCTGCAGGCAGAATAGGGCAGATGTAACGAGCTCGGCTTTTGTATTCGACATTTGTATACTCGGGGTCTCGGGCAATGACGAATGAATGAATGAATCGCGACGATTTTCGCTCGTCACGAAAACTTGGGTTTATTTTACGCCCCCGAATTGAGCCATTTGTTGGGAAGTTTGAGCCCCGTAAGCTGGGCTTTGAAACCGCGTAACCCGATCGTAAAGTTGGTAATTTTGCCCGACGGGGGTATGGGGGGTGTAGAGCTTTGCCAGATTTAAATTGAATCGGGCGTTATGATATTATGTAGATCCCAAAATGTTTATTACGCTTTACGGATAATCACCGAGAACCACGCCCTCCAGACGCACTCTATGTATATCCCGTTTCACTCGTACAGTTAGATCATTTTTAGGGATGAAAACCGTACTAAATATTTTGTCATACGTTGAAAACGGCTGAACGTTAACTAGTACAACTACGGCCACGAAAATTAATTAAACCAGCCTAGAGTAAATATCTAACTGGAGTTACGAGCCAGAATCAACATCGAGGTGGATAGAATTTGTCTTTGAATTTATACAAACGAATCCCGAGTGCAAACTGTCTGTGACTACACTATACGCTGCAGCACTAGCAGCAGATCGTTTTATATGGAATATTTGCGAAGGGAAGTTTTTCTTTTCCTTTTTCATTTTTTTCCATCGAATAACACGAGGGCGCACACAATGATGAGCTATGGATACGGGCGGGCTATTTTCAAGAATTCTCCACAATTTTCCGAGTGATATTAAAGATTCAGAAATGTCTTGCGGAAGGTCTTTGGGCCGCGCCTCAAAGTTTGGTAATTATTGTCACTGAGAATTGCCGCGGAAGTAGAGACGAGAGGAGCGTTGAACGTGCGTAATTAAAATTTCAAGTAGTTAAGCTTTGCCTAGATAAAACGCTGATTAAGTCCCTTGAGACTCCCTCCGTTGGGTCGAGATATTTTCACCTCTGCATTTCCTAGCCGCGATCGTTACAAGGCAGAGAATTTCGCAGTCGCGGAATAGAGAGAGAAGAAAAAAAGGACGAGGACTCGATGCTGAAACGTGGAAAGACTTGGGCACGGATTTGTGGCAGGAGAGCGATTACACGATATTCAGAAAAATCAGTCTTCATTCTCATCGTCAGCTAACAAGCACAACGCGCACGGTGCAGTGTCCCTATACAAGTTCTCTGAATTTTCCCCCGACACAGAGTGCCGGGAGTGCTGCTAGTCATTTTTAAAGTGCCACTAGCCCAAGCTATAACAAAGTTACGGCAGATTTATATGGTTCTTCTCCCTCTCAGTCGTTTACTCGCGATGGTAGCCAATAAAGCTCCTGACCAAGGGCGAAGACCGGGCGGGGGTCTTCCAATGGGGGATGAATGGAGTCGAGCCAGAAACAGCAGGACGTCGACACTCGTGGCTCAGCTTTCACACATACGAGTATCAAACCCGCAAGCTGTGGACAATGGACCCTTGAGCCGCTCTTCTTCTTCTTCTTCTTCCTCTTCTTCTTTTTCTTCGGATGAGATCTCGGTTTTTAAATTTTCCGCCCTCCATACGGAGAGGAACGTTTCAGCTTTTAGTCTGATCGATTGACAGTGTGGTATGAACTCTCTTAGCCCCGTTTTTTATTCTCTCATTTTTATTTCTTTTATTTTTCTCGCATCGCCCCGCTCCATTCTGCGTACAAAAATAGTCGGATGTCTCTTTTAAGGTGGAATAAATTCAACAGAACTCCTCGGGGTTGGCTCGGGACGATAACCGGGCTTGAAGTAGAGTCGAGAGGACGGAAGAGAGGCATGCAAAACGAGAAAGAGCGTGAAAGAAGGGGATTCGGATCCATCTATCCAGACCACAACGTCGCTCGCACGTACGCGAGGTTTCAAGTGTTCCATTCGTGTCATTTTGCGATTCATCCTGTCCCCATTATAATCAGAGGCAAACAATACACAGCCGTGTGAATAAACGAGTGAAAGCACTACGAGCATTCAGCCCGGTTGAAAGCACGACTTTGACAGATTTCTACCATTTATATTTAAAAAGCAACTGCGGATATTCCTCGGGTGTAGAATCAATCGCAAAAGCTCCAACACCTTGCCTCGATTTTACCCAATTCCCAAAAGTCGCGCTCAGTCTCTCTCAGAGTCTATAGATTTTGTCACTGTTCAGTTTTGCACTCGGGTTTTCTCTTTGCCAGAAATAAATAATACTTACCGGAAGTGCTTCTATATTTCTCCAGCGAAAATGAGTTGAATAAATAAGAAGAAAGAGGGAAAGAGAATGGAGATAAAAGAAAAACATACTACGGTTTTCCTCTGCAACCCCCGAGGGATCGAGCGGATTGTCCGCTCTGCGTGAGATTATAACGATACTTTGTCCAGCGATAGTCAGTATTCATTATCATTCTTCTTAGCAAGCTACAGCATATTCCGCTAGTTAGTAACAACAACGTGAAGTTGAAGCGTCCATCTCGTCTTGTTATATTTACGGTTGAATAAATCGCAGTGATTTGCGATTGCAATTAATTTGTCTCCCCGTCAGCGCGACGTAGAAGTTTACGAGCCAGATAATAACGGAAAATTATAGAAAAAGATATAACGTAATATCATCAAGTGAGATGACGAATTCAGATGCACGCGAGCTGCGAAGAGTGAATGAAAATTCATCCCTTTTGCCAAATTTTTTATTCATTTATCGCCCCTCTGCGGCGTGATGTGAAAATGCGTAGTTCTAAATTTGGATAAAAAAAAAAACCACCTCCCCTCAATAATTCATCGTATGTCTTATCCTGTTCCAGGTACACCAGCCGGCACTGTACACGAGGTGAGTCAGCATTTCGCTCAGCATACATGATATAGATGTGCTTGATATCCGACCCTAAAGAGTGACGTCGAGTTATCATAAATATAGCGATGCACCGCGGGGTTGGCGCTCTCGCTTTTCATGTTCTGTGTACATTTTTCGAAACGAGAAAATTATCAGCTCACATATTTACACAGCTTTTGTTCAGACTCGCAGTGTTCCTCCCTTCGAAGCGGTGTGAACACAATAGGTACGTGCTATACCTACCCCTATCCCGTACACGTGTAATGTGGATACATAACCGAATTGGAATTAGTTTCTGTTTGTCTTTCTTTATACCGTTTCATCGACACGATGAATTCTGCTCTACTTGTATATGTACTACGTATATACACGCCGTACATACGCGTATATATCCTAGCTTACGCCATACACGATAGATGAATTATTTTCTGTAGCTTTTGTATTTTTCTCTCCGGCTCGCCCTTCGCAACCCCAGTTATATAAACGTATATGAAGTGACAGCCACCTAGACCTGAACGACCCGGACGACCCGGACGACCCGGATGTATCGTCTCGTCTCGTCTCGTCTTCTAGGTACGGTTATATACCAATAGAACGAGAAAAGAAAGAGAAATACTTTATTTTTTGTATACCTTATACCTACGTCAATTGAACGTCGAGGGACGACAGGCTACGAGCCCCTCCACGACGCAGGGGTCGGGGCTTGGATACTCTGGGTGACGCGGGGAGAGCTTCTGACGTCATCCGAGCCATAGACCAGTCTCCCGGGCAACCGCGGATTTCATTCTCCGATTCTCAATGAATGAACTCCGGAGAGAATATATATGTATAGATATATGGATAAACAGACGAGTAAGGTAAAGAATATAGAGAGGATTATTCCTCTGAGGGATATGGGAATATTTTCGTGCAGGGTTGCTCGAATATTTTTCACATTAAACCCGGCACTACGAAACGCAAGAAAAAAAAAAAGAAAAAAGAAAAAAAATTGACAAGGATAAAGATAAAAAGATCCTGTAATTCTGTTGGATAAAAAATATAACAGTTCTTTAAAAAAAAATTTATTCCGTTTAAACAGGTGTAGGTACCTAAGTGAATTATAGAGAGAGAGAATAATTATTCCCGTAAGTGGTGAAAACATTTTCGTGCAGAATTTACGGTTCACAGTTCTCTACCCTGCCAGAATTATTCAAATATTTTTTATACATTTACGTCAGAACTACACGGGATGAACAAAAAATAACAAGGGTGCAGATTAGGAAATTCTGTAATTCACTTAGATAATAAAAAAAAAAAAAAATACCTATATTATGCCTTGAAATTGATGCAAGGTGTTCTAGTATGGTTAGTTCCTTTTATTGCTTCTCTTCCAGACATTATTATTCATTCTCCTTATTTTGTTTTATTTCTTCATTAATTTGCCTCGTTCGAATGTATAGCGCGAGTTAGTTTTTGAAATTTGTAAAATTTGATATACTTTGTCTGAAAACGCCAACCCTTCGTATACCTTGTGTTATTTATTCAGCGTATGTTTTTCACAGCCGAGTGTCGTTCACAGCTGCTGTTCTTTGATGCGGTGTTACTTCCATTCTCGCGCCCCGTAAAACGCGAATTCAGGCCTCACTCTATCCTCTGTTATTGCAAGAGAATAAATAAATATAAAAATGAAAATAAATATAAATATAAAAACAGAAATAGCGACATAGGGCGAAAAATGATCCTTGGGATATTTTCATCCCTGTACTACATTACACTTATAGTAATGTGATATTATCAAACGAGGGTATTTACGATGATGGCAGTAGTGACCATCACGTTGCAGGTTTTTGCAGGCCACACGTTTCAGCAGCAACGTGATCGCAGAATTTATACCTATACGATAAAAAAATCCTGGAGATATGGTTGCATGATCTGATTATGTACTTTGCCACGACCTTTTCTCTCCGACGAAAATAGGGTCGCATGTTAAAGGCAGAAAAATAAATCCGACAAAACAAAGTTCCTAAAATACACGAACAGTGTTTAAAAAAGGAATAACGTGCCCGAAAAAAAAATTACGAAAACCTCGACCGATTTTTACATATCCTTTTTTTATACCTCAACGTTTAAGAGGACCCATAATATTTTCAAGTCTTTTTTCCCCATGAATTATCATCCTGCAAAGCAAGATGTAGTTTTAGGATAAATTATAGAATTCCTGGGCCCCTCTTGTGCTCTGAAATCATTGTATACGGAGATTCAGTATGCCTTTTGTCGTGTGAAATCACTAAGCCCAGTCTACTTGGCTGAGAACAAATGATGAAACTCCACTTTACGTGGATAAAAATAAATAAAAAAATAACGAGATTTATCGCAGGTATTTCATCGCCTGAAGCGTACCTAAGTATTTCAGGCAGAACATCTGCAGTCTTCTGCTGTTAATGGCGACTTCCGTCTCTCGTCTTTTGGGGATTTCGCCGCGTTTGGCAGACGGCAATTTTAATTAAACATAACAGCTTTTGGGTTCTAAAAAGAACCCGCCGATGGCCGGGATTAATTTTAATATGAAAATTATTATTATTATTATTATTATTATAAGAAGACGAAAAATGTGATCTCTCATCTCTGATATCTCACGGCGTTAATGACGCGACAGTCAGTTGTGCTTTCTGTATCTATCTGGGGCAAATTTTTTTTCCCCGTCACCCTTAGAGTGTGCGTGACAGAAGTCAAGTATCGTTACCGTTCTATCCCCCATAATTATTGTCGCGCCGGTTTATTCGCGTATATAGCTGGTATATATGTGTATAGAAGGTCGGATATATTTAAAGAGGAATAAATCACATGAATCAGAGAGGCGTGTTACGATAATGGAAATAAAAATGTTCTCCTTTCCATTTTTCGCCTCGATTAATCGTCCAGAATATCGAACCAATTAAAATCGTATATTTTGAAGAAAAAAAAAAGAAAAAAAAAAAATTTCGCGATGAATTGAAACGTTTTCCTCTCGCCCGTGAGCGCAATTAAGTCTTCTACGTGATACAAACCTATATAGAAGTTGAAATTTATTCCGGTCACGTAAACTTTGGAACGCGTCTCTCGGGCGGAAAGAGAGAGAGAGAGAGAGAGAAAAAAAGAAATGAAGAAATAAAAAGAATATATATAAAAATAGAAACGGACAAAAAAGAAACGTAACTTTGTATAAGGAAAATTTTCAAATGCTCAGGGGGCCGAGAAATTCGGCAGACCTAAGAGATCAAAAAAATATTTCTCATTCAACTTGTTCCAGGACTCGGACGTCGAGCAGCTCCAGACCCTCAAACATTCGATTGGTAAGTTACCTCGCGTATTTTCAATACTCTATACGCGATACCGAGACGAAGAAGAATCTCGGATATTCAAAGTAGGTAGCCCGATGAACTATAAATCGACTCTTTTATTTTCACCTGAAATAAGAAAAAAACAAAAAAAAAAAAAGGAGCAGATTTATATCGCCAAAGATTATCGTCCCAACGATTATTATTCGCTAATAAGTTATATTGGCTTTTGACGTAGCTACTGGCTAGGTACTACACTAAATTCAGATCTAATTCACATAGCCAGTTGCCATAGTACGCGGTGAGAACCGCAAATTTTCGCCTGCACTATTCGGAAACCAATAACGTGAGTGAACTCCCGATCGCCTCGTTAGAACGATATCCATTACTACATAAATAACCGGCGCATTTTAACTGTAGTAAAAAAAGGTCTGTTTTAATTAGACGAAATATCGCCACGGTGGATATTGGGTATAATATCGGAAATCGGGGTAAATCCGAGGAGTAATATTAGCTCGTGGCTTTTTATCCCATATATATATTTTTTTCTTCTTCCTCCTCTTCTTCTTCTTCGACATTTCACCGTTGAAGAAAGGGATTCTTTCCCTCGGTAGAATGGTGTGTATGTGACGCGAGGCACCGCCCTTGTATTGTATACGTATGCAGCAAACAAGCAAAGCGAACGCTCCGTTTCTACTTTCCGAAGTCCACTTAGCGCGAACTTGTTCACGGGACTTTTCATACCGACACAATCGTCGGCAGGCCCAGGATGTGCGAGAAGAGAAGCTGGCTGGGTCTTACAGGAGGTCTTCGATAATCAATACGTACAGGCGCCTGTCGCATGTCCAGCAATTCGCGTGTCCCATCTCATTCGATGAACCAGCTGCCGTTTATTTCACTTAAAATTCTCCTGACTCTATCCGCACAGCTGGACGCCTCGGGCTTAGCGCAGGATAGCCAAGGATAACAGTTATTCCTCTTAACAATAAATTATTTGCATTTGGCTCTCCGAGGATCATATAAATTCCTAGTTACTTACTTCTTCGTAGTTCTATCCTACCTGCTTTGTCTCGTACCTCTTCTCATACCCTGCGCAGCACCTTTTCCCCGGAACAAAACTAGTCGGGAACCGAAGAAGCTAGAGCCTCCGTGCTAATAATAATGATAAATTTTCTCCATTTCCAACAGCTTTGTATTTTGCAATCATAACTGAACGTCTGGTTCAAAGAGAGAATACGAACAGATTTCGAGCGAGATATATCCTTACGCTTCTTTGCGAAATAATTATGACTTTTAACTTTATTAGAGAAAATGAACATTAATTTGGCAAAGTCAACTCTCAATCTGCTTATAGTTTCATACACATAGATTCGTCCCGTGCGTCAGACCTGATACTCTTCAGAGTCCTGGGAATTAAGCTCGGTAATCAGGTCGATCGGGAGTCGGAAATGGGCAAAAAAAAAAAAATCTTGTACGTACTTGGCTGTTCAATTTCATTCTGCAGATGTTTTTTTTTTATTTTCAATCCGGAATCGATTTTGAGGTGGGGGAGTAAAGGGGTGAGATCGGGACTCATAGGGAATATATCTTGAAGTTTATTTCCCGCGGGATGAAGGCATAAAATATACCACAAAAGTTGGAAATTAAGGGAATGTCGCCTCCGCGCTGTACGTAGGGGTTAACAATACCGAATACGCGCTGGCGTAACTCTCATTATTCTCCCCTTGCGAATTACTAGATGAATTTATTCAACCATAATATATTTTCGCTTTTAGGAAACACACTAGCAGCGATGAAAGCACAGGCCGCCGCTCACGCAGCCCAGGCAGCCAAAGCGGCGGAAGCTGGAGTCGCGGTTGAAACAACCGAGCCGAATCGCACCTCTGCGCAGAATTCGCCCCAGGAGGCCGGTGAGCGTTCCTTGTCAAACAACTTTCGTTTTATCCCTCTGCCCCTACCCCTTTACCTCGACGTCTCTCAGTCTCTCAGTCTCTCGCCCACGCGATCCTACGCCCTCTTAGGGTGCAGGGCGCCAGGGTTGTTTGTCTCCTTCAAAAGAAAAAACGACTGCCTCTACCCTGTCAGCCTCCTACAGAGGAGTTCCCTGCTATATCTTACACCCATACATTATGTATACTGATGCACGTAAAATGTACACGCATCTAAGTGTATAGGTATAGCTGTATACGTATGCGACCCGACAGAATGAATTTACGGTCCTTGAACGGGAAATGTGAAAGGGTGATGTCACGGCTGTCGTGTTGATACGAGAAGCAAGAAAATATTTATCGTTAGCGAAGCAGCCATCACGCTGAAACTCGGGGTGTATAAATTCGTTATAAATTCGAAGGCTCGATTTTTGAATTCAGGAAACAAATTCGAATCCTTGTACATAGTTTGTTCTTTTATTTCTTCACTCTCTTCTTCGCGAATGGCCAGGTCAGTACGTTGAACGATAACACAGTCCTTTAGCTCTTCAACAGTTACCTTGGTGACGTTATGATAAACCCAGAAAATGGGCGAGTGTTTTTTGCCGCGACCCTTTGAACCCCGGAAATATAACTCTCCGACCCAAAAAGTTGTTTGCGTAAACGAAGTCCTTTGTTTTATGGAAAGGCTGGTTATTACGGAACTAGAAAGAAACTCTGAAAGCACATGGAACGCCTATACCTGGGAACGTTATCAAATATTGTTATTTTTAATTCCCTGATCTCGAGATCTTTATATCAGATAACTCGGCCATTTTTACTCAATATCAAAGCAATAAAACTGTAATAGAGAGTCTCGGGGAAACAGTCCAGGAAATAACGGTCTGATGATAAAAACGAAAAATGAATGAATTTATGTATGTTGTAGATTCTCAGTTTATAGCCGAATGCACGCGAGTGTCTGACTCTCGATCGAACACTTATCTATCCACGTGTACAGGAAGTCCTTCCGTAGCTTCTTCCGGTTGACCTGGATGCATTTCTGTATATCCTACGAGAAGGGAAGTTCCATCGATTCGAATTATGTCCACGTCGCGTTCTCCCCACGAGAATTCGTGACTCCGCGGTCTTAAAATTGATGATCCTTAATTCGCCCGCGCCTGCTTCCTGACTCTATTCTTACTAAAATCTTCGTTTCCAACTATCAGGGAATACAATGAAT
The DNA here is from genome assembly GCA_944452935.1 of Rhogogaster chlorosoma. Taxonomy (NCBI): domain Eukaryota; kingdom Metazoa; phylum Arthropoda; class Insecta; order Hymenoptera; family Tenthredinidae; genus Rhogogaster; species Rhogogaster chlorosoma. The sequence goes on from OX101804.1 coordinate 22,040,108, forward strand.
ACGAACTGCGTAATTAATTAGGAAATCATGCTCACAGCCCTGTCAGCGCCGGTTGGTTTTCCGGAAACCGAACTCCTCGTAGAGAGACTAAAAATCGTTAAAATTCGGAACAAGGCCTTGGAGTTCGAAGAACGGATGCAATTAGGATTATATAAAGGCAATCTCGATCGTAGGACGGCTCGAATTAACGGCTATAGGGTGTAAGAGACTGGGAGTAAATCCTCGACTCGAACGAACGAGCGAACCTCCCGTAGAAAATGGGCGAAGGACCGTTGTTCGCAGGGATTTGTACCGTTTGTTCTAGGATCACGAGAGAAAGCCGAGGAGACAAAGATCTCGCACGAATCTACGGTATTCGCTACTTCCGCCCCCAGACCTCTGCCACCTTCACTAGTTCCCAGAGGTCAGATGGAGGTCATTCACGGTGAACATCAACGCCAAAATACACCCGTACCAGCCCCCGAATCAGGACCCATTCCCGCCGATTCAATAATCACTTCGGCTTCTCAGCTTCCCGACCAGCTCACCTTCAATGGACAACGGCGAGCTTACGCCTCGAGAGATTTATCCAACGCGGTGAGACACGGGACAGTTTTTTCATTTTACTATTCGAAACGTTTTTGAACTCAGGATTTTATTGAATTTCGCAAATAACGCAGATCGAGAGAATGGACAAACTCGCGGCTTACGCGAACGCCCAATATTCACCTATGGACATGGCGGAGTACGTTTTCAGAACTGGGGACGAGAAAGGCGTCACTCTGGCTGTCGAGGAGTTTCTGCAGCAAGGATTGGTGAGTTGCTATTCGATTTTTCTACCTTTTCTCGAAGGTCTTTCCTCTCAATATTGTAGCAAAGATCATACGGGAGAATTGACAGGCGAAAGCAGCGCGGATAATGATCTCCCCGCAGGTTCGCGAGCGATCGAGCTCCCCGGTCGCGGAGATCGTAAAATTTCTATTTCCAGAGGATGTATGTAGGCACGATGTACACATTATATCGCAGTTGATGTTTAAGCAGGACCTTTACGAGATAGGATATACGATTAAGCGGTCTTAACCGCCTTTGAGTTGGAAACGTTAGTCCGACGATAAAGCTAGAACCGGCTTGTAGCGAAGGTAGATAACTCCAAGTAACGACCAATGAAAATCTGGCTGACAGTAGGAATTGCAGTAGTCAACTTCTGCGGGTTCTTTCTGTTCCACTCCGCCTACTTTAAAAGTTTCCGCGATATCGCGCCGGAAGTACATTGGATGGATTTAAAAATAACGTTAGATATAATTTCTGCGGAGGCTGGTATCTCTATTTTCGTCCGAGAGATTGGAAATCGATTATAATTCCGGTCCGACGAAGTAAACCTCCGTAAATTTTTCGTATTTTCTTTCTTCTTTTTTTTCTTTCATCAATTTCTGGGTATACCTTTATTCCTCTCCCTCTGGGCTATTGTGAGCGGGTGGATATTTCAGATGAACCATTCAGCTCGAATCGAGATCTTCCGAGCCTGTAGGGAGATGAAAATAGATTCTAAAAGTACGAAACTAATTATTTTTCGACAGCTTCGTATACCCGGGATATATCGGGGAGAATAGAACCCCGAAACTTCTTTGGCTCGTGAAAAAAAAAAAAAAAAAACGAGAACTAAAAATTATTCCTTCTAATTTCTGCAGATGACGCGGGAAGAGGCCATAGCTTTCCTGCAAGAAGTCAAATACAACCTGGATTATTTACAGACGCATTACGTCCAGAGCAAGGTAATTCGTTGGTGGATTCTAAGTCCTAAGTAAATTCTCAATTCTCGATTCTACGTGCGTTCGTTTGTAAGATGATTGATCTCATTACATCGTTACTTTATGCGTACAGCTGGGTCGGAGCTATGAGATATTCGGGGCGAAGTTACATCAAATATTTATTCATTCCTTTCCCCAGTTTATTCTGGGGGTTATAATTTTCAATTAATTTACATGAATTCTTCATCTCTCCTTTTCCTTCCTATCTTCTTTCTTATTCTATCTTTTCTTTCTTACTTTTTTCAATGTAATTTACCGCTCAGTCAAACATAAGATTTGATTTTCTTTGAAGTAAAAAATTAAAGCAACGTGAAGCGAGACACCGAAAATATCTCGTTTTATTGCTGTAACGCGGAAAGCAGTTGCCTGGAAGACGAGTCATCCTTCAGGGTTCGTGGTGTCTCGCTCATTTTGTATTTGACCTACTCATTCAACTATAGCGTTATTTCAAGGGTGGAAAAGAGCCTCTCAGAACCCCGCCGGCTATGGTTCTTATCGCCAGTTTAATTCTCGACAAAATTTAGGGGGTGTTCAGGCGTTCTTAAATCGAAGCTGCACTCAATTAACAATATTATTCGAATATATTTCAATCTTGGCCAGATAATTAAGAAATCCAATAGCGGAACCCTCACGAACGATCATTGAAAATATATTCGCGATATGAAAGGGGCGAAAATTCCTCACCTCGAAGGTTTCCATTCTCCGATTGCAGGAGAGGTCGAACCTGGTTCAAAAAGCTTTCGAAAATGCGGAAAGACAGTCTCAGAATCGGGCGATGGGTAAAGACGTCTACCAAGACATGATCGAGCCGTCAAAAAAGAGGCTGTCTATCGAGCCAGTTGTCGGTGAGTAATTGATCTGCCTTCGCAAATAATTTGCCAAACCTTTTCCTCTTCACACCCATTTCGTTCATCGAGGGGAACGCGTGTTTCGCGCTCGTTGTTTGATCTCGCAGACATTCAGGGAGGTAATTTGATCCAACAATCTACCCAAGATGCTCCGGTAGTCGGTGGCGTTGGCGGAGTCGAAGTCGGGAATGGGATTTTCCCAGAGGATGCAGATTACGAGGAACTACTGGAGAGACTCCGGGTGGCTGATTTTCTCTACACGCAGTACACCCTCGAGGAAGTTATTTATCAACTCGCGAACGTCATGTTTGCCCAGTCTCTAGCCAGGGGTGAGTTTTTACTTTTTATTTCTCGTTCAGTTTATGTTCGCCGTCGCGTTCTCGTCGCGATCATCAGACCTCGGAGTTTTCTATAAAGACTCTGGAGCTTATACCTAACGAACTCTGTGATCGCAAAAATTTACAGGCAGTACCCAGGTGCAGGAAGCTCTTCAAAAGTTCACTAGCTTCTTGGAGTCGGAAGCCGCCCAAGGCCGCATATCCATACCTCTGGAGAAAAAAGTTCTCGGTGAGTTTTAAAGCGTGAAAAAATTCTTCATTCGGTATAAGAAATACCTGCGAGATTATCGTAAGCAATTTTTCTCGTTTTCACATCGAATGAAAAGCCTTGAAAGAGCTTCGATTATTTTCCACTTGTGAATCCCTGCGATGTAAACTTGAACGAAACAAGATACGGAGGGGAAAAGAAAAAAATTCAATTAAGATTCGCGAAGGTGTAGACGAAACGAAAAGTTGTATAACTATAATATACAATTTGCGCGATAAATTTGTAACAATATCTGCCAGCGAGCTGTGGTATCGAAAAACGTAATTCCAAGCCAAGCCAGTGAAATGTTTGTCTCTCGTTTACTCTGGCCGGTGAACTTTGTACTGGCTGCCGTCCAAAAGCAGGTTTTGTAAAAAGGATGACATATCGCCGCAGTGATTCTGTAATACCGCCGCACGTGGGAAGCGGGTTGTTTGTCCACGCGAGGAGACATAAATGTCTAGACCCAGTTGCACATGGATCGGTCAAGAATTGGAGTAAAAGCTACAGGGAAACAACTGATGGCTTTTAAATTTCGGATCAACAGAAAAAAAAAGAAAATCTCTAAGCAAAAGGAATCTAAATTATTCACACTTGGTTAAGAATTTCGTGGGTGTACCTTGGATTCAACTTTCGAATACTGACTATAAAATTCGGGTTTACTTTCCTGACTTTTTCGACCATTGATTTCTTTCTTCATCCGCAGGCTGTTCATTTTCTTTCCTGAAAAGCTAAACGAGATTTTCTCCGCGGATATATTTTTCAGACGTCCTGATCGCGTCTCTGTCCGACACTTTGACGAAACACCCAGATCTGGTGGCCGCCGCACGCGAGGGTCTAGGCGGTCCAGCTTTACAACCAAGCGGACGATTCCTTCAGGAATTATTGATGTCGCGAGTCCCGGCGCGGCTACCGAATCAGGAATCCCTCAGGAACCACGAGACTCCAGTACAGCAGCTCGGCCTTACCAAGTACATTCATGGAGCGTAAAGCGCGAAGGATTTCTCCGCGATCCTACCTACTTTACTTCTTTATCTCTCTCTCCTTCGCATATTTACCTAATTCCCCTAATTCCCTCCGAAGTGATCCCCGCTCCTTTCCGCTCCCCGTTTTACTTCCGTGATCTCGCCGTAACGCTACCGCGACGAAACGCATATATTTTTCGTTTTTTTTTTTTTTTTTTTTTTTTTTAAACCGACGCAAAATTAGAAGCAATTTCAAATTAAACACTCTGCAGCTAATTCTTAACAACTGTCATCTTCCCACTGCGATATGTTTTCATAGGTTAATTGAACTGTTTGACTATGACTGCAGGGAATTAATTGGATCATTTCTATCATAGGTAAGTCAACTATAGAAGAGCATCTCTTCAGCCTTGTAAGAACTGTTTAAGCGGTTTCATTTTTTTCTTTGACAAATTCTTTGGAAATTGACGAAAGGGTGTTATTATTAGCCCGTTACCAAGTGGCAGGATATAATATGAGCTCGTTTTTACGTGCGCTAGAAAGAATATCACGATTCAACTACAATTATCCATCGCATATGTAATTCTGATCTTTCCACGATATTACGATTGCACTTATAACTCGCTAGCTTATTTTTCTACGGTTTATTTTCGACTTGTGTATTTGCATTGGTCGGTGGCATTGTAAAAGTATTTTAGAAGAGTATATACCGTCTATATCTGAAATTTTGGAAATTTCAATCAGTCGTCACGTATTTTGAACTAAATTTGTTAGCGATTTACAAATGCATGCGTTCGCATATATATTATGGGTATATAGGTATGTATACGGTAATATATATTTATTGATAAAATTATTTGCTAGAATTGTATTCCCTTAAAGGTGTATATTTTCCTACGGACAATCCCGGGAACCGAATGATCGTTACCTAATTCTTGTCCAACTTCGAATATTTATATTGAATTGAAAATTTATGAAAAAATTCCAAAGATAGATTATGATCGTAAATTAATTATCTAGTTGAACGGTTACCAATTTTAATAAAAAACCATTACGTTGCTATCTTTGTAAAAAATATTAATAATATTTATAATAATAATAATAATATACGATACATGACATAAGAGATTTATTAACCATTAATGTGAAGCTGGGTGAAAAGATATACCTACCGCATAATGAAAGACTTGAGAATTGAGATCGAGGCCAGAATACGTCGGAGACGAAGTAGAAATGATTATATATATTTCTCACAATTACCCGTCATATAATCACATATCAATTTGAACGTGAATAGTATCTCTCCAAATTCGCATAAAGCAAGACGATAATTAATACGCGGCAATCTATCAAAGACGATGTGGAAAAAAAAACAGAGTAAAATTAACGTCAACACCAAGTCACATAAGTCTTGGTAAAACAGGAGATAAATGACCAGAAACGTCGAAAACATGGCCGAAAAATGTGACGATAATGGAAAGACAAGAATCCAAAATCTCAAGTAGATAACCATCTCAAAGAATAACAGTTTTCGCAGCATATGCCTGTAACAAATGTAGGATTTTTCACGCGAGAGCCTGCCAAGTTCTGATCATTTTTTCGAAAAGGGAACAGCTGCTATGTATTTTCGTGGTACGCAGGTTTAGTCCCGTAATTTTGAAGAAATTCATAACATCGTTTGCCCGCGGCATGAATTTAATCAAAAGAGATCAAAAAGAGATCACTCTCTGCATATACATATATACATATACGTATGATCGTCTTCGCAATTTTACGTCGGTGAAAAATCGAGCCAGGAATAGCGAGGGCGTACCTTAGATCTATACGTGGCTAGGACCAGTTTCCTCGTTGCCGAAACGGAACGTGTTTTGATTTCCGGGCTTCCTGGACCGCGACACGTGCTACACGTACGGATTGGATAACATACCGCTGATGTACGGCCCCTGTAAGAGTTACCTTGGTTGGCTGAATTCGGAAAGCGAAGGCCTCCGATCGAAGCGAAAAGATCTCTTCGGTAGCTCCGCGAATACCCTCAAAGAGTTCCCATCGTCCTTTGACCTTTCAAAGGCCCAACGAAACCCGAGACGAATTTCAGCGAAAGCTCGAATTTAATTGCCATTCAAATCCGCCACGTTCAAAGACCGCCTTCACTCATACGATGTATTCAAACATCTCATAACTAATACGGCGTTGCTCTGATTCAGGCTGTACTTTGACACACGGTCCATTTACCGCCCTTAAAAGTACAGCGATAAAACATGTCGCGAAAAAATCCAGCCGATTCTATGCCCTTAGATAATACGACAGCGAAAAAATAATAATAAAGAACGTAATATGTACGACGCCCGACTAAACGACGAAGTATCACTTACCCCGCCCGACCAGCGGCTCACACTACTGCGGGATATGCGGCGCTATACGTGTCTGACAAGACGAGGGCGTAACTACTCACTACTCACGGTTCACGGCTGAAATAACGCGGCTTATACTACTCCCGGCAGTTCGGGACTCGGGCGAGTGTCGGACTGACAAGGGCGTCACTACTTACTTTTTACGGCCGACCGCGCCGTTCGCTCGTCTGACTAATCGCGTGATTTTCTACTGGCAGAGCGAATTCCAGGTTTAATTATACCTAGCCCTGAAAACAGTGCGTGTGTGTAGGTATACTGATCTGGAGTGTACCTGAATTATTCACCGGGTAGATTTATCTCCTCGTGTCCGAGAGGGGCGCTATTATTTTCTGTTCACGGGTCAGAGGGTTTGATACGAATCTAAACTCACATATTTTCAAACTGTACCTATGTGCTTCAGCTCGTGTCGATTTTCTTATAGCTACGCGAGGTAACCGGAGAGCGTTTAACGGGGAATAACAAGCTATGGAATATTGAAATTGATAAAGTAGGTATGTACACCTACGTAAAGATTGAAGACAGTGTTAATGGAACTGGATAACTGTACCTACTTGCAGATAGCTGAATAACGGATGGAGATAACGCGTACAGTTATTTGGTTCATTTCACATCTTCGCAGTGGAGAATTTGCCCGAGTTTGGCAAATGAATGTCTGATTGGCCCATACGTGTCAAGTTATATTGTACATAGTATAGTAAGGTGTTAAGTGTAAAGGCTGACAGAATATGAGAGCTGGTGGGCTCGCAGGTGTTTCTAAATAATTCGGAAAATCCTGAAATCCGAAATTCCGAAAATCCGTGAATTATTTAGAAGCAGCTCGCAGCCCGTGTACTTAATAAAGGATGAAAGGCGAGAGGTCAGAATTGAACGAGACTCAAAACTGCAGGTTGATACCGAGAACGAGATAGATTTAAAATCGCAGAGCTGTATATTGTCGCATCGTTATTATTGCAATTCAGCAGATAAGCGTGAATGTCAATGTAAAGCTTATTACCGAATAAATACGTGTAATAAATGAATCAAATAACAGGTCTACTTATCTTTTATTTCACACCAATTGATTCACCCACTAGCTACTATTCGCTACACCATACGTTGGATTCTATTTCTACACCGCTTCCTTCCTCTTGACACGGTCTTCTTCTTCATTCCCCGTTTATTTCGCCCATTCAATTTCAACGAATATGAGACTGAGCGGAGGTGGAGGTGGAGGTGAATGAAATCGGGGCTTAAATTAAAGCTCACATATCGTCGACCTGGCTTTGCCGAGGCTCCAGTTAGTCTTGTACTAGAAAAGACTATTTGAATGTAGATTACAAAGCGGCGGAAAACTTTTCGTATTAACCGTTCTCTTCGCCATGAATATTAAATATATTGTGCGATGATTAAAGACAAATTTTATCAGCCCGTTATTAGGCGCGGAAATAAAAGCAGATAAAAAAAGAGGAAAAACAACTTTTCCGCTGATCCGCAGGATCGCGTATTTTCACGAAGTACGCAAGTCCATTTAAAACCTCCGATACATTGCTGATTTAATATTCAATCAAACAAAAGCGAAGGAGGTGAATACTGCAGCCATAAAAATAGGTCATACTACATTTGTCACCCTTACTTCGCCAAGAACGACTTTACAAGTGTCGATTTCGTCCTGCAACCAATTTATTTCTTTTGTCAAGCTTTCCAATGGGCTGTTTGGTTTATTGCCTCAATTTGTCCCCTCTCGTTTGCGGGGTGAATGGCTTGATTTTTGTCAGACATTAAAGAACTGGCAAGTACACAATCTGGTAGGTTTGAACGAGTCTAACAGAAATAGAAGAAAAAATTAAGAAAAAAAAGAATCGAACGAGCTAACGACAATTATAATAGGGAAAATGGAAAAAATTGCTCGAACTTCAGTCGAATTTCTGTATATAGGTACAGTAACGGGAGATCTGAAGTAAAACTTGATGAGGATCCACTCCCAATCAGTAATCATTTTTTTCTGGGTATACATAGGAATAATAATTACATTTTATATCTACATGGACTAAAAATTCTTCTGACTAAGATATCAACATTTATTAAAGGCTCACTCGTTACAGGGTTTCGCAAACATTTAAATTAAGGCCCGTCCAATATTCGCTCGCGTTAACTGAACGTCTGGCGAAATTATAGAGCGAAGACTGGATAATTCTCACGAAGGCACTGTATATATTATATTCTTCATGATATATACCTATAGGCACGACCACACCTATCGCACAGCCTGCCGTCGAATTAGGACAAATTAACGTACATATACATCCGATATACACATACATATATCTATATATCAGCGGTGGCAGAGTTGACGAAAAAACCTGACCTATGAATCATCCTCAATCTGGCCGAATAACCTAGACGCAAATCTAGAGTCAAGATTTTCGTTGTATAAAAAATGTATAGTAAATATAGATATTAGATTCAGAATTATTTCACGCGAAGAAGAAAGCTTCGGTTTCATAACACGCCACCTAAAAATATATAAACAAAATTGGTGCAAGAATAATCTGTTCCCTCGTTAAGTATTGCTGGTTGGAAAATATAACGACTGTGCATCGATTCCGTCGAGTAATTTGAAGTTTGCACAGCTTTTGATATCCCTGGAAAATTCTGTCTCGTAAATTTTTAGCCGATGGAAAATTTTGATGACTAATAAAAAACGATAAGCCAGCGTTACACGACTACGCTGTGTCGATTTGTCTTACAACTAGGACTGTAGACTTCCATTTTATTCTTCGGAGTGTTCATGGCCGAATAATCGATCGGGAAAGGGATCGAGTCGCCACGGAGTACGCAGCTCTCTGTCATACCCAGGAGATGCTCTCCTGGACCGAAGGGCCCTCGGCCAAAGAGGAAGTTAGCGAAAACTAACTGATACTGCGACCAGCCAAGCGAATGATCTCCGTTCTAGGGGACAGACGTGATTATTTTAGACCTCTAACCACGTAGTCGTAAATTATCGATTCGTCAAAGACTCATCCATATTTTTGGGTGGAAGAAAAAAAAAAATGAGAGACAACTTTTTCCAATGTTGAGAAAAAAATTTCTCTCAGCCGTGGAACAATTTTTTATTTCACCCCGTAGATTAGCGAGTTTTTAACGAGTAAAGTTTGCCGTATTTTTTTATCCACTTACCGAGGTCATTGACCTGTAAGCCTCGTCTATACAGGCTTTAATTCGATCCGAATCAAAGCCGACGACGAAGCTGTAAAAAGCTGCGAGCTCTTCCTTCGTGATCCTTCCAGTACCCGAGGCGTTTATTGCCAGGAAGAAAACCCGAGGCAAGGCCTTCACCCACAATGGAAGCTCACAGAAGCTCGTACCACCTGGAGGAGCGATGTGGCGCGCCCACCAATTCAACCACTCGTCGAGATCCACCTGCTTCTCGCCGTTACTGGACTCGGTACTTTGGTTTACGATGGACTCGACCAGCCCCTGTTCGATCTCCATTAACCGCAGGTATTCTGGACTGTTTTTAGACCAGTCCGCGAATCGCCGGAGCCGCTTAAAAGCAAGATGTATTGGAAAAGAGTTTCTTTATAGAGCCTACGATGAACGTTATTGAAGATGTCGCAAAGGGTGATGCACTGAGTCGTGGAACGCATTGCAAAACGTATTTTTATTCGGACGGTATACTTTGTTCGAATGAATTCAAGTGGAAACTGAATTTTGACAAATGAATGCGTGCCTGAGTGAATTTATAAAACGTTTATTTGCAATGGTGAATTTTCGTTCCCAGAATCGATGTGCGCGCGGGCATTCCCTGAAATAATTTACTTTTCAGAAAAAGTAATCGTGCTGAATTCGAAATGGCTGTTAAAAAAACTATTCGAATCGTGCAGCAAATAAAACCGGAATGTACAGAATTGAAACGACGCGTATAATTGTCGGGTGAATAAAGTCGTGGTTCGTGCATCATTCTTATTCATTTTCTTTTTTCGAGGCGTGCAATGTAACCACTAATGCAGAGCGTGTTTGATTCTGATTCGGAAAGATCCAACAATCACTCTGCTCTGCGCACGACTGTAAGTCTTGACATGTGATACGATTTGGGCAAAAATTTTCACGAAGCGGAGTGTAATAAAATATAAATTGCCTGTCGAGTTGACATGCGGCCGGTAAAGGCACCATAACTCTTTTTGACGAGGAGTTAAATTAATCCCCTGCAAGTTTGTCAAAGCGACGAGAAGGTATGACGCGTGTTTTTTTAATGACAGTTAAAATTAAAAGGGACTTCCATAAATGCTGTGAAAACTTCTATATAGAAATACATAGTATATAGAAAAGCTGTAATCCTCTCTTCGTACCTCGGACAGAAGTTCAAAGTCTTTCTTGGTGACAAATCCGTCCTTTCGATGGTCCAGAAGAAAGGTAAAGAAATGCGACAGCTTATCACGCTGAGCTGGTGCCAACCATTGAATCGCTCCCACGTCTCTAGTCGGCATTTCGCTCGTAGTCAAGCTTTCGTCACTGGGGAATCTGCTCACCCAGGTAGCTGCGGCAAAGATTTCGAACCCTTAATTCTCGAAAATTATTCCAGAATCTTTCTCCGCTGAGAAAAGCAACATTTCACCCCACTTCAACGAGTAGTTGGAAATTATATCCTCCGAGCAAATAAGATCGTAATATAATAAACAGTCGGGATTTTTTCCTCTCTCGTTTTCGGTGAAACTCCTCGGGCGACTTACTCCATACGTGAACGCTCCATCCAGGATGATCGAGCTCTTTGACGGGTGTCTGGGGTACGACGAACTCATCTTCGTGGCCTGGTACCGTCCTCCACCTCTTTAATAACTCCTTAGTTCTATCCCTGGTTCGATCACAGGCCTGCCTCCAGTTGGCAATGAATTTTCTTGGGACCCTAGAGGGGTTGTTCTTCTCGTCCGTTTGCGCAACCGAAAGCTCGATGCTTCCTCCGGAACTCCGTTTGAGGTCCTGACTCGGGGGATTTCCCTGAAGACCGGAAGTCAACGAAGACGAGGAGGCCCCTCGAATACTACCGGCACGACCCTCCATGGCAAACTATGCCGTTCTAACCGCCGAACCAAAGGCTTGGCTTTGCCTACTCTCTGAAATAATCGATTCCCCAGGTAGACCTGCAGGACGGAGTTAGAAACTGTATAGGCCGCTCGATAACTCAATGTGTCCTCCGCGTCACGCAGGTCTGCAGCCTTTTCTATATTAAGAATAATCACGATTCTGACACTAATTTCAGGATCCTAGGTCCTCGTATACGAGATCGGCGGAATAATTCGTTTCCAAGGCACGTAGCTATCCTCCGGACTTTCAAAGCACACAACACCCCGACGACGGGGTTTTCAAACGGTTTTAGAATCACTCGTGAGTTAAGTAAACCGTTTACCCACCCGCATAATGCGTCTATTCAAAGTTTGGAGAAGTTCAGAATTGATAGTTAGCGAGTGTCCTAATATCTACCCTCGGTGCTTTTGATGGGCTCGGTGTGGCCAAGCGTGTAGTTAGCGGGCGAGCACCGGGTTAGACCATCTGGGCGAGTAACGTGAGAGAAAATCTCGTTACCTCGAACGTTAGGCCGATGTAGACACAATATAATTATTACCTCGACGGACGCCCAGCTTGCTACTGCAACCCTGCACGCTTGCAAAATCGCTGCCGTTAACCTACATAGAAAGTATCGAAGGTTTAATCAATTTATGGCGATGGTGCAGCGACCCGCGTTGCTGTGAATACGAAACTATTATGAAACCGGCCGATTTTCAAGGAAGATCGGAAAATACAGCCGAACCAATTTAGGTATAAAGAAAAGATAACTTCATGCAATTTTTCGCAATATTCATGAAAAATGGACATAAAGTCCTGCAGCCGCTACGACGCGATGGATTGAATATTAAGTTTACCCCTTCGGTATGTAAGGGGAGAGTATTGTCCGCGGGCACGTATGAAAGAAGGAAAATATTCTACGACCTCACTTTATTCCCTGAAACGATATTATAATTTTTTCGTTTCAACAACGAATCTATATAGAGCCATTCTAAATATTTTTCTGTTATTCTTGTGTCCATGTGTATATCGGGGTTGCTGCGGCGTAATAATAGCATAACAATTTTGTTATTATAACCATTCACGTTATGTGAAATAGTGACGTAAACAGGTTGGCGAGACTGAAAACGTGACACGATAATTGAGTACAGCGCCATTTCTGATTAATTATTTAACCGATAATTAGTCCGTTAGCTGGCTCGCTGTCAGTTGCATCACGGTAACAACGTGCGCTAACTCTAGACGAGGATTCGAACTAGATATTTAATGGTATCACCGTGTAGTTACGTATAGCTGGAACTTTGCCAGATTACGCAATTGGGAAGGTTAAAATGTTTTCACCGTCGAAAAAAAGGACCAATACACGGATTTCGAGCGGAGAACTTTTCCGGCTACACGAATTTAACAACATCTAACGAGTTATCAATTGAATTTATTTGCTTTATAATTGTTAAATTAACCCGGAAGTTGATGAGAGTAATCAATCACAGAGAGAGAGCTGGGGAATAAAATTAAATTAGGTTTTTCATTGCTTGAAACAAGGAGGCCATCGAGGACCAACGTTATATTCAAAACAATTCATCATACTTACCGGAGATTAGTATTGGAAACTGATAACCGACATCTAACTAAGTGATAAAAACCGGAGAGCTTAGCCCCGAAAGTGTTAATCCGGAGCAGCCTGTAGAATTGGGTATTCCTACGTATTATACGCATATAGATCTAGAGGGTGCGTGTTCGACCTAATCCTACCAAATTTCTGTGCCACTGCCCCGACCGGTAATTAATCATGAGGGATATAACATCAATTAAGAGATTGGAGTTTCATGTATTAGGAAAAAAAGAACTATATTAAGCTTTTGAATTATACCTCACTATCGGACCAAGTATAGGATGCTTGAAACCGATTGTGTTCCACGGTCGAATAGATCCGATCGTTCTGCATCTGACTTGACATACATTTACTGTGTCTCCTGACAATGAGAGTACAGTCTGGTAACGACGGCGTAACAATTACTGACAACTAGATAGGTAAACCGCAGCGTTTCGATGTCGCTTGTTATTATCACATAGACTCCCGTAATTGCGTTGTGCTATCTACCCCTGACTATCCGAGCGTAAATCATTTCAACCCTTCGAAGCAGGGGACCACGAATTGAACGGCCAATGCGTAGGTCGTTGAATCGATACGGATTAAGGCTTGACACTGGTACTTCAAAGAGATTGTCTCGTTCGTTAAAAATTAAGAGAAGTATAGAATATAGGTGGGACGAAAATGACGAACGGAATTATTAAAAGAAAAAGAAGAAAGAAGCATAAATTTTTCAATCAATATCCAATTAAAATGAAAATTGAGAATTGAAAGCCTGAAACCAGAATTCCTTGGGATGAGGGGCGAAATAGAGTGAATTTAACTATTAAGTCGATTTCGAAATGTTCGGATCCTCTAAAGACTTCGTCGCCAACTGCAAACTGTTAATTTCTATATAATGCGATTTTTTGGGGTAGAATAAGATACGCGAATCGTTAGTCCACAGTTTGTCGCACCTTCCTCTCGCTTCTTCATAATAAACATCAAAGAATTTCGGATGGTTCGCATGGGGGTATAATTTTCTAGCCCAGTCAAGCCCATTGATGCTGGAATCAACTCTGGAGCGAATTAGTGGCCTAATGGGGTTACGAGCTAATCAAGCTAAGAAAATCAGCACAAGTAATCCAAAATAAAATAAAATGCTATTGCATGAAATGATTGCGTGTACTACTGATACAAATATAAAATTTTCTTTCTAACTATTAAATACATTTCCCGTCCCTTTTAGTTTCGATTACTATTTTTAAGAACCTGGCTCTTGAAAGCATATTATATTAGACGATTCAAATATTTTAAAACAGATTCCCGCGCCGCCAGAGAGTCTGCGTTAAATATAGTTTGCAAATCACAGCGAGATGGCGCCACCTGAGAACAAACGATGTACTCGATTCAAACAATCGCCAAACAAACACAATAAACGTTTGAACGTTACGAGTCGAGTGATATTCTGAACTAGCTCTACCGCGCATTTCACGATCTTATAATAACTGTATAAAGGATTTTATTCTGATTAAATAATGGCAGGAATATTCGATCTGTTTGGTAAAATCGAAGACCCTGTTCTGCGCGCTTCAAACATGTCAGGTAAGCAAAATAACAGTTTTAATAGGTTATGGTTATGCATAACCGTCGAACAATTTTCGATTATTTAAACGAAGACCAAAATTCGCTGCGCAATAGTTTTATCGAATTCACGCTTTTACCTCATATTCGCGAATTCAATATTCGCATGAGTAAATTTAGGCCGCGTCTGTACCGCGGGAAGAGAGAAAAAAAAAGGACGAAGAAAATCCGTCACGTTCTTCCCCTTTCATATATTTCTTATTTTCGATTATTTTCGTGAACAGATCGCGGCGGAACTCCTATAAAACCTGGAATTCGCCTCGGAGCCCCAGGCACTACTCCGGCTAAATTGTTCGGGTCAACAGGCACCAAATCTAAAGGTCTATCAATACGCCCCTATTCTGACCCGAACATCAATGCAACCGGTTCGACGCCGTCCTCAATCGTCAAGAGCCAGAAATCGGTGGATTTCCTCAAACCATCGGTCACTCAAATGGACGTTGACGGAAGACCTATATCTCCAAGATCAAAAGATCGTTTCTTGAAGGTAACAGCCTGGCATGTTTGTTCGATTTGGATAGAATATGTTCGTTTGCTAATTATCGATATTTGTAAAACACATGTTTTTCCATTGTCTTTTTCAGGTCAAAGATCTAAAGCCTTTGTCTGTTAAGATGTCTTCGCCAAAACTGAAGATGCAGAGGAGCCCAACATTGAAACTACCCCAGAATAATGTATTCAAGATACCATTGACTCCTACTGTTATTAAGAACAACAAACGACCCTCGTATCCAGAGCCGGAAAAACTTTCTTATTTATACGACGAGGAAGAAAACTTTTGTAAGTTTGTGAAAAATACTTCACAGCAGAGATTGCACCCAAACGAATGACTCGAATCATGAAAACGTGATATAGTTTAGGGAATTTCTGGGCAGAATAGTCCATCAAAAAGTCAGATAGCTTGAGCGGACTCATGTATAAGAGAGAGAAAGTTAAAACTCAACTGTAGAAGCTTCAGAAAGCATACGCATAAAAATGTAGAATCTAATTTTCGATAACCAGTTTAAGTTGTGGCTGAATTCGAGCTGAAATTATCTCAGAGTTTTGTAACTCTATAATAAATGCACAACAAACTAAACAACCTTTTAACGTTGCAGTAAACGCTGGAGAAAAACCACTGGAGGCCGATTTTGAGGAGTTGGTGGCTACTTTAACTCGTTCGATTCAGACATACGACGACGAAGGTTTTGAGTCCGGTAAGACAATTTGAAACGCTGTAAATGATTGAAAGACTGCTGCTGGCCATGTGAATAATAATTCTAACTCTCTCTGATGAGCAAATGTGATATCTGGAAGATAGCAGTGCTTGAATTATTGATTCAAGAGATAATTCAATGCTTTTTTCAGACCCTGAGATGTTGCCTTGCGCCCCATTGCCCGAACTCAAGTCATACTCCAACTCACCACCTGGGAATAAATTTCACGATGATTCATTCTCTCTCCCAGACATATCAGACGACGAGTTTTAACAGATTCTAGACTATTTTCGTACTTTGAACTTTATTTATAAGCGTGTGTTACCGGAACGAACAATCTGAGGCAATCAATTAATTGTCTTTTCTAGGAATTCGTTTTACCGATATTTTATTTTGCTGGAAACTTGAAAAGATAAAAAAAAAAAGACATAAAGAAAGAAAAACAATATTGTTCTAATCAAATCGTATAGAATTTTTATTTCGGGCTCAATTCTCACTTCATACATGTCAAACTAAACTAAAGAATTTCAAACATCACCAGCTTCTGAAAAGCTCTTGCATTTTGATTTCATTTCGTGATAATTATTCCTAAGAAATTCTTTGTACCTTTGTATCTTAAGCATTTAGAATATATGTACCTACTGTTTATTATTTTTGACAATAAAGTGGTTATTGCTATCAAGTAATCAAAAACAGACTACGCACCATTCACTGAATAGAATCTTGATTCATTACTCGTGGAAGCTAATGAATCATAACTATTGTCGAAGAAAACATTTGCTCTGTTTCATTTCCATTCGCCTATACACCAACTTCAAACAATACATTAGTTACAGACTTGTAAAAAGATGGAAACGTAGAACTGAAGATATTGACGAAAATTGAACAAGCAAGATGACAGTAGCTCAGCCAGTAATGTTAATAGCCGGCGTTCCAGAGGATCACATTTTCGTCCACATGTGTTACGTCGCTACTAATCTTTCCAAAATGCTACCCAATTTTCAATTTGAAAAGATTTGTAAAAAGCGTGAAGAGTGGGAAGTATGTACGAATTAGAATCCTGCTTCAGAATCAAATGAATCATCGTAACAAACTTTGACTCCAATATCATTATTTCAATACATAGCCCTGGTTGGAGGAATTCTGCAAAGCAAATAACTGGTCCCACCAAAGTTCGCCACTTGTTTGGCGTGAGGTTGGAGTCCGAGCTGGTAATGCGACGTACGTTGGCGGTGCAACCCAGTTCTGGGAATTTATTTACGAATACTACGGGATCGAGTCCCGACTCACTGGAGACGAACTGGAAGCATTGAAGCAGGATTTTGTTCAGGTGTATTAATCTCCGCAATGCTTGTTCAAATTCCATATGTTAATTGCTGACATGACATATAGTATCAAATAATGCGAAGGAATTCGAGGTAGAAGGACGTATTAACGCTTTAAATGCAATCCGAGGAAAACTGAACATTACTATCTCAGGAGGCGATAAATCACTCAGCGAAAATTTAGCAGCTGAATTATTTCTCATCGAAGAGCTAACTCTGCGAATGGGGATTTCAGTCAAACTTTACAACACACCGACAAATGATGCAAAGCCGATTGACAAAATCCAGGATACTTTGTGCGCTGCTACTATTGTGCAAACAATAAGCACTGCACTAGTTAACTGCGACATACTTATTGGACTGAATGAAATACTCAGGCAAGTTATGAGACAGAATTATGAATATTTAATTCAGCTGTTGATTTATCAACATCAGAGTCGTCTGCATAGATTTTACAAATAAGCTTCACAGAAAAAATGAAGAAGCAACGGATGATTGGTTGAACCGAAATCGAGCCGCTTCGCTAGACTTGGCAGCGCAGATAAATGAATTTGCTCCAGATCGCATGAAAGTTGTATTCTGTTCCAATGGCCCAAGCTGTTTCAATGCAGGTGTGCTCGCAGCAGCAGCTAGGAAGCTTGATGCTAATAACATTGTCGTAGTTGGCGCACACAAGGGCTTTGTAATACTCAATGAAATGTTAAGGTCGGCTAATGTACAGCCTTCGGAAGAGATAGGGTGCCCTCCTGTTTGGGGATTTTTAGGTGAGCCCATGCAAATTACATGCAGAAAATCCAATGGGTATAAAGTTTCATGTTTACGAAGGTGAATCTTACAGGGGTAAACCATCTTGTCGATAAATGCAACGCTGTACAGAGCCACGAAATTTACAGACCCAATAACAGAGCTTTGAGACCTCACAAAGGCACGACGTTGCCACTTGGCGTTTGGCAAACCGAACTAAGGTCAACTTTCTACATGATGCATGATAAAGACCCTCGCATCGGTCTCGAAGAGCGTAAGGTATCGAATTGCACAATGTCCAGTGCCAGATTACATCTAGAAGTTAGGGATTGTATTATCTGCTACTAATTACTGTGAAAATAAAGACCAAACAGTTTGCTTGTCATTGGAGATCTAATATTTATAAACTAGTCCGGAATTTGATTGCAAGATTGTGATGCAGGAAGATGATATTCAGAAGTGTAAAGCGGTCTGCGATCTTCTAAGACTTTGGTACGACGAAAGCTGCAATGCGGATGGTGAGATAATTTCTTTGGGAATATGCTCAGACGGTGAGTGTAGAGAGATTAAGGAACTTTTTCTTTAATTCGACAAACAGAGACGTTTGCGATAACGACTATTGATTTTTTTGGAATATGACTGCTGCTGGACAGGAACGTTCGGCATTCCTAGAGGAATATTCTTCTCTCAACCCGTTTATCTGAAAGAAAAGGGGGGGGATGGATCTCGTGTCTGGATACCATGCTCGGAGTTTCCAGTACCGAATCACCCGAATTGGATATTGAAGAACTTGATTGAAACTGCTAGAATTTTAGTGGCACGACTAATACATCGCAAGATGCGATCGAGCGTGTGATAATTATACCTAAAGCGACGCAATACCATCGACGAAAAATAAATATGTATCTTAAACACGGAGATTAATTTTTTTTCCAATCATTCGACTTGTTGCGTTTCGAAATCGTTCAAGTTTTATCGTTTATTTATTGCTATATCTTTAACCAGTGCTGAATTTAAAAAAGTAATCGTGCTGACATTTGACGCAGGCATCCGGTTGTCAAATGAAATATAACCCTAAAAAAATAACATGAAATAAAGATATCTTGATTATCGTTATCTGTTTGACCTTTCACTTCATTTAATTAATTTATTATTACCCATTTTCCCGAAATTCTCAGAAGAGATAGGAAATATTTATAGCCTAACTTTCTATAGTTTCTAGCCTATAAGCCGACAGCGCACATGTTGCAGAACAGAATCGTTTATTCCTCGAATAATTATTACATCCGAAGTATAATACGTCAATTCTACGTATGTATGTATGTACATACGTTGTGATTGAAAGGAAGATTTAGTTCTCAGTTATCGAGTGTATTAAAAGTTCAATAACTATATATTATCTAAAAATGTTGGGTGCGAAAAAATATGTGGAACTTTCAAGTGGCTACCAAATGCCTCTTGTTGGATGTAAGCTATAACAAATCGAGAATAAAACTAAATGAGTAGAGAAATTACATTGCGCCCGATTGATCAATAATGAATTAATATCACTATACTAGTACATATTTTTAAATAACTGAAAAAATTTCACAAGAAAGTCAAAACTCCGCTAAATATCAACAAGTAGATTCTCTCGACGGCTGTTGTTATCCTCCTACCAAGATACTTAAACAGCTTAATTTCAGTGGGAACTTTCAGGATACAAGGCAAAGATCTCATACTAGACGTTTTGGACGAGAGCCTGAAGGTTGGATTCCGATCAATTGGTAAGCGATAGCCAAAGTGTCAAAAACTTCGTATAATTATATCCTGCAAATTCTCGTAAATCTTGCAATTGAGAAACTATCGCAAGAATAATCTTTGAACAATTTTTAATATAATCTAATTCACCCTCATTTGAATTTTTCAATTCCGTTTAGACACCGCTGCGAGATACGGAAATGAAAAAGAAATAGGTGAGGCGTTGAAAGTACTGCTACCGAAGTACAATTTAAAGAGAGAGGATATCTTCATCACTACGAAACTTGGCGAGTGAATTTATTCCTGCAAGAAGTCCTAATCTGCAATCGCTCGATATTCGAATTAACTGACTTTATCTTTCCCCGTTTCAGCTCCTTATGATATTGGCAATCCAGAGAAGGTGCGCAATGCTGTGAAAAACTCTCTCTCAGCGCTGGGACTCACCTATTTGGATCTATACCTGATTCATTGGCCCGGAGCTGGAGCGATCCCTGAAACTTCGGAGGAGAATGTCAAGCATAGAGACGCTACTTGGAAAGTGTTGGCAGAATTCCAGAAACAGGGTTTGATCAGATCAATCGGAGTATCTAACTACCTGATCAAACACCTCGAAGAATTGTTACAGAACGATTACGGCGTGAGACCTGCCGTTAATCAAGTAAACTTGAAACATAAATGAATGAGAAAACTGGTCCGAGCTTCGGTTCTCACAGAGTATAGCTGTTCTTTGGAATTTACAGGTCGAGTGCCATCCCCATTATCGCCAAGATGAATTGAGGAGGTTTTGCGCCCGGGAACAGATTCATTTGCAAGCGTATTCCTCTCTGGGCACTAGCAAGACCACAGAATTGCTCCAAGACCCAAAGGTCAATAGCATAGCTGCCGAGTACGAAGTATCACCGGCTAGATTGCTGCTGAGATGGGCAGTGCAGCAGGAAATTGGTGGGTCGACTGTTTTTCAGAAACTTAGGAGGGGGAATATTGATTCTTGAACTGTTTTCTTCGCAGGAATCATACCGAAAGCTTCGAAGAAAGAACACATCAGAGATAACATAAACTTGAACTTTCTCATCAGCGATGATCACATGAAAGTCTTGTCGAATTTGCCTCAGAAAAAATACACGTGGGATCCAACCAACGTGGCTTAAGCATATTACAAATATTTATTTTCTAAGTGGGGTGTGGTTGAGGATCACGTATTTTTCTAGAATTTATAAACTCAGCTTTACTGATAATTTCACACTACATTGTATCTGATAATGAAGAACCTTGCAGATAAAATAGCACAACTGTGTTTTGATAAATACAATAGTATTAAGAAAACTGGTAAACCAAATGATAACGAATGGACAGTCCTAGCAGGGATCGTTTTAAAAAATAACGCAGAAACTTTGTCAGTAGTATCGCTAGCAACTGGCACAAAATGTCTGAGTGGTACTGATCTAATGGATATTACGAAATGGGAACTTGGCAGTAGATTGAGCGATTCACATGCAGAGGTTCTAGCTCGTCGAGCTTTTCTACGCTATTTATACCACCAATTAGACCTAGCTCTTAGCGATAATTGTAGTGATATTTTCGAACTGAATATGAGCAGAGACATTGATCTGAAAAGTGAGGTCTCATTTCATTATTTCTGTAGTCAAACTCCTTGCGGAGATTGTTCAATATTTCCTAAAACATCTCAAGAAGGCACAGCCACTGTCAACGCTACTCCTAGAAAGAGGAAAATTCACACAGACGAAGAAATTGAAGTAAAAAGAGCCACTCTCGGTGGAGATACTCTAAATAACACATGCAATGATGTACATCGAACTGGGGCAAAATGTGTCGACACTGAAAGAGAACAAGATCCTCGTCTTCCTGGCATTGATTATCACGTTGTCGGACCTTTACGAATAAAACCAGGAAGAGGCGATCGAACGTTGAGTCTATCCTGTTCGGATAAAATAGCAAAGTACAAAAATTCAGAAATAAAAATTGCAGCTACGTATATTTTTCAACAATAATCATTACTTTCAATATCTTCTTATAGATGGAATGCTGTCGGTATTCAAGGCGCACTTTTATCCAGACTTATTCCACCAGTGAGAATGGAGAGCTTTTGCATTGGTGGGCAAAGTCCTTTTTCTCTAGAAGCTATGCGGCGTGGAATCTGCGGAAGATTTTCCACTGGCAGAAGCTGTCCTGTTATCATACAATCAGAATTGAGTTTCCTCCACAAAAAGGGAGCTGCTAGAACTCAGCCCTGCCCCTCCAGCATAATATGGTGCGCAGTACCAGACAGGTAAATTCTTCCCAGTAGATTTAAGCCTGTAATATTAACTTGTAATCTTCATTAGAGGAGTGGATAAGTTGAATGGGAGCTGAATGGACTCTTTAATATTTCCACAGGCAACTTGAAATATCTGTGGATGGTCGAAAGCAAGGTGTAACGAAGAAAAAGAAGAGAGGAAACTATTTATCAGTCACTAGACAAGAGCTTTTTAGAACCTTCCTGAAGACTGTTGAGAAGTTTGGAAAATTAGCAAAGGATGGTGAACTGAACCATCCGAAGAAAATCACCTATTTCCACGCTAAGCATAGCTCCATAACTTATCAGCAATCCTGGAAGGACTTGAAGTCAAAAGGCTTTCAGGCTTGGCCTTCGAAACCGATATACCTTCAAGAATTTGTTTTAACGTAATGTGTTTATAAATTTAAATTGATACTAATCTTCGGGTTTAAGATTGTAAAAAACGTATCTGATAATTTCTTGAGAATATTACCACGTCAGTGCCTGTATTTTTATTCGTATTTCCAATATAAAATTTATTAGATATTAAACTACATTATACGCCGATTAATATTCGTGTATCCTATACCGACACAAGTCAGTGAAATCATACGCTGCTCCTCGTTATTTGTCTCCTCGGTGATCACCGTGTCTAGCTTAAAAACAATACCGAAAAAGTCTTTCAAGTCCCGTAGAAATTGTGTCCTGAAAAATAATCACGAGACGAATCCTGATTATGACTACAGTCATTTTTATCGCCAACAAACGCGACTCGTTATCGGAGTAATTTACTCACATTGCTTGCGTAAATGGACCTACGATCATTTTGGAAATATCTTTCTTTCCAAGAGCCATAAATAACGCTGCCATACTTTGGAATGGAGAATCCACACATCCGCTTCTACAAAGATCTTCTTCTTTACAAGTATTCAGATTCATTAAAAACGAGATTATTATTACCTGTATATTTCGTCCAAAAGATACAAGGCAGCCTCTCTCCCAAGATCTTCAGGAACACATGGCAAGGATCCCGTTTCTGTTAACGGTGAAAATGCTTCTCCGCTCAGGAATATTCCCTCTGTTGTTTCAGCGACCAAGCTGAGCCCGAAGCCTATTAGAAAAAAAAAAAAAAAAATACATATCTATGGATATTGGGACCAAAACTGATAGCAAGAAATCAATTCTTTCGTTTTCTTTTTTGTTCTTGATCGAAGTATGTTATTATTTCTGCATTAAATATTCAAGAAACAAGTATATACCCGGCGATTTTCCACTGGAGGCACCACGTGTTTGATCCGTATGAATGTAAACGTCTGGAATAAACTTCAGAAGAACTCCTTTCGCCGATTCTACCATACGATTAGCAATTGCTGGAGAAACACGTATCGAACAAGCGACTCCTCTTATTCTTTTGACCATTCCGCAATTCTGACACTAGAAAAAAATGAACTCTTGCTGTAAGCTAGACGGCTTCGATTTAAGAAAACAACTAAAAATTAAAAATCAACAGAAAAATGTAACAAACCTGGACTGATTTAAGATACCGGTTTACCGGGCATTTGAACAATACTTCTCCGCCTCCAAGTGGGGCAACACCTCGTTTGGCAATTTTAATTTCCACGTCGTTATCCCCAGTGATAAATTGCTTCATTACCGGTACAGCACTGGCTTTTAGTCTATCGACGGATGGATCTGGAAGAAATGATGAAAGCTTTAGTTTATCCTGGTATATCTCAGATTGAGTAGTAACAAAATTCTTCTAATGAATATCACTCATTACCCAGAGTGTTATTTGTGATTCCTTTCAACTTGAGGTTAACAGGTTTCTTGCAAAACGGAGCCAGCATCATAACTGCTTCTAGGTAATAGCTGATGCCTCTTTCCAGACTACATTCATGTTCAAAATCTCCTCCGACTAGTAAACCGGGGGTGTAAAATACGCTGGTTCCTGTCTCGTTCAGCTCTATTCTAGTCCCATTTGTGATTTTATCCATCAGGCGGATGAAGTTGACTTCATATTCTTAGAAGTAATGAAAATTATCGAATCATTGTTAGTGGTGAGTATTGAGTGGATATTAAGTATATCGAAATTTCCTTATGTTTAAGATTCAAGAATTTAAGGCTTACAGTATAATCACTAATTAATGTTTGAAGTTCTGATTTGAAAATCTAACCTCTGAGGCCAGGGTCGTCATCGTTGACTCGTATCTCTGTGATCCTCACCGGTTTTCCGGACAATGTTGACAGCAATAAACGATACCTGAAGTAATTACAGCCCTCGTAGGTTAGCACGTTGTTTATCATTTTACCCGGCATTATTCCGTCGAAAGATAAATCTGTAAGCGCGTTCTGTGTGTTTTCAAAAATTAGCTCTTTAACTTTGACAACACGTGTTCGCCCCCGTTCGTGTTCCTGAAATCATGTGAAAAGATCATTTCACGCGTTATGAATCGCCACGTATGTTCAGGAACACCGGTTTCCCATCTCGAATGATAAAAGGTAAAAGGACCAATGAAAAAGGACCCTGTGTCTTCGCGGAAAGAGCTGCGGAATAAAAAAATAATTAAAAAAATTAAAAAACACTCATCTTGGGTCGCAGGGTGTGAGACGAAGTACGACGTCATCGCTACCGTAATTTATTTATAAACGCGAACAACATCCATACCGCACTTTGTACTTGACTACATACCTGTTAACCTGGGCGGATGATTCATCGGTATTTCGACTATCAGTGCGACCGGCTTACGAGTTTCTAATTCCACGTAAGTATTCGAAACATTAAAATTGTAAAACTGTACAATTGACAACTGGTCGTATATTGACAATGTCGTTTTCCGCGTCGTTCTAACCAATTTTACGTCTGACTTTTATTACTACGCTACCTACTCATTATTTGTACCACAAGTACAGAGTACCTAGGTAGGTACGGAAGCGATCTACGGTTAAAGTTTCGTCACATTCTCTGGTCAAGTGCTTGTACCTAACGGTTACATACATTTTTACTATTCCCTTGCCACATATTAAATTAAAAATAGTGTTTCTTCACAAGATTCAGGTGTGTCTGTAATACCTTGATTAATATATTTTTTTCTGTTCTTGCCGACAAAAAATTTCTCGAAATGTAATTAAAAATTCGGATTGCACGTAGACACTTGATATCTAACGAGATCGTTCTTCTTTCTCGCATTCGCAGTGTTAAATAGTTGAAAAATGTAATTTGTATTTCAGAAGAATTTCTTGAAAAAAAAGGAATTTTTTTCGGATATATTTAGTAGACCAAATTTAACCTTATTCTACATGTACATACAAGTAGCAAAGTTTAATAATAGACCGTTCTGATTGGGGTTTCGGTTAGTCTCGTAAAATATTGTTAATCTCTTAGCAATTATCTTCAATAATCTGAAAACATTATTCGGTAAAATCAGTAGATGATGTAAAGTCAGTAGATGATGTAAAGTACTTGACAATTTGCGTTTTCATATTTCCACTCTTGTCACCATTAAAGCAATTTGTCATCAGCCAAAGAGACAATAATATTATGCCAATTCAGCAACTGTAAAAACATTTTAATCAAGTCTCGGTAGTATAATAAAATGTGCATAATTTTTATGCTCCTATCATCCGATCGATTCTTTTTTTCCTACTATACTAATCAAAGGAGAATTTGCTTTAACGAAGAAATATAGATACAGTATGTTGTTTCACTTTCAGATATATATTTAGAAAGTGAGAATAAGAAGGCAGAAAGATGAGCTTGCAGTGGACGATTATCGCCTCATTTTTGTACGTCGAAATAGCCGTAGTTCTACTGCTGGTTTTGCCGATAGCTTCACCGAGGAGATGGCAAAGGCTTTTCAAGTCCAGATTCCTTCAAAGCTTAAGCAGCCAAGCGTCGGTTTATTTTCTGGTTCTGTTGGCAATTTTGGTATTATTCTTGCTTGACGCTATCAGAGAAATGCGCAAGTATTCTAACATCGAAGCCGGAGAACATGGGATGCATCTGAACACAGAGATGCAAGGTGAGATAATTATCGATTAACAAAAATTCACCAAACTTTATGAAGATAAAAAAAAAAAAAGCAATGTCTACGACAAATACTTTCAGATAATTGAATTTGATTTACATGTTGCAGGGAACATGAGACTATTTCGGGCTCAGAGAAACTTCTACATATCTGGGTTCGCTCTCTTTTTGAGCCTCGTCATTCGTAGACTTGTTACACTGATCTCTGCCCAAGCCACGCTTTTGGCACAAAGTGAAGCTGCTATGAGACAGGCGCAGTCCGCTACTACAACGGCTAGATCCCTTCTGGCCCAGAAATCTTCTGGAGAAAGTGCCCAGAATGATTCTAACGAGGCTCATGACAAAGCTGTTTCAGAGCTTCAAACTCAAATCAAAGAGTTGAACAAACAGATATCCGAGTTGGAGGCTGATTTAAGGAAGGAAAAGAAAGACAAGGAAGCTGTTACCTCTCAGGCGCAATCTCTCGTCAAGGAATATGATCGACTGAGCGAAGAACACGCCAAGTTACAATCGAGCGGAGATAAGAAGACGGAATAATTACGAACCTCCTTCCTTTTTTTTTGCATATAAGAAAATATAAGAAAATAAAAACAAAGAGGATGGTATTTGTTTGTGAAATTAGATTTAAGAACAATGTTATATTTTGATTGTAGAATTTTCGGCGTTGCATTATCTTGTTATTAAAGTTTATAGACTAATCCTAATCTCAAGTTTGTATTCACAATTTTGAACATCTATATTTGTATATAACAACGATTATATCATTCGATCATATATTTAGGCTCAATGGGTTCGTACGTTGCTAATTAAATAGTCATCTAACATTTGGTGATGCACTGAGTATTTGTTACTTACATAAAATCCGCTAGGCGGAAGATAAGTAGAAATAATAAATCCTCAAAACTTTTGGAATAACTTATATTTATTAGCTTTGGATATTGATCAAAGTATAGAAATAAATGCCAATATTACCTAAATCGCTAACGATTACTAATTAGCATTTTTAGCAATTTCCTCTATTGATGAGAAGCTTAAATCTATCTATCATTATTTTTCTCCCATTGTATGTATTTTACAATTTTTTGTATCAGCTTTATTAAGTTTCTGAATAATAAGGAATACTTTGAAGTTATAATGAATGACAAGTAAATGCTTTCCCAGCTCCCTTCTCAAATACCTAAGAATAAATCCCCGGAAAAACATAGAATTTCTGATTACTCGCTCATATGTTTAAAAAAAAAGAGCTATAAGTTATCTCATAGGTCTTTCGATAAACAAGAATAAAAGTATCCCGCAGCAATCGATATGCACGTGGAATTTGCAGATAAAAAATCTGGCGTAAAACGTCAAACATTTGCAGCGGAAGATTTAGCCCAAAGTAATTCGACAAAAGTAAATTTAAATACCAGTCAGCACTATGAGGAACAATATTCAGGCATTAATTGGCAGAACATAATATTTTTGCCATTCGATTCATTCTTTGGTAACGTAGTCATTTCGTCAGTAATCACAGTCATCTTTCTGGTGATTTACAAAATTACGTACAGTGCCAACACGACTATGCGGACACAGGAATATTACATCATACCTCTTTGCGACGTGATTTACTTTGCCGATACCTTGTTGAGAGTGGGGCACAACCTGTTGACAAAGGTGCGACAAACACGCGAGCACTTGCCCACAAATTGGCTCTCTATAATCGTCGATACAGTATCTTTAATACCGTTCAACTTCATCTACGAAATATGGGTGGAAGACGAAGTGTCTCGTTGGCAAGAAATTTACAACATACTCTCGTCGAATAGATTGCTGAGAATCTATCGCCTGCCGTTGAACTTCCTGCAACTTAGATCTGCAATTGGTGTGAGAAACTTGTGGCACCTTACAACGGGCTACATAGCAATATATCTTGTATTCGGCCACATTTTAGCAGCTATATTCCATACTATGGCTTGCTGGGGTTGCGAGGAGTTAAACTGGACCCAAAGTTTCCCACCGGACATAATCGACCCTACACAAAAATTTAATCAATTTGTCGCAGCCATTACAGTCATATTATCTCTGAGCTGGAACAACGCTAAGAGACACATTTCAGCGACGGTGTCCAGGGAATGGTGCTTCTTCAGCATTGCTATGGTGACTGGATTTTTCATCAAGTCAATGTTCTACGCCTTCCTGGTTAACATATTTAGAAGAAATATGTGGAGGCAGCTTTTTTTTATGCTAGAAATCAAGTGAGGGGAACTGAGTAGTTTTTTCTTTTATTCTTTCCCAGATTTGAAACTATCAACATTTTGGATCTTATCAATTTCGATATGGAATTTCAGATCTGAGGCAGAGTTCGCTAAATCGTGGGGTACGCCACACTATCTCCGTACGCAACTCAATCTCTACCACTTAACGTTGTTGAAGAACAGAGCGGCGTTAAAAAAGAGGCCAAAATTCTTTCACACTCTCCCAAGCCCTCTGCAACGTTCGGTGCAACTCGATCTTCACTGGGAAATGTTACGCCATTCGCAATTGTTTAGAAACCAAGATATAGCCTTCAAGCGTGCTCTCAGCTGCACAATGAGAATTCAATACCTTCTGCCCGGTGAATACGTATTCCGGGTGAATAGGTCAGTATAAGTATTCTCATCTACGTAGTTCAGAAGATTTAAAAGTGCGAACATCCCTGGGAAGTCTATCATGTTCGCAGATATACGGCAAAAATGATCTACATAAATTCCGGAGTATTGCAAGTGCTGACTGAGGACGACGCAGAAACGCCGATACTGTCATTATCCAGTGGCACCACACTGGGGGAAGGAACGCTGCTTATGCCCTCTAAATGTCGAGCAGATGTTCGCAGTGCAACTCATTCTGAATTGCATATACTAGATGCCACAAGTCTTTACCGACTGTTACATCTTTATCCTGAAGTAGCAGCAGATCTTCACGAAAAACGGACTGCACGAGCTGAAGTTGCGCAGAACCTAAAGAGATTGAGGCACAAGCATATCCAGCTTGATCAGAATCTAAGTTATTATAACGGTATAAGTTGGCTGAAGACCCAATGGTACGCGATCGGAAGCACTGTGAAATATGGCGATAATTTCTCGCTGGACTTGATACCAACAGATGGAACGAGAACTTCGCGATATCTTGAATTGTTAGCTCTAAGTGGGAAAGTAGAGTTAATGTCGCATGCAGTATGCTTGACGATGGACTGCCCATGCATTCTTGAGCCGGAATCAAATTTTCGAAACTGGTGGGAGAAAGTGATCGTATTTATGTCAATTATTATAATTTCGTTGTACCCATACTACATAGCGTTCACCGAGACTCTCCCGAATTGGCTTCTCCTAATGGACACTCTTTTCATTATAACTAAATGCATCGATATATTTATACAAGCTTCTACTGCTGTCAACTTGCAGAATCAACTGATGATAGTCGATATAGGACATTTACTGAGACTACGGCTACAGACTATAAGTTTTCTCGTCGACGTCATTGTTACCCTACCGATAGAATTGTTTATTATGACATTTGGAACTGGCTCAAGCTCGCGCTTCAGTTATTATTCCTTTCCAGTTTACAGAATAAACAGGCTGCTGACGGTTTACAGAGTTTATAAATACATATTACAGCTAGAGAAAAACTTCGGGATAAATGTACAGCCCGTTAAGATGTGCAAGTCAATTTTCACCTACACTATTGCAGTCTATTGGATAGCGTGTGGGATGTACTATTTCAGTTGTCGAGTCGACGTGTGTGACACAGATTCGTGGATCGGATATTACGGCAAGCGCGAAGAAGAAACTTACGGTAAAAAAGAAATATTCAAGAATGCGTTGGTAGTTTCAATTTACTACACCTTCAACACCTTGACGAGCTTGGGAATAACTACATTAGTGCCTAGAGACATCGCGGAGATCTTAGTATTAGATGTAGGAATAATACTCAGTCTTGTATTATTCGTTTACTTCTGTGCTGAGCTGGGAGCAACACATATAATCAATTACGAGACGAAAAATGCAGCGATTGAGCACCTCCACATGGTCACACGATTTTTAACTCTGCATGGAAACTCCGCAGACATTATATCGCGGGTACGTACTTATCTTTGTACGCAATGGGAATACAACAAGTTCAGTAGGAATATTGAAGGAAAGCTGCTGGCGGTCGCGTGTCAAGATTTGTACGATAAAATAATCATTCACAGTATCATGAAAACTTTGAAAGCCGCTCCGATTTTCTACAAAGGGGACGAAGCTTTTCTGGCAATATTAGCCAAAAAAGCAAAAGTCTTTCTGCTCACAGAAGATACGATGATCGCACGAGCTGGATTAAAAAGTACAGCTATTTATGTGATTAGAAACGGATACTGTAGAGTCATTTCAGCGCTACCTAGCGATGTGGACAGAGACAGAAGCGAAATTGTCGGCCCTGGATCGATGATACTTGTGATAGAATTTCTACACAATACCAACAACTTGGCTGATATACACACTATAACTACATGCGAGATAATATCGATTCAACACGCAGATTTCTGGAACACTCTGAATATGTTTCCTGAATTCAAATCCCAGTTCCAAAGTGCGATAGACTATGATTACTTCACGGGAAAAACCATAGTGAACTTGTCTGAAAAAAGAGAAAAGGACAAAGCCAATGGATATCAAAAGCTGGCTACTCTAGATGAGAAAACAGTGATATTGGAGTACCTAACGCCGTTTCAAAATTTACGAATATTTTCTATCATTCGTTATCTGTTGCTACGGCGTGGGATCAATCCACATGGGAAGAACTTTGCTAATTGGGAAATGTTCAGAGAAGTTGTATGTTTTCTTAGCGCCATATTTTACCCAAAATTCTATACTTCCTTGGTAGCTTATCCTCAAGTACGTCTAACCGGCTACATATTTGACATTGTCGGACTTATAGACATTTACCTACGCCTACACATTTCTTACTACAACGAGAACGGCATACTTGTAACTCATCCTCTATGGACAGCGAAGAATTATATTGCCAGGAGTTTACCAGGAGATGTTATAACCAACATGACACTGGAATTATTCGGTCTACAGAATGCGTTTGGGTTCAGCAGAGCTCATTTGACAAAAGCATGGTTTTACCTCATCACGCGACCACTTTTACTCTTTCGAATATTCGGTAGATTTGCCACCATGCAGAACGATATTCAACATCATCACAAGTGGTTGGCCCGGTTTAGGTTCTTAGTTATCACTGGGGCATTGGTGAACGCCTTGTCTTGCGCAAACATGCTAGACATTTGCATATTCCATCACAAAAATGGCGAGTTTCAGAACTTGGAATGCACCTCCTTCTCGTGGTTCTCACAGTCTGAATTCAAAGAATACAAAGAACCCTTGGCAATCTACTTGATATCCGTGTACTTTTTCTCTACAGTGATGTTCCGCTGTGGAAATGGGACAATTATAGTAAGCAGGGCTATCGAGATGCTCATTGTCATGGTCTTGTGTATAACTGTGATGCCAGCGTGGTGGTTAATGGTCGCTCAAATTACCTGCAACAAAGTCGGAGGAGATCTAAGTCTCACGAGCTATCGTCAGGAGATGCAGTCCCTGCTTAGATATTTAAGAAAGGAAGATGTCTCACCAGAATTAATTTCGTTAACTATAGACGAAATCGAACATCGTTGGAAGTGCTCCAAGGAATCAGACTGGAAGAAGCTCTTTCAAACTCTACCATCTCAGCTCCATGAAGAAGTTGCTATGGAGCTGCACGGCCCGACGTTACTCAAAGTCAGTCTATTCAAAAGCCAGGACTCCAGTGCTGTTAGATTGTTGGCTTGTCAAGTCGATGATACATGCTATCGCAACGGCACTCCAATTATTTGCCGCAACGAAGTACAGAGCAATGTCTACATCGTCCACACTGGGTTTGTGGACATTTTAGCAGCTGATGATACTCTGATATGCACACTCGAAACTGGGGGTGTTTTCGGTTCATTTAGAAGACAAATACCGGTACGACACACAATGCAGATGATGGCACGTGGCCATGTTTTACTTTACGTTATTTCCGCGGAGAAATTTCATAGTATAATCGATCAATTTACCGCCTTACAAGCCAGATTATTCAACGCTACAGTTATGGCTGCGGAGTTCATAGATTCGAATACAACAACATTAAATTTCGACACTAACAATAAGGAGGCAAGCTCGAAAAACAAAACGTGTCACCAGCTAATTTTTGTCTCAGAAACGTCAACCTGGTACAAAGGTTTTCAATTCATATTATGCCTTCCTGTTTCTATAATTAGCGTGTATCTAGTGACGTCTCAAATTGCTCTGCAAGCATTGGATATCCACGTTAATTCCCTGATTTATGCCTGCGATCTATTCTTTTTTCTTAAAATATACCTTGGCTTTCATACAAACTTTGTTGAAGAAAACTCGGGCGCACTAATTACCGATTACAAGCTAATAGCCGAGAGATACTTTTGCAGTTGGAGGTTATTCCTGCTCGATCTCCTCTGCTGTATACCATTCGAAATACTAGCATATACAGCGAGCGATTACAGAGTACAATCTCGACTCTTTACAACCTTGAAACTAAATCGTCTCCTAAGACTGTTTCACATATTACAATTCCAAGCCGAGGGTGACAGAAGGTTATACATAAGTCCAGTGAAGAGTGGTATCTTTATTTGCACCACCAATCTCTTGTACGTCCACATGGGCGTTTGCTTATGGATATTTGTTGCGTGCCAGGAATCGGGCTGTAGCCATAAGATTCCTCCAGACCGAGAGGAGCGTTTTGAAACTGGTAGGTTCGAGGCGATGCAGTTAGCTTATAAATACAATTTCGACTTGTTTACCGCCGTCGGATGCCAAGACATTCAGCCCGCTGATTTACCCCAAGTACTAACGACGATATTTTTGGCACTTCTTTACCAAGTAATCGCGTTGAATTTGCTAACAACTTTAGCTACTTTCATTCACTTTGCTCAATACACGTTCACGAACTTTGAGATCCAAGTGGAAAGGCTGCATTCGTTTATGAAGAGTAGATCCCTGTCTCCGATTTTATTACGAAGAATATGGGAATACTGTTTACAGCAATGGGTCAGACAAAGAGGGGCTTGGATGCCGAGCATGATTCTGAGCACGCCGAATTTTTTGAAGCATCAAATCATGTTTGATATATACGGCTACTTGCTCATTGAATCTGAGATATTTCACGGACTGCACGAAGACTTTCTATTCCAGCTTACAGCCAGAATGAAACGCTGCGTTTATTTCCCTAAAAACTACATAGTTCAAGCGGGAGATGTTAATCACACAATGTATTTTATCCATTCAGGAGAAGTCAAGGTTCTGAGCGGACCTCGGACCAGTGTTTATGGCCTGGGAAGTATTCTCGGTGTTAAACAAGGCGTGACAACAGCATTACCTCATTTCAACGATGTGATCGCGGTAACAGTCACAGACGTGATGAGCTTGCATAAAAACGCGTGGAAGGATTTACTCGCCGAATTTCCATCCGCTAGAATGATTCTCTCTAAAAGAATTTCAACTTTGTCCGAATATTATTGACTGGTTTCAAAAAATTGTAGAATATTCTGTAAAATTGGAAGCTATTTAGTTACATTGTATTATTAGTTACTATCAGTTCTTGTCTAGTGATAAGCTGCTACGACATAAATATTGAATTACGATCTTTGCAATATTAACAATAAATATTTTATTCATACGAACTGCTGTACAATTTATTGAAAACTAAACGATAAATTCCGACGAACAAGCTGAAAAAATCTCACCAAGGTGTTAACTTCACAAGACTAACCTCAGCATCGTGCAGCAATAATTTTGGCGCGAGATTGATCAACGCAGTTTGAGAATTCCTCTACCAAATTGGAACACTTTAATATCTGCTTCGGATTATCCTGATAGCATTGCAACACCTTGCTACTGTTATCGACACAGGGTGGTCTCGGGGCCCTAGAAACTGGTACCGTGTTACCTTAAAAAACAAAAACGAGCGATTAGAAATGAGAGTCACGAGGATTGCGGACCCGTTGCTAATTACTAATCGACTAATTACCGTCAGAAAACTCGTCGATTGCTTTTTTATACTCATATTCTATGACTGCGTTAATCTTCTCATGATTTCTCTCCATGTTTTGAAGACGCCGCTGCCAGTACTGATCCTGGCTTTTAAGCTCCTCCTCTTTTTGCTGTTGGATTTCAAGAGCTGATATAGTATACTCTGGATAATGATACACGGTTACTCCGCTCGACGCTCCGCCCTGAGTTGGGGGTGTGGGAACCCCGACAGGCGGTGGCGTCGGGTATGATGGCTGTGGACCTCTTACGTCCTTGCCTACACCTTCATCTTCGGCTCCTTGCAGTCGTTGGACAATAGCGTTTGATACTTTGATAACACCGACCTCCTCCTCGTTGGAAATGGTCAACTTTCTGGCACTGTGACTTGACCCCATCTCTGTAATTAGATCGTGGTACGTTCTGCCTGAAAAATGACTACAGCCACTTCTAACCTACCAAAAATTAAGAGTTATTTTCAACTTTCAGGGATGTCGCGGTCGAATATATGATTCTATTTTATTATTTATAACTTTGTCGATTTTTTTTTCTATTTCAATTTTTATGCTTTATCGGATTGTTTTGAGATCTAGGTAAGGGAACCAACCGCGGTATTTTAGACAACAATAATTTATACGGATTAAAGTTACATAAATATTTTTATCTACGGTTATCTTATAGGTATGTTGTTTAATTCTTTATTATAGATAATTTCAGATACTGACGGATAATCGATCTCGTGGGTCCGGCTCGTACTTCGTTTTGCTTAATTTCGTGCCTTTTGATTTGGCCACGAACCACCTGCACCCAAGACACGAAACTGACTAGACATCTAATTCCTTCTAGCAAGCGGACATTTTAGACAAAAGACCCGCGGTAATTTGAATTCCACCTAGTCTTCAGTTTTCAGCAGTTTTCAATTTTACATTTTATTACATCAACTCGATGACTATCCCGAATGACATTCGTGGCCATATAACTCGAAATTCCTCATTTGAATAGGTATAAAATTTATTCTATGTCAAAAATACAAATTTACATAATATTTTTCAATCAACAATATGTGTGTATCTGTACGATGCTTAAGGAGATCAACAGTCCTTTTCTGGGTCCAGTTTAGAAACTTGTTCATCAAAGTCCCGTTGATTAATACTAGTATTACGAAAGACGAGATGGGCCAATAATTTAGCTTTACATTTTCCAACGACCCACTCGTCGACCCACCAATTAGATTTATTTCTTACATTGGTCAGTGGACTGACAGGTATAGGACAATTGTAATGCTCTTCTGTAACAATATGAGTATTTTGTTTCTTATTTTTCTCATGTATTCTCTGGCAAACTAGACACTCGAACGAATCAACGAAATTTCCAAAGTGATTAGGTTTCACCCGACTCCGCAGATTGTCCAAGAGAAAAGAATTTGTTATTCGTTTATTACGATCGGTAGATATCTTGTGGATAATGTATTCCCTATAATCAGAGTCGGACTCAGACAACGTCAGCAAGAATTTTGCTAATTCCTCTGGCCCTGTAAAATCTCTTATTGAAATTGCTGATTTCTCATTCGGCAGCCAATCCTGTAAATAAATTTAGTAATTAGGCACATCAGCCACCCAGCAATTAGTGAAGCGTTGTATCTGAATTATTGACTAATAAAAATGATCACCACCTTAAAAGAGGGAGAGCCATAATATATTGGTACCGATCCCAGAACCAGAGGCCTCCATAATTTTTCAGTTATGTAATCCTCGCAAACTGCATTCTCAAACGCTAGGGTAAACTTGTATTGAGCAGCTAATGACAAGAATTCACTGTTTCTCAGAGAGTTCTCATGTTTGTGCGTCAACCTTCATAAAAATAACAGATATATCCATGAACGTTTCATTCTGTCAGTTTGATGCGGTGGAAAGAAAACTTTAAATTTCCAGTTCCCAAGTGGTTTTAAATACATAAACAGAAGAATTACCAGAGTTATTAATAGAAAGTTATTCCCATTTTGAAAGCTCGCACAGACACAAAAGTGTCGGAAAGGTATCAGCAAAATTTGAGCAATTGTTAGTACCATGCAGTTGTTAGTAACTTAATAGTAACTAGTAACTGTGAGAGTGGATTTACCTGTCCGGAAGATGTTTATTATTTAAGCACGTACCATAAGAGTCAACAGGGATATATTTCATCAGTTCTCTAACATATGAATCTCTGCCGCTTGCAGTC
This sequence comes from Rhogogaster chlorosoma, assembly GCA_944452935.1. NCBI lineage: Eukaryota > Metazoa > Arthropoda > Insecta > Hymenoptera > Tenthredinidae > Rhogogaster > Rhogogaster chlorosoma. The sequence continues at coordinate 22,076,560 of OX101804.1, forward strand.
GTACAATCAGACTGAATGTACAGCAGCGGTGCGAGCTGGCTTTCTTTTATTAATCTGTTTTTCTCATCTAACGGAAGGAAGTGATCGGTTCCTGAAAGTTAATGTTCAACTTTATATATTCTATCGAAAATGAAGCTAGAATTTTTTTACCTATCAATTCTTCTTCCCCGTCTAAATCGACGAGAGTCAACGGAACGTCGCTGTGTCTGCTAAAGGTTGACGAATAATTGAACAAAGCGAGAGCAGCTCCTGATGTAAACATGGGAACATTCCTAGGCGATTCTTCGTGCAACAGACCCCAATCAATATTGGCTTTTCGGGGCAATGGTAAATCGTCAATTTTGAAACCGCTGCCATAGAACAAGACGCCCTAAATTAAAATGAAGCGAGAGAAACACATCAGGCTATGGATTCGAAGTAATATTGTATTATTATAAAAACATCATGAGACTCACACTGTGGTAAACGTGCGATAGGAAGGTTCGATTCTGTGTAAAATAACACTTGACGTTCCCGCAAGTTTTCAAACGGCCCTCGTGCCCTACAAAAGGTGTCCACCACAGAATAATCGGAAGATTGATATCTGGAAGACAAATCATATCCCATTTATGATTTTGCATAAGGATATTATATCATTTATCAATTTGAGCCAAAAAGCGCAGTATTCACCCTCGAAATGTATCACATCATTATCTTCGTCGTAGATATGAATCAGCCAGAGCTGTAACAGTATAATGGAAATATTTGTACACTTAATTAGCTGGGCAATTAAATGGAGTATTTTTTTTCTTCAATGTTAAAAAAATTTAATGGAGAAAAAATGTAAATTATTTTAACGTCAAGTAAGGAATTCACGTACCTGAGAAGCAACGAATAAAATGCTGACAAAGATAGTCAAAAAAATACATGTTAATTTCTTTGGCATTTTAAGACCGTCTATTTGAATTATTTGACGTTTTAGGTTAGGCAAGAAGACTAGATAGGTTAAGTTACGTGGCTGACATTTCGCGATTAATCATTCACAGACGCATTCCATTCCATTTCCGCAGTTCAAAGTTTACGTGGATATCAGCTGTTGAGTTTTGATATGTAGTTATTTTCATTTCAAACGAGACATCCGCGAGGTTATGACTGGTTATGACAGCACCATTCGTGTTTATATCCACACATACACACCGACTCGACTGGCGCCTCGCGACCATGTTTGATATGTTTAATTATCCGCGAAATTGTTAGCATAAGATCTTGACGAGTGATGGTTGAAATCACGAAATACTACTCTCGCGCTGTTTGAGTAGACTGATTGTATCCTGTAGCCTAATTTTCCGTCAAAGTAAAACATAACAAGAATCTGTCTCCCCGCGATGAAGGTCGACAAATTTCCAATAATACATATAACCAAATAAAAATGGATAGAATTTGTTGAGAAAACGTTCCTCCTTTTCTAAAACGTTAGAAAAAGTATGTTGCAATTCTTCTCAGTACCATCAATAAAAGATATAGTTTCGGGTAGCACGATAAGGTGGATGACTGGATCTTCTCAAATGGAAGAAGACAAGAAAAGTAAGCCTTCAGGGTCACGACCCGGTCCTGCCGGAGAACCAGAAACTTCAGGTTCTATAGAGGTATATCTCATTTATCACATTAGGCTAACCAAATTTGATCTTTGCGCCAAACCATCATTTCCTTATCTATTATATCACACATATTTATTACATGAATATTATACTCTCATTCCGCTGTTTAAGGTTGACAATTCCAGCACAGTGTTGTTAAAAATTGCCACACTATACGCAGAGCGGTTGATGAATGACATCTGCCTCGTAGTTGATGGTGTCGAGTACCCAGCTCATCGTCTAATACTTTGTGCCTCTAGCGATGTATTCCAGGTGAATAAGCGTTCGTTTATAACGAGAAAGATTCAAGTTACTTCCGCACGTGTATAGAGCTGATTGTAAATTATTTCAGGTGATGTTGATGAGCCCACAATGGACGGAATCCCAAGAAAGTAGAGTTACGCTTCAGGAAACGCCCCAATGCGCTACTATATTCAGTGAATTTTTGCGATACTTTTACACCGGTCAAATAAGAATCAACTATGGTGTGGTCTTGCCTATTTTATCTCTCGCTGATAAGTATAACGTCAGAGATCTCATTTCACTATGCATTAGCTACATGCAGAGTCATATCGCAGCGGCTGCTATCCACGGCACGCTGGTTTCTTGGCTACAGTATACCACCAATTGTGGTCATCACGCGGTCGCTCAATCTTGTCAGAATTTTATAAAATGGAACTTGGAATTGGTAGCTAATACGGCCGACTTTGGTAACTTTGAACCAGACGTTCTCGTGTCTCTGCTCCACCAAAGCAGCTTGGTAGTTAGGGATGAGATGACTCTTTACGAGTGTCTAGAGTCCTGGCTGGATCATCAGGCCAGTCGTTTAAGGATCGAGCTGCTTCCAGCGGACCTAGAAGTGGCGCTGGAGCAGATTGTAGTAGCTGTTATGTCTTGTGTGAGATTTCCAATGATGTCGCCTAGACAGCTAGCTAAGCTGTTGATCTCTCCTCTGACTAAGAAATACAAGGAATTCTTCGTCGAGAGAATGGCTATTGGAATGTCCTTCCATTCTGGTCAGCAGGAGAGAGTCGATGAAGTTATTAGAACCGAAGAAGATGGCGCTCTGCTTTTCGAGCCGAGACTATACACGATTGATACATGCAGCTCGCTGCTTACTATAGAAAACTTCCGTTGCCTACCTTCTTATCATACCAGAACTCTGGTCTTCTCGAGTCATTCGTTTCTGGCTGAATATGCTGGAGACAGAGCCTGTGAATGGGTGGTAGATATTTACCCGAAAGGTGTTTGGTTCAAAAAGTTTTTCCTCATAGTTTGGCAGGGCAACGTCGAAGTGCCAGAACACGTTATGAGATCTGTGAGATTATCTCTTACGTGTAAAGAGCCACCGCCAGACAACGAACCTGATATGAGGGTCAAAATAGGTGTCTTGTTTTACGGACTCCAAGACGGAGTGGAACACATAGCTAGAGTGACCGAAGTTATTCATAGGTTTAGCAAGGATGACAGAGTTCTTAATTTAGACGATCTCTTGCCTTTCGAGGAACTCAATCCTCAACAAGCAACAGCTGGAAATGTCATTTCCCCCTTTCTTGTGGGGCCCAACAAAGACATGCTCAAATTACACATCGTCATATCTCCAGCTAATTGAATTCAGTGAACAATTTGCTATCAATCAATTGACTATATTTATTTCTTCATAATAATGTTTATTATTGACTTCTGAGTCTTCTTTAGATAGTAACTTTTGTCATGCAAATGGTGAGGGAATTGTGGGACTTTTATTCATCGTTTGCTCAGGGACTCTTACCATTAATAGAGCAAGAAAATGATTGTTTAGTGAATTTTACTGTGAGGTGATGGTGGAGAAATCGTAAACAAAACTTATGACTGGGGTCACCCCTCGAATTGTATAATTGTAACTTTTGAGAGGTGGAGAAGATTGTTAAGAAGTTGAAGTGATCAGAGATATTTATAATGATATACATTTAAAGTCTATGCAACAATATTAAGTTTAGAGGTAATGAATGCATACAATATGATTTTACGTCGCGTTTATGAAACCACATTTTTGGAAGCTAATTTTTCAAAGGATTTATCGTCTTTCAATCATCATACTAGAACAGTTTCAAACAGCAAACAGATTATTATGTTAATTAAATATAAGTATATGAAATATTATTTCGCTAACAGTCTCAATGTTTTCCCAGAGAAGAGCAACAAGTTATGTAATTCATAGCTCTAATATTAAAACATAAAAATATAACGTTTTATTGTAATAGTACGAATAATTGTACTAAAACAAACTTATTAACATAAATAATATTAATATTATACTGCCATGAATAAAAATTTATTTGGTCATGAATTTTTATCATCATTTGGCACCCTGAAGTAGCTCAGTTTCTATCCAGTTGTGTGGAGTTACAAGAACGGTACCTCAATACCGTTTCCTAGAAAAAGGAGTAAAGTCTTGGTTAGGAACGTGTCTTGATAAAGATCCAATAGATCGATGCTGCGTTCATTACAAAAAGTATTTATCTGAAATTGAATTGAGGCCAGATCTTATATTTAAGGTTTCAATGGCTATGAATTCGTTCCTTTCACTAACAACTGGACTTCCGACTCTCTGTACTCTGCCTATCAAGAATGAAACTATAGGGGAGATAACAAGACGAATAAAGTTACATAACATTCATTGCGCAACTGATATGTATGTACACTATAAAATATGGGAGAGTTGAAGCCTGCAGTGGAAATCTAAATCCGAGCAGTTACTCACCTAGAGCAATTTCGCAGTTACAATTGGCAAGTGTCCGTTACATTATTTTTCAATATTGAGCAAAAAACTAGACTAGTTTTAAATACGTATAATTTTACAGTAATTCACTTTATAGGACTAGAACTGATGTATAGTTTTTGAAATACAATGTGTACTACAGGTTAAACATATTCGTGAAATTGAAAGATCGAATGGTTGCCAAACATCTTTGCAACTTCTTTCCTTATTGGACCATCGGTTAAAGTTTGTCCATTTTTAATTCTCGTATTACTAGCAAATGTATCAAAGTAGAAACGGTTCAAATTAATAAAAAATTCTGTAGGCGCGATCCTCTATTGCGAATTACGATGATCCCAATTATCTTGTATAAAGATAGCGTTATCGAAATTGTTGCAGTCGTACCCATTATCCAATCTATATATAGACAGTTTTCCATCAATATTATCACATCTCAATGGTAGCTACAAATATTTGATAGGATGAAATTCTACAACACTGCTGCATTTAGTGTTTTTCAAAATTTCACCCTTCTAGATATAATTAATTCGACATTACACGACTTCTAATGGTTTTAATTCTATCTCAATAATAATATTCTTGTGTTAGATACACGAGCACATTATCAGAAAATGAAGTTACATTGGATTCCGGATGGACCGCCGTCCATTGCCTGCAGACTAGGTCTGCAAGCATTAAACCTTGATTATGAATTGATTAAAGTAGACTTTGCGGGTAGTGAACACATGACAGCTGACTTTGCAAAGGTAGATAGGAATTTCAATTCAATTTAACGAACTTGCCATGAATTGTCTCATGAGAAATTTATAATTTTTCGCCTTTGCAGTTGAATCCCCAGAAGGAGGTTCCGGTATTGATAGACGGAGACGTTGTAATCGGCGAAAGGTATAGTATATATTAGTTACATTCTAGATAATGTATGTGTAATAAATATTAATAACTCTGTTTCACTATTAAATTCATAGTAACGCGATTTTACAATATCTTTGTGACAAATACGACACTACTGGAAAACTTTATCCAAAAGATCCAGCAGCACGTGCGATTGTTAATCATAGGCTCTGTTTTCACCTGTCTACATATTACCGCTACATTTTGGAATACGCTGTGAGTTTCATCACTCATCTGCCAATGAAATATCTATGATATGTTCGACTAACAGTAAATTGTAACCAGCTCTTCTGTACTTTAGATCGAACCTATATTCTTCGCGTATGAGAGAACACCTCTTGGATTGAAAAAGATGCATAACGGTTTAAATGCATTCAACACGTATCTAAGTCAAGGAAACACAACTTATGCCGCTGGAAGTAAGTAATTAGACAGTTTTATCCGTATCAACAATAGTACCTTAAAGAGATTCCGAAATCATAGATGATATCTGTTTGTGCAATTGCTTTTTTTTATAGATAGACTGACAATTGCGGATTTTCAATTCGTGGCTGCTACATTGTGCCTCGAAGCGGTTGATTTTTCACTAACTGCATGGCCTTTTGTCGAGAGCTGGTATACAAATTTCAAAACTAATCATCCAGACTTGTGGAAACTTGCTGCGGAGGGAATGCAAATGCTCAGAGACTTTGCGAAGAATCCTCCTGACTTTTCGCACATGAATCATCCCATTCATCCCATCCGGAAAAAAGAATGATATAATCATTCGGGTGTATGATAGTATAAGGAACATGATCATCTAGTTTTTATCTTATGAAATATTCGATATGCAAATGAATTTTTTCATCGAACGTTTATACAGACGTTTTTGGGAAAATTGTAATCATCAAATATGTTCAGTTTCATTCAATTCATCTTTTATTTTCATTTTATTATTCATCATAGATGTTTTCAATGGGGAAATAGTGCCTCTGTATACGATATATAATTATGAAATATACAAATATAACAATTGCAGACCAGACTGCGATTACTAGTACGGAGAGGGAAAAGAACTACAGTCAAGTACCTATAATATATACCTATAATACGTAATATTTCAAATGTGTAATATCATCCGGTAGATTAATTATCTTTCTTTATCACCTATATATTTGTTCAATCATATGATATGAAAGACGTAAATAAACTTTGATTCTAAAATCTTAATAATTCGTCAGATTTGCATTGAGATTAATTTGTCAACTAGTTTCACAATTATTTGAAGCAATAGGAGCTAGAATTTCATAAATAATATGATTACCCTCGCTCACCCCATTACTCGATAATTGACATCTATTCTGAACAGGTGACGACGCTAGTTCACTAAAAATGTATATTTATTGATGAACATGAATCCGATACTCGTGACTTTGCGAATATTATCAACAGGATCAATCAAGATCTTACATATATTTGTAATAAGTACAACGATATACTAAGAAACTAAAATACAATACAATTTCTCAACGTTTGATTCATTCTCTCTTATCCACACTATATCTTTAGCTACCTTATAATATGAATAATTATACTTTTCCAACTCTAAGCTCGTCATATAACAATGGATATTACACTTATGTTACATAAACCTGTGACAATCAACTTATAAAACTTCAAATAGAATCTTTTAATCCTACAAAGAACTGCATTTCTTTGAAACGAATCGTCGGGTGGTCTTTCAGCACGTCAAACCATTAGATACTTTGACATTTCAAGTGCGCAGTAATGAACAACTGGATCTTGAGAAATCCTGGTCGCCATTTGATAATGAGCACAAGCGGAGATCAAGGTTGGTCACCGAACCCTGCCAGAAGGCGATCTTAAATGGGATTTTATGTATCCAGTTCGGTAGTCGATTACGTCGCGTGATGTACCACCTGGCAAGCCGTGCCTGTGTCTCCTGCTCCATCTGAAAATAATTTTCAGTTCGATCAGGCAGTTTTTTTGTCATATGGTATTATTTCTGGCCAGCATGCAGACCGTTGTACATTATCCGTAAATATATATATATATATATATATATGTTTCATTTTCATTAACACTATATGCTAATTTATGTATATGTGCTAGCACGCAGAGAACAAATGATCGAGGAGAGACATATTTATGTAAAATAACAGACAGTTGTTTAAAACACCGAACCGATTGACAGACATCACGATGCTTCATTCCATAATTATAGCACATCCAGAATGACAGAAGAAACCGCTATACAAACAATGTCAACTACAATTTACAGTTCTCAAGGGTCTCACATCAACGTGGTATTTTTCTTTTGGTCAAAATGTATGAATATACTCTTATGCAAACGAAGATATCGAAGGCTCCGCAACGCGCATTTTTATTTGGTACTGATTTTCTAGTGGCTTGAAGAAATAATTAGAGAAAAGAAAAAAACTTGGGTGACTTGTGCGAACCGAACGCCAATTTTTAACAAGTTAGAATTTCGACTAGAATTGAAAGGATATCAAGAGAAATGAAACGATAACTCATATAATCTATAATTCGATGAACAGCAGGCAAATTATTCTGGTACATCTTTTTAGCGAGTTGTATGCCGGCCGTTTTAACATACAATATACAATTAATCGTGCAAAGGCACAATTTTGGTAATTATTTTGCAGTCATTGCTCGAGTTAGTTACTGCATTCAAAGAATAAGAGCACTGCAATTAAATGTTGTTTTAATTCAAGGTATAAATGACAGAATATTCCCGTCAGGTGAAAAACAATACATTTAAATTGAATAAACAGCTGCGGTATTACATTGTATGCAACTCTACCTACATTAAATGTATATACTCGTTAAATATTGACACAGCTATCTACAAATAAGACCATCGCATAGCGCGCAATTCAGGGCTTGTTATATTCATACCATTCCATAATCGTTCAATAAAATATATCGGTCCAGGCAATTGGCTCTGATCGTTAAAATATTATTAGTATAGCAAGAGTTGTTGATATATAATTTACTGAATAAAAATCCATCCTGTAATCTTACTCTACACGCTGGAAGAGACGAGCCAAGTACAGTTTCCCTTCGCCGGATTATTAGCCAATAAGTTGATGCGCAATATGCGCAAGCTACTACGCCAGCTGACTGTTAAATTATGAAAGGCGTACCTTGTTGGACTTGAGGGACGATGAGCGAGCGATGATGGTTGTTGGTAGTGGTTGAAATTGAGGTAGGGACTCGGCGCGAAGGTTCGGAGGACGAAGAAGTGTTGATAGTATGATGATGGGTCAAGTTAGTATTATTGGTGGAGGGGAGTGGAAGAAGGGTTTGTCCGTCACCCTGAGTAGAGGACACCCCGTAGTTCCGTCTGAATTGCCGATGCTGGATCGATTGTCTTCGGCTTCTATTCACCGCGCTTCTGCCACCCCCGCGTTGCTGCGAACTTGTCGTACTGCATCAACCCCATTGATTGTTTCGTTTCAAATTTACATACCTAATGCATGTATTACTTCTTCTCTACGTTATATCATATTCTTACTTTATTTATATTCACTCAGCCTAGTCTCTTTTCCCTTGAAATCTGCTGTTCAATCTAGACTATCGGTACGTCTTATGCTTCCGCAAAATTTAACAACATCCCTCAACGTGACATCATTTCTTTTTCATTTCCCAAACATATTTGACCCGATATCAATTCTCAAAGAATCTGAGACTTGCTGAGATTTGCCACGAATCCATGATATTTACATCAAAAGATTACATATTTATTTATACATGGGAATATTATTATTATTCCATAAAATGAAATTTATCAAAATAAACATATATATAGTTCATTATTTTGCCAAACGTGGCATGATATATTGATATGTTGGAAAGATAACATCAGTACGCTTCTAAGATGTACTTATATAGATTGTGTTGTATTGTTACAATGGTAGTATAAAACTGAGAACCTAGAGAGTTAATATTCATGATTGCTTTTGAAAAACGCAAAAAAAAAAACATATATGTAATGTCAAAAAATAAGTGTGTATGTCTCACGGGTTTTTCGTTAGCCAGAAGCGTATGAAAAGATCTACAAAAGGTGTGACGGCAAGGTTCGTTACATGATATTGTATAAGAGCGGCTCAGAATTACTTAGTGAATTGTATAAAAAGGGATAGAATTGTTTCTCTCATGATCGATGATACTGTCGACAATTGTCGTAACTGCTTGGTGGTGTAATATTTGTATTTTTGGGGCAGCCTAATCGTGAATAGACTAGTTTCGCATTAACCGTTACAGAAATGAAATACGTGGGAAAGAATTATGAGAATTATAGGAGCAAAGAGAAGAAAATATAATGACGAACATGCCTCTAAATGGAATATATGGAAAGGCTTGCACAGTTCTAAGCAGTGCGCATTTGAGAGTAGCGAAATCAGCAGAAACGAGAAACACCATGCACCCACCAATAATAGATTTTTATTTTATTTTTTTATTTTTTTTTTTATTGTTCGCACACTACAGACAATTCACCGATAAAATGGCACGGATTGGCAGAGTTTTATTCGTCATGGTTTATTTACAAGATAAATTTTGTTGTCAACAAGTGTTACGTTTTAAATCAATATTCTATGATATGTACAATAATATGCAGTGCATGATCCTATAATGACTTCAAAAAATCATCTAATCTATACAATAAAAATCGAATATAATTTTCCTTGTATTTCGAATTGTAATTAAACAGCAAGATATCGAATGATTATGTTCATCATTTCGCAGCACAGCTACTATATTAATCAGAATTTAATGATTAGAGGGTCTTGCATGACCAGAACTTGTGTGTGTATAGTTTCCCAAAATTTCAGGATCAATAAATTTGGTCATCGATAAACTCTGGAACATACCTATGTATATTATCACCTAATAGTAATAGCTTGTCGATTATTAAACTGCATCAAATACATTAAAGAGTGTGACGCATATATTATAATTTATCTATATATCTCCTATATGATAATAATATATTTGCATGACGTTGCAATGAACGGTTTTAAATAGTCAAATAAAATCTGATTAACACACGTTAACAACAAAAACTCCAGGAATAATTGACTATTTAGGTATTTTTTTAACTATTGTCTTTATATACAGCCAATTTCAGAGGTGAATTTTCAGTTTCGTTGGCAAACAATATATAGGCGATATTTCTTCTTACCTTGCATTGTGACTCATCGCGATTATGTTTCTGTAACAGCATATAACGGATCCTGATTGTTGGGAAGCGAGTGATGAAGTGTCAATGTCGATTCACATACAAGCAGCTCATTCAAATTCAGTCAGACTATCTGACCGAACTTTGACATTAAACTATCTGATCTTTGTATCAAATTTCAAATTTAGAGCGGCATGTATGCACCGATAAATTGTTGTCTAACATGGATGTGATTAGAAGTATATGTCGATGTTCGCGTATGAAATTCTGTGACTTTTGTAAAGGGTTTCTGACTTTGAATAATTCATTGATTAACATTACTCGTACGAATTCTCACAATCTGAATGAATACGACGTGATACGCTTGATGAGATTTTCAATGAAACAAAAATACTGCGGCTGATGGGTAATAGATTCGCTTTATAGGATACCAAAAATTTATTTAAACGGTACTCACGGTCGATTAAACAAGGCGATTATCGCATGTGCCATCATAAATATATATATGACTGTCATAACTATTTTGGAGCAAGAAAATATGATCTAGGTATACTAATAATAGTTCCCTAAATATTATACCTATATGTATTTCTACACAATCTAGAAATCACTATCTCGTTTCTAACGCAGCTAGCTGACGGAATGAGGTAATCAAGTATAATTGGGATGAAAGACAATGTTGACTAAGTGCAAACCTCTATTATATTTGACAGTATGCTATAATATTTTATGTAAATTCAAGTATGTAAAGATATCTGTATTGTAAAGAGATACAGCGATCGTCCCAATGTTTTTTTTTTTTGTAAACATTAGGAAATAAGCTATATATGGAGAATAAACTAATTGCACCGATATGTGTTTTCATTCTTTACTTAACGCGACTTCAATTGTAAACTATTATGTATACTTATATAGGCATAGGCATTATATGATCCATGTATTAGCGGTAAACCGATGAAGAAATAAATCAATTTCGTAATGATAAAGACTTGAGAATAGAATATGTATAATCTCTATTTAGTGAAGTTCAAAGGCACTGCAAACCGTGAATATAGTGAGTTTATCAAGCAGAACCTACTGTTGTATATAACTATGCTGTTTATCTATTTGGTGCAAAGTATTGTATAAATGAAAAGATTGATAATAATATACCTTTACAAGAGTTAAATATATAGAACAGGGACACAAATCCTAATAAGAACTGAAAACTATAATATGTAAATGAAATAGAACTAAAGTGCATACTACAAGTGTGATGGGTGATGTAGTGAGTTTGAAGTACGTACCGTAGTAATCGGGTGATGTAATCGGGCCAATTGTCAGGGAACATTACAAGAAAAAATCCCACCGCTATTAAAATCATCCCTGCCAGCTTCATACCAACAAAGTGAGCTCCGTAGAGTACCACGTCCAGAGCTGTAAGGAAAATTGGATAAAAGACGTTCCTATATTTCAGCCCTAAATATATATAACAATTTACAATACGGTTCTGTATAAAGTGGAAATATTTGAATGTTATCGTCGCATTTCAATCCATCCGTTTTCCTACCTGCAGACACGGGCACAGCAGTGATCAATCCGAGAGTTATGAAGAGATCATAGGTCAAGGCGATACTGAAGTTTCCCAGCATATTAGCAACTGCAGAGTAACATAAGGCATTAGAATTCAGATAGTATTTGTGTTTGCGTAGTTTGAGAGGACTATAGTAATTATATAGTTGATCATAGTTTGACTTGGAATCCACATAGAATAGTCAGGATTTAGGGGTCAATGCAAGAATGGGATTACGATAATATAACAAACCCAAATGGAGAATACTGGCCGAAAGTAAAGCTGGCCAAGGTAGTCGAGCCCATTGGACACTTTCCACACCAGCAAAGTACAGGGCAAGACAAATTGGCCACAGTAGAGCAGCGTTACACAGTCCGACCAATGAGAAGAAAAGAGAAACTTGACCGAACGTTGTTTCTCCTATTACTTTCTTGAACAATACCTGTAGCAATGAAATTCAAGTTGCGATAGAACGGTATTAGTAATTTATACAAATCCGTAGTGAATCCAGAAGCATATTGTTCAAATCAATACAGCTTACTTTATAAACCGCAGAGCCAGCTGCAGCAGAAGTAGCGAGTACAACACCACCGAGAGTCGGGCTGCCCGAAATACCATCCATATAAGCAAGTAATGCAATTCCTGTATCACACAGGATGACTGCTACTATCTATAATTCAAAAGATATTATTTGATCAGTTTCATCGTTTGATTTTTCAATTAATAGTTTATAAGCTCTTACCCTAACTCCGACGAATTGTTCGTGGAGAATAACCCAGGAGAGAAGATAAACACAGCATACATTGGTAGCAAAAAGAGCCATAACATCCGTGGCCAGTAATATCCTCAGTGAATGAATGTACATATAATTCGTGACTACCCATAAGCCACAAAAGAGGCTGCATCGAGTCAGGAAACGACCGCCTGTGAATCCTTTGTCACGAAAGCCCCTGAGGCTCTCTGCAACAATCTCTGAAGGATTTGAGCATTTGGTTTTAGCTACTCGGCATATGAAGTATACCGGGAAGTACAGGACTGCCCAATTCGTGCAAAACCATGTAGTGAAGAACGGAGCATTGTAGGGAAGAGTTAACTGTAAATAACATTCCAAAATTAACACACGATGATAATGTCTATTATTGGATAAGTAATAAATTATTCATTCATCCCTATAATCATTGGTCACTGATATGCGATTTTCCACAGTTATACTCACATGCTGATGATGAAGTCCAGAAACATTAGTAGGTATAGAAGCCTCATTAGTTACTGAATCCGGCTTTTGATAGTATAAATATTTCATACAATGTGTCGCACCAACCCAGCTGGCTGTTACACATATCGTCACGCAGACTCCAAAGTAGATCTGCAGAGAACGGAGATTAGTTGAGATGATAAATGACTGGGAAACGTATTACTACTGTCTAAATTAATAGATTCATCATTTTACTATCCAGTTCAGTCAATATTCTTCATCGACGAACTAATATATTCACCTTCTTGGCTGACTCAGCGCAACACGAGGCATAGCATGTTGATAAAGAGTTTGACGAGCTCCCAGTAACACAAGACTGTTGACTATGGCCTCCCCCTCCGCCTGGATCAGTAGATCTGCAAGGGATCGAAGCATCGCTGCATCCCCCACTTGCGCTACATCCTTGTTGATCGCATCCTGAAAAATGGTACATGCGTGTAATGTGTAATGGAATTGCGATGTAGAATCAGCGAAAGCTATGTACATTTGACTCTTGGAATCTTTGCTACCTGATGAAGTGTCCAATATAACTTGAACAGGACTTGCGTAAGGACCATTGTTCTGCTGATCCTCATTCAATACGATACTCGGAGCACGTGATCTTCGAGGGTGAAATATAGTTGGGACTTCGCCAACTCCTCCACTACCCATTTTTCATCGATTCCTTAACTTTATCCCCACGAAACGACGCTGGAGCGTGAATGTAATAATTATTTTCTAATTAGTGTAAGTGCATCATGATAAATTCTCTATTTTTTTAGGGGATGAAATCTATGAGTGTATACTACTGAAGTTTCTTTGGTGAAATGACAGTTGCCTACTGTCAGGCGCAACTCGATTTAACCACAGGTATAATGTAATTCGCCAAATTTTCTCCTAATTATACATAGTATAAAACGATAACATCGATCACGAGTTTTAATATAATTGGATAAAGCTGCTTACCATTTTTCAAAGCACAGCGAAATTCGAATGTTGTAGATTGTCAAAATTTATCGCGGCCATGAATTTCTCAATAATGAATTTCATTGTCTGCTATTAATACTGCATACACACGATTCCCAAAGATTGTTGTATTAATAATTAGAAATAGGCAAAATTCAAACGCACGCAATAAGACAGTTGAATTATTGTTTAACAGACATGTAGATACAACGATCTAATAGAACCTGTTGTACAGAATATATAAATAATGCAGCAACTATACAGGAGTATAGCTTGACCTGATTATTATTATTCCTTAATTTAAATCCTTTTTAACCACATTAAAATAAAATCGCCAACTTTATCTGTTAGTTGAAAACTCCACGTAATCCCCTGCAGTCAATCGTAAATTAGGACATATAATTAACCTACACTCAATTTTAGTCATTGAACAAACGTCAATTCATACTTAATATTATGAGAAAAGAAACTCAAATATATACGCTCAAGCGAACGGGAAAAATATTTCACTGGGTTGGATACCCTCAACCCTCTTGTCACGCCATTGATTGCAAGGTTCGCCAACCACTCTTGACTTGTGCCCTTACTACGTCGGCGCGTTTTTTTTTTCTTTATTTTTTACGTGACCTCGCATTTAATTATTGCAACGCAAGCGTCGCAAAAAAAAATAATACTTTTTTTTTCAAGTACTATACATACATTAACACGCGAATTTATACAGAGAAAAAAAGAACCGAGATTCGAGGGTAGCGATAATTTGAAAAATAGTACTCCTACGAATTATTTTCACAAATCTTTATGAATTTCGAATTAAAAAATCTATAATTGAATATAGGAACGAATTAATGATATCTATTATGAAATATTATCTAAGATAGAAATGAATTGATTTATTACATACAATAATTTGTTTTGATATTTTTATTATGTCAATAAGTAAATAATAAAACGTGTAAGTTATGGTAAATTTTTACAGAAAAAAGAAAATGATAACATTTATAGCTTGGATTTCTCTTAAAAGATAATATTCTTATAATATATATATATACTTATATTTAGTATTAATTTTACAGACGAGATTTACAAACTAAGCTCTACTACTTATTATTAATAATCATATATTCATAATTCATTGATTTTACACATTCTTATTCCATCCGCTAAAGAATTAGTCTAGATGTATTATAGATAAAACATATATTAAAGTGCCTGGTGATAATGAAAGAAAAATAACAATATCATAGTTGGCAATTTATGACAATCATTTGGCATGAAACTTTGTACCCCAAGAGTGACGAAATGAAAACAATAAGAGAACCAAGAAAAAGAATGAGAAAGAAGAAAAAAATCTATAGCTGAGTTTTCATACAGAATCTCACAACCGATATGAAAGTGTTTCTTTTTTTCGTCTTCTTCTTCTAAACGCATAAAGATTGAAAAATAAACATAATGTTGAAAATCAGGATTACTTTTTATTCAAATGTATATTTCACACATTATTATGCAAAGTATAAAGATAAAGAATGCCACCCTCATTTGTATTCACACCGTTAAAATATATTTATGTCTGTATTTATGTATATGTATATTGTGTTAAAAAAAGAAATAATAAAAGCAGCCAATTTCTGAAGCTACCTTGTTGTAAAATATAGGAACATTCCATATATTACGTTATGATGCTACTTCTTGAAAAAAGATATAAATAAAAATTATTTCATCATTATACGCCTATATATATTTACTAATATTATCTTAGTTATATTTACAATAGCCTATATGCAATTAGGTACAGATGTTTTCTGACCAAAGTCTCTATATTATGATACAGCCTACACATAATAATAGATGCATCCTCGAGATATTTTCATAACAAATAATAATCATCAGTAATAAGTCAATAGCTTAAAACAGAACTCATAAATTTATAGGTATATATGATTTGTATAGTTACGATAACTCTACCAAAGAGTATATACTCGATTGAAAGTCAACAACAATAATTCATAAAATATGAATCTTTTTCAGCCTTTGAATAATGATTTTGTTTTAAGGTATTAAAACATATAGGTGTATGTACTACTAGAATCGATATACAATATATATGTATAAAAATTGCAGACATCCTCTTTAGTTTAGTTATAGTACTAAAAAATGTGTGCAGTATTTAGATGTTCAATTAATAATAAACTTTACCTACTTACAATGTTATACTTTAGATTAAAATATATACCTGATTCCACGAGTTTGAAGGGTGATTAAAAAGAGTTAATGTAATGTGTAACATGGTTACAATAATGAATATACAACAATGAATCAATATGTGTAGTTAGGTATTGTAAGTTTCCATTTCCATTTACCATTCACCATTCACCATTTCCACTCACCACATTCCTGACTAGTGTTGAGTGAGCTAATGGTATTTCATACAACATATTATATAAATTCAATGAGAACTAAAAAGCATCGTCGATTGAATGACTATTAATTTCTGTTTTTTGTATCGCATAGACTAAATTTGATGGTCAAACTCATAGATGATTCATGAAAAAAGTGTTTCTCGAGTATCAACAGAAAGTCAACAGTTATCACCTATTAGATATTTGAAATGAGATATACAAAATTTGCAACACTAGCCGGGAAGTGACGCCAGGGTTAGTTGAATAGCTCATCTTTCAACAGTTAGTTCATATAATATAGTAATAATAATAATAATATAATAGTAGTAAAGCAAATAAAGGTATGCTAAAGATAATATTTTCGAATCGCAATCATTCCATACATGAAATAAAACGAGGAAAATAATTAATCAATCAACTTGAAAAGTAGTCAACGAATTATTCTGTCAAAGTATGTAACAAAATCTTTTCCTCCTCTGTGTACGCGTCAAATGTCCCCCAAATGTATAACTACGTATGGTACTGGTGTTCAGTAAATAGTCCAAAATTTTCAAAGATAAGGAGAATTCGTGGATATTCACAGGACCACTGAACACCACCGTGTGAAAAGAATCTGTGCCAGTGAGTGTGTTTTGAATAGCAAAGATCAGACGATCTACAAGTATGATTCCGTTTGTATAATCCAACATGAACCTCTGAACCTGGCATCAGATTTGTACACTTTGATAATCGGTGAATTTTTGCGCAAGCACCATTGATCGAATAATTCTTGGATAGGTTGCCGCCAGTGGGGAACATCGCTTTGAAATACTTTGAACAGGAAATATTTAATGAAAATGTGATTGCATTTGGCAAACAATATTTTTTATACATGGAAAAAAATGAAGAAGATACAAGTGCCCGGGTATCCACATTTGTTTTATCTTAATAATTCCGAATTTCTCAGTATGGAAAGAAAACAGTGCCTCACTTCAATGTTCATTGTAACATCGAAAATATGCAGAAGAAGAGTTAAGAGATGTTTTTTTTTTTTTTTTGATTTTATTACGTTTGGCGTTAAATAATATTGGATTGTCCCAACCGTCTTGAGCCGAGCTATTCGTCATTTTCGCGCTTGGTATGTATGGTGTTGCACCGTGAATATCAGTGTCGGTCAAAAAGTGTGTATTCCGATTCAGGTATTAATGAAAAATTGCACTTACGTTACGATTGTTCCCCATTGGCACATAGAGCAATATAGTACAGAAGATGGTTGTTGTGCTATCCAGCTAAAGCTATTATACAGAAAAACTAACTACATACTAGACTCCTTGGTAGTAAGAGACTCATTGTTGTGGTCCATGCGTATCAATGTTGATGAATTAAGATTCATTGTTCTACCAAGTGTGACGACTCGTTCCATAACACATGACGCGGATAGTCTAGCTTCAGCGTCATGATCCCAGCACTCTTCCATTGTGTCGCAAAGCGCTAAGAGACCCTGTGAAAAAAGAACAAAAAAGTAAAAACGCGAAAAACACAATCAAGACCGTAAAAAGAAATCATTAGATATTATCAGACTAATTACCGGGTGCTTTCGCCACGTCTCTAATATGAGGGGGCGCTCTTTTTTCACGACTACACTCTCCTGCATGTCTTCCAATGTCGGATGTAGACCAACTTCTTCTTCGAATGGAAGTCTATAGTCTCCGATGGGGCCCTGTTGACCGTGCAATTAATTATAGTTCAGTTTTGGGAGGGATTATAGACTGAGGGAAGAACATTGACCAAATACAATTCGGGGCAAGGCTATTTTATGAGCTGCTTTCTATAATCCTTACGTCTTGCGTTGTGCATCTTGACGCCAATTCCCACAACACTAATCCGCAGGCGTACATATCAATTCGTAGAAAAGAATCACGAGTGAAGTTGATCGCACCTTCCAGTACCTCCGGCGCCATGTAACGCCTAGTTCCGACCTGCAAATGTATACAGATTCGTATGAGTATGACTGTTTCTTCTCCCCACATGGAAGATGAATCATTTCGAAGAACGAGCTTCTGAATAGTTCACAGTTATATTGTAAAATTCATACTATCTCTACCTGTCCGTGCGTATCGCCGCATGGCTTTCCTGGATGAAATATCAGAGCCAAGCCAAAGTCGGCTATGCAGGCACTCATGTCAGCCTTGAGAAGCACGTTTTTGGATTTGAAATCTCGATGCGCAACCGCCGGCTTGTATCCGTCGGCTTTATTAGCCGGGATTTCCTCGTGCAGATGCATCAGGCCTCTGAGAAAATGAATATTCATTATTCAATTGAAACTTGAAGACAATAATAGAACGTTTTTAGTCGTTGAAAAACGGTGAATACCCATCCGCATTAATTAAACTTTGAATAACACGTTCTTTAGATCATTACCTTGCCATTGATTCGGCAATTTTGCACATCTCAGGCCATGAGACAATGTTGGCTTTCAGGTAGTCGCATAGAGATCCTTTCTCATGGTAGGCCGTTATCAACCAAAACTCAGCCTGCAGATTGTCCCCTCGTTTCTCAACGCCGATGTATCTAAGTATGTCTTCATGATCCATATGCGCGAGTTTAAATATCTCCTGCTCGGACTGCCAGGACTGTTTGTCTTGTATAGGAAATACTTTGACAGCGACGACATCGTTTTTAAGCTGTGCTTTCCACACAGCTCCGAAACGACCCCTAGCCTTGATCTCCAAAAGTTGAATCGGGCGTAATCCCAGATTTGGGGAAGGTTGGGGCAGAGGGAGAGGCTCCAACGTCGGTACCTGACAATATACCAAAATATCAAAGTTACAAGACTGGTAAATTTTTTCATTCAACATCCGACCAAAAGACGTGAACTTACCTCGTTGAAATAAGCAAGCTTACGATGTCGATAAAACCAGTACAAACTCAGCAAGATTAGAACAAGCAACAACATCGGAATTAAAACCGATATTACGATAGTTATCACTTGCTCTTCTGTATTTGGAACAGGTTCGCCTGCTAGAATAATAAATGAATGAAAATATCTGGCAAACATAATGGGAAAACTAGAAAAGTTGTGAACTGCTATCCTCAATTACTATTCACGGAATGAATTCGTGCTCACGTTTATCTGGGTCTCCTTCGCTAGGTGGAGGAGGCTGGGTAGGATCCCATGTATAGTTTTGGTTGCACATATCCCCATCGCAGCAGCAAAATAAAAGCTTCTTTCGTTCGGTGCTCCTCTCAACGCACTGTGATTTGTCGTAGCAGTCTTTGTTATCCAAGAAGCATCCCTGTTCGAAAAAGGTGAAGGAATGATGTCAGAGGAGATTGGCAGCTTTTATTTTGCCAAAATGAAGACCTAGAACTAGGAATCAAATGCAAACCTTCAACTTGATGCTTGTTTGTCCGGTAGTATCGTTTCTGTGCCAAAGTACGTAGCAATGATTCCGCTTGTCAGGTTCGTGCGGACTGCATTCCTCTTGTGAAAAACAGCCCTGCTGTGGCTCTGCGCACATCGAGTCGTTGTAATACTCGCAATGGGACACCCCTTTGATATCATGAGCCGCTGTGGTTCCTGTAAACATCGATGAATGAATCGAATCAATTTTACTCGACTTAGAGTCTCGGGGGATGTTCCGGAGTAGTAAAGATGTGTTTTGAAGAAAAGAGAACAAGAATCAAAGATGATGGTAACAATGGAGTTTAATTACTGCTTAACCTCTGAGTGGAGCAAAAAAAAAAATCAAGAGAAAAGAAAAATAGTTATTTCTATGCAACTTTGATTATGGGTTTGTGTGGGACGAGCTGATGACTTTTTGCTGGAAAGTATGAAATAATTGACCGATTGGTAAAGAGCGGTGGTTTATTTATATATTTTTGTGGATACGGTAGATCGGAATTTGTTTTATTATTGTAATAGTAAGTTTCTGAAGATGTGTAATACGTGTGGATATAATCGTACCTAGTAAGCCTAGAAGGAGGCATGGGATTATCATTAAATACGGAGGCATGATGATGATCGCGTATCAGAGAAGCATAACCGTAATTTTTCGTCTATTAGCTATTAAGCAATTTGGAGTAATTCACCCGTCGACACATTTCTCTCACTCGACAAACCGCGCACAACACAGCCTCATGTCATGTTTTTTATATCCACAAGAATGCACGGAAACTAAACTCCTTCCAATACTTGTCTTTAATCTCCTGTCGATACTATCCGGTTATAAGTAACGATCGAACTCCTCGTTTGATAAATTTTTAACGAAATTCGAAAAGATGGTTAATTCTTGTGATTATTATAAAAATATCAACGAAATACACGCGAGTGATATTAGACAACTGTTCTCACATGACGCCGTTGTTTGGGGAAGGTCGTGCGCAAGCAGTCCATAGATAATAACCACTCGCATAGATAATGACCGCAGAAGACATCTTGATAGTGTTGGAAATATACAAACCGAGTCGCTCTGGTCGTCGTAACAAAAATATGTGGACGTTTATAAAACTGTTCAAGTTTTATAGTCTCGGGCTTATGTTTTACAAAAAGATATCACGTTCGGCACTCCGGACTCCAGTCGTTCGCCAATTCTCGAGTTTATTAAGACTGTGAAAATTATTTATTACTTACATTAGAATTTGAAAGAAGTTTGAGAATCGTTGAACGAGTGACTCAGCCGACGTTTTATCGGTTTGAATGCTTGGTATACACGGATAGCTAAATAAAATAATTGACACTCGCGTAAACCTGATTACAACTTGCTGGTAGTATTTGAATGATTATCAATAATGGAAACTGTCAAAGCTGACACAAAGCCGCGAGCAATTGTTCTTGGAGGTAACAACGAGTCATTTTCGATAAATCGAAGCGCGAATAACTAATACGCGTGAAAATATACACATATATCCATACATACGTATATACTCTCGTAAAATTCTCGCATTTAAAAACTTCATTTTCTTATCAACTTTGCGTAGGATGTGGTTTTATCGGGCGGAACCTTGTGGAATATCTACTGGATAACGAGCTGGTATCTTACGTCCGAGTTGTCGATAAGGTACCACCGCAAACTGCATGGCTTAACGAGAAACATCAAAAGATATTCGAGCATCCCTTGCTTGAATTTAGAAGTGCTAACCTTATTAACCTAGGTACGTCTTGTCTTATGCTATACTGCACTCCTTGCCTAGTTAAACCATGCTCAATTAAAACAACCTTTTGTCGTGTGAATCTACTTTCGTTTTTTGTCTATCTTCAAAGATATCCTTGTTTTTTATAATACTGAGATAAGGAAAAAACAGATTTCCTATGGATTGCGCTAATCAATTTCAAATCCTACTAATGTTTGCTTAAAGCGAAACAGAATTTATGAATCGAGAAATATAGTCACAAATAAAAATTCCCGGTTGTATTATTTTCATGTAAAAAAAAAAAACAAATATTTAGCTTCCTGCGAAAGCGCGTTCTCCGGGGATCAGGAGATAAACATTGTGTTCAATTGCGCCGGAGAAACAAAGTATGGTCAAACCGACCCTGTTTACAAAGAAGGAATCCACAAATTGAGTATAAACTGCGCAGAGCAAGCGGCTAAACTCGGAGTTGAAAGATATGTTGAAATTTCGTCCGGACATCTATGCTCTTCTGAAAAGGTAATCGAGAGATCAATCTAATTTGATAAATTTATCACCATGTACTACTTCGTCACTTCTATCAATGTCTCTGGAGAGTCAAGGTTCTGGGAGAAATTTGATAAGTTTTATAAGAATCAGGCTGTCTTCATAATCCGCTAGTTTATTTATTCTTTCCCGGTCTTATCTTACTAAAGCTTTTACGGTCGTTGAATCATTACAATCAACCGAGTGCATTGTAACCGATATTTCAGGCGGCGCATAAAGAGGACGATCCAGTAGACCCTTGGACGTTCATAGCCAAGTATAAAATCCAAGTTGAAGATGACCTGAAGAATATACCAGGATTGAAATACACCATTCTTAGACCAGCGATTATCTATGGACCTGGAGACAGGCATAGCTTAGGTAATAAGAGATCTAAGAGAGCCAGGAGATCCGGGAGATCTGGAAATGGCTGAGACTGTACTTATTCTATGTTTGAATTACCTACTTCGAAATTAAATTTATAACTTACAGCACCCCGCCTCGTTGTCGGTGCCGTTTACAAACATTTAGGTGAAATGATGAAGCTCTTATGGGGGCCGAATCTCAGGATGAACACGGTACATGTGAGAGACGTTGTGAGAGCTATGTGGCATGTCACTCGTCGGCCCGACACTGTTGGCCAGACTTATAATGTGGTAGACGAGTCAGAATCCACCCAAGGTTCGATCAGTGCTCTAGTTTCGGAATTATTCAACATAAATCATGACTACTGGGGTACTGCTTTGTCAACTTTAGCCAAGGTAGAAGAAAACTGAATGTATGATCAGTATTTTTAATACATTGTTCGATTGCAACCTACATAATGATTTGAAATTCTATACAGACTGACATGACCACCGTCGTCGAAGAAGTAAATGACAAGCATATGAGTCCTTGGGCAGAGGCTTGCAGCAAAGATGGAGTAGAAAACAGCCCGCTATCTCCTTACATCGACAAAGAGCTACTTTACAATAAACACTTGTACTTACAACCTGGGAAGTTGTCGTCTACCACAGAGTTTACTTATCTCTACCCGAAACTTACAAAGGAATCTTTGAAAGAGGTTTGTTCCAGAGTTTCTGAGACATGTGTGATATTATAAATTGTGTTGGCCGTAACAATTCGCATTTAATTGAACGATCCAATCTTGCAGGTCGTCGATGATTACGTTGCTATGAAGATATTTCCACATTCCTTAGTTCTGTGATGAGTGCTACTTAGAATTTCCTCCGACAATTCGTGGGATCTTAATGATGGATAAATAATTCCTCAAGCCGAAGCATTTCACACTGTGTGCCTAATGTTAAAGATAACATTAACGTATTGTGGTAAATATATTTAAACTAGGCCTGTGCACTTTTGTACAATTAACTTCGAGTGATTATATTATTGATTAAGCCTACAGCCATATGTGATAAAAATTAAGAAAAAGAAAGAAAGTAAGAAAAAAAGAGAGAAAAGAAAATTAAAAATAGTAGCATATGTACTTAATTTTACTTTAGCCTACTTTACAAAGTAATTTGTTATGAATTTATTATAATGTAGAGTACTAGTCAACGCGGATTAAAGGCTGTTTGAATGAATTGGAAAAATATTCACGTTGGCACGTACGAAAATCAATATGAAGTTTTAAATCGTGTCCAAAATAACTGGCAACCCATTGAAGTTTATAAATGTTGTTATTTATTTATAAACCGTTTGTTCATTGCGCCATTTCTTAACGTGCCTATAATTTTCGTGTGAATTTTTTTCAACGAGTATAAGACTCTATTAGACAGTGCCAAAGTTTTGATAGTATGTATACGTACTTATGTATGAATTCGAGGATTGATACGAACTGCGTCAAAGGAAGAATCAAGATTATAATTGCATATAACGTTACTCTTTTTCTAAGTACATTCTCTTCCGATTATGACGAATATAATTAGAATTAGTAAATCGAGAATAGATGTACTGGACCCAGAAGATGCCTTATCCTCAGCATCTGTTCTTACGTCGATTTCTATTTGATTTTTAAAAAATATATTTCTAGGTTTTTTTTTAAATCCTGAATGAATTAGGAATTCTTGCACCCAGGTGCGTATGTTTTGGATTGGTCCGGGAATTCGATTAATAATTAGTTAATTCATTAGCGTAATTATTCCGTTTCTTAACCAATACTATATCTACTAGAGTATAAATA
Organism: Rhogogaster chlorosoma; assembly: GCA_944452935.1. Taxonomy (NCBI): domain Eukaryota; kingdom Metazoa; phylum Arthropoda; class Insecta; order Hymenoptera; family Tenthredinidae; genus Rhogogaster; species Rhogogaster chlorosoma. The sequence goes on from OX101804.1 coordinate 22,100,998, forward strand.
TCTCAAAGTAGAAAGAAAAATTAGAGAAATAAATATCCGTTGCAATAGTAGTCTATTCGCTAGGTGAATTGGAACTTCAATTAAATGTGTGTACATAGTATACACTTAGTTATACACTGATATAATAATTAATGATACGCCTAATTACACTTTTACATAGTTAAGCTAGGATTGTTGAATATGCATTTTTGGAGTCACACTATCGAATGCTGTTTTGCAATGGTATACCGAATCAATGTATACACTGACTAATATTTGAATAAAATTCATAATCTATCATAGCTTACATCACAATATTGAATTGTTCTTATTTTCAACAACGACACCCTTCTTCACAGGATGTAGATTCTAGACGGCTAAAAAATAATTTTGTAATCTTCGAAACATCTTTGAATAGACAATCTTGAATGAAAACATTCCCAATGTGTTGCCTTAATTTTATTCAATCATCGTTACAACAATATGCTGCGTACAGAAAGGTCAACAATATTATTAAACATCTTGTGTATCCATATTAATCTTAATACTATTAAACAATAGGATTATAATTCTATTCAATTAATTATATTTAATATATTAAAATATATACTTTTAATATTTTTCCATAGGTAATAATATATGTATGCATGTATGTATGTATGTATGTATCTATGTGTGTATGTATGTATATATACCTATATACAATCGTGTTAAGTATTTACAAAGTAACTGCACCTTAAATTGGTATAATTACAAAACACAATCAACTATCATATAAAATGAACATATGTAATGATATTTATGAAAAATAAATTACAAACATTTATATAGTAATTAATAGTTAATGTAATTAATAGTAGTAATACTACTTTAAAATTACTTTTATATCATTGGGGTGGAAACAACAAAAGAAGAAGAAAATAATTATAAATGAAACAAATTATTTATCCTTAATTCATATTGTAAAAACGTTCATATGTGAGGTATGTAAAACGGTATAAATATAAATAATAGTAGGTAGTAGGTACGGTGGTTAAGTTAAAGTTAAGTAATGAAAGTCACCCTAGAGAGCAACCTCTACTGAGTTATATTCATTTTAATGGGGTCGCCTACGTCACAGCTTTTCAATCGTCGGTGCGGAATGATATTTCTTCTGTATACACCGCCTCAGCCACACTTATCATACTTCCGACAAGAGTACAAGATTCCATAATATAATATCTTTAGTAAAATTCTAAACGCAAGACGCCAGGTGTGAAAATAAATTCTGAGAATAGTTATGTCAACACAATTCTGCGACTTTTTTTTCAATTATTGCTTAGTTTGTAGAGTCGGGGCAAAAACTGTACATGGCAACCCCATAATATCTGGTTCAACGTCATACCTAAAGTTTATCACATCCACGTTTCTATTCGAAAATATTACAAGATTCCTGGAGTCTTGATCAAGTTAATAATTGTAATGGAAATCGTTATTTATATAAGTTTTATTTTCAAACGTTTTCGGCCACAAGGCAGACCGGTGTCCCAGGAAATATAACACGGGCAACGCCCACTTTTGGGACTACATATTTCAATCTTATACGGTATCTAATAAAGGTCTTTCACTCGCTTGAAGAGTTGTAACAAACAGATTTTGGACTATCGGATGTCCTGAACTGGTTATGAATCTGTGTAGCTAAATAAACTTATTACAGTAGTTTTGGTAAGCGTAAATTGTTTATCCACAGATAACAACCAACTATTGCCGCCTTTCTAATTGAAAGAAGAAAAGGAAATCCAAGGGGTTTTCGAAAGATTAAATCTGCAACTCTAAATAAACGTTATTCACTAATCTGAATATTGTGTTGCCGTTTGAAGAAAAATAATATCAGGTATTACAATTGCAAACAACGTTGCCGAACATAGAGAGAAAGCAATAGTCAGCAGCTACGGTAAACCGTACACAATCATGTGCATTTTCTGTGTCTTTGTCTATTCGTTGCAGAAATGTGACTTCTTCTTGGTATTTATTCGTTTATTTCTTGTATCAAAGATACTAAATAATATTTTTACACTCAAGATGAATCCAATAGCGGTAATTAATAAATTGATGAGGCGTTGGCGCAGAAAAATTTAAAATGCACTCTGTAATCTGTGACTAGAGTATCTGACTAATACATTTATTATTTGATTTTGTATTTGTTACGTAGTACATAAATATATTACGTATGGCGGAAATGAATAGATCTGAAGGTAAATTGAGAATATAATCGTATGCTGAGAACAGTGAGATATTAAACATGTGCAAAACTTTCATGAGTTTAGAGAAAAAGGAAACTTCTGCAACGAATAAAATTATATCGATGAATATTATTTGGAACTTCGGATCCGAATCAGTTGACTTTTATTTCTATTATGGAAATAATAGTAACATTTATTTATACGTGAATAAAAACCAGAGGTATAGGTATATATATATAATTATGTATATATGCATATACTAGATTCGTAGAACTGTGCGAGATATTGAATTGAATTTGGAATAGCATATAACAAACTCTGATGAGCGCCAGAGAACTAGATTATACCGAGAATGTCGAAATGCTATATGCAGAATTTTCATATTACATCACCGGGTCCGAATTAGTTGGAGCAATTTTTTTCCTCTGTTACAGTTTCATGACTGCGATTTACATAATATCCAAGCACTGACTTAAATTCATGTAATATCATCGTGTCTATAATCTTGCATGGTTCTAAGAAGGAGGAATAAATGCCAGAAGTTATCTTCTCGTTTGTTAATCGATTTTATACTATATCAGATTTCATGCATTCCTATCAGCTACAATTATTGCATAGTTCGTGTTGATAATATCTAGAACATTATTGAATGTATGAAGTAATAAATAACAGTTTAATAATGGAGGTACAGCAATAACATTGACATGCCTACATCTCACTTTAAACGATAAAACTTAGTCTATCAGGTACTGTGTTGGGTTGTTCTGTCATGGTAACATACACCATTCTGTATGAGTGTCGTGTTTGACTGTATGTCTTTTGTATTTGAAAAATGGTTTATTTCTTTTATTCAAAAACAGTGTAAAGTTACTATTAGAGAATAATAACAGAATGAATCGGTGGCTCGTTTGAGTTATAAATCAGAAACAAAGAAAGAAAAGAAAGAAAAAGAAAAAGAAAAAGAAAAAAAAAAAAAAAAACACACACACACACACACAAGTAGCAAACTGCACGTGTTATAAATATAAAAACCGATAATGTTTTATAGTATGTATATAAATGATTGTAAACACTCGAGTACAAATAGTGTAAAACACTCAGCACTTGTTACTTCTTACTTATTCGCTTATACATACGTATATTACGTGTTACTTTTTAGCTTTGTGAAAATGTTGGCAAGCTAATCCTTAAGTTTAAAGGAATATGCAAATTGGTGAAGTCATAATGAACTAATGAGATTCTGATCGCTAGGCTAAATGGTCCTATTTTTTTCATGTTCTTTATACAAAATTTTCGATCTTCATTTACAAGGAAAAACAAAATCTATAAAACATTGTCGTTTAAATCCTACATTGATTATACAATTAAGCGTATGAATTCTTTGTATAGTGTAGCGAGTCATCCAGAAGCAGCTGGTATAAGTATGAGATTTATACAAATTTGCCAAAAATAATCAATCGATTATACTCTTGAAAATTCGGTTCCAATTATAACAATATTAACCTTTGAGCCAGATACGATGCAACTTTGTCGGATGAATACCATTGCACTAAGATCGCATTTCCTATGTACTGAAATGCGACTATTACTCGAACAATGGTATAAGCATCTTAATTTTTGTTAAAATAGCAAAAACTTAGTATGCAGTGAGCAATTTCTGGATTATTCTAAATAGTTTCCAATCTAAGATGTAAATTGTGCGGCAATGTAAATATCAATCAAAGAGAGTTAAACAATAGATAGAAAGATGAAGCGAACATAATATCTGATAGTTAAAACAGCTGCTTATTTATTACAGAGGGAATAATAAGTTTTAACCTATTACTGTTAGCCCGCACTGAGCCTCGAATAACTCTATTCTTGAAGTAACGCGTAAGAAAACAAGTTACCACATAGAATAGTAATTAGCCCCTTTTACTATAAATGAGGATTGAAAAGTCCATCTTCAGTCCGTAAGTTTACAACGTTAGCTAGAAGTATTGTATGAAATTTGTTTCAAATCCGTGTCTGAAACTCTTCTAAAAGAAAAAAAGAAAAAGAAAAAAAAAGATTCAGTCTTAGTGGATACCATAGTCTTTTTTTCGAAATCAAGAAACGACGATGTGTCAGTTCTTAAAATAAAATCTAAGCGTAAGAGTGTACTTAGGAATGCTAATGGAATGACTGCATAACTAGATATTATTCTTACTGCTATTCGGTTGCCGGGCGAGTAATAATTTCGAACAAAACGATTATTGTACCAATAATTATCTAGGCCCGAGATTGCGAGGATACACAAAAAAACATGAGAGAATCCTAACAATTTCTCTTCCGAATGGTATAAGAAGAAAAGAAAAAGAAAAAAAGACTAAAATTAAATCGGATAAAGGTAAATAGTAACGAGTACATTCACATTTAATAACTATAACATAAACATTAGTCATGAATGTGTATTTTTGTCAAAAACTATCATCGAGTTTGAACGAATAATTTCCTAATCGAGTGCAGAACGGTGGTTTTTTTCATTAATGAGCAAATACCATGTGGTGAAGATCATTTCGCATGATCGATATCAAAAAGTATGTATGTATGTATGTATGTATGTATGTGAAGCTGTGAGTTCAGCTGATTAAAATGTCAACTTGTGATCTCATTATGGTGACTGGTCGGTAACACACCTATGATAATTGAATAATATTTACATAGCCAGTACTATAGTAACTCAGGCACCCATTTACTTAAATATTTCATTTGTACATTACTAAATATCGTTCCTCTTTTCACCTCGTAACTCAACTCAACGTCGTTAGTATCATTTCAAACGCGGTTGCCTATAGTCGTGTACTTCTCATCTCACCATATCCCCGATGCTCTCGCATGCATTACATCGATTAGTCACCAGATCAGCGGCGATTTTAAATCATCATAATTACTACCTGGTGTACCCCAGCAGCACGGAATACATCGACTTCCATATTGTAAGGTATTCTCACCCGTTAGGACCGATTACAGGAACTGTGGTCGACGCCGGTTGCCCGAGGGACGACAAACTCTCGGAGAGTTCTAGATTGTTGTTCAAACTGCTGCCGCTGCTAGCCGCGGTATAGTTTAAAGTTGTCAGTTGGGTGCCGTCTAATTCTTGTTCAGGTAACTGGTTTGAGCCGGTGCTGCTTCTCGGTTTGTACTTTGAATCAGATCGAAATAAATTCTAACTATCATTCCAGGTCTGATATCAAGGACTGTTCTGGTCATCCCGAAAAAAAAAAAAAATTGAATCTCTCTGGGAAGGATCTAGACTGTTCTAAAGTCGCCTTTATAATACCTGGAGATTTTCACTAATGTTGAGGTCTTTGCTGTCGCCATTCAAGCCCCAAGTTGTGAGAAGCGGTTCCTTCAGAAACGGTTCGGCAACGCCGTTAGCTCGGGGATCCTATAACAGTAATAAATAATGTGTTACGACTCCAGGAATCTCTGAGATCTTTCGCAACCATATTTTAGATCTCTGTATATACGTGAGGATTCGTTGTCTTAGGTGAGGGCGGACAGAGGATCGCTAATTCAACTTCGTTCGTGACCACAGCCGTAGGTAAGTGTTGGCCAGTTGACACGGAATTCCTCTCAAGACAGCAACCGTTTCTGTTTCTCAATATCACCCGGTCTTTCAACGACTGAGAACTTTCTCTTGGCGATTGTATGTTCTCCCATTTTTTTCTACAGTATATACTGCTCAGACAGATTATTATGCAGCAAGTGCTTATGCTGACACCGACGATTATTCCTGTAAAAGTAATACCGTCGAACATCAGTTCTCCCTTATCTAGCAGTTTCTCTATTCGCGTTAAAACTTCCCCAACTTACCAAGACTCTGATCCGACACCGGTTTAGAAGGTTGATTGTTCCCGTGCAACGTGTCCGTTAAATTCTTAGGTGCGACACCAGTAAAGATCATTATTCTCTTGGAAGGTTTGCCGTACCCCGCATTATTTGCAGCTCTAACTTCGACAAAGTACAGCGTGCTATAAGCGAGTCCTGGCAGATTAGCAGTCGTGTTTATCCCAGGGACGGTTAAATTCGTCCATTGTTTCGAAGGCGTCGTTAAAGGACTGCTTATATAAGACACAGTATAGTTGCGTATTACTCCGTTCAATTCACTCGGCTGTTTCCAATCGATGCGAACCCCGGTAGAGTCTGATGGGAACGAGCCTACGTCGAGGACCGGACCTGGAACTATTACCGAAAGTTAAGTCCGGGTGAAATAATGGCAGGAATTCAGTCGGGCGATGTAAGACCGAAAATTTGTACAATTCCTCACCATCCTCGTCTGTCTGACACTCTATAGTTTCACTGTACAGATTCCCATGTTTGCTGGTATTGGTGAGTACTCTGACTTTGAATTGATAGATGGTATAAGGTTTCAAATGACGAAATGTGATCGTCGCATTGGTCCTGTAAAATAATTCAAGCGAGGAATGAAAACTGTGTCTGCTAAACACATTTCGACCCGCATAATTTCCTTCGGATTTACTCACGTCTTGCGACAATCGCTCGGTTCTGAATCAGTCGAGTGTACAGCCTTGCAACAAACCTCGTAGCACTCGTCCATGTTGCAGGGTCTAGCCGACCAAGATACTTTTATAGATGTAGAAGAATCGGCAACTCCCTCGAGATCGGTCAGGGCATAATCTGCGCGGATAACGAATGGAACTAAATATTGTAAACAAATTCAAGTTCGCGACGTTATTGAACTGATTTACTTATTAACTGACCATCCATGGGCCTCTTATAGTCCAGCTGCCGCAAAAGACATACGTCCGGTTCCCTAGAAGTGATCATACACAATCCTATCCCATATGAGATGTCAGCTGCTGTGAAAGTGAAAAGTGAGGAATACATTTGATGATATAGTGATAAAATTTTGTGTTCATTGTACAGATGGAGATAGATATTTACCAAGTTCTGTAAATAGGTATTCCGTACATTTCGGGGCTAGTGAAATAACGAACAACTTCTTTCCCGCTTCATTCTGATAATACAATTCCCAGGAGTCGAAATTCTTCTCGTGCAAAGCTGCTCCGTGTTTCATTTTCCACACGACCTTTATTTTCAGTGCAATTAAAAACGACCGATTAGCTTGTTTTCATCAAACTTTTCATAATCATCAACTTCTCCCAACTCACTACTGACCTTGATCGTTGATGCGTCAACATTTATAACATCGAGATTCACCAGTTTGGAGAGCGGAGATTGGCTGTAATTGGCCAAAGGCATTACCACCTCCGTCCAGTTGAATAGTGAATCGCTAACATTGGGCCAGCCTTGTTTAGTGCGAGCCAGTACCCGAACCTCGTAAAGTGTTCCAGGAGTCAAATCTGTCGAATTGCATACGTAATAGTCTCTGATGAAATACATGGCGCAGTTTCAAGTGACTGTATCAAATCGTCGACTTGCCATTGATAGTGTATCGGTTCAGGGTTGATGAAAGATTGCGAACTTTGGTGAAAGGATTATCTTTAGGCCTCCACTGTAACTTGTATTCGACGACGTAGCCTCTCGCCTCTTTTCTGTTAAGCGGTATCCACGACACATTGAGTTTAGTACTGCTAATCGGCTCAGCAGTCACCGTCGGAGCAGCTATAGGAACTGAACAACAATAAAGTGTGAAAGTTACCAATTAGATTAAATTACTGCTATCAAACTTGTTCCAAATATTTAAGGCTGCCATTATTTCTTCCCATACCACTTGCTGCAGTAGAACACTGTACGGTGGCCGATTGGTTGCTAGCCGCCTGTGAACTCCAGTTCCTTGCATACATTGAATAATTAGTGAACGGCTCGAGCGACTTGACTTCAAATGATGACGAGTTTTCGTCAGCTAATTCGGTGTTCTCTCGAGATCCCGGTTCTGGAAAGGGATAAGTAGTGGTGAAACTACGGAGTCCGAATGACCGAATCTTGCAATACCTACCCATGACAGCATAGTGAACAGTAATCCACGAGGCACTATTAGAGGATGATACTGTCTGTGGCATTTTCCAATACAACAAGATTCTGTCCGTCGATACAGCTCGGCAATGCAAAGATGTAGGTGGGGGAGGGCTTTGAGGTAGATAAGTGATCTGCAGGCGAGCAGCGGCCCATATTTCACCGGCAGGATTTACAGCAACGCACTGATATACACCAGAATCATCAGGAATGGTCGATGAGATTATTAAATGCATCTTGTTGTCGCCCTTCATATACGTTCCGATTCGAGCTGTAATTCAATATGCAATACGGGGACTTAAGCGAGAGAAATTATACCAGATGTAAATTTACCAAAATAACTTACGGTCTGTAGCCAGGTGCTCCGAATCCTTAAGCCAGTGAATTTTAGGCGTAGGACGTCCTCGAGCCTGGCATTCAAACCTGACCGATTTTCCACTGCATTGTGCTTGGTTAACAGGTTTCTTAACAAACGATGGCAGTATGAGAACATTTAGAGTGATGCTCTGCAAGAAGATAGATATCGGCACTAAATTATTTTAAGTCATGCTTGTAGGTGGGTATTTTTATTCCGTTCATCATGAAAGTTCGTAAGTCCGTTAAATACCGTCGTCAATAATTTATACCTGAGTTTGCAACGTTTTTCCATGACTATTTACAGAACATTGATAATCCCCCGCGTCTGCGACGGTGATATTGTTTAGACTTAAAACTGCCACACTGTTCGTTGAATTGAAAAGAAGACGAGGTTTTTCGATAGCAGCACCATCTGAAAATAGTTCAATCCCTCAGTTATTGTGATTAGTTATTCTATCATCGATTGTTGAGGAGTTGAGGATAATTCGCGTTGGGATAAGTAAAATACATTTGATGGTTTTATTTCTTTACCTTCTTGTTGAGAAGTGAAAGTCCATATTACCAGAGAAGGAAAACCCGACGAGGCACAAACTAGCGTAAGATTCGACCCGTTAATAAGATGATAACTGTATGAAATTTGTGGAAAGAGAAAAGTAGGTACAGTCGATTTTGCCGCTTTATTTATCGGGTCAACGCTGAGTTTTGCTTCTTTGCTTTTTCTGGTCTTTTTTTTTGAATACTCGTTAGTCGCTACGCATCTGAAAGTAACAATTCATAAATAGGCATCGAATCAGGAATTCAAAGTAATCAATAAGCCTACTGCAACACGCAACCAGGGAATACAATTAGGGATAACTTTTTACCTGTATTGACCAGCATCAGATGGCTTCGTTGCATTAATATATAGAACACCTGGTGATACCATGAAGTATCTGAAAAAATATACTCCAAATTAACTCCCAGATCTGTTCAAGCAGTTTAAAGACGAATGAAACCAAAAGCTCTGATTCCCACAGTACCATTGTAACCTATTACTGAGTGGAAAGATGGAAATTAAAAATTAACTCGTATCAGTAAGTCTGCTTACTTTGTCTTATAGTCGAATGGTAGTGTCTTTTTATCAAGTTCCCAAGTGATGTTCAGCTGAGATGGAATGCTGTCAATGGAACAAGATAGCCTGGCGACTTCCCCCTGGTGCACAGCAACATTTTGAGGCGATTTATTGAACCCGCGAGACAAATCTGTAAGAGTGATCGGTGGTTTGTTTAAAATTGAATAACCTAGTAGTCAATTATCTCAAGTACGAAAATACTCTTACAAGGAATCTGTACTTTGGCAGTTGTGGATCTTAGCGATCCGACATTATTTCTTACTACGCAATGGTACGACTCTGGACCCTGACGTTTATCAATTGCATTAATCTTCCTCCCTTTATCTTCGTGCTTTCTTCCCATCTGAAAAACGAAAGATTCGATGAAGATAACAGATTGAAAATGAAATTCCCAGCCCTAGTTTTCTCTCTCAATCAACATACCCTGAACACCAGTTTACCCCTGGCTGTTGTATTGCATTGAATTGCACCGCACGGAGGTGCGGCAGTACCGTTTCTAAACCATGAGACGGTCTGATCAGGTCCGGCAGTGCATTCGAGAATCGCATCCCTCTTCCACTCGACAAGAACATTCCCACTAGGCTGGGTCTCCAGTCTAATACCTAACTCTTCGCTCACTTCGTACTCAGAATATTCAGATTTCGAAACGTTCAGACCTCCGACACCGCCGCAAACTTCTTTTAACCCTGAAAAAAATATTGCTGTACGAAGTTTGCCAGGTTCCATGTTTCCGGATTCTGATACTATTGTAAGGTGAAATAACATGAAATTGCTGTTAAAATGAAATTTATTGAGAAAATTGCGGACTGTTTAAACACTGCTGGTAATTAAATGAAGAGAAAAGTAGATTTGATGCGTAAAAAGGCTGGATTTCTTTGTGATTAGAAACCAGTTTTTGAATCGATTTTACGATGTGTATTGTTGAGGATAGGCGGTCATTGACGGACAGTGTAAGGCGTGTATGCGTAATGGTTAGGGTACGCGGTGTGGACGTAATTGTATGTAAAAGTATGTAATAACAAAAGTATAAACAGAGTTAGGATGAGAATGACGCACCTGCGAGACAGGCGGGTCTTAGCACTTCTGTAAACAAGATGCTGAGAATGAATACTCTCGCCGCCATATATCAACACTCATTGGCACTGGTTTCACTGACAAATTTTTTCCGAAATACGCCGCGTAAATACGAAGAAGCACCTCCTTCGTTGGAATCTCCTTTGCCGCATGTTCGACATAATAATCTACAGAGCTGACTGGCTACTCGCGAATGAAGCAGTGCCGATTTAACGAATGCCGAACTCCATAACCCCGACGTCGTAGTGTTTTCTGTTATTTACGTTACCGTGAATTAACACTGAGCTAGAATATCTACGGGAGGGGATTGAAAATCGCCGAATAAAAACTACCGAAAATATCTACTCGCTCACTTTATTATGAAAGAGAAAGAAGCGCTTTTATTTTCTCTTAATACGCAAAGTGCGCATCTTTCGTCGTTTCTATCTCCTCTCACTTTCTCTTTCGCATACTCCCTCTCTCTCGCTCCTGCTCTTTTGCTGGCTCAGAGCTTTCGTCTTCTCTCTCGCGCTCTCGTGTTCCTCGCTTTTTTGTCCTTTTGTGTCTTTAGTCGAAACTCCGCAACGTCGTAATACCAGCGATTTAATGCGAGATAATAGAAAAATTCAAAACAGCGCCTTGGCGCAAGGATTTTTATTGAACTAAAAACATGTTAAAATATAATTTTACAATAATTTCATTGATCATTCCGTAGGAGCTGAGCTGTGACGAGTCCTTTTTCTTCGTAGTCCATTGTCTAACTTTTCCTATAAACAGCTTCTCGCGATGTTCCCCATCTCGTTTACGATATACTCGATGATTTCACAGCGCGATTCTTCTGTGATGAAAAAATTTCTGACAGCGACGCGCACGCTCTAAAAAACCTAACAAACCTAACCTGCAAGTTTTGTCGTCAATATTTGAAATCGTCCTAATATGGCGCAACAAGAGATTGATACGGACTGTGAGAAGATGCAGAGTTTTCACGACAAAAATATAGACTTGGAAAATTATAGAAAATTAATTAAATCGTACCTAGACTTGGTGAGCTCACGAAATGTTGGACTAAACATCCCTAACCTAAAAATCTCATAATCAACGTATGTAATAATATTCGCCGATTTTTTCCAACTCTCAGCATTTATACAGCGCAGCTTTATTCTGGGCGGACAAAGTCGTGTCTTTAAGTAACGAAAATCCCAAAGATATATGCACTCTTGCTCAATGCATGTTTCTTATGAAGCAGTACCATCGAGCTGCTCATCTGATCAGAAGTCGCGGTCTCGAAAAGGTTTGTAATATATACAATATACATACAACCAGGGCGAAATGGAATTCGATAATATTTCCGAGATCAGAAAATTCTGAAAAGCCCTAACAGATTACTTTCAATGTTTAAATATCAAGCCAATCATGGTATCACGCTTTCAGACAGACATAATGTGTCATTATCTAGCGGTAAGGTGTTTGTTGGAGGCGAAAGAATTCACCGAAGCTCTACAAGTGATTCGAGAGTTGGAGAAATGCATAAACATCTCCCAATCTGGCGTCAGTTTCAACAGTCAAGCAGACATACTCGAAGGAGCCCCGAGAAACGTGAGTTCAGACGCTGTTACAGATAGTTTAATCCCATTCGTCGATCAATGTTTGAAAATTCAATCGCAGGTACAAAGTTCGATACTTTATTGCAAGGGAAGAGTACACGAGGCGACAGACAACAGAGCTGATGCCTCTGATTGTTACAAACAAGCACTGCAATGCGACGTTTATTCCTATCAAGCATTCGAAGCTCTGGTTCAAAACCAAATGCTCTCTGCTTCCGAGGGTAAAGATTTTTCTTCAAGATCGTATGGAGATTTTATTAAAAACCTCTTCCCCCTCTGCCACCTCTCTATAGTTTTAAGAATTTATTCCTGTCGCAGAGAAAGAGCTTTTAGAATCCTTGCCGATAGCGGAACAGTGTTCGAGCGGGGAAGCCAAGCTGTTGCGATTATTGTACGAAAGTAAATTAAAAAAGTATCAATCGCCAGCTGAAAAAGAGCCTCTGCTGTGCTGCGGAGTGCAGGGAGTCCTGGTGACCGATCGATTGATGGATAACTTAGATATGGAAGTTTCTAGAGCTGAAAGACTGTATTATAACTGTGATTATCAACAATGTTTTAGTCTTACTGAAAGGTTTGCATTAATTTAATTATTTTTTATATTTTCAAACTGATTAGATATTGTCTTCAATTTTTGGATTAATTCTTGAAAATATTCACAGGATTCTTAAGAAAGATCCTTACCACAGCACGTGCCTACCGGTGCATGTTGCTTGCTTGGTTGAATTGAAGAAAGCCAATGGTGAGAAATGTTATTCATTTACTACTCCGCTTGAATTTTATGAATTATATATATTAAACAATAATAACAATAATATCAATTCATGGTTTTCAGCACTCTTTTACCTAGCGCATAAGTTAGTAGATTTGTATCCGGACATGGCGTTGGCTTGGTTTGCAGTTGGCTGCTACTATTACGTGATAGGTAAAAAAACGTAGCTTCGAAATGAATCTAAAGTAGAAAAAGTGAAACATTTTTCACGACTCTTATATCGTGAATTATCCTCAATTCCCTATAATATTGCCCATTAATCACAGTGAAACGAACCTCGACTCGATTTGAATCTATAATAAAACTATTCTTTCGATTAACAGGCAAGAGCGATCCGGCACGGAGATATTTGGCTAAAGCCACAGCCTTAGATCGACTTTTCGGTCCTGCGTGGCTGGCATATGGTCACTCATTTGCTGTAGAAAATGAACACGACCAAGCAATGGCTGCGTACTTCAAAGCCTCGCAATTAATGAAAGGCTGTCATCTTCCCTTGCTGTATATCGGACTGGAATGTGGCCTGACGAACAACGTCAGACTAGCCGACAAATTTTTCCAACAAGCGCAAGGAATAGCCCCTGACGATCCGTTCGTTATACACGAAATGGCTGTAATATCTTTCCAAAATTCGGAGTAAGTCGAAGTTTCAGGACTGGAATCGTTCTGTTTCTTGCTTCAACTTGTTCTCGCGTTACTATTCACCATCTTTACGATGATTACAGTTACAAATCTGCCGAACAGCAGTTCAAAGAAGCTATGAAAAAGATACGAGGCGACTTACAAGCTGTGATACTGCCCAGCAAATGGGAGGCGCTGCTCAACAACCTAGGTCACACTTGCAGAAAGATGAAGAAATACGACGAGGCATTGGACTACCACCAGCAGGTGAACTAGAAATGCTTCTGTAAGGATTCGGCGATTTTATATCTTCGAAAACGTCGTTTTAGGCTCTGGTGTTGAACCCGTTGAATCCATCGACGTATTCGGCGATAGGATTCGTTCACGCGCTGCGGGGAACGACTCAGGAAGCTGTGGACGCCTTTCACAGATCTTTAGGGCTTCGCAGAGATGATACCTTCACTACGACAATGCTTGGATATGTGATGGAACAGTTAATTGATGAGGTGCCGCCATATCCGGGTGAGGAACTGATCTATGAATGATTCCTCTTGATCGGAGTAAGATATGATTTGTCTGATTTGAATCGTTCCTTACAGACGCGCCGGAGGAAATACCGAAATACAAATTTCCCGAAGTGAGGATAAACGTGGGAGGTGGAGAACCCTCGGAAAACACAAGAGCCCCCCCCGCCCAGGATCTGAACATAGACGCGTTGAGGGTGAATCTTTTTGGTTCTGGTTGGGGTGAAGACTCTGCTAAATCGGAGGACGAATCTTTGGGGAAAGTTGAAATAGCTAGGGACAGAGTAGTCGTGAATTATTCGAACAGTGATATGAGTTCGGAAGTTGAAATGCTGGATTCGTCCACCGCGCATATAGAGTATAAATAAATAATTAATGAACTTTTTCCCGATCTGAAAACTTGTCCAAGGTTCAGACAAGAGGAACCAGGAATATGAGAAGAAATTGTGAAAGCAGTGCGATGAACGGCTCCGAAAAAATCATCTTTCGACGATATTTTCGGGCTGAAACCCTGTCCTAATTCTCGATAAAGTCGATTGGTATTAAAGACGACTATAGACACAGCCGTACAGATTCCAGTATAATAAATAATGTATCCCTACATACTATTCAAGCTATTGGAAAGTAAAATATTTTTAAGAAATTTAAACTTATTTTTGTTTTCATCTCTGGATTATTTTTTTAACGGTTTATTCAAACCCCGGAAATTATATCTTACAGGATTGTAACTAGGATAATAGTATTCTGTAATTGAGTCAGTGAGATGGAGATTTAAAAAAGAAAAACACTGTTACGCAATTTAATCATGAAAAATTTTATAGATAATGTTGTACTCGGAAATCGAATTATCGTATTGAATCGAAAGATCGTAAATAAATAGTGAAGCTCGTCATGTCGCGCAAATTGTTGTATGGTGTATTTCCCCTGATTTCTTTTCAGTTCATCAGTCAATTCAGAAAGTGTAAAATATTTATGACATTTGACGCTGTATTTTGTGCTATAAAAAAATGCACAGCAAATATATAATCGCAATTCGCTACCTTCGGAAGTTCTTGTTTCGGAACCTAAAACCCTGAAACCTATGTCTTCTTCATCTTCTTACGAAGCTTTGATCGTAATATTTGTCGTTGACTTGTGCAGAATAATTCGTTTAAATATTTGCAAAAATTTGAAATCCCGCGCCCTGGAAGATTTGCGCGACATATTAAATCGTGACGTAACTACCGGAAAGTGGGGGAGCGTGTGGGGCGTTACGACGAGGGTTTCGCGGGGGTGAGACCGGGGTGTTCGCCGGTCCGTCGCGTGGCGACTACGCCTAAGAAGATCGTGCGTGGTAGACGAAAAGTATTCAATTCAGTTTGCCGAGCGAAGCAACGTGGGGAAGAATGGACGTTGCGTCTATTAAACCTAGAAAATAATATAGTCGTTAAATAATATAACGATATCGTGATAATAACGGCATAATTTCGCTTGACAAAATAATATTATAGTTTATAAAATAAAATTGATGATTGATTATATTATTTAAAACTAAATATACACACCCGTAATAAATGAAATATCAACTAACGGCGGGATTTTAACGTGACATTAATTTATATATTAATTTATTATATTATTATTTCGTAAATTGTTATCAAATTTTCGTATTTAAAATTTGGCCCCCCCGGACTTGAGCCACCCTAAATATATATACAATAAATCAATTTCCATTTCATCAATTCTTGCTATAAAAGAGAGGAATAATATATTGTCTTTGAATTTTCTTTACTTATATTTCTCTCTACTCTATATAATTATATTCTTCATCGAACTATATCATTACTATCGGCGCATAAACTACACCCGGTTGTAGTGTGCCGGATAAGATTGCCAAGAAATAAAAAGAACACAAGAATCTGGTGCAGCCGAGTCGATATACCATGCCCACCCTACTGCAACAGGTAAGATGATAATTGATTTGATATTTAACACATTAGTTAGCAGATGTAGTGAAAAAAACTTGCAATTGTCAAAAGATGGGTTAAACAATAAGGGTGACGCAGAACTATCTACGAAATGTATTTATACTTCATTATTCTTTATTTCTTTCATTACAATTGTTCCAAAATCCATACGTCGCGATGATTTCCCGATTCGGAACGAACGAGTTCGTGTCATACGATGTTGTCTGCGATCTATCCACGTGCAAAACACGTTGCAACATTCGCGATTCCGCATATTATATTTCGTATACGTAATGTCTGCATGCGCAGTAAGAAGTCTCATTATTCCTTCCGTTTCTATATTTTAATCTTATTCCTCGTTTATCATTTATTCTCTTTGCTGCATTGCGATGATTCCTAATTCTTCTATACGCATATATAATTACATATACCTATATCCCACTTTTCTTTCCGATATATTTTGCTCTTGAAATCTTTTACACGCGCATAGGTGTATCCATAATCGTATAGGTAGATATATATATGCGCGTGTGTGTGTGTGTGTGTGTTGATTCGCAGCTACGTGTCTCTCTGTACGAAACGGGTAATGTTTGAATTTTTTTCCCCTTTTCCATTCTATTGTCTCTAAATTTCTCGCAAATTTAGCCATACGACGACGGGTGACGTTAATGTTTGTAAATATCTGGTTATACCGATAAACTATCAATGATATAACATATTGTGTGCGTACTTTTCCCCCCACGCACCTTATTATCACCATTCTTGTCATATCTACATTAGTAGAATTTAACTTTGCCATAGGTCTGTTAATTAATCTACGCAAGCATCTGTACACGATTCGTTTTTTATTATTATAATTTTTTTTTTTTAATTTATTTGTTTATTGTTTTCCGGTTATATTTCTCGTACCTTCTATAGCCACGGGTGATAATATTGTTCTATGCTGATAAACAAAGCTGCGCGTGCCGGCGCAAGTTTAAACACGCGATTGGACGGTATATATACACAAATAAGTAAATTGATGAATTGTATATATGTTAATTAAAATCAACTTTAGATTTTTTCTTACTACGATATGATATAAAGTCACGTAACGTTCTGTGAATAGTGTGATTCGGGGAGAATATAGAACTGATGAAATATAAAAAAAAAATATTTGTTTGTTTCTAATATATAACGGGTATATATAAATGTATTTGTCGTATTATACTTACAATGACTCTTTCAGAATTTGAAATTCTATAGCCAGGTATAATATATATATATATACATAGATAGATACATGTTATGTACCGATTTCTGGGAAACCTTATCCCCGTTGAATAATAAATATGAAACCTGTAGGTACAAGTCAAACCTATGATAATAATGATCATAATATATTTTTCACCTCTCTAAGTACTGTATACGAGATACAGGTATAGGTATTATGTTTTTGTGTTTTTCAATGGCTTTCCTAGAACCTTAGGTCCACAACAATTATTGTTTCGGAACCTGAGTACCTTATTTGCTCCCTTCGATTATGTTTTCGTTCTTTCTATTGTCAAAACGGTTACTACACGGTATAGTATCATCAATAGAAACTCTACAGTCTCACACCGAAGCATCAAAAAAGAGGAGAAAAAAAAAAGTACATATTGTTCCGCGGATATAATACCGTATATCGGTAATTAACTACGAGCATCAACAATTCATTTCCATATAATAAGGGTCGAAAGAATATTTTTATTTTAGCCAATATATCTTTCAATTCACAAATATCGAGCTTATAATCGTTGACGCACTTATTCCGATCGCTCGATAAATAATTACACTTGAATCAGCTGTATCAATGCTTATAAAAATTTACCAAATAGATTCTAAATTTCGATCACTAATCATTGATGCAATTATATATAATTATATTGTTTGGTAAATTATGGACGTAATTGTTAATCAAATATTCCGCGAAATGGTTCAACTAGATTGCACTGACCTTGACAGATTGAGATGACTAAGAGGCACGCAGCTCCGAAGTGCTCCATTTCTTCAACGTCTTTAATGATTTTTACTTTTCCTCTCCTTTGGTTGTATCTTCTGACATTGACAATGAGTACAAGATCGTATAATGCAAGATAGAGCCAGAACGTGAAAAGTTTCGAGATCTCTGGTATGTGCAAAGCATTTCAGACGACTGTGGGGTCGAGGCTAAAGTGTGCACTATCCGCTGTGACGAGTTGACACAAAGTGACGAAAAATCTTATCAATGTCACCGGAATTGCATAGATCAAAGTTAGACACGCAGGCAAGAACGCGCAGTATATCAAATTCGCCGGAATCTGGATGTGACAAAAGCATTCATTCGATTATCACGAGTGTCGGGATACGCGTATCATTCGGACTTTGGCAACTGCTATAAAATCTCAACAAGCGATCTCCTCTCCACTTTTCTCTAATATTCATGTTTTCGTTTTGTTCTCAAACCGCAGATTGATCACTACATCGTCACGTGTTGCGTGACATAAAATCTTTCGATGATTTATGTTACCAAATAGGATTTTCATACTCTCAAATTTGATCCTTGACCCTAGAGATTTCAAGCCTATATTATTTTTTTATTACGTTGGATAGTCAATTCCGGAGTTATTTTCACGATATTATGACGAAGCATGAATGATAAAAAAAAATACAGGAATGACAATATATATAATGTATGTAACAAGAGAAAGGAAAATTAGGAAATGAAAAAAAATATTTTAATTTAAAATACTAAATTTCGGACGTATCGATTATTATTACAGCTTGGACGCTCGTGCGAAACCGTATGTGGAAGCAATTCGGAAAGTGAGACTCAATCTCATAGCCATCAACAACAACAACAGCAACATCAACAGCAACAACAACAGCAACAACGTGAACGCGAAAGAGAAAGAGAAAGAGAAAGAGAACGAGAACACCTCCATCAGTTGCAGTCAATTAGCAGTCTGCTTCTAGATCTTCCTTCTGCTTCTTCCGGTCCATATATTTCCAATCATGCCCGTGACGGATCCTGCCTACAAACACCCAGGGGATCTCTCACCGACGGTGAGCATTGTTTATATATATATATATATATGATTAATATCTATAATATAGAACTCGCCGAGTCTTAATGCCGCACGGAGTCGAAACATCAATCATATATTTCGCGTGATATACCTAGTCGAATGAGAGTGAATATGTCAGATATGCAAAGAGAAGCAGGAAATAATAAGAAAGAAGAAAATCTAGAGTATAGTATAAGATAGAATGCGTATATTTTATCGGAGTGGCAGATCCGCGAGGGGAACGAGGATGTAGTCAGGCTGAGCCGATGTTCTTCTTAATGCGAAGATCGAAGAAATTATCCGCCCCGTCAGATCCGATGCCAAAATTGAATGGATCGATACGAAATGGAGAGTTTCTTCTTTCAGCTTTTATTCAGCTATATGCGCCTCTTCTAGCCACTCAGAGATTGCCTATATCTCTTCCGCGATTCTGCGGGTTTTTAATCGCGTCTATTCGCGAAACTTATAATTTATCATAAACTTGCGGGGGTGCAGGGGTTGAAGTTTCGAATTTTAAAAGTAGATCCGAAAAGTGAAATTTCCGAATTTAAGTATTATCGATTCACAGTTTTTAGACAGAGTATTTCCCCGAAAGTCTACGTATAGCCGGTTTAAAAAACTTCCAAACGAAGAACACAGGAGGTTCAAAATTCCAAAGGCTATAAATATGCGAAAGACCAAACCTCCGGAACTTGAAATTCACCAATGTATTCATTCAGTGTTCAATAACTCGGCTGTATTGATCGTATCGAAACCAACAAGTGCTCAAATGAGTTGCCTCGAGATGTGCAATTTGAAAAAAAAAAAAAAAGATTCAAATGTGTTTCAGCAAAGAGGGATTTTCTGGGTTTTCGGAGTTTTTATAGTTGTCTGCATTTTTCAACTTTTCTGAAAATTTGAATTCGTCCAAAAAAAAAAAAAAAACTACTATGGGCATTTCGAAAGCGTATTTTATTCGCTCGCGAATCCATTCACCTCAACGTCTGCTGCAGCTCTGTGCGCGGATATTGCAGATTAAATCTTGCTGGTCTTTGCCGTCTTCTATTCGGACGTTATGTAGCGGTGCAGGCAATAACGATTTTCGTTCCCGCCACTCATATCTGCGGTCACGAATTAGAACGAATTATAAAACTTTGAATTTTTCATATTAACCCATAACGATTATTTTCAGTCTACATATTCGTTAGCCCTCTGTTGCATAAATATCTTTCACTTAACGATCACCCCGTAGCATATAATTGCGCGACGAAAGCCTCCTAAAGATAAATCAGCGACTTGAAGTAACTAGGCGCATAGTCGAGACAGTTATTCGGATAATATGTGGATTTCGAGTGTGTTTGTTACCGTCGTTTGTCTCCGGCATGTTATACTAGCTGTATAGTTATACCGCGTATACCTACATTGCGAAAACTCAGACGCGATTCGAAGTATTAAATATAAAATATAAATCTTACATCGCACCGGTTAGGATTAACTAATTATAATAACTAACGTATCAAAGTTATCGTTTATCTCATCGATCGCATAAAATTTGCACCCAAGGCGATATGTCGATCTCCGATCTATTCGGGCTTGGATTACCCCGAGGATCATTGATGGGTGGTAACGGCGCGGGTACTGGCATCGGCGGGGGCGAGAACGGCGGTGGTGGAGGAGGACAAACTGCGATAGGATCACCCGGAGGATATCGCAACCATCAGCAGTATCACAATACTCCATCACTCCACAGCCAGACGGGCCATCGCCTTTACCAGGTTGGTGAATATTCATTATTATCGTCATTATTAATATTGGTATTAGTATGTCATATGTACAGTTCAATTTTCAACGTTATTATAAAAATATGCATAATGATCATCGATTATCCCCCATATTCGTAAATCTCAGCGAGCACTCCGCTCGTGAGAGTTTTGTTGAAAAATTCAACCTACCGAAAGCATTCGTATTGGGAGAAGTTTGCCGAAAAAATTAACACAGTTACAGGCATCGTTATAATAAATAATCAATAGATTTTATATTAAAAAAAAAAAAAAATACGTAAAGATATCGTATAGATATAATTGACAAGTGATCAGCTGTTTGGCCGTAGATCTATGACAACCAAAAACAGAATCATAACAATCGTAGTAGATGAGGCCGATTTCAGCTACTCTACACCCGCCACGCGATGTTCGATGTATGAAAATAAATTTCGAGCATATGATACCTAGTTTGTCTGAAATTTTAATCTCTGTTCGGTTTTATCGATCTTGCGGATTGATTAATAATTCTTTCAGTTCGGAGATAATGAATAATTACTGAAGTATTGTTCTGTAATTCAATTTGATAAGAGATCAAATACATTTCTATTTCTATTATGTTTGTAAATTGAAGAAAGAAGAATTTCATTTGGTACAGTACCACAAATCCTTTCTACCACGTTCTCAGTTTAGGGTATATACCTACGCGTACATAGGTGTAGATTACACGCGTAATGCGATAGTGTACGTATATCGGTATATACCTATATTTATGTTTTTCTTGGCATCGAGTAGATGTTGCACATTAGGTTGCAATAAAAATGTCAAATGTGAAATAGCCAGTATTGTAGTTGCATAGAAGAACCCGCGCTTTACTGCTGCCAATGCAATAACCAGAACAATGATCATCCCCATTGGAGATACTCCAGGGTCGCTTCTGATCCTTTATTTCACATCTTACGTTACAGTCTGCCGTTATATTTCTTCTTTTCCACCCTTCTCCCAGTTTTCTATACTATCTCCGCTTTTTCATTATTTGCCGGAAGCAAAAATGAATGAAAAAAAACAAAGAAAGAAAGTCTACTGGAGAAATTTTCCATTGCGCATTTACTTATTCAAAGGATTATTACGACTTGTGGCTATCCAACGAGAAAGCTAGTTTTGTCTCGTGCAATTAACGCGGAATCCGCGTTAACATTTTTCCTACTCCATAAGTCGAGGGCGTATAATATACGCAGGCATTCGGCATGCGTATAAAAGTATATATGTGGATTATAGTAACTCATATTATATGGTACGGGAGATAATAGAATTGTTCGATCGGATTGCGTTCAAACGCCCACTTTACGTAATACGATCATACACGTATCATTATGTGTATGGCATACGTGTCCGTTGCATTTTTATTTCATAACTAGGAGCCTTATATCGTAACTGCTCGTAATCATTCGTAAAAAGGCGAATGCTGCGAGTGTATAATCTTGAAATGTGTATCGCAACGTTTTCATTCGGGAAATAATATGCTGCGGGGTAAAATTAATGATTTCCCGAAATTCGCACGCCTAATAAGTTTACAATCTACAGTAGCGTGAGCGGATATGCGGTCACTCTGATATTCGTTATTGTGGAACCAAAAAGTTATACAGAAAAGCGAATATAAGAATGTACATATAATGAATACGAAATAAATTCCGATACAAGATAGTCTTTCGTAGAAAACGATCACGACTCAATGAGCTACTGCGTATTATAGCGCGATACATAGCGAAGGAAATGTTCGCGTAAGGCAGAAACCATCAGCATACGATGCATAAAATAATAAATTACGCATACCGTGACGCGTCGTATTATCCGACCTCCTCGGTCCCTAGCTATGAGCCAAGAATTCTCAGCCCTGAGCCAAAGAGCTCGATCGGAAACAGACGAGAAAATTTCGCCTCAATATTGCTCCCAGGGATACATATGCCTTATATTATATCATACGTCGTATGCGAACGACGAATTTATACAACCACGCGGTAATTTATCTTTACGGTATCTTGTAACATTAAGTCTGAACAGTTCTCATCGACTATAGGTTTAACAGAAAGACGCGATTACAATATTGGATTCATAATTCTTATGGTATTTCACTGAATTATTCTATCATTTTTATACACTTCAATTCAGTAGTTTCAAAGATATACACACATCCGTATACTCATTATTTCCATATTTTTATTTTATCTATCAACCCAGCCGTTTCCGCTGTAGGATATTCACCGCGGAAAAAAATTTACGCTCATTCTTATAATTAGCGGCGAATTTTTTTCTTTTTCAATTTTTATTCAATTAACTCGTATAAAATCTCTAACTATTCTATGAACGTACGTGAACGATTCACAAATCGTTATAATTATGATAAGCACGCATCGTTTATCATAATCAATGAAAATACACACTCAATTCCCCCCCCCCCCCCCCCCTTTTTTTTTTATGAATTCATTCAAAAACTGGTAATACGAACTAAAATTTTTTCCTCTGTTGGCCTCAGTACGAAGATGGACATGGATACTGTCCAACTACATCTTCTCTGGACATGCCAGGCTCTCCCAGCTCTGTAAATACTCCAGGTAGCCCATCGACTCCTGGTAGTGTCTATTCCAATCCATATACTTACGCCACAGCTGCGAGCAACAGTAACAGCACCCACACGACTCCGTCGCTGAACAATCGTATGCAGCTGCAACAAATGGGTTCTCCTCCATCTCCCATTCACTCACAGTATTATGGAAGACCGATACGTGGCTCTCCGTCTTACAGGTCAGTGGCAAATGCAGATCATTATTCTATTCATTGTTTGATAATCTTCAACAAGTCGATAAAAAACACGAGATTTTCTTTCATCATTCAAGTCTAGCTGGAAGTAAACGAATTCTTTTCTATGTTTCAGCGACTGCGGAAGCCCAACTTTAGAATATACTCCCATGATGGGGTATAGCGGATCTCGGTCTAATTCTCCAGCAGATTCTGAAACCAGTGGTGTCAGCAGTATGGATGGATCGCTGTCCGACATTATGGTATGATATGTCTTTTACTGATAATTGACGCTCTAGCAAAGTCATATCTTTTTGTAACTGAAGAATATTCATTATCCATCCGCTGAATTATGTTTCAGAATTGCTTGTCTATGAACCCTGGGCAACATCCTTGCTATCCGCCAACCTTGAGTTCTTTAATGTCACCCGAAGCAGATCTGAGCTCTGGTGGAAGGGCGGCTGCCTATCAGCGCATGGCTGCAAAAAAGTATTTGCCATCTCCCCATCAGCAGCAACAGTCTGCTCTTCATCACCACCATTCTCATAATCATATTCGTAATCATCAATACGTACAAAATCAAACCAGAAATTATCTCAGCTCACTTTTGAGCTCCGAAAAGAACTGCTGCCTGACTGGCAACTCACATGTTATGCCTGGGAATCCTTCTGGTCAAAATACCGCGGAACAGCAAACCTCGCTTGATCGGGCTGCGAGATTTCACCGTAACGCTGCCTGTGAGTGCTTCTATGAATTTTATGTATTGGAATTTTTAGCTATCATCATTAGGGTGTTTAAAAAAAAATATATGTTTATTCTTTTTCCTTGCAAACAGGTTCAAAAGTTTCATTTAGGTATAAAAATACGCCTGTTAAAAATTGAACTCTTAATATTAACATTCTTCTGATTTTTATAACTAGCTATCATCATATTTCTGTTTATTTTATTAGCAATCTTTCTCTTCATCTTCGTTTAATTCGTCTTTTTTCCTCATTCTTCAGCTCTGTACGATGCAACTTGTACTTGGAGCGGTCTCCTGCCACAACGCACCCAAAAGCCGCTGGGTTATTCCTCAAAAGTATTTCTGGGCGGAGTACCCTGGGATATCACCGAGTCCCTGCTGATCTCAACATTCAAACAGTTCGGTCAGATCCGTGTCGAATGGCCGGGTAAAGAGCCTTCCACTACTCAACCAAAGGGATACGTCTACGTGATATTTGAGTCGGAGAAACAGGCACGTTGAATATTGACCTGTTAAATTATTTCAATCATTTCTAGATGTGAAAAATAATCGTGTATCGTCGGTTTCTTAGGTAAAGGCACTTCTAGCTGCCTGCACCCACGATTTCACAAATGGAGGCAGTTGGTACTACAAGATTTCGTCCAAACGTACCAAGGGAAAAGAGGCGAGTTCCCCCAGACTTTTGCACGCACCAAATCTCCATATCTTTGGCCGACGATATTTTACTCTTTGCGTTTAATTTGAATAGGTCGAAGTCATTCCTTGGGTATTGAACGACAGCAACTACGTGAAATCTTCCTCCCAGAAATTGGATCCACAAAAGACTGTATTCGTAGGAGCACTCCACGGTATGTTGACCGCTGAAGGGCTTGCCAAGATAATGAACGATCTCTTCGAGGAAGTAATCTACGCAGGTAATTAACCAGATTCTCAAAACTGATCTCATTCTCTGCTATATTTTTTAAACCTGTTGAAATTCATTGATCATATAATTCTACAATCCGTTCCTGCAGGCATCGATACCGACAAATACAAGTATCCGATCGGATCTGCTAGAGTGACTTTCAATAGCACACGTTCCTACTTCAAAGCTATCACCGCTGCCTTCATAGAGATAAAAACCGCAAAGTTTACCAAGAAGGTATACTATCCGCAGTTGAAAAAAATTTAAATTGATGAAAAAGAAAGAGAAAAGAAATTTATGAAATTTCTACATAATATCTCTGCAAGGATATATTTTAATATTTTATACAATCATTTTTTCTTCTGGTCACAGGTTCAAGTTGATCCATATCTCGAGGATTCGTTGTGTTCGGGATGTTCCGTTCAACAGGGACCTTACTTCTGTCGCGAATTGGTAATCACATTCAAAGCTGTTACATCAACGTCAATGTTCGTATGTGTGAATCTGATCTCTCGATTGGCTATAATTTCTGTTCTCAGATCTGCTTCAGGTACTACTGCCGCAGCTGCTGGCAATGGCAGCACGCAATGGAGTCCATGAGATATCACGAGCCTCGTATGCGAAGTTCAAAGACCAATCAAGTTGTAGGACTATCGCCAGGTGTTGGTATGAATAATGCAGGATCTCGTACTCCGAGCAGCCCAGCGATATAATAATAGCTGCCGAAGAAAACTCGCAATTATCTTCCCAGTTGATTTTTATTATTCTTTTTTTACTTATTTTTTTTTTTTTCTTTTCTTTTTCTCTCTCATTCCTGCCCCTTCCTCCTCCTCCTCTCCCCCTCCCCCCGACCTTCTTCTTCGGACTAGAGTTATTTAAAACGGACTTGATTGTGCCGATTATTTTCTATATGGTGGCATATTCAGTTTTACCGTAGGGCTGCGGGCAGCTTGTCTGACCCGATGATATCACGGCAGACATAAGCTGGTTGGCATAAACGCAATTAGTTTTTGTTCATGTTATTATTATTATTATTATTAGATGATTATAAAGCGGTTAATATTTGTAACGAGTAATACGTTCGATAGTTCCTATATAGGTAGATGATGCGCGATGTATTATTATTATTAACGCATTATTTGTTCGTTGAAACGAAAGATTTTTTATTTAGTATGTTTATTTAGAGACTGGTTTCTCTTGTTACCACTTTTTAACTGAGAGGGTATCGATGGTACACGATATTAATAAAACATATGTTTAGATTTTCTGTGAAAATAATTATCTGTATCAGGCCGGGGTATGTACGTGTGCTGCAGCTAAGCCCCCAGCCATCTGCGTTAAATATTTGATTGAAAAGTAAAAGAAATGCGGGCCCCGAAAACTTTTAGTGACAATATTTTTTTACAAGATATAATGATGATGTTCGTGGTTTAAAAAACTACTACTACTAATTATATTGTCATATAATTAACCAACTTTATAAATAATAATTAGCACATAATTGTTATAATCTCTCTAACTTCTTTATGTTTTTTTTTTTTTAGTTTTTTTTTTAGTTTTTTTTTTTTAATTAATGAAATCACAAAGAAAAGAACAAATACTATTACATACACGATGTTATAATTACAATTAATTATTATTCTTTTAACGAGATTCGAAATTATTAGACAAGTGCCATTGTTAATTTTTGATGCCAGCTAGCTCGAGCTGTGGCATTAGTTGTTGAGATGTAGCGGCCACGTGCGTATCTTAAATAGTATAAAGCTATGCTATTTCTCGTTATACCACCGAGGCCCGCAATCTGTTTTTCCTTCTATTAGCGATAATTACTCATTGAAATTATTGCCTTCTGTTGTAGTTTTACATTAGATTGTACAGTGTAGGGGTGAAAACAATGATACGCCCACTGTAGCCATAACTTATATTGTTAATCGGAGCCAAAGCTGCTTGCCAGCGCTCAATGGACTGTTTAACTGTTGACGAAATGGAAAAGTACATGGTCTACGATTCTGGAGCGGATTGTAGTGAATTGATTCCGTTTTTATTTTTTGTTACCTTCATAATGATGATGATGATGATCTTGCCTTCTTTTTTTTTTTTTCTTGCAAATAGATTTCTAAACTCTCAATGTTTTCTAATGTTTTGATACGATTTTGTTAAATGTATTAAATTCATATTTTGCAGATATTTAGTTGCTATCATTTTCCATACTTTTCACCTTATCCCATATATATTTCACAATTGTGGTGGTGGTTCTCAATTTTTTTTTTTTTTTCCATTTCTATTTCTTTGTCTTTGTCTTTTTCCTTACATTTCCAATGCTTTCCAATTTTATCTCTTCATTCGTCGACAATAGTCGAGACGTTTCCATTCCCTTGTTTAGTTTATATTTCTTTTTCTTTTTCTTTATCACTAATTCCGACAAACTATATGCACCCATGGCCGTGCACGACGTGTAGATTGCAAGGAGATCGAACGAATCTTTTTGACGATGATTCAAGCAATATTTTTAGTCAAAGCTTTAATGGGATAAAAAAAAAAAGTACCAATAAGCCTTACGCCGACAAAACATTGGCTTAAATTAAGAGTATGTAAACAAACGCGTAAAAAAAGATTTCTCGCGTAAAATTGCCTTTTATTTTATTGCCTTTTTTTTTTAACTTCTATCTTTCCTTCCGAATTTATGGGCAAACTTAGAAACCAAACAATGAACTGGCGAACGACCAATCCTAGATTACTTTTGGTGCATAAGATATAATCAGTATTACAAGGATAATAAATATATGCTACCGTAGACTAGCAATATACCTAATAACGATAAGATTGATAAATATAATAATATATACCAAAGTAAATTATTAAGTATATGATAATATTAAATAATAAATATATACTATCTTATATAGAGTATTGAAGCTTGAGTAAAGTTAGCGGAAAGCACTTTTGCAAATTATAGGAAGTTTTATTTGGATTTTCATTTGGGAGTTGCGATTTTCAATACGAAAAAAGTAATGTGTTAGCCGTATGTACGGAAATATTGTTTATTTCGTGATACGTTTAGGTATGCTCGAAGATATATGGACTTCCTTGTTCAGTTTCAAATTGATAAGAACGTACATGTGGCGATAAAAAATAATAAAATAGAAAAAAAAAAAAAAAGAAAGGAAGAGTGAGAATTGTTAGAGATTAGAATCAAGTTTGAAGCGAGTGAAAATTTTTAAAAAAATTCTCTTTTATCAAGAGAAACAAGACAAAAGAAAAAAAGAAAAAAATATGTAAGAAAAATTCTTATTTACCAACTTTTAATGCGCCGTGCCTTTTAACGTAATCCGCGTAGGTTTTTATCCCAATGTGTAAGACACAAATTAATTTTAAATAATAACTGAGACACGCAATACACAGGGTGATTGTTCAATACTGTTAAGTAAGGACTGTTATATCTAAACGTGTACAACGTCGTTTGTCAAATCTTCTTGAACAAAAACTTTTTAACTAGGTCCAAGTACTCGTGGAAAGAAAGAGATGTTTTTTTTTTTTTTCGTTTCCATTCTATTCTAAGTTTAAAAAAAAATGAAAAGTGCCTGTATGATTGTTTCGTTTTTATTAACAATATAATAACGTTTAAGTAGATATATTTAATTTACATAATAATATTAACAACACATTCTAATACCAATATGTACAATATAACATACGCATTAGTAACTTACAAGACTTACATTACCCATTCCTATATATATAAAAAAAAAAAGAAAAAAAAAAGAAGAACATAACTTAAATGAAGCTTTGTTCGGATATCAACAATTATACTTTACAACGCTTTAGCTTTTTCCCTTTGAAAATTTATATCCTCGTCAAAGCCTAATCTGTAACGCAAACGAATTTGTTGAAAACAATAAAAAAAAAAGTGTTCTTAATTACTTATCCAACTTGTTTAATTACGTTCAATATCTATATTTACCTATTTACATTCTTACGAGTGCATCACTTCTTAGCTGCCGCATATTTATTGAACATTTGATACATTGCTATAAGTGATGAAACAGTCCCGAGGGCTCCGACGTGCCAAGGCTTGAATTTACCTCCCCATAAAGTTCCAGGTGGCAAATAGCTCACAGCGTAGCTCAAGTCCAATATTAATCTCAGGCAAATCCACGACTCGTCACGCTGTTGTGTATTCAATAAACGTAGAGCTGCCCTGTAGTTTGGATGGTGTAAAATTTATTGGATGAATATCTTCTCGCAAGAAATTCACTAGTTTTCTTGGCGAAAAAACTTATCAGTCAACTCACCCGACGTCACATTGAGTCTTTTTCAAGCAAGCCTTATGCTTTCGTAATTGATTTATTTTTCGTAACGATCTGAAACCACAAAGAATGAATGAGGAAAAAAGCCAGGACTCCGGATCGGACTATTTGAGAAATGAGAAAAAATGGAAAGAAATAATTCCTCTCTTCTCTCTCTCTTTTTTTGGTTACGTAAATATACTGGCTGAAATTTTTCTTCTTTTGTCATGCGATTCTTACTTTACTAGAGAAAGGTAAAGAGAGATAAGCCAGCACCAAGTAGTAGCAGTGTCCAACGGCGCTACGTTTATAGATACAATTTTCTTCTCCCCAGCCCAGCAGGCATGTTCGATTGGGTAATAAATGATGTCAACTAAATTTTGGAAAAGATTTGCCCATCTGATGAGCCAGTCAGGTTCCTGGAATGGAAGAAGAAAAAAGAGGAAAAATTTCATTAGTAGAAATAATTTACAAAAAAAAAATATGAGTTTAAAAAAGGCTACTGTATGAACTTTGCAGCGAAGAAGGACCCACCTCCTTGCCCCAACCATAACTGATGACATAATCTAGCATGGGGATGTCGTCGAGGAGGCGCAAAATAACTCTGCAACCGCTCATTTGGGTGGAAAAAATTTGCGACTTTGCTGCAAAATCATTTGGAGTTGAAATTCCAGTTCCCAACTTTCCCAAGTAAGACAGTAATCTTAGAAACTTGTCTCTTCCTTGGTAAGTTTCCAAGACTTTTGACACTGTGGTTAGATTCATGGTCTATAACAAGCGGGTAGATGCATGGAATATCAAACATTTCTTGAAGAAATTTGCTTTATACCTACATAAACGACTGTAGATTACAAATAACAATAAGTGACAGTTCTAAATTATAGAACAGTCAGTTCACATACTGAACCAGATTCTAGCGAATTTTATCGACGGGGTAAGATTGGCGATGATCAAACGTGACAGATTATCAAATTGATTGGCAGTTTAAGAAAAAGATTACCCCTACTTATCGCTAGCAATATAGGTTATATTTTTGAAACAGTGTCATTTCTCTTTAAATTCATCAATGCGTGAACTAACCTCGAACAGGTGGTAGAAAAAAAAGGAGGAATATAATTATTTTAATTCCCACTAATCAGATGCGACCACTAAAGATAGGTGTCTTCGACGCAATATCATTCGAATTATTTTATAACCCATCCTAACTCGGAACTTATTGTTAGTCTGAAAATTCAAGTGCTGGAATCCGCGAATTATTCATATCACGGCCTTTGAACTCTCGCGTTGTTTTTCGGCAATAGCTGTATGATTGGAATTTGACGAGGAACGAGGAATCGGACAGCGAGGCTGAAACGACGGAATGGAGCAGTCTGAATATTAACCGAAAGATGGCGGCGCCTCCGTGTGTCTACTATCCAGCAGCGTCGCGAGGTTCGCAGTTAAACGAGGGAGGGGTACTTTTTGTGCGCCGTGTAGTCGGTGTGGTGAGACGTGATGACGTCAGACTTCAAGGCACAAGCCGTGAAGCCGTGTTTGAAGCCGAGAAGGGCGTGAAAGTGTGTTGTGCTGGTCGTTTCATATCATTTATTTCATTATAACTATGTACAAATAGCGTAGTGTTTGAGTGATTTATTAATTATGTTCGGTGCTGTCTTTGTGTGATAGAAAACATGTTTCGTTGTATACCAATTTTCAAAGGGTGTAACAGGCAGGTGGAATACGTTGACAAGCGTCACTGCTCGTTGCCAAGTGTTCCCGAGGATATTCTACGTTATTCCCGTAGTTTGGAAGAATTGCTCCTGGACGCTAACCACATTCGAGACTTGCCGAAGGTACGGATATCAAGAGACAATAATTTCATTATGTGAAGTATTAATTTTTCTCAAATTCAACATGAAATCGAATATATATAAGAAAAAAGAACGGGAAGAAAGAACACTGTAGGTTGGGTACTGCAGACTCCACTATGAAATCTAAACAATGTCAACGACAGGTTGACGAGTACGCGGTTCGCGGAAGTATTCTCAACGACTATAATATCTCACCTATGCCATCGTTTGTATTTTATTGCAGAATTTCTTTCGTCTTCAAAGACTACGACGATTAGGATTAAGTGACAACGAGATACATCGCTTGCCGCCGGATATTCAAAATTTCGAAAACCTCGTGGAGTTGGACGTATCGAGAAATGGTGAGTGTCGTTATTCCTCCTTCATTGTTGTCAATTTTTATTTTATCCCTCCTACTAATTTTTACTGCTCCGCGTCCAGGCTCCCTCTCTCTCTCTCTATTTCTCTTTCTCTTACTCTTATCTCTTCCTCCTTCATCTCTGAAATAACTCTCTTCACCATTCATTCATTTTCTTTTATTTTTAATTCAATTTAATTTCATTCAATTCAATTCGCCTATTTTCACTTCCAATTCATTTTTACTTCGGTCTTTTCTCGTCGTCGTAGTCGTAATTTCTATAAGCACCGATAATAACCGTTGCCTTGAAGCGTGCATCAAATTCGTTCTATTCGATACGGAGAAATAACAAAAGCGTCCATTACACGAGAGAGTCGGAAGCCGACTGGCACTGGCACTGGCCTAAATTGCTCCGTGCGGTGTACTCGAGTCTCGATAGCCGAGCGGTAAATTTACGTTCTACTACACCGCAGGGGCTTCTTATCTTCGTCATCTTCGTCATCTTCAAACATTCGAAAGTTGAAACAGTGATAACTATGTTATCCGCGTATCTCACTCTACACCCGTATCTGTACTATAAGCCATACATGAATATAACGCAAGATGACGAAATACACACTAGTATAAAAATACCCACTACATAGGTACGAGAAGGGAAATTCGTTCAACCGCGCGATCTATTCAACCGCATGGTATACCTATGTATATAGTAAAATAATCCCGTATCTCTAGTTGAGATACTGCTTAACTTTATAACGGCGTTATAGTTTCTTAGATACTTGATCTTTCTCTCTCGCTAAATAGACAAAACTGTACAATCGTCTTTGATCTTCTATTTCTGCTCGAAAGACCGAATTGAATCCATCATCATCTTTATCATTTAATCAGATTAGATAGATTTGCGAGAGTCGTTGCTTCGCGACAAGAAGAAAAAAATTCGAGGAAAGTAATGTCTAGGTATAACACATATATATATACGCGGAAGGAATAAACTTGCGTAGAATCCATTGCCTTCGTTAATAAGGCGTGGCGAACGAATAGTGTTATGTAGAATGTAGATGTATTTTCCATTCGTTTCGCATAATGTTTGAATCAAGTTGTTTTTCCTCTACCGTCTAATAGGGTAACGCATACGTCGTAAGTCTGCACATACATGCTCTCGCATACCTATGCAAACATACCGAATCGTTTGAAATATCAAATTAGCCTTTTCTCGAAGGTTAGAAGCGTTGCTCGTTACAATCCTCAAAAGAGTTTGGCGAATTTTTTGCCGCAATAAAGTGCGACCAGTACCAATAATAACTGCGGTAATGAAATTTCGAGTTAACACTACGTATTACCTATACTTACACCGAAGTTGGAATTATTCTACGCGTCTTATGACCAAGAAGCGATTACTGCGACGTTTAATTACATTATACCGTGCGAATCCGGGGCACAAGTAACTAGCTGTGACACATCGTTAAGAAATTTACGGATGCGATAGATTACAGCAGTACGTTTCACCAGCGACATATATATCAATTCGATAGAATGTTGTTTTTTTTTTTTTCATTACACAACATATTTCCGATTAGATTCCGAATTTCTTCAGCCAATATTCAGCTTCTGTATAGGAATGTACAGAGTTTTTTTTTCGATATTTATATGAATCTTTTTCTTTCCTCAATGACCTAGTACAGTATTAAAGATTGCAATTTCGTTATTCTTTCTCTCTCGGTACAATAATACATATCGCGAATTTCTAAAACTTTGCGCTATCCCGCGTTAACATTTTTAAAGAGATAGATCGCTGTATGATCATTATTATCATATATGGTTGACCCGAAATTGATTAAAGAAATATGAAACTTTTCAATTTGTCAACTATCGCGTTAATTATGCCAACACAAACCCAAAAGGCTATTAGCGACATCAACAACACGTGTATGCATAGGTAGACACGCACACATACATTGCTAATACGTGTGTGGTATATATAGGTATACTATAAAAATAAGGAAAAAGGAAAAAAAAAAGAAACAACGAAAAAAAAGACCGATTTTGACAGTGCAGTGTTCATCTTCGAACAAACACGACATACGAAAAAATTCCGAAAAAATAGGGTGCTTTTTTTCGCCTTTTGCCTTTTAATGCTTTAACGTCGGTGGGACGAGAATCGAGGATCCCGGGGCTTCGGCTTTCCGCGGTTTACGCGGTAACGGAATCTGTTCCGAACCTTCAGCCCCTAGTGGCTAAGAGAATAATTCAACCCTAAATATTGGCGGTCTTAACCAATCGATAAAAAATCTGTTGAAAAATAGCTAGAGCGAAACAAAGGTGATCCTATACAACACCTTGTCGGTGTTAAAACGAGGCGTTCTTTATATCGTACTACATGCGGACGTATACACCTGTGTTCGAACACCTACATATAATTACAGAGGTTGAAACGACGAGAAAAATAATTTTTTTAATATTTATTTATTTATTGATTTCTTTTACGATGCGTTCAAACGCTAATTAAATCGCTTAATTCCAAATGTCGAAATTCACTCTCTTTCCATATTCATTATTCACACATCGCTTCCTCTTCTTATAGAAACCGCGTGGTACAGTGAATCGCGTTCATTTGCGACGAAGTTTAAATCGTCGTCGTCGTCGACTTTTTGTTAACAATTGCCAATCAGCGACTCATATAACGTAGTAAATAAAAAAATGAAAATAAATTGCCGGTCTTTGTCGTTACAAGTCGATTTTCAATGTACTTATCAGAATTTAAAATCGTTGATTCCATCCTCCTCGATTTCCTCCTCTTTTTCTCCCCGTCCTCTAGGTATAGGTGCACGCGGTCTTCTTACGATATCACACCTCGCTTTTTTCCCCCTTATCGTCAATCTTGCCGTTCTACTTTGCCTCGAATCATTACTCCATTCGCTCTCGACACGATCAGTCTATCGGTTGTTCGTCGACGAAGTAGTGTAGTGACTGGCGGGAGGGAGATGGAGAGAGAGAAGAGGAAAGGAGAACGGTTAACAATCAGTTGATATGCTCAAGCTCGACCATTGCAGATATTTGTATAGATTGATGTTCCAGGTGTAAATATTATTCTTTATTAAATAATATACGTATTTATGGAATTTATAAATCGATTGAGAACGTCGAAACAGTGATATCCGGGGCACGCGTAACACGGTGGAGTGGAATATATGATTGAATGACGAATGAGTATATGGTGAAACAGAGAGAAACTTGTTGAGCGCGCGTAGTTCGGGATGAGCTTCTGCGCTGTGCTGCAGGTGTGCGACGAATCTTCGATAAAATAACCTTGCACTTTCTCCCAGTCAACGCTTTCTTCTTACTGCATAGTATGTTCTGACGATAATGCAGTCGTGCTTTAATTATGCAACGATAATAAATATTAAAAAATCATTATTCACTTATGAGCAATGCATCTCTACTTGCTTATACATAAAATAATTGATAACAAATGTACTATATACGTGTATAGGTATATATATCACAGCCATTTGTCATCATATTATCTTTATATCTATCGATTTATTGTTTGTTATTTTATACTTGAAAGAAATGGTATTAATTTATTTTTATCTGAGAGGGAAACCCAATCTCATTTGTATATATCTCAACATTTTTTCTTCTTCTTCTTCTTCTTTTAATTTACCGCGAGATACGAGAGGCGAGCTCCAACTCTGCAGTCTAAAGAACAAAAAGAAACAAAGATGTTGAAAATTTATTATATATTATCCTTCGTTTTGCCTCCGGACAAAGTTCTGTCTTATTCTTTCCATTTCCTCCCTTCTTCTTTTTCAACTCGGTGTAATCGAACCAAACATACAACATTCATGTATATATATATACCTACCTATAACGTAGGTATATATGTGTGTTATATTTATTTGCAGAACTCGTATGTAAGCTGCACGGATGTGGTTTTAGAACGTGTGTATTTCATGCGCTCCCTATACTGTTCTATATACACACGTTGTACATAATATTATTAATTACAAGCTTAGATTTCGTCACGGGTTGATATGTATACACGATTTTTAAACATTTCTTCGCATTTCCCGTATTATACAATGTGTAATATCGGTATATATACACCATACACGTACTTCGACCTCCTGTCTTTTAAAACATTGGTTAATAACGTATACGCAACGTCTATAATATCATCAACGACCCGGGCTTAACGCATTCCTCCTCAATTAATTAAACGAAACTTACGATTACAGTCACGTATATTATATAGTATACGTAAGTACATACGTAGGTACTCCGACTGCAATGAGTATTAGATAGCAAATATATTCGTACATTATTTTTCGAGGATTAGAGACGACAAAAAATGGATAACTTCTCGATTTAAACAATATATCTGGATATTATAAAGACTAGAAGCAGTTCTGTTCGATTAACTGGAAAAAAAAATAGAAAAAAATTCTTTGATTCTGTGAGTCACTTTTTTTTTCTCTTTGAATTCGATTCTGCATTTGTGACATTGAGTTCTGGAGTTGATGAAGAAACTTGTAAAATCTTTTAGACTCTGCTATACAGTATCGCGTATGGTATGTATAACGGATACTTATATGTATATATATACCTCCTACGCTGATCATTCCGGAGGTTTCCGAGGGGCCTGCGTAGCTATGAGACTACTGAATACTATTTAACTCGATCGAACTGTAAATATTTATACCCGATGGCATACCAAGTAGACGAGGAACTAGTGAATTACTGACGTGGCGGCGTAGCAGCAGCAGCAGCAACAGTACCTACCTATAAGCTAGTGTGTTATTGCAGTAGGATATATTCCGTACTATTACACCTATTCGCGTATGTATACCGCGCCTCGATCGTCGACGATATCACGCATACATGGCGTATTACCGTTCATAAAGGATCCATCTATAGTCCTCTAGTACATACGTACATATACTCATACATACCTATATATATATATTATAGCATACCTACCTTATTGTACGAAAAGAAAATTTCAACACTTCCTGTCGACTGATTATATTCCGCGCATCCGAGGACCGGCTACTATACATAACGTGTTTTCCGTTTTTATCCCCCATAGAATATTAAGGTAGAGGAAAACGAATTGTAGTACGATCGATTGTATTATAATAGTTTGAATGGATTTACAGGAAATACGATATATAGTTGATTATTGAATTGGAAAAAAAAGAACGATATTCAACGTTATAAATCATATGTGATAATTGTATAATTATATACTCAATTAGTCGGATTTTTGTATACTACGAATTATTGTGATTAATAATCATCGACTTGATTTGATTAGCTTTAATCTTTCGTTATAAATCGTCGTTATACAGTTTCTTCGTATATAACACACACCTATGGAATACACGTGTTCATTGATAATTCGTGATTCTTATAAACGTGATGATGAAAGGCATCGGTTAGCTGGTGTAAATCGTTAGATCTCATAGGCAATATATATACGAGGAACGAAGGCCTTCCTAAAGTTCACGGCAGGTAGATACTACAAGTAGTTAAACTTGTACAGATCTCGATATTATACATGTACATGCATAGAAGTTGATAACTTCTCGTTCTGCAACAGGTTTCGGATCGAGTAACTTGTCCCTTGATTAACGGATCGCTTCGAGACCGGATTGTCGCAGTGCACCGCACGCGAGTGTATGGCTTTTATAATGGAATGAAATAATCCGCTAACCATACTACATACTTTGATTCAGCGCATTTATACCACGATAAAATCGAAGATTAATATCGAGTAACAACCATCGTGATGTTACAACACGTTCCGATGCACGACGCTGTATGAAAAATAAATCACACATTACATATTATATGATCTTGACAGAATGAATTTATTGAAGCAACAGAAACAATTTTGGAAATTACTTACAATTAGTAAAGAGAAGAAAAGAAAAAAAAAAGGGAAACTCATTGTTGTCAGTGACACAGGAATGGATTCTATCCGGTTTTATTTTATTTCGCAGTTTATGTTATGGTCTGTCTGTCATTCTCGTCTAGTCGGCGGAAACCCAGCTTGATAAAACTATTAGGATCGTTATTGTAGCGCGGTGTATGTACAGTGGAACGGAAAATACATTATTTTATAGCTCATACATTGAACAGAGTATTCATTTATTAAAATTTAGTTTTTATATACTGCAGGGCATATATCCACGAATCGATCATCTTTCGATCACTCTTACGCGCCGGGATAATATTTGATATTACAATTTTACAAATGAACTGGGTACTTTATATATAAGTCTCATTTCTGTTCTTTTTCTTTTTCTCTCTTTTCATTACCGTTGCAGTGTGGATACACAAACACAGACCTAATATACATATCTATTTTTGAGAGTGACGTAGTCGCGTAGACTGACCCGAGTTGAACTTACTGTTAGAAAGGCAGAAATTCAGGGTGAAGGACGACTGCATCGCGAGTACACATATAGAGTTCGCCCATCTTCAGATACACAACAATATACCATGAAACACCTACACCATGGAGATCCAAGTGTATATCGACACATACAATGTATTCGTCGTATTGTATATAATATGTACAAGGAGTATACAAGGATATTTCCCGAAAAATGAACGAAACTGATGATGGATATGATAGAACGAAATAAAAACAATTTTGTTTTTCCTAAGATAGTCTCGCAGTAGTCACTGGAAAGACGGCTAGTTATAATAGCCGTTTCTTCAAATACTATAACTTCTTGCGTAAATTCTACTATAACGTATGGTAATCAGTCGGGGTATAGTAATTTATGGATTTCTATGGAGCAAAGAGCGTATTATACAATCGCACAGATACACAGACCTATCGTATACTCCATACATGGGGGGATTATGGTGTCGGTGTTCTTCGGACTTTGTATATAACTACTGCAGGGGCCCCTCGAGGACTTTTAAACAATTTCACACCACCATATAGATGAGTGAGAGGCAAATTGTGTAAACATTTGTAAATTGTAGAGATTCTATTAATAGCCATAACTCTCCTATATGCCTATACAGGTATATGCAATATTTATTTGCCCAACAATTTTCTATACAACGTTTCTATATACGTACTACAAAGTCAATATATGCATAGGTAGTATGTACATACATACACGCACGTATCTATCTACATATGTATGTGAATTGTGTCAGAGAGAGAATATATTGTTTGACGATCAAGTGCAGGTAGAAATCGGTGAAATCGTATGAATGATAATCGTTGCAGAGAATCGTTAACGAGACTATGATTATCGTTCTGTTACAGACATACCAGACATTCCTGAGAACATCAAGAATTTGCGAGCTCTACAGGTGGCTGATTTCAGCAGCAATCCCATACCCAGGTAATACGGTCAAGTCAATTCAAAGAAAACTTCATGGGATTACACACTCGTCTATTTCACATTCGGAAATATGTACACGTATTTTCTCATCTCTGATGACATATATGAATTCAAGAAGAGATTTAATTATGCACAATAAAAATATTACTTTCAGATTACCGGCTGGATTTGTACAGCTGAGAAGTCTCACTGTTTTGGGTCTAAATGATATGTCACTGACGAACTTGCCACCGGATTTTGGGAGGTATTGTCATGTATAGGTATAATACACCCTTTTTTTTTTCTTTTTTTTTTTCCCAAGTACTGGATGTAGTCATATACTGATCTGGCTCGAATATAATTGGCGAGAAAACGTTAAGATGGTTCTAGCGTTGAAATCAGTGCACTTGTAATTAATTTCTGTAGGTAATAATCTCTTATTCAATATTTATTACATTCATTTACTCGCAAACTAAAAATAAAAAAATGCAAAAAATATACAAATTGTTAAACAAATGCTGAAATATGAATTTTTTATTTTAAAGCACTTTAAAATCAAGTCAAATCTCTTAGGTTTGGTCGATATCATTTTATGTCTGCTAATTTTCTAAGCAAACCCATTATCTACAACTTCACGGTTACAAATTTTTTTTATAATGTTTTATCGTTGAGTATTTAATTTTATAATATTACGGCATTCCAGACTTTGAGCAATAAATTGCAATATTTTACTAACTGTTTGAAAACAAATATATTTTTCTATGGTAAAGTTGTAGATAATGGGCTTCTGAACAAAATC
This sequence comes from Rhogogaster chlorosoma, assembly GCA_944452935.1. Lineage (NCBI taxonomy): Eukaryota > Metazoa > Arthropoda > Insecta > Hymenoptera > Tenthredinidae > Rhogogaster > Rhogogaster chlorosoma. The sequence continues at coordinate 22,141,012 of OX101804.1, forward strand.
AACAGACGTGAATTTAAATCGACCGAATCTAATAGATTTTACTTGATTTTAAAGTACTTTGAAATGAAAAATTCATACCTCAGCATTTCTTCATAATTTTTATATTTTCTGCACGGCGGCTTAAAGGGAAGTATAAATAGTTCACGAGTAAATGAATGTGATAAATATTCAATGAGAGATTATTACCTCAAGGACTTAATTAAAAATTCACTGATTTCAACGCTAGAACCACCTTAAACATTGATAATGTATAGGCACGGTACTAAGACTTTGTCTAATGAATTATAACGATGATATTTACACAGTCTAGAAGCGCTACAATCCCTGGAATTGAGAGAGAATTTGCTCAAGTCACTGCCAGAATCACTTTCACAATTATCTAAACTGGAAAGATTAGATCTTGGAGACAATGAGATCGAGGAATTGGTAAGTGTATAGAAGGACTTTATTTTATAATACGATGAAATGATTTTAGTGAATAGTTGAGCAATGGAAGAATATTTGTTAGCCAGTACACATAGGGAAACTGCCAGCGCTGCAAGAGTTGTGGCTAGATCACAATCAGCTTCAGCATTTGCCGCCTGAAATAGGAGAATTGACCACTCTGGCTTGCCTCGACGTCTCAGAAAACAGATTGGAGGATCTTCCAGAGGAAATTGGAGGCCTTCGATCGCTTACCGATCTCCACCTGTCCCAGAATGTTATCGAAAAACTACCCGACGGGCTGGGGGAACTGAAGAAATTAACGATCTTGAAAGTGGATCAAAACAGGTTGTCTGCTCTCAATCACAACATCGGCAGGTACATGATCTGTGTGGTTGTTTCAATTTCTAAATTTTCTATTCTGTCATACGAAATATTTGGATAATAGTAACAACTGCTGTGTGATATTTGTGTTCAGGTGTGAAAATCTTCAGGAGTTGATCTTGACTGAAAATTTTCTACTCGAGTTGCCCGTTTCTATCGGAAACCTGCTAAACCTGAATAATTTGAACGTGGACAGAAATAGCCTGCAATCTCTTCCTACAGAAATCGGTAAACAGATTAGCTTTGCCTTGAATTGAACCTTCGCAACTTCTTTGAATCTCTTTTTTTTTTCTATTCAAATAATATCCACTATTTTTTACTCGGATATTTATTTCCGATTGCAGGTAATTTGTTGAAACTAGGTGTCCTCTCCTTGCGTGACAACAAATTGCAATATCTTCCTACCGAAGTTGGCCAATGCACCGCTCTCCACGTCTTAGATGTGTCCGGCAACAGGTACTCATTCATTTAGTATTCGACCGTCAGCTGTGTGATAATATTGTTGGCATGGAATACCTCATATGTTCAATTTATGGAGAATTTTGTATTTTACTTCCCTTCCTTTAAAAATTTGTGAAATAGGCCTTCGGCTAATTCATGTGATATTCAACAGGCTGCAGTACTTGCCTTACTCATTAATCAACTTGAATCTGAAAGCGGTTTGGTTAAGCGAAAATCAAGCACAGCCAATGCTGACATTCCAAACAGACATCGACGAGGAGACGCAGCAGGAAGTACTAACCTGCTTTCTTTTACCACAGCTGGAATATCATCCTGACAATCAGCATGGTAAGTCGATCGGGATTAGTCAAGCAAATTCCACTGCAGCTACTAATTACCTCGAGGTGTTTTTTTTTTACTTTTTTTTTTCTATCCTTGCGTTACTTTTCAGACAGAGACAGATTGGGGATGTTGGCCGGTATTAGAGATGCAATCGAAGGTGAAGAGATGAGGGAAATCGGAAGCAGCGACGACGAAGGCTGGCAAGAGAGGGAAGCTTCGCGTACACACTCTGTTAAATTTACAGACGAAGCTCCGGAGGCTGATAAGGAGGTGAGCAGACCGCTTCTTGATGGAACTACTTTTTCCTTTTCATTTTTAGTCCGGGTCGTTAGGTTGATATTTTGCGTGCGAAGAACCCGCTCTTACAGCACTCTTTGACGTAAAACAGAGTGTATCTTTGCATATGTGAAAAACTACTCGATGAAACTTGTTGGCTTGAAAACAATTTCAGTAAAAATCGGACGTAGAGCCTAGAGAGAAAATAACATTTGCATGATAAGGAGTGGTAGGGAGTAGGTTGTTCCTTTTCATTTATCTATAAAATGGTGTATTCCATTTTTGCATGAACTTTACGGTTGTGAATTAATATCCGAGCGCTGTTTGTTATTCATAATATTACAGAAACTGTGATTTTGTTATCAGTATTATTAGCATGCCTAGAAAATAATGAAACCAAATATAATACATATAGATTAATTTAGTGAATTATTATTCCAACTCACTCACCAAGTAAAATTTTCGGTTTTCTCAAAGGTTTGATTGAATACATGTAAATATAGCTTTACAACGCAACTAAATATGACTATCCTAGTTATATATATTTATATGCATATTTATTATTTGTGGGAAAAAAAAGATTGTACATACATAATGTAATCTACAGGAAATATTCTTCTCAAAGCCTTGTGGGTTACTATTTTTATTACTGACCAACTGGCGATCGATTTATTCATCCACACTTTGTCAATATATTCGATTCATGGTGAATGGTCATAATATACTTATTTAGTTATAATATCAAAGTAAACTTTATTTTCGTCACCCGGAATCAGATTGTGTATACATATCTACCACCAGTTTATTAAACTTGTAATAAATAGAATTTAATTTATTTCGTTTGTTTCTTTCTTTTTTTCTAACTAATTATTTCTGCTGGTATTGTATTTGGAATTACATTTACAATCACCTAGAACTCAAGATTTACTGACCCAGGGGCATCAAACTTCTACTCAAAGATAACGATTAACAATACAATCTTTCACAGGCTTAAATTTATCACTGTATTTTCACCAGTCACATCAGATGCACAGTATAGAAATATATTCACCATAAAAGAACTATCGTCGTGGCAGAAGATATAGTCCCGTGCATCTGACGCATCTAGTCAATTATCAGCATATAAACAACTTTTTTACTAAATACTGTATGGTGTATAAGTATTATTTGTTAACTCTGTATTATTGCTTTCGGTTATTGTCGCTAATTATTCTTTTTATTCTTACTCCACATTATGTTTGATGAAATTCATATTTCACTCAAGTCAGTCACAAGGTTTCAAATATCGCTTTCCTATCATCTGAGATATTCTATGCTTTCATAAATTTTTCTTCTAAACTTTTTTATCACACATAATCTCACATTTTTTATTCCAGACACCGTTCGTACGTCAGAATACGCCGCATCCCAAGGAACTGAAGGCTAAGGCTCACAAATTGTTTAGTAAAGGAAAAAATGACAGCCGCTCTGGATCGACTGACGAACAGGTAAAGAATATCCTGTTTTTTCTTTGATGGTATATATTGTGCAGTAATTCTTCAAAATTCTCTGCCATTCAGGACGTTTCCCAGACTTTTGGTTTGGACAAAATTGAACCCAAACCAACAATCAAGGAATCGGAAGCCAATAACTTTATATCTGCCGAACAAGAGCAACAATCTTTACAAAATTACGACGAAGTAACTAAGATTGGTCCAAAATTTCCCGTTCCTGAAACACTGGGCGAAAGTCACGACGTTTCTACAACAAACGAACCAGCCCCTGTTCCACTTCAGCGTTCCTCGGAGGTGATTACACCCAAGGTAAATATCAACAAGCCCTTTCATTCAAGACTAGGCGCTTTTTTTAATTTCAATTGTATTACAGGACGCGGAAGTAGAGAGGACATTGCCTGCTGCTGGGGCCAGAGACGAGGATTCAGAGGGTGAAGATGTGCAAAGGCACGTTGAATTCTCTGTAACCGAAGATTCAAACAATGAAGAAAGCTTAGGGGAGGCAGGTAGACCTAACAGACTCCATCGTCGAGACACCCCCCATCATTTAAAAAATAAACGAATTCACACGACTATTGATAAGGACAAAGTTGCTTCCATAATTGCACAGGTGAGTTTGGCCATCTAAAAACAATTGCTGATAGATTTCGCATACTTTCGTCTATACATTGTCCCCTGAAAATGCATCATTCAATATCATAACTCGATTTTTCAAATCAATTTTACCTTTGATTAGGCGTTAATGAAGAAAGGGGACGACCTTCCAGTATCACCTTTGCCTCCAATCGACGTCGTAGAAGACCAGCATTGTCCAGGTTTGTCAAAGAAATTTAATAAATATTTTCAACATGATTTCTGATGCCCTAATATTGGTTGATGTATATTATGTGACCCAGATTTCAGGGGTGCGTTCAATGAACAGATATTTCTCGAACTAAGCGCCTGATCTTTGATCTTTAGCAAGGTGCAAAAAAAAAAGGCTTGTAGATTACGTTCAAGTTAGGGTTGGGCTCAAACGCATTATCTCTGGCTTGACTGACATCATTCTATATACATTACATACCTGATTTCATTCTACTGGGTGGGGATTGGCCATGATATGATATCTTGTTCTAGTACACAAGCTTATCAACTCTGATTAATCTGTCTCGAATAGTACGCTGTGCGAGTGGTTAAAAAATATGTTGTTCTTGAAGAGAAACGCTGAAAAGGCATAGAGTGTGGCTAAAAATTGTGTGGTTGTGGCTAATAGGTTGAAAAGTTTATAAACTGAGTTGAAACGTCAATATGCCTCGAAAATTTAAAGTATTTACAAGAAAGAAAAGACAAAAAAGTAATTAAAACACTCACAGTTATCCGTTGAAATAAATCATTCCCTCTGTTGCATCACGGAAAATATTCGTTGCCTGTAATTTAGACGTTTCATTAGCTCTCACTTGGTGGGTAGGATTCCAGAATTTTTTCAGAACAAACTTATGACCGTAATATCATTTACTCATATCTTGATAATGTTATCAAAAACTACTCATCGATACTATGGAAACTTCATTTATCACGACTGATATTATATTATTTTAAAGCCAAATTTGAGGATAACTCTATGATGTTGCTGTGTAAAGTACCATGGAACCTTACTGTTGTTTTTCATGCAGGCAATGACTCCCACCCTACAGTTGGCACTTTATATCCTTCCTCTGAATATGATGTAAAATTAACACTGTTTACTTACAGATACAATATCAGATGCAGAACCATCGATAGAAGTGCGCGAAGAACAGTATGAAATTCATATTGAAAGAACAACAGGCGGGCTGGGCTTGTCCATAGCTGGTGGTATCGGATCGACTCCCTTCAAGGGGGATGACGAAGGGATTTTTATCTCACGAGTAACGGATGGTAAACTTATTTCATATTCATCTAAAAATTATAAATTCAGTGAGGTGAGACTGAATAATAATCTCATTCTAGGCGGACCTGCAGATTTAGCTGGCCTCAGAGTGGGGGATAAAGTGATCGCAGTTAACGGTGTGTCCGTCGTTAATGTGGATCACTATGACGCGGTTGAAGTCTTGAAAGCCTGTGGCCGAGTTTTGGTCTTAGTAGTTCTCAGAGAGGTCACTAGAATCATACCGCCATCAGAGCAGGTGAGATTACCTGATTTTTCTTAAAAAATAATACTTTATTTGGATTTTTCTTCCAAACAGGTTCAAAAGTTTCATTTCGGTACAAAAATACACCTGTTAAAATTCGAGGTCTCAATATTATCATTAAGAGGTGGCGCATTGCACTTTTATATTTTCCATAAGAATAACATAATATTTATATACTTTTTTGTATATCCCGTAGGCTTCCACAAGGAAAGACTCGGTGTGTTCAAGTTTGAGCACTAGCCGAGCTCCTAGTGCAACGTCTTATGTATCATCGACAGCTCTCTCCCACAATCTTGAGAACGGAGAGAGTCAGGTTACACCTCATGAAACTCCGAAGGTAGAATTATAACATATCTCGGTTTTTCGATACATTCAATTATCAACTTGAACAGATGTCGTAAATAACGAGTAACTCTTTACAGGTGAAAAAAATTCCCGAGCCTATACCAGCCGCCAGAGCAAGCGACGAACCTATGATGCCTGTGCTGGTACATACTACCTTAATTCGGGACCAGAATGGCTTAGGTTTCAGTATTGCTGGTGGCAAAAGCTCTCCATCCTTCAAAGACAACACAGATGTAAGTTGCCTGATCTGGACAGGCCGGGGATCGACGATATGCAACGGAAATTCCTATTTCAATATTTCAATATTAATTTGGTTTATCTTGCAGGCGATATTCATATCAAGAATAACGGATGGTGGAGTCGCGCAAAAAGACGGAAAACTATTGGTCGGCGATAAAGTTATATCGGTAATTATCGACGCTCCTAAATCGATTCGTCAAACAACGCTAGTCACTAAAAATAAAGACACACACTCAAGACAGGCACTTTAATTTACAGATAAACGGCGTCGAGATGACGGGAGCAAAGCACGAACAAGCTGTGGGAATGCTTACAGGCTTGGAGAGGTTCGTTCGACTGGTTGTTGAACGTGAGATACCTTTCTCCCAGGCAAATCCAGCCAATTCTTTAACTCCGTCTGAGAAATCTCCCCGCGTTATTGGAGCGCCGCGTCCTTACACTGGACTTTATAACGCTAATAGTTACATGGCTAACAGACCCGGCTATCCGGGTTATCGCCGCTCTATGGATGCGGACAAGAATCTATCCCCGAGTCCGACGTCGAAAACGCCACCCCCAACAAAGATCGAAACGGTCAATGGAGCTTCTAAAATGAACGGAGTTACTGACAGTGTAAATCCGCTGAGAAATGTCACTAATAATCCAAGTCAGCCACAACCACAACCACAACCACAACCACAACCACAACCACAACCAGCTCCGAGATATAGCGTTACTCAAACAGCATCCGTTGCTGTACCCACGCCAGCTGTTGAGACAGATTCTAGACCAGCATCACCACAGGAGGATATACAGGTACCGAAGCCAATGACCAACGAGGAATTTCAGGCCATGATCCCTGCTCATTTCCTACGACCTCCGACATCCTCGCCCTCGCCAGACTCCCACCAGGGCCCCGTCGTCACAGTGACTATCAAGCAACCCGATAACTTACCCAGGGACATTAACTTCCCCCCGGCGCCAACGAACGTTGGAAAAGTTACCGAGACCATCACTAAGAGCACTCTTACCGAGACTGTGGTCACTAGAGTCACGGACAACGAGCTGGTTCAGCCAGTCATCATTGAGGTACGTGCCTCATAGACACCAGCATGCAGTTTTTCACCTTAACTTAATAGATACCAGAAATATTTTCGATTTATTTATATATTATACATTCCGTGTATAATGTCGCACCAATGCTGCTCTAACACAAACAGTTGCCGATGCGTTATTCTCGAGTTTGCTTCAACTTAAACGGAGTACGGAAAATAGAGAAATTGGTTTCAACTCATTCGCTCGATTTAAGAATATCTATCTATCGATACTACTGGTAGAAAAAAGGTGATATTCGTTTAGAACAAGCTGGCGTTATGTCGATTCATTTATTTGACAAATAAATGTTATGGTAGGTGTTTAGTCGATGGAGACAAGAAGTTTAAAGACGAATTTCAAAAGTTATAGTCGTGCAACAATTTATTCGGAAGGGAATATCAGCGGTAAGTTTATTGTTATGTGAAAATGTGGATTGGTATTAGACGTGTTTGAATATTGTTGTTTGAAACTACATCTAATTGGGAATGTATTGTTTTCTTTACTTCTGAATCAGTCAAGATACATTCGTCTGTAACAATTGAATTACAGTAGTAATTAGATCGGAGACGCGAATTATCACGCATGTTGCATGCATACAAATATTTTGCAATAATTCAACATTAATTTATAACAAAACATTAGAAATCCATTGAAATGTGGAAACGAATTTGTACCTTTGTTAATAATTTAATGTCGATGAAGGAAATTTTGGTACTATTTCTGAACCACATTATACTTCGACATTCATTTTCGGAATGAAATAAAACGCAGAGAATCTCATAGTTACATCGGTGAAACCAATTGCTTTCTTTTCTTCGCATGATAGAGTCCGAATATTCCTACCTGAGGATAAACCCAATACATTTAGACATATTTTTATTTTGCCAAATCTTTATTTCAGGCTAATCAATTCTCCAATTGCTAATACAGTTCGCCCTCGTAGTCACTGTAACAATTATGTATTCCTATGTTGTATTAGTCGAAATAACGCATGGGCAATATTCCCTAGTTAATCGTAGATGTAAAAATGGTGAAATTTCAAAACTGGTGTCACTACTATTTAAAACCCAACTAATGCATGATTTTCATGTTCATATATAGGCATACCTAGGTACTACATAGTGAAGTTGTTGGAACATTATTTCATATGCATCAGTAACTAATATTCCACCTGTCTGGTTCGGTTAAAGATTTGCTTTAATTATGACTAATTTCACCAATAATATTGATTGAGTCACAAACACAAAAGTTTTCTCACTTCTTTACACAGAATTAATTTCACGTTTAGAATCGCTTTTTAACTGCTGACCAAACTATTTGAGTTTTATTAATGAATTTTGAAAGTTACCTAGACCATTTTTCTATGTCAAATTATCATTAAGCTGGCTATTATTTGAATCACTTGCAAATCTTTAGAGAATCAATTCTACAACGAAGGTACACTATGTATAAGACAATATGACCTCTGATCATCGTTTGTACTATAGTAGTTTTTACAGCATACTTTCATGGTTTTAACATCAACTTATCTTGACTATAATTACCTCTAATTGTACATTTTTTCATATAGAAACAAGTAACGTAGGTATAGGTTGAAAAATTAATTTGTAGGAATAACAGAAACAATACGTATTTATCATCGGAAATAAATTAAAATACAAAATTGTTATCAATGAGGCTCGTAGGCTGAGCTAGCACAACGTTGTTCAGACAATGATCAATTTCAGATTCCAGTCAAACTTGAAGTCGGAAATTAAGATCGATTATTATCAGGGACGAAGTTCTATACTATTTCTGCAAGTTTGAAGATTGGGAAACTTCTACCTTTGAAAAATCTTATACCTTTATTTTTCATCGTCTTTGTCACTGTAACGTGATGTCGCATTTTGATTTTTCTCCCAGTTATCAATTCAATCAGTTAAACCTGTCTGTCTAATATGATCTGCTCTGTGGTGAATTGTTTTTGATAATTGTCTGGCTTCGACTCTTGCTTGCTCAAAAATTGAGGCCTTATATTCTGGCATGGAAATAGGTAAGTATTGTTACATTATCTGGAAATTATTGGATCTCGTTCGGAACTAAGAAATCTCCCACGACAAGCACCTTACAGCGAAGTAGCGAAGTAGATGAATATGAAATAAAAAGATGGGAATCTCTTATGATTATGATTTAAATCGCGATTTGTAATACGTTTTGGATTATAGATCACAGTTTATTTAAAACTGGTATCTCGCTACTTGAAAGAGGAGGTTTCTCGTAAGTTTTTTCTGAGTTTTAATCGGCAACATTTATGTGTCATATCATCTTGTATTAAACGATCAAATATCATAAGCATTTATTCGAAATTCAGTTAAAACATCATTTCCGCACATAATGACAGTCTGATGAAGATAAAACGATTATTACATATTTTATAGACATGCTAGAACCAAACGACAGCGTTTCCCCTGTTTAGATTCTTCAGCAAAGCAACGCTTTCAATTTCCATTTAAATATTACAATTGCATTATGGGCTGTTTCATTTACTGAACGAACACACTTTGGATTCAGACGCCTAATTTCATGCCTGTGTGAAAATGTAAACGTCCACGTATCATTATCAATGTATCATTATCTTGCTCATTCCATAAACTAACCTTTACACTTTATTATACTTCTGTTAGACAACTTATAGGCTCTCTGACCAATTTGGATGATTGCATTTGGTAAGTGATTCAGCCCTGAGAGGATTTACCTCGCCCACGCTTGCTGCTTCTTCTTGGAGTTATAGCCTTCGCCTATAATTGCACTAAATTCCTGAATTGCTAAAACTTTCGATCCTCTTCACCCTCCCTTCTCCTCCAGTCCCAAAACTGGCCACTACTATGTTTGAAATTGATTTGTATCGTAGTTCTTCCCACAATTCCATTGAATACAAACCGATCCTTTTTCATGTAAATAATTATAAGATCAACTCCTATTCTTCTGATACACCTTACTAATTACCAATTATCCAGGACGTGGAGCTGGCTAAAGAAGGATCCCTTGGGTTTAGTATTATCGGAGGAACGGACCACTCGTGTACACCGTTCGGAGTTAAAAAGCCTGGAATATTTATATCTCACGTAAGGCATCAAGGATTTCTATTTGATGAAAAAATTATTACCCAAACAGTCATGCGGATAAATACCAAATTTATGGCTCAGTTCAAAATGAATGTAAATGTCAGCTGAATTATTTAATAATACTTTAAACTGATCATCTCTCAGGTGGTACCTGACGGCATAGCGGCAAAGTCGGGAAAACTGAGAATGGGTGATAGGATATTGAAAGTAAATGGTACCGATGTAACGAATGCGACGCACCAGGAAGCTGTGATGGAGCTTTTGCGGCCTGGTGATTCTATCACACTTACCATCCAACACGATCCACTGCCAGATAGTTATCAGGTAAGTGATATGTTGTGCCTCTGATTCGCAATTCATAACAATGAAAGAAAACGAGCTTTGTAACTTGCTTAAAAACACAGTAAAGGATAATCGTTTTGGAGTGCCACCACGCGTCACATTGCCCTAGTCTAAAGAGCTATGCTTGTATGTAAAAACTGGTCTCTATACATATAAGGCACATTTATTTCTTATTTTTTCTTCTTTTATTTGCAAACCTTGACGCTTGCCAAATAACTATCTATTTCATCATATTCTTTAATCTCTGGTCAATCTTATCCTCCACCGCATACATACGTTACTTGTCAGATAAGACTAAATGAAACGAAAACTGTTCAACTAAATTCTACTACTAGACCGGTTGGGAAAAAAAAACTTGGGAAAAATCTTCTTCTTACCACAGTCGTCGGATTGGATCACACAAAGTTCTCCTTAATCTCTTGTCTCAGCTTTCTATAACTATGTGTCATATCATATCATTTATTTCACAAGCTGGTCGAAATAGAGTACATTCCAGTGACAGTAAGTAAAGTGACGTTAAGACGTGTGTGTTGATGTTCTGCTGTTTTCATTCTATCTAACAAATATTGCATAGAAATAGATGCCAAATTGTTTGCATGTTGTACGCCACGGAATTTCGCTACCTATTTTAATCTTTAACTATTTCCTACAGCTTCTAATACCCTAAAATCGTATTCCCTGAATCCCCAGGTACATTGTGGCGTCAGATTTAAAAATTCCAAAATATTTTTCCCACAGATTTATTATGTCCAAATTCGCGAGCGTTGATCGAATTTTTCTGAAATCCCAAATTTGTATTCATTTTTTCGTTGCATAACTCAAATTTAACACAAAAAACATTTTCATATATTTTTCAGGAATTGACAATAGTGAAAGAACCGGGCGAAAAACTTGGTATGCATATAAAAGGCGGGTTAAGAGGACAGCGGGGAAACCCCCTGGATCATACGGACGAAGGAGTATTTATTTCAAAGATAAACTCCGGAGGTGCTGCCAGGAGAGATGCCAGACTAAAGGTATGTAATGGAAAAGTTTTCTATTCGAGGGAAGCCAGATATGTGATATTTGATGCCAAATATTCCGTGTCTATCAATTTGTGGTCCAGGTTGGTATGAGATTGTTGGAAGTGAACGGCACCTCCTTGTTGGGCGCGACGCATCAAGAAGCAGTCAACATTTTGCGGTGTTCAGGGAACACCATAACTCTAGTAGTTTGCAAAGGATATGACAAAAACGACTTGGAACAATCATTGCACATGTCAGGAGGGCGGGATTCTAAGCAGTCGCGAGCCTCTCGAGAATTCAGGGACTCTACAACTGACGAGATAAAATCCCTGTCCCAGAGCGTGTCCAGTTTAGATCGCGACGACGAAGACACGGCTACCATTCGACAAGAGCAAGAAATGAAGGCTGAATTAGTCGCTTGGGAACAAGAAGAACGAGAACGAGCTCTTCTGGAGTACAGAGAAAAGTCCACACCTGAGAAGGTAGTTTTCTCTCCCCCCTCCACTTAGTTTCAAGTTTTAACTCGTCATCAATTCACTGACATTGTCGTTTTATCTGCTGCTGCTACAAACAGGTATTGGACGTCGTCAGAGCAGCAGAATCTTTGGTGAACAAGCCGAACAGTCCAGTCGATATGCTCGTACCTCCCAAGTCTCCGGGCGGTACAAAGGACCTGAAAACAACCACCATAGTTATGACCAAGCACACCTTAGCCCCCCAGAATCCCACAGTGAGTACAAAGCTTCTCTTATTAATCATAGAGTATTCAGTATCTTGTTAAATGATTGATGGAATGCTCGTGTATTTTTGGATCTGCTTAAACTTGGGAGAATCAGAAAGCATAATGATTAATGCATGCTGTAATTATGAATGTATATTGGCTGGTGATTAACGAGTTCCTATTACGAACACTAAAACCGAGTACACTATCCCATCATTTTAACTTCTGAAATAATGAGTAATTATGTGTGTATTATCTGCACAGTTTGGATAGATAAGTTGGAGAATCTAATGCACAGATTACTGTGAGAAACATAAAGGCATTTTCATAACTAATTTTCTTTGAGCTGAGACTAAGTTCTTTTTTATTTATAGAATTTCATATCGTAATGACGTAAATCTTGACCTCAAGTAGTCGAAGATTTTTATTCTTAGAAATTGGTCCACCTCAAACTTCAATTGGTGTGTAACCTGCTTTCTTTGGATTTTCTTCTCACCAACAGTCTGTATAATTTTTTTTATGACTGAGTGAATGTCACCTGTATATATTTGTTTAAAGCGAATGTATCACATCATTACATTACGAAGTTAGATTTCAACTACGACCTGTGTTCCCTATGTTTTTGCCCCATAGTTCTTTCAACCACAGAAGTTTGATGATATAGGTATATCTTTATGAATTGAAGTATTGTTTAATGCACATACAGTAAATGTAGCACAGCGGAATAGTAGTGCCATAATAAACCTCATAACGATTACTCGAATATTGTTCACCATCGCTAGACGAACGCTGTGTATTATTATGGCATGAGTATACATATATATATCTAATTGTTTTATTCCGATTTATATGTACCAAGTGCAGTATTATTATTTTGGCAAACTTGGGCTATTACTTTTTACAGTTATATAATACTTGAGTGTCGATTATTTACTAATTATATATGAGGTATTGCATGTCAACTCGACCAATGACTTACCCTCAAGATTTTTTATTTCATTCATAATTTTTTCTACCATTATCCCAACCCTAACATCCACTCCTAATTCTGTCGACATCTTTTCTCCCAAGCGTTATTTATTTATAAATTTTTTAAACTTCAAACAGAATGTACTTTTTATTTATTTTTATTTTTTTCTTAATCACAAAAATTCTGTGCCCAAAGACGATAAGTAAAGATAAATAAAGTAAATTGTATTTGTCAAAAGAAAGGATGGTGCAATACGAGATACGATTGATTGTTACAATCCATTCTCCTAAAAATACAATTTATTTGCATTCAAAAAATTCTGGGAGCCATTATCCACCACGTTTAGGAAATGATATTTTTTTATTGAAATCAGCAAAATTATATAAGGAACATAGTTTCCACTTTCGAAGTTATACATAAATAACGGTTCGTAGAAAAATCTAAAATAAATTAGGAGTGGATCTTAGAGTGGGATAATCATAGGAAAAACGACGATAGAAATGGAAAATCGTGAGGGAAAGTCATTGGTCGAGTTGGCATGGAATACTTCATATATATATATACATATATGTATATGTAATTTTGCTTAAATCGCGCATGATACGTATTATCGATGTCTAGCATGCTCTTAAGAGCAAAGAAAAGAAAGTTGGAATATTTACAGACAACGGAAGGAGATAGCACAACCTTGGCAGCCCTATAACAAGAGCAAGCTATCCATCCTCTTCCCGTTTTCCCTGCGTCTGCCCTGCGGACTTATGTGCCATAAACAATTATTAATTATATATAATGTTATATGCATATTATGCCATTATTAGACTCTCATACCTATATTATCGTTAAAAGAGTACCTTGTTATTCTCTGTTATAAAAACTGCCATCAAACTACTAAGCAGGATTCTTAGTGCGATGTCAATAATTATGACCAGCGAACAAAACAATGTTGTTTATTTTATTAAATAAGGTAAACTACATCTGCGAAGTGTGATATGTTTTTTCAACAAAAATTACATACTTCCTGTGAACTTGAACTCGCGCAAACAAATGTATTCTCCTCCAGCTAGGCCATGATCATTTGAATGATTCTGAAAATAGCCCTGTAAGACAATATCCGACGGAGGTAGTGAACGCAACAATTCTTCAACTTCTAATTTTTTTTCCAAGCTCTGAAAGTACGAAAATCCGAGAAATTTCTCCTTCTGACAAACATCCCCAAATGTCACACGTATACATCCATACATACATATACTATATCGATTAGTTTTTAAATGTCGCTCATGTTTTCACCGCTGTTTCGTGTAAGTGCAAACCCAAATATTTTCAATGAACTTTCTTGGATTCAATTATGCTGTTTCAATCGTTGCGAAACGTATTTTAAGCCGTACCACTTTTGCACATCGGGCCTGTGAGCAAATTATCAACAGTAAAAACTAAACAAAAATAAACCTAAAATAAAAATTACACAGATACAGGGCTAGATGTCTCATTCTTTAATTCATTTAAACCGCTTCTACGAATGAAGTGAATGTTAGTCAATTGTATCGCAGGAATGATGTGGAGAAGCCCGTTCCTAAATGAAAAGTCTGCGGTAGGGTGGGTATGCTTGAAACGCTATTACAAGTCATCAGAACCGAGACATCTCAAATCATGTGACTTGCAATGTCAATATTATCTCACAAATTGTCAAATTTCGAAGCAGGATCGCAGTGTACATACCAAAAAATTGTGTAAAAAGTAAAAATATATTAATTAATATGAAAGGAAAACTAACAACAAAAATTCACTCTTTACGTCGAAAAAAAATAAATTAATTACTATTACAAAGTTATTTACGCCGTGTTAAGGTTTGATGTAAAGCAAGAGTAAATTTAAACGAATTTGATATAAAACGTGAAACAGAGCTCTTGATACTTTATTATGTATATGTGAAAATTTATTGAAATAAAAAAAAAAAAACTGCCGTAAATGTAGTTTCAAATTATACATAAACATAAATAAAATACTTGAAGAAAGTATTGAAGCTAAACTCAAAATGCACTCACATTTTTACCGAATAAATATATATACGTACTACGACTTACAATTAGTATATATATTTTGGCTAGTTAGTATCAAACTAGTAGAATTTTCTATTACATCAAGTGTACATATGACGCGTTATTCTCGCAATGATTCATAAAACACAAGAGCCATTCAATTCTACATGTTGGTGAAAATAAAAATAACGTTCACAAAACGGCATGAGAGTGACACACTTTGCCGCAGTTATCTTGACGAACGTGGACTTAATGTAAAATGTGTCCAAGCAGGGTTTAAAATAGCAGTAACAGCAAGCACTTGGTTTCATTAGATTGAAATTATTTTTCTGCCAATAGAATCCTAGTTGTGTATCGAAAAGGCTCACTAGAAAAGAAAATTTTTTATATTCAAGGAAGAGTATAAGGTCAAAAGTAAATTTTATATACAAAAAGGTGCCGTTAGGTACCTTCATTAATATTGATCTATATTATTTTACGAAAAAGTTTGACGTAAATTCTAGATCGTATGTTATGATTTCGCAAAATCCGTTTCATGTAAATTTCTATGTAATTTCATTGAACTACAGGTGAGCCGTAACATTTTCAAACACAAAAAGAAATAATGCGTTATCACAAGCTCCAAGAATCAAAGTGAAATGAAGATTTCGTCTCTGAGTTTTCAATCATATCTAGTTTATAAATTGATACAACGGTGCCTAGATTTAACAGTCTTTTTCATTCTGATACATACAAAGTTTCTTCCAATCTTATACCACAGATTGGCAGAGTTTCTCATCGAGCATAGGCGTATGAATTTTAGTTAATTGTACAGCAATGCATATGAGTGTGAGTAATCCCACGCAGAAAAGGAAGTAAAATCTTTGTCGAGTTGTAACGAACGTGGGATTAATAATATGTCTAGAAAATGCGACGGCTTACTTGTATTTGCTGTTATATATAAATTCATATCACTAATGGAATATAAATCAGTGTACTGTATCTATAAATTTTCTATAAATGTTATATGTTGACGTATAAAAAAAAAATAATCTAATGGACCAGATGTTTATATATATAAGAATATTATTTATCTAAATATAAAATAAAATGATGTTGATGTTACAAGTTCCATCTAATTAATAATCAAACTTATGCGGTATGTTTGATATTTTTAATCAAAATAATTAATGTTGGCTTCTTCTTGGCAAAGCGATGTGACGCTCTAGTATTCAATGACAGCGAACACTCAAAGGCCTAACGTTAAAAGTATCCAACAATAAATTAGCTGCTCATTTTTTACAATTTTTTCTCTGAATGTAATCGACTTTAAAATCTTTCCAAATTAAGAATACCACAATCATAAATTCGTCTCATATTGTCAAGATATTTTATTCAACAACGTTAAGTGCAGCTTTTTCTTTTAGGCTCGTTACCATCTGATTAAAGCCCAAATTATTACAATCAACTTTAACTAGTCATAGAATTTGAGCCTAATATTGCTTTAAAGAGAAGTGCCGAACATATCCTCTGAGTTGGGATAAGATAGATAGGGTATAAAAAAAAGTAAAAAAAAAAAAGAACAACTAATTTTGAAACAGATTTTATTAATACGTTTACAACAAAAGTGGAAAGCGAATATCCATGAATCCTAACTGTGTCATTGCAATAATGAATTAATGAGATATAATATTATTTGTTAGATTTAGTAATTACAAAGATCAATTGGTTCGACTTGTTACATAAGTAATGCCGAAGTGTTAGATTCTCTATTTTTACCCGCGGCATTGAGATGGATATGAAAGTTTACTATGTACTAGGGTGTTTGGACGAAGTAGATATGATTCTTACTGACCATCGACCCCTTGAATTTATTATATCTAGTTGAGGGTCGGATATCAGAAAGAAGACAACATCTTTCGTACTTCAAATGCCCTCTTACTGAATGTGTTGAGAAACCTTTTTTTTTTAAGAAGATTATATAATTAGCAATGTTATTGTAATTTGAAAATTCTATTGGAAAAATTAATGCTGTCTTTCGGCCCCAGTTTAACAGTATTCAACATTGTGTTCAACACTGAAATAGTTGCGGAAGTAGTGAAAATTGTCAGAACTTTATTGACTCAATAATACTCATAAACATAGACGATTCTTCTTGCCAGTGCAGTCCAGCTGCTATATAATTTAATACCGAAATTTACGCGCGGTGCACATGTATGACTGTATTATTAATCATTGTAAAATGACTCGATCTACTTAAGTTCAGGTAGAAAATATTCGGCATTTCCATACGCCGTCAAATGATGATTTAATGAACCTGATCCTTATTTTTATTTCAATTGCTAAATATGAATTTGGCAGAAAGAGAATCTGGACAAAGTTATAGATCTCACATTTTTTCACATTTTTTTTAATACTGCTGGATTTATCCTAGTACATAACTAGAGGAAAGAAAATCTATAAATAATGATAAAAAATTTTGTTATTGTTATTTTCTGAAGAATTATAATATACAAGGTTCGTTGAGTTAGTGGAAAGGACAATAATAATCATAATAATGAAAATGAAAACTGGACAAAGAAAATTAGTCATTATTAATTGATAGAAACAGAGAACTATAATATATTATTGTACTATTTTACTTTGACATTAATTATGTCAATTGTCATTGCTTATCTTTGATACCTCTATCATCTTATCTCTCGACTACATTTTAATACTATTTTTAATATATTATCGGCAATAACTAATGTGACAAATCAATAAATCTCATTCAGTTGTATAAGATAATCATTAATCACGTGTCTTAGTTTATTAAACTGGATGCTTTCTTTCTTTCGCCACTCAGGCTCTTTGTCAAGAACAAACAGATCTGTAGTCTCTCCTTCTTTCTCTCGCTTTAATTCCGAGTATATTTTAGTTATTCACATTATTACCTGATGATTACCTGGACAGTAGTAAAGCTTTGGTTGAGATTATTGAGTAAAAGCTAAAAGCATCCATTACCATAATCTTTTTACTTTCTCTCATATCTAATTTGACTAATAACTCAACTAATATCTAGTATTTTATTTGATTTACTCAGTTAATTAGCAAAGAAGCGGCTGCTGGAACATCCGTCGACGGTCCCATCTCACCAATGTCCCCTACCTTTTCTACTTTCCCACATTCTAACATGAAAACTAGAAACTATGATCAGTATCCCGCTACGCAAACTCTTCCTCCTCCACCTGCTAAGAGATTGTCACTTGGGTCACAGCGGAATGTTACCTTCTCCACACTTCCTATGTCTTCAAAAACCACAGAAATCACAGGGCCAGCCCTCGAACCATCTAAAACTGTAGCATCATCGGCTAGCCGAACAACATTGATCGATTCATCCCCTCCTTACATCAAACCTCCTCACTTCCGAATTAAACAGCGTCCCATTTCTACAGTCATACGAACGCCTTCTGCAGAAGATGTCAATTCACAAAAACGATTCTCTTTACACGATCCTATCGACAGCCAACATCCACGTTCCACTCGACTACCTCCTACTCCGTTGACAAGTCCTGGGTATATGGGAGTAGTCACTCCTTCTCATCCCTTTAAAGAAACACAACAGATTGCACGCTCTGTTCATGGAAATTCTCAGGTTGAGGTGGGTCCCTCTTGCATGGTTACTACTAATTAACTAAAGCTGAATATTTGTGTGTTATGAAATGTGAGGGGGTGTAGGTTGAGACAAACTAACATACATATTGTTATATTGTATTGATTGATTGCTCAGCTGCATATATTTATAATAACTATGATTTCGATGAAAACTATCGCTGTTTGAATGATTGCTATTGTAATGAATTTTGGAGGGAATTTCTCTTGAGCGAATTGAATTTTCATCATTGAAATTGGCAAATTATCCACATGCTGAAATAATATTGCATGACGACTTGTAACATATTGAAACCCTTTCTCAATATCGAACAATTCTCATCTGGGGCAAATAAAAATTTGTCCAAGGACTCTCTCTCTCTCTCTGTCTTTAGTTTTACAATGAGGAGAAATATTTTTCCATTCAAATCTATAGAGTCGACGATCTTTCACACTCAGCTTTTGCATTGAAGTCAAGTAAAAAATGTATGTGTTTATAAGTTCTTTTTCGTGATTGCACTTTTATATCTGATGTTAAACTCCACCAATTTGATGTGTTGTGATTTGCCGCGTATTGTCTGTTGTCGTTTTTTTGTTACAATGTTCCAATCTGTTTATCAATACAAGTATTAATTGAATACAGCCTACATCTACACCGTCCCCGACCCCAGCGCCGATAAAGATGTCCGTCAGTGATCGGAAAAGATTATTTGAAACTGCTATGGAAGAGCACCTCAAACCTTCTCCAAAGCCAGGTGAGAATCCTCAGCGAAATTTCTCCAACTATAATAAGATGCGATGCAAGGAGTTAAAAATTTCCAATTCCTAACTCATTTGTTTTAGACAAAGTCTTCAGTTTCCTAAGCCAAGATGAAGTTGAAAAGATGAAGCAAGAAGAAGGTAAGGGAATATCTAGATCCCCTTATTGATTGAACTGTTCTGGAAACTTGGGTACCGATTTTAGGACATGCAAATTTTAATGTATGAATTTCAGAAAGAAAAATCGCCACTTTGACTAGAGACGAATTGAAATCATGGGCTCAGATAGACGAAAACGAAGGCTTAGAAGAGTCTGAGGATATGATGGAAGAGCAGGACAACAGAAGACCTAAGTAAGATTGACTGAGCCGCTTCACACTCGCACAACAAGATGCACCTTCACTAGCCCCCTTCCTGCGCCCTGTCTTTTTTGCATTGGTTTTAACTATCTCCCCTCGGTTATAGTTTAGTAAGATAATTATTAGAGTGAATACTTTGGTATATGGCAAAAGGTTGAGGTGTGGGTATCTTTGGCGGAGTACGCTTTATGTCGATCTTGAGCGTACTGTTTAAACATGCGGTGATTCTTCGTCATTATAAATTTAAAAAGCCGTTCCTTTTACACTAATGACTTGATTCTTATTCTGATATCGAATTATTTTCGAAAAGAAGAATGAAATGGGAATATCAGTATTTTCCGTTAAAGTATTCATTCTATCTTATTCGTGGTATTCTCTGGACAAGTAAATATCGTATCGAAATCCTCCGAGGCAATTTCGAATCGATAATAGTTCAATGATAGTGCACGAGCCTGTGACCACATTGTTATACCTATTGAATAAGAATTTATTTATTCACGAATTAGCATGCCTTCAATATATAATGTATGTTCCATGGAGTAAATGTTGAAGATACATTCTATAAATTTTTTTCAATATTTTTTATCGCATATTGTGTAAATATTTGTAGATCTGTATCCATACGATAGATTTTCAAATTGTAGAAACAACATCATTAAAAAAAAAATAAGCGCGTATATAATTACTTAGGTAGCTGTAGTTTTAAATACTTGAATGAAAGAAAAAAAAAACAATGCAAACCACTGAATTGCACCGCGTTGTACTAACTGTGTGGATACTAACCATTCAACTCAACGCGTTGTGTCTTAAATACTTTGTTCGGTTTAGTAAAGATATTTATAAGGAGAATGCATTTCCTTGTCTTCTTTTTTTTTTTTTAACTTCAATACCTCTGTGAACATACTCGTTAGACCTTTATGAATTCGTGTGTACCTAAAACTTGTACCTAAACTCGTTATAGTTCTTACAAAATAATGCTTTGGGAGTTGCTTCCTTAGTGTTTCTGTAGGTTGAAAATTAATTCACGTATAAACGTATTAACTTCTAAGACTCTTTAAATTTATCATGTATAGATTTTATCATTTTAGATTTTCATTTAGGCGCGTGTCGAATTATCAGTTTTGCACATAATCAGACTTTACTTATTGTCCGATCATTGAATTGGGATCGCAAAGTTGTAGATAGACTTTTATAACGACATATTATATATAGTATGTGCAATGGACAAGAGAATATAAATGTAATTATTTAGCCTTTTAATTTTGGAATTCCCCATTCCAACTATTACATTATTTTATTTATTTATTCTTCATTATACCACGAAATATATTAATTTAAATTAATCTAATTCCATGTGTAAATTTAGGCTTTCTAGAAAGTCTCTTTACTTCTATTGAATGCGAAAATATTTTTT